>CM069135.1:105352932-106552932 GCA_035221665.1 Okamejei kenojei
GGATGTAGACCACGGTCAGGATGATGGAGGTGGTTTCCCTCGGGAGGTAGAAGGGGCGGCACTTCACCGCCAGATGTTCCAGGTGCGGAGAGCAGGAGTTAGACAGAACTGCCACGTCTGAGCACCACAAAGAGTTGACCATGAGGCAGACGCCCCCAACTCTCCCTTTCCCAGATGCCTGCGTACGGTCCAGACGATGGATGGAGAAACCTTCAGGCTGGACAGCTGAGTCTGGGGAGCTGGGGGTGAGCCATGTCTCTGAAACAGAACACAGAGCGTTCCCTCGGCTCCCTTTGGTAAAGCAGCCTTGACATTAAGTCCTCCACTTTATTTTCCAATAATTGTACATTGGCTATTAGGATGGTAGGGAGAGGGGGTTGTAGTCCCCTGTGCTTCAGTCTGACTTGTAGTCCTGCCCGCCGGCCATGTTTCCAGACAGAATGGAGGCCTCCCCGATGTTTCCTGGTACTGTACTTATTGTTCCTGCGATATTCCGCCCGATTGGGGATTCCCCAGCGATCGGGAATTCCCTTAGTCGGCAGCTCCATTGCTGCTGGTAGATCGCAATAGCGCTAATGTCTTTAAATGCATTAGCAGCTTGTCAGTTACAACGCTGGTTTCTGCTGTTACTTTTTAATACAGGTAAGCTGAGAACTACGATACAGTGCCCTCGATAAGGTTTTGGATGAAGACCCATCATTTATTTATTTGCCTCTGTACTCCACAATTTGAGAGTTGTAATAGAAAAAAATCACATGTGGTTAAAGTGCACATTGTCAGATTTTATTAAAGGCCATTTTTATACATTTTGGTTTCACCATGTAGAAATTACAGCTGTGTATATACATAGTGCCCCCATTTCAGGGCACCATAATGTTTGGGACACATGGCTTCACGGGTGTTTAATTGCATCCTTAATGCAGGTATAAGAGAGCTCTCAGCACCTAGTCTTTCCTCCAGTCTTTCCATCACCTTTGGTGTTTATCAACATGAGGACCAAAGTTGTGCCAAAGAAAGTCAAAGAAGCCATTATGATTGAGAAAAAAGAATAAAACTGTTAGAGACATCAGCCAAACAACCTTAGGCTTACCCAAATCAATTGTTTGGAACAACATTAAGAAGTAAGAGAGCACTGGTGAGTTTACTAATTGCAAAGGGACTGGCAGGCCAAGGAAGACCTCCACAGCTGATGACACAATCATTCTCTCTATAATCTGCTTTCAAGAGAGAGCTAGATAGGGCTCTTAAAAATAGTGGAGTCAGGGGATATGGGGAGAAGGCAGGAACGGGGTACTGATTGGGGATGATCAGCCATGATCACATTGAATGGCGGTGCTGGCTCGAAGGGCCAAATGGCCTACTCCTGCACCTATTGTCTATAATAAAGAAAAATCCACAAACACCTGTCCGACAGATCAGAAACACGCTTCAGATGATACAACTGCTGATGGTAGTAGCATAAAGAATTCCAAAGTGTATAGACACATCCTATCTGCTCGTTCAAACAAATGCCTCAAAATTCATTGGTTGGCGGTTCATTCTAAAGGAAGAAAATGATCCCAAACATACTGCCAAAGCAACAAAGGAGTTTTTCAAAAATGGTCAATTCTAGAGTGGTCAAGTCAATTACCTGATCTGAACCCAATTGAGCATGCCTTTTATATGCTGAAGAGAAAACTGGAGGGGACTAGCCCCCAAAACAAGCATGAGCTAAAGATGACTGCAATACAGGCCTGGCATAGTATCACCAGAGAAGACATCCAGTACCTGGTGATGTCCATGAGTCGTAGACTTCAAGTAGTCATTGTATGCAAAGGATATGCAGCAAAATACTAAACATGACGACTTTCATTTACGTGACATTGCTGTGTCCCAAACATTATTGTGCCCTGAAATGGGGGGACTATGTATAAACACTGCTGTAGTTTCTACATGGTGAAACCAAAATGTATAAAAATGGCCTTTATTAAAATCTGACAATGTGCACTTTAACCACATGTGATTTTTTTCCTTTTACAAATCTCAAATTGTGGACTACCGAGGCAAATAAATGATGGGTCTCTGTCCCAAACATTATGGAGGGCACTGTTTTTGATGATTTTCTGCTGCTGGCAACATGTCGCCACGGACAGGTGCCACCTTTTCTTTACAATTACTACATTTACAAAGTGTTTGTCAGGGAATAGAGTGATATGGATTATGTACAGACCATATAACCATATAACAATTACAGCACGGAAAAAGGCCCTCTCGTCCCTTCCAGTCCATGCCGACCATTTGTTTTCCCCAATGATGAGACCGATGAGATCAGTTTAACTTGGCATCATGTCCTGCAGAAAACATTGGGAGCCATGATACAAATGGTGACAGTGCTGGGTGGAGAAAATTATGGAGACTTGTTAATTGTAAATTATCCATCTATACAAGATGATGATGCGTTCCAGGCACCCACTATTCTAGTTGTAAAAAAGATTGCGCTTCACATCTCCATTAAACTTTTCCCCTCTCACCTTTTTGCTATGCCCTCTCATGTTGGATCCTGAGAAGAATGGTCTGACTGACTACCGTATCTATGCCTCTCATACTTTTACATATTTCTATCAAATATCCCCTCCATCTCTGACATTGAAGAGAACATTTTTCTTTGTCACCATCGTATCCTAGACATTCTTTTTCTTCTCTCCACCCTCTCCCTTCTCTGCAAATTAAAACATGTTTGTTTCCTATCTATACCAAAATCTGATTAAAGTTATTAACCCATAAATGCCCCTGAGCATAATAAATAAGACATTTTAACTCTGTATCCCTGACCAGATTATCTTTGACCTGCAGTTGACTTCACGCATTTCTGTGTTTAATAAGAATAGTACTTTAATAAAAGGATTGATTTGATATTTGTGTTGAAAGGTGAACCAGTCTTCATTTTGCGGTGAATGCTTTTTGTGTATATTAAAATTGCATGCTGAGATGCTGTTTTTGAGTTGCTATAATGTGAGCACAGCTCTTTGGTGTAAATAAAATGGAAGTAAATGTTTGTTTATTGTGCCTAAATAAATGTCCTGTGTCTTACTGAATGTTCTTTACCATTTGAATAAATAGTCAGTAGGATCCAGTTTATAAAATACTCTTCAAACCTAACAGATGTGATTTTGATCATTTGTAGACTCTATTATGGCATCAGGCCCTGCACAAACCATTTTTGGACCTGGACTTGATACACTCGAAGAAGAAGAGGAGAAAGAACAGTTTTTTGCTAATCTTGAGACGGGCGCTTCCTCTACTATTGACTATTCCAGGCTAATCAAAGAACTTGAATCAACAGGTTCAACACCCATAAATGCTTTGAATCAGTAAGTTGATTCTCTAGGGTGAATTGTGAAAGTTATAAAAATCAGTATCTTACATGGACTTTGATAAATATGCTTCCATTTTTTTAAATGGGAGAAGATCTTTATTTTTCCAATATTTTTGTACTTGGAATATATATGGAGATGTCATGAATACCAGATTTTGAAGCAATATTATTGTTTACCATTACAGCAAGATATTTTGCAAAGATAGAGTAATCACTGATCTTTTTCCTGTGATTCTTTTACGAACCTAAGCAATAGAAGCAAAAGTAGGTCATTTCCTCTGTCCCAAAACCATTTAGTAAGATTATGGCTAGATTTTACCTTGATCACTTTGATAATTAGAAATCTATTAATTCCTTGAAAATACCCAGTAACTTGAGTTCCCACCATTTTCCTTTGGAAATAAATTTATTCTCGTCTGTCCTAAATGGCTAAATTATTCTCATCTGTCCTAAATTATTGTAAGACAAAAACTCTTGGTTCAAGACATACCTGCCGGAGAAAAGTCAAAATCTACAATTGACCTAGAAACATAGACATAGAAACGTAGAAAATAGGTGCTGGAGGAGGCCATTCGGCCCTTTGAGCCAGCACCGCCATTCATTGTGATCATGGCTAATCGTCCCCAATCAATAACCCATGCCTGCCTTCTCCCCATATCCCTTGATTCCACTAGCCCCCTAGAGCTCTATCTAACTGTCTCTTAAATCCATCCAGTGATAGGGCCTTCACTGCCCTCTGTGGCAAGGAATTCCACAAATTCACAACTCTCTGGGTGAATTTTGTTTTTTCCTCACCTCAGTCTTAAATGACCTCCCCTTTATTCTAAGACTGTGGCCCCTGGTTCTGGACTCGCCCAACATTGGGAACATTTTTCCTGCATCTAGCTTGTCCAATCCTTTTATAATATTATATGTTTCTATAAGATACCCCCTCATCCTTCTAAACTCCAGTGAATACAAGCCTAGTCTTTTCAATCTTTCCTTATGTGACAGTCCCGCCATCGCAGGGATCAATCTTGTGAACCTACGCTGCACTGCCTCAATCACAAGGATGTCCTTCCTCAAATTAGGAGACCAAAACTGTACACAATACTCCAGATGTGGTCTTACCAGAGCCCTATACAACTGCAGAAGAACCTCTTTACTCCTATACAGAAATCCTCTTGTTATGAAGGCCAACATTCCATTAGCTTTCTTCACTGCCTGCTGTACCTGCACGGCAACTTTCAGTGACTGGTGTACAAGGACACCCAGGTCTCACTGCACCTCCCCCTTACCTAACCTAACCCCATTGAGATAATAATCTGCCCCCTTATATTTGCCGCAAAAGTGGATAACTTCACATTTATCTATATTACACTGCATCTGCCCACTCACTCAACATGTCCAGGTCACCCTGCAACCTCCTAACATCCTCTTCACAGTTCACACTGCCACACAGCTTTCTAATGTTGCTCCTAATTCCCTCTTCCAACTCATTAATATATATAGTAAACTGTTGCGGCCTTGCGGCACTCCACTCGCTACTGCCTACCATTTTGAAAAGGACCCGTTCACTCCTACTCTTTGCTTCCTGTCTGCCAACCAATTTTCTATCCATGTCAACACCCTACCCCCAATACCATGTGCTCTAATTTTAGTCACCAGTCTCCTGTGCGGGACCTTATCAAAGGCTTTCTGAAAGTCTAGATCCACTACATCCACTGGCTCCCTTCATCCATTTTACTTGTCTCATTCTAAAAAAAATCCAAATAACATGTCCAGCTCCTTATGAATTTTTATCTTTCCATGGAATTGCTTTTGTTTTTGTAACTCAAGATTTTAGGCTTAGTTTTCCTAATTTCTCCTCCTATGAGTTGAGTTTAGTCTACTGTCATGTGTACCAAAGTACAGTGAAAAGCGTTTGTTGCGTGCTAAACAGAGAAAAGACAACACGTGATTACAATCGAGCCATTTATAGTATACAGATACATGATAATGGGAATAACGTAATAACACATGGTAAATTCTGATTAAAGATACTCCGAGGGTCTCCAATGAGGTTGATAGTAGCTCAGGACTACTGAAGTCCTATGACAAATAAGTCAAGAAAAAAGCAACAGGAGAAAGTCATATCCTTTGAGCCTTATCCACATTTCAGTGACAAAATGACTGTCTACTGTTCGTTGTTCTGCAGTTAGATTCTTTCAAAATCCCTTCTGAATATCCTTTTTAATGCAATATCTTGAGAATGTTTATAATCTGTGCTTTGTGGAAATTCAAATCTATTGTATGCTGTTGACCAAACCAATACATCAGAAGTCTTAATAAGCTTTAGTTGTAAAATATAATTGAATATGCGATAAAAAAATTATGTATTGTTTAGAATCAAGAATTATAGCAGACAAATGCACTAGAAAGTTAACTAATTGTGGATATTGAGTTAGTACGGAATAAGTTACTGTCTAGAAATCGATGATTATGGTTCCATTATTTTGTGGTGTAGTTATACGTGATAGTGCACCACGTTACATTTTGTATTTTGTTTCTAGACAAGAAGATGAGTTTGCAGCATTAGAGGAGGAGGAGGAGGAGGAGGAAACAAATGAAGTTGAGTCTCCAAGACCTAAAAGTGTCACCGGTAATTTAAAAGCTTACAGAAATGCTAGGTTTATGGATGTTTATGTGAATGAAATTCTTTTGAGAAGACTGCAAACAAATTGCAAATAGTAGCTAGGACCTTGTTCACAAAATTAATTTATCTTGTTAAGGGTTCCAAAAAATACCAATCTCATTGCTCAATTGTTACATCAATGGAGTTTTCAGTAGAAGACTAGCCTTTAGAGATACAGCGTGAAAACACACTGAGCCTGCGCCATCCAGCGATCACTCCGTACACTAGCACTATTCCACACCACTAGGGATAATTAACAATTTTACCAAAGCCAATTAACCTGCAAACTTGTACATCTTTAGAGTGTGGTCTGAAACTGGAGAAAACTCAAGAGGTCGCCGAGTGAGCGTACAAACTCCATACAGACAGCACCTGTAGTCAGGATTGAACCCGGGTCTCTGTTGCTGCAAGGCAGCAACTCTACTGCTGCCCGACCGTGCATTTCCCCCAAGAGTGGATGTTACAAGAAGAGTTAAAGTTAAAAGATCAATTTAAGAATAAAGAAATTATGTATTGTCAATATCAGAGAACATAAAGCTAAGATCATTGCCAAGTGTTTAACATTTTTGAGTTTTATAAATGCAAGACTTTGTTTGGGTAAGAATCAATCCAAAAATATTTCATAAAAGAAAAAAAAAATGCCATGGGTGACCAGAGCAATAAAATAAATTGATTGTCGTTTAAGAAAAATATTGCATTTTGAGATGTGATTGAATCATAATCTCAATATTATTTAGCAGTAACCTTGGAAAAATTTGTTAGTACTGCAGTACATCTTGGACTGCTGTGAAGGCTGAACGCTAAGATATGGGAAGTCAGATGCTAGTGTAGGGGCAACTGCATCTGAGGGGAAACGTTTTTACACAAAGGGTGGTAGGTATATGGAATGCGCTACAAGAGGAGGTAGTTGAGGCAGGTACTATCACAGCTTTTAAAAAAACATTTGGACAGGTACATAGATAGGATAGGTTTGGAGTGACATGGGCCAAATACAGACAGGTGGGACTCATGGAGATGGGGCACATCGTTCGGCATGGGCATGTTGGACCAAAAGGCCTGTTTCCACACTGTATATCTCTCCGTGTCTAGGTATGCACTTAAAAATCTGAATAGCAGAAACTGCATTTTAAATCTATCTGCACATGGCAAATAAATTCTTTAAATATTATCGGGAAATTAAAATGTGTTGCCATAATAATAAATTCATTTGGAATCTCACATATTTGATCATCTTTAATGTGATCTGGGCCTTTGTTTAGCGGTGCGCACTACTCAATATGAACCTTAGTTTATGAAATGCTGCAGCCAGGTTTATGTAAAGGCAATGTTAGTCTAAATACAATGCAAGACTGGAAAGACATATCCTTGAAACAGTGCACATTATTTACTCTTCTCTGGTTGTACAGATCCTTTCATTAACAAACATTTTGATTTGGAAGTGTGTATGATATATCTGCAGAATAAATTTTGTTCTAAATTTTGAACAGCTTCAAGACACTATAGTGAAGATTTTGACGAGGATTCTGCGCAGATTGGTGAAGAATTTGAATCAAATGATAATGTAACGAAAGCCAAATATATTCCAGATAGCAATGAAGATGCAAGAGAAGCCAAAGAACAGGTAACCATGTTATAAACTTGAATTTTTACCAAGTCATGTGATTTAGGTTGCGAATCATTTTGTTGAAAAGTACTTCGATTAGATGGGTGTAATGGTCAATATTTGCTCTGTAGTAGGGCCTAGTCAGACCTCCATTTGTAAAGCATATCGGTCAGTGTGATCCTCAACTCATTCTAAAGTACTTGCTCTTTGATTTTTTTGGGAAACCAATAATGCAGAGTAAGGGTTTAGGAAGGAATGGCAGATGCTGAGTTACTCCAGCATTTTGTGTCTACCTCCGATTTAAACCAGCATCTGCAGTTCTTTCTTACACATTGAGTATGAGAATCAGGATGTCATAACTCAGCGGGACAGGTAGCATCTCTGGAGAGAAGGAATGGGTGATGTTTCAGGTCGAGACCCTTCTTCAGACTAATGTCGGGAGAGGGAGATAAATAGAAAAGGAAGTGTAAGGTGTGAAAATAAGATAAAGTGAATGAAGCTTAAGGAAAATGTAGAATAGATCGCTGGGAGAAGTTAACAACAAAGCAAACAGATAAAATGTAGTCGGAGACAGTAACTGGTCGGAGAACTAGTAAGAGGGAGGGATGTAGAGAGGGAAAACAAGGATTATTTGAAGTTAGAGAAGACAAAGTTCATACCACTGGATTGTAAGCTGCCCAAGCAAAATATGAGGTGCTGTTCATCCAATTTGCGCTGGGACTCACTCTATAGAGGACAATAGAGGAGGCCCAGGACAGAAAGGTCAGTGCGGGAGGGGGAGTTAAAGTGTTTAGCACCCAATAAATCGGGTAGGCTTATGTAGATTGAGCAGAGGTATTCAATGAAATGATTGCCGAGCCTGCACTTGATCTCGCTGATATATAGGAGTCCACACCTGGAACAGCGGATAGAGTAGATGAGGTTGGAGGAGGTGCAAGTGAACCTCTTGCAGAGTAAGGGGACATCTTGTGGCTCATTATGCCACAACATCATATGTAAATTCTGCTTGTGAACTTTTTCCTGATATATGTATTTTGAGGGAGGCAATAAACGATCTACAGTCTAATTGAATCGTCTTAACAGAATGAATAACCACCAATTTAGTTTTAGGGGTACAGTGCAGAAACAGACCTTTCGGCCCACCGAGTCATTACTGACCACCAATCCCCGCACACTAGGGCAATTTACATTTATACCAAGCCAATTAACCTACAAACCTGTCTTTGGAGTGTGGGAGGAAACCGAAGATCTCGGAGAAAGCCCACGCAGGTCACAGGGAGAACGTACAAACTCCGTACAGAGAGCAACTGTAGTCGGGATTGAACCTGGGTCTCCGGTGTTGCAAGCGCTGTAAGGGAGCAACTCTACCACTGCGCCACCACGCCGCCCATTGCACAGATGATTTGGCGTAGATAACGCTCCACTAGCAGCTGTGGGGCAGACCATTCTGGATCCAACCCGTTGCCACAACCTGATTGACTTGCAATCTGAGACTCTCCTACACCAGGGGTCGGCAGCCTACGGCCCCCAGGCCGAATGCGGTCCATAACTCGAAATCGTCCGGCCCGCAGATGTTTTTTTTTTTTCCAGTAATTATCCGGCCCGCAGACTTCCGTCATCTTCGGTACCTTCCGAGGCCACGGCACCAAGGTGCGGTGACGCAAGGAGGCATGCGCTGGCGGCCGCAATGGTGGAGCCGGCGAGCAGCGCTGAGGAGTGCTGAGCTCTGGCTGCACCACATCCTACGCAAAGCTGCCAGTGGGGCCGCGCACTTTCTGAATCGGGGTTGTTAATAGGCCGGGGACGAGTGAGTGTGAGTATTTGAGCCATCGCCTTCAGGACCGAGCCAAGAACATCCGTAGGTATGCCATGTTCGTGAGCGCCCGTAACTAGGGGTCGTGCTCCGGGTGGCGTCCTACGAAGGGGTGGGATCTATGTGAACATGTGGTTTGATGCCTGCCATCTGGGACAGGTTGGGGGCGGGATCCATGTGTACACGTGATAGATGTGGCCCGCCATCCGCTCACAGACATGCGTCCTGGCCCCTATGCAGAACAAGGTTGCCGTCTCCTGTCCTGCACTGTCATCTATACCACAGATTACTGTGTCATGGAGTAATACGGCACTGAAACAGGCCCTTCAGCCCAACTGGTCCATGCTGACCAAGATGCCCCATCTACGTTAGTCCCACCTACCAGCAATATGACCCATTTCCTTCAATACCGTCCCTATCCATGTTGTACATCGGCAAGATCAAGCATAGACTCTGGTACCATTTTGCCTGCTGGATCACCTGGTTGCTAACCATTTTAACTCTCTTCCCATTCCCATACTGACCTTTCTGTGCTGGGCCTCCTCCATTGCCAGAGCGAGGCCACATGCAAACTGGAGGAACAACACGTCATATTCCATTTGGGTAGCTTACAACTCAACGGTATGAATATTGTTTAAGAAGGAACTGCAGATGCTGGAAAATCGAAGGTAGACAAAAGTGCTGGAGAAACTCAGCGGGTGCGGCAGCATCTATGGAGCGAAGGAAATAGGCAACATTTCGGGCCAAACCCCTTCCTCAGACTGAATATTGAATGCTTCAATTTTAGACAACTACCCATAATCCTCTCCTCTCTTCCCCCACTCCCCTCCCTTACCTGTACCGTACCTGGACTCGCTCCCATGTCTACCTTCCTCCTCCCTTTCCACCTATATTTCTTCCTCTAGCTTCACAATTTGTAACTTCGATCCTTTTCGTCTCACAACTACTGTATTTTCATCTCTGAGCCTTTGTTTAACCATCTGTCTATGAGAAAACCCTCCTCACCTGTATCAACCCATTATCTATTTGTAGGGAGGAACAACAAATGCATGTTTACACCAAAAATAGACACAAAGCGCAGAAGTAACTCAGCAGGTCAGGCAGCATCTCTGGAGAAAAGGAATACGTGACGTTTCTGGTCGAGACCCTTCTTCAGTCTCGACCTGAAACGTCACCTGTTCCTTTTCTCCAGAGTTGCTGCCTGACCAACTGAGTTACTCTAGCAATTTGTGTCTATCAACCCATTACTACCAGGCTTTGCCCAGCCCCTCCTCCTCTCTTCCAGCATTCTTCCCCCCTCCCCCCAATCATTCTGAAGAAGGTTCTGAATGTGAAACGTCGTCTATCCATGTTCTCCAGAGATGCTGCCTGACCTGCTGAGTTACTCCAGCACTTTGTCTTCTTTTGTAAATCAACATCCGCAGTTCCTTGTTTCTACCACTAACGTAGGGACATGCCGGCAAGGTAGGCAGTGCCTACCCTGACTAAAATTATAAAAAGGTAATAGTTAAATATAAATAGTAAATATTTCCAATTCATTTAACTAAATTCAGTATTTATTAGTAAATGGTTATTTTAATAATCGATCATAGGTAGGTATAATTCTCCTGTGCCTTTCATCTGCAGTACATGTAATACGCGTAACTCTGTTCAACTCACGTGCCTGAGACTCTGCTTCAAGCCTTCACTTACAAAGGGCAATAAAGGCAGCTGGAATTCTGCCTTTGCACTGTAGACTGCGCGCATGTGTGCTACAGGAGAGGAGACCAATCTGCGCATGCGTGGTTTTTAAGAATTTTTAAAAGTCGACTGAGTGCCTACAGGACCGATCTGCGCATGAGCGGTCTTTACAATTTTATACGCCTGCGTGGTTTTTACGATTTTCTGCGCATGCGCGGATTTTACGATTTTTCAAGTTGACTGACTGCCTAGTGCCTACCCTGTAATTACTCATGGCACGTGCCTGTTCCAACGGCAGCTCATTCCTTATCCCAACGACCCTTTGGGTGTCATCTGCGAACCTACTAGTCATAGCTATAACAATTGCGTCCAAATTATTGATGCAGTTTTACAAGGATTGATTCCCATCACTGATCCGTGCAGTAATTGCTAATCACACACTTGCAATCAAAAAAACAGTCCTGCTTCCTATTACCAAGTTAATTTTGGATCCAGTTTACCACTTAATGAGGATGTTGCCTGGACTCAAGAGTCGGAGCTTTCGGGAGAGGTGTGAGTAGACTGGGACTATTCCTTGCAGTGCAGGAGGATGAGGGGTGATCTTATATAGGTGTATAAAATCATGAGAGGAATAGAACAGGTAGATGCATAGAGTCTCTTGCCCAGAGTAGGAACTGAGGACAAAGTTTTAAAGTAAAGGGGAAAAGATTTAATAGGAATCTGAGGGGTAACTTTTTCATACAAAGGGTGGTGGGTGTATGGAACGAGTTGCCAGAGGAGGTAGTTGAGTCAGGGACTATCCCAATGTTTAAGAAACAGTCAGGTACATGCATAGGACAGGTTTGGAAGGATATGGGCCAAGAGCAGGCAAATGGGACAAGTGTAGCTGGGACATGTTGGCCAATGTGGGAAAAGTTGAGCCGAAGGGCCTGTTTCCACACTGTGTAACTATGAGTCTAATAGGGAAGTACTTGATTGCACTAGGTCCAGGAATTTTTCTGTGACATTGCATGAAATGGAGCATTCCAGCAATGAGGTATAACTGGATAGGCTGGGTTTGTTCAAAATATATAATGCTCTTAGACTCTACTTGGCAGTCAGGATGTGTTCCTGAGAACTAATGGGATTGGTGATACCAATAACACTGCTCTGCTGAGAACGATGACTCTTTTAGCTGCCTGTAACACAACTGTTAAGTAGAGAAATCACAAGCTGGGGTGAGTTGTGTGGCCAAACAAAGGGAGAGGAGACATAACATGCACAACATCCAACAGTACTTAATGAGAGAGACCATCGAATCTGGGCTCTCTGTTCAACACATGGAGCAAGTGCTGCCAGTCCCCAGCTTGCACCTGGCACACCAGCTTATTCTAACTAGTGTTTTTTTAACTAATTAATAAGTTCAATTGCATTTGTGAAATCAATAAAACTGGCCAGGCAATCCAAAATAAAGATGATTAAATTATTACATTTTCCTCTTATTTATGTTCTTCAAATATTAGATACACTTATTGTCTATATATTCATTGGACATCGGCTTTAGGCATTGTTAGATATGTGAGCATTTGATAGGTGAACTTTAGTAGATAAGTGAGCATTTTACTCCCTGGTCCTAATTGCCCTTGAGAAAGGGGTGAGTTAAGATATTTAAAGAAAATTAAAATTATTTGAAAATAAAATTAAGAATTAATAAATGTAAGTAATTTAATTTAATCAAGTAGGTTTACTTGATTTTTTTTGGAGTGATATTCAAGTTTGATTAGTTGGATTTTTTTTAAACCTGTTTGTTCTTAGTGGAACAATCAGATGAGAGCACAATGTTGCTGTGTGCCATTTGTCTGTATTTTATCTAAGAACTGCAGAGACAGACCACAGGCATGCACGCAGTGTGCTTGTATATATTTGATCTAGGTCCTGCATATAACATATAAACAGGTCCTTTGGCCTAACTCGTCCATGCCAACCTAGTTATCCATCCCCGCTAGTCCTATTTGACCCATCCCCCTCTAAACCTTTCCTATTTGTGACATAACACATGGAGGCTGTTGAGCGTACATTGTGACATCAAATGCACATTTTGATGTAACTTGTGTAAGATTCTTTTGTGTAGTTGAGGCCCACAAACAATGTGGACTACTGGCCCTGTAACACCTCTTTCCCTGGAACAAAATGGAACAAGTAAAATGTGTCTAAGTACGTGGGGAAACTATGTTTTTCCATTCAGTGATTACTACGACTAAAGCGCTCCTAAATGTAGTTGGGCCTTCGGGTTAAAGTTTTATCCAGGCCACCTCAGTGACAATAATGCAAAATTCGCTGCCAGGCTGTGCAGCGGGGCTTCAAGCCACACCATTGGAATGAGGGATAAATGGCCACCAGTTGAGATGAAAATATTAATCGGTGCGATAAGTGAAGTTGAAATTGCCTACAACAGAGTGAAAAGAAAAGGAAAACACTAAGTTGTGAGGTCTGTGAAAATCTAGCAGGTGAATTCAATGGCATACACTACATATAACCTTAAAATGAAAAAAAAACAAGTCTAGTGAAGGTATGGTGTTGCCATGGTAATTGAATGGGTGAGACCGATTCAACAATGCTGGAGCTGGATAAGACATCAGAATGGTTGTTGTAGCTGCACTAGATGGAAAGCCAGAGTTCATCAGTCAAATATAATTCCAGGAATTATTAGGAGGCGTGTGTTTTACATTTTTAGTAAGCGTGTTTTACAAATGAGTGGCGATGTACTTGGTTAGCAGAATGGGCCAATTTTTCAGCTGCAGGCTGTGTATTCTTTTGTTCTTGTACTTTCATATGCTTCAGAGAGAACGTGGACCTGCAAAGCATCTGAAGGAACGGGGAAAAAAATCTTGAGCATAACCAACAGCTAAAATTAGAGATGGGGCATGGTGTTTAGAAATGTAAAGATTTGTTGTGTTGAATTTTCAGATTAGTTGTTCATTCATCCTTAGTTTCATCCTGCTTTTGTCTTCATATATAACTCTTTGCTAGGCAGTGGACACTTTCTGTAAATGTACAAATGGTCTGTATTAAATAGCTAAAGAGATGTATTAAACAAATGTACAGTGCCCTCCATAATGTTTGGGAGAAAGACCCATCATTTATTTATTTGCCTCGGTACTCTATAATTTGAGATTTGTAATAGAAAAAATCACATGTGGTTAAAGTGCACATTGTCAGATTTTAATAAAGGCCATTTTTATACATTTTGGTTTCACCATGTAGAAATTACAGCATTGTTTATACATAGTCCCCCCCCCCCCCCCCACCCCCCATTACAGGGCACCGCAATGTTTGTGTCACAGCAGTGTCATGTAAATGAAAGTAGTCATGTTTAGTATTTAGTTGCATATCCTTTGCATGCAATGACTGCTTGAAGTCTACGATTCATGGACATCACCGGGTGCTGGGGGCCTTTTCTGGTGATGCTCTGCCAGGCCTGTCTTTAGCTTATGCTTGCAGCCATCTTTAGCTTATGCTTGTATTTGGGGGCATAGTCCCCTTCAGTTTTCTCTTCTGCATATAAAAGACGTGCTCAATTAGGTTCAGATCGGGTCATTGACTTGCCACTCAAGAATTTACCATTATTTATCTTTGAAAAAGTCCTTTGTTGCTTTAGCAGTATGTTTGAGATAATTGTCTTGCTCAAGAATGAACCACTGGTCAATGAGTTTTAAGGCGTTTGTTTGAACTTGAGCAGATAGGATGTGTTTATACATTTCGGAATTCATTATGCTACTGCCATCAGCAGTTGTATCATCAATGGCGATAAGTGAGCCAGCACCTTCAGCAGCCATACATGCCCAGACCATAACACCCACACCACCGTGTTTCACACATGAGGTGGCATCCATGAACTTTGGGTGTTGGGTAGTTCCATCTCTCCACCATACTTTGCTCTTGCCATCACTCGGATATAAGTTAACCTTCATCTCATCTGACCACAAGACCTTTATCCAGAACTGTGGTTGCTCTTTTAAGTACTTCTTGGCAAACTGCAACCCGGCCATCCTAGTTTTGCGGCTAACCAGTGATTTGCATCTTGCAGTGTAGCCTCTGTATTTCTGGGTGATTAGTAAGCTCTCTTTCTGTGTGATTAGAAAGCTCTTTCTTCTTAATGATTTCCAAACAGTTGATTTTGGTAAGCCTAAGGTTTGGCTGATGCCTCTAACAGTTTTATTCTTGTTTCTCAGTCTCATAATGGCTTCTTTGACTTTCTTTGGCACAACTTTTGGTCCTCATGTTGATAAACAGCAATAAAAGTTTCCAAAGGTGATGGAAAGACTGGAGGAAAGACTAGGTGCTGAGAGCTCTCTTATACGTGAATTAAGGAGGCAATTAAACACAGGTGAAGCCATGTGTTCCAAACATTATGGTGCCCTGAAATGGGGGGACCATGTATAAACACAGCTGTCATTTCTACATGGTGAAACCAAAATGTATAAAAATGGCCTTTATTAAAACCTGACAATGTGCACTTTAACCATGTGATTTTTTTTCTATTACAAATCTCAAATTGTGGAGCACGGAGGCAAATAAATAAACGATGGGGATCTTTGTCCCAAACATTATGGAAGGCACTATGTGCTGTTTGAAATAACCAAATTAATCTGCATTACTTTTATTTTAGGAAACAAAGCCAGGCATGCTAGCAAAAGGTAAGTATTTCCCTTTATATTTCTAGAATCATTGACACCTGAATATTTCCCATTTTTGTTTAAATTTTACTGATGTAAGTGGCTGTTTGCAAACTAATCAAAATGTTACCAATGTACAAGGTAAAGATGACACTTGCATTTCTCAAGTTATTTGAATGTATTCAATTGTAATTGGTGCTAGGTAATTATTTGTTGTTCGACATCATTGTCACCAGCCCAGGTTCCTTCTCTAAATACAAATATAGGTCTTGCAAGATATTTGAATCTTTTGCGATTTGCATCGCATCAGCCAGTTTCTTTTGGAAAGCCTACCATGAAGCAACAGTGACTGCACCAAGTGATAGGAGGGAAAGATTTAATAGGAATCAGAGGGGTAACCTTTTCACAATAAAAGGGTGGTGGGTGTATGGAACAAGCTGTCAGAGGAGTTAGCTGAGGCAGGAACTATTGCAATGTTTAAGAAACATTTAGACAGGTACATGGATAGGACAGGTTTAGAGGGATATGGGGCAAACACCGGCAGGATTTACTAGTGTAGATTGGACATGTTGGCCGGCGTGGTCAAATTAGGTCAAAGGGCCTTTTTCTATGCTGTATGACTATGATTCAAGGTCATGTATGTGAGGTTTCTTAGAGTTCTTCACATCTTCATGACATTTTTAGGTAATCATATGGATATGCAGGAAATAGAAAAATATGGATCACATGCAGGCAAACATCAGTTTAACTTGGTATAATGTTTGGCCAAAGGGTTGTACTATTCTGTGTGATACAAGAAGTTAAACCCCTGTCTCACTGTGCGAGTTGGCCCACGAGTGACCCCGAGTTTTCACTCGTGGTGATCACGTAGCGGGGAACGTCGGAACTCGCACGAGCAACTTATCGACTCGTTGCGCTAACGGCAGGTACTCGGGAAACTTGTTAACTCGTGAAAAAAATCAAACATGTTTGATTTTTTCCACGAGTCAAATTAACTGTTCAAGTTAAAAATGGAAACATTTAAACTCGTTGTAATAACGTAGTGGCCCCGTGCGTTTGTCTTAGTGTCTCGTGAGTCTACCGTGGGAACTTTAATAATCTGTTCTTTTGCTCGAGTAAAGACTGAACCAAAGATAGACACAAAATGCTGGAGTAACTCAGCGGACCAGGCAGCATCTCTGGAGAGAAGGAATAGAGTCGAGACCCTTCTTCAGACTTACCCGAAATGCCACCCATTCCTTCGCTCCAGAGATGCAGCCTGTCCCGCCGAGTTACTCCAGCATTTTGTGTCTATCTTCGGCCTTTCTGCCACTTGTCCTTTATTACTGAGGCGCCTGCCCCGTGGCTTCACTCTGTCTCAATGAACGGCTTAAAGACCTGCCGAAGGGCAAGTCTGGGGTGGTGGGTGGGATGTGTCCACGTGTGATGTCCATCCAACCCCCCGGGGCCGAGAGTGTGGGATTGGGAAGGAACTGCAGATGCTGGTTCACACCGGAGATAGACACACACAATGCTGGAGTAACTCGGCGGGACAGGCTGCATCTCTGGAGCGAAGGAATGGGTGGCATTTCGGGTAAGTCTGAAGAAGGGTCTCGACTCTATTCCTTCTCTCCAGAGATGCTGCCTGGTCCGCTGAGTTGTGTGTGTGTGTGTCTCTCTCCCTCTCTGTCTATCTGTGTGTATCTGTGTGTGTGTCTGATGTCGGGTCCCGGTGGCCGCTCAAAGTCACCCGAGCTGCCTCATTCCTCTGAAGTGGTGGCCAGCTGCTGTCTGTGTGTATCTGTGTGTGTGTGTGTGTGTGTGTGTGTGTGTCTCTCTCTCTCTCTCTCCCTCTCTGTCTATCTGTGTGTGTGTGTGTGTGTACTGTCGGGTCCCGGCGGCCGCTCAGTCACCCGAGCTGCTTAATTCCTCTGAAGTGGTGGCCAGCTGCTGTCTGTGTGTATCTCTCTCTCTCTCTGTGTGTGTGTGTGTGTGTGTGTGTGTGTGTGTGTGTGTCTGCTGTCGGGTCCTGGCGGCCGCTCAATGTCAGTCACCCGGGCTGCTTCCTTTTTAAAAATTATTTAAAATAGAAAAAGTATTTAAAAACATAAAACAACAAGAAATGCTTGGTTACTGGAGGATGCGCATTTTCCCATCCGCGCTGAAATAACTCAAAACCACAGGATGGAGATGTATTTTAACATTGTTGCTTTATTAAAACATACCTTCATTCACGGTTGGCTCAAGAGTAACGGGAGAGGAACTTGCTAACTCGGGAGAGGAACTTGGTACATCGCAGCAATGACATACCCGTGGGAACTCGTATTACACACTTGATCATAAACTTGCAGTCTCGTGCACAGCCACGAGTCTGTCACTCGGGGTACCTCGTGGGTCAACTCGCACAGTGAGACAGGGCCAATACTTTAATGTTAATCGTGTTTACATTGTTCCCTTGAAAGATACAATATTTTGCTTTCTTTGCAACCATTTTATTTATATGTTTAGCATACTCAAAGAGGGAAATCTGCCTAGCAAGGAAATTATTCAACAACCAGATTGGAAACAAATCTTGAGGCTTCTGTGTAAAGCATTGTTTTTAACATTACCTCCTCCAGAAAAGAGAAACAGTAGATAGACTAATTTGAAAAGATAAGGAATTATAAAAGATGGTATTTTAACTCTGAAACACAAGATGAAAATTGGCATCCATAGATAGAGCAGACAAGCTGTGAAGATTATAATGCTTTCTTGCCATTGCAGAATTGAGAGATAGCCTTATTAGGATTAGACATGAGCAGGGGGGGGAACAATATTTCCAAGCGAGAAACATTGGAATCAATATGGAAGTGTTATTACAGATAATATTAATCAACTGACCAAATAACTATAGAAAATTGTCTGCCACAGAAAATACAAAGTCATAGTTGGTTACATTTAAATATCTAAGATGTCTTACAAAATCTTCCCTGTTCCTAATCCGAATTAGCAGTGATAGAAATGCTGCCTTACAGCGCCAGAGATATGGGTTTGATCCTGATTATGGGTGCTATCTGTATGGAGTTTGCACATTCTCTCTGTGACCGCATGGGTTTTCTCTGGGTGCTCCGCTTTTCTCCCACATTCCGAAAAAATACAGGTTTGAAGAGAACATACAGGTTTAATTGGCTTCTGTAAAAAGGTCCCTAGTGTGTAGAATAGTGCTAGTGTACGAGACGATCACTGGTCAGCACAGACTCAGTGGGACGAAGGGCCTGTTTCAACACCAAATATCTCTGGTGCTAATTAGAATAATCATGGAGCTTCACAAAAAAAAAATCATTCTTTTTCTTTATGTCACGATATCTTGCATCCATTTGCAGTATATATAGTGAGTAGTGTAACTGCTTACCTGTTCAATGGTGATCATTTTGTGTTTAACCACCTCAAAATATGCATGTTACCGATTTGAAATGAATCAAGAGAGAAACCGCTGGTTTCTGATAATTATTTGGCATTAGCAATTCTTCTGCAGTGATTGTGTAATGCATTTGTATACAATTTGATTACCTGGCTATTAATCAGAGCTTGGGTTGCTGTGAGCTGTACTTATTTGTTATTATAATTTATAGTCATACTGCTAGATTCATTAGATTCAACGCTGGATACACAGAAGTTATTACAATCTGGGGATGACCAATTTATGGAAAAACAATCAACAAATGGAAAAATTGGACTGGACACAGCATCTCAAATGAATGCCACAGGTAAGTAATAAACAATAATATTCTAGTCTGTCATCTGTGTTTGAGTTAAGAAGATAATGGGTTAATATGCCAACCTATTATCAAGGACAAAAGTAATACAGATTTAAGTATATACATTTGCATATTCTTTATAGCAGCAATTTAAATTTTCATGTAAGAGCAAAGATGCTTTAACGTATGATGAGCGTTTGATGGCACTGGGCCTGTACTCGCTGGAGTTTAGAAGAATGAGCGTGGGCCTCATTGAAACTTACCAAATAGTGAATGGCCTGCATAGAGTGGACGCGGAGATGCTTCCACTAGTGGGAGAGTCTAGGACCAAAGGCAGTAACCTCAGAATAGAAGGTTTAGGAAGGAGATGAGGAGGAATATCTTTAGTCAGAGAGTGATGATTCAATCTGTGGAATTCATTGCTGCAGAAGGCTGTGGAAGCCGTCAATGGATATTTTTAAGGTGGAGATTGGCAGATTCTTGATTAGTAAGTGTGTCAAGGGTTATGGGGAGAAGGCATGAAAATAGGTTTGAGAGGGAAAGATAGATAGCCATGATTGAATGGTGAAGTAGGCTTGATGGGCCAAATGGCCTACTTCTGCTCCTATATCATGAACTTTTGACTCGGAGTGGCACAAAAATAACAACCATAGAACAGCAGCAACATGAATTGAGACTATTCTGTTCATTGCAGACGTTTTGGATAATATAGTAAGCTGGGCTAACCTGATCCATTTATAATCAACTGCTTTGCTCCCATTGCGATATAATTTAAAGTAACTACTCTCTGGTGATGCACAAGATGCTGCCTAAAACTGTTTGCTTTTTCTGATTAAAACAAATTTACTAAAACTGAACCAGTGGTCTTAAATATATTAGAAATATCTTTGGTTTTTTAATCATAAATCCATTCCTAAGCATTGCCTAATTTACATAACTTCAAGGTAGATTTAGCTGTTCATTAAGTAAATTAGTATGAGAAATCACTTTGCAGAACCACTGCAATTTATGTTCAGATTGCATTAAAAGCTGAAACACTTCAGTCATTTCAGGGCATTCTACGCATTTTCTTGAAAGGATGAAGTTTAATCTGAGCAAGTGTGAGGTCAAATGTAAGGGGAAAATATACAGTTAATGGCATGACCCTTAACCCCATTGATGTACAGAGGGATCTTGGGGTCCAAGTCCACAACTCCCTGAAAGTGACAGCTCATGTAGATAGAGCAGTAAAGAAGGCATATGGTATGCTGGCTTTCATAGGTAGGGGCATCGAGTATGTCAGGACGTCATGATGTAGCTTTATAGGATTTTGGGTAGAATGCATGTGGAGTATTATGTGCAGTTCTTGTCGTCCCTTTACAGGAAATATATGGAGACTTTGGAAAGAATACAGATGAGGTTTACCAAAATGGTGTCAGGATTCGCAGGTATTAGTTACAGGGAGAGGTTGGACAAACTTGGATTGTTTTCTGTGGAACGTCGGTGGTTGAGGGGAGACCTGATAGTGATAAAGTTCCTTACTTAAAAAACAGACAACACACAATGGGTTGGGTAAACCAACTCGAGCTTTACTGAATTATCTGCCAGTGGAAGTGTCAGGGATACACCAGTCAAGTTAGCAACAGTCACTTGACTTCCCCGAGCCATGACTTCCCTGAACAAAGACTCGCATGGTGTTTTATACTGTGTGTCACTTAGTGACATTCCAAACCCCTTAGTCACACGATGCATCAACCTAGGACAAGCCTGGTCTTGTATCTCTTATCAGTTGGTTATCTCTCTTATCAATTGATGGACACATTCCAAAGGCATTAGTTTCTTATCAGTTGGTTGTCTCGTATCAATTGTACCTTCAGGACAAGACATTTCAAAGCCATTACTCATGGCCCCAATATACATACAATATACAATATACAAACCAGGGCAAGTTTGGACTTGTCTTTCTTATCAGTTGGTACCTTCCCACTAGAGAAAGCCTGCTTAAGAAGAAATACAAAGCTACAAAATAGTCAAGTATCCCATAATGTATCATTATATATTTAGAGCATTTAACCTTTTCGATAGAACTATATAACATTATGAGAGGCATAGATCGCGGTACAAGGTCAGAATCTTTTTCTCAGGATGGCATATTTTTAAGGTGAGAGGGGGGAAAAGTTTAAAGAAGATGTGCAGAACAAGTTTTTTTTTTGCACAGAGTGTGGTGCGTGCCTGGAATGCGTTGCCAGGGTTTCGTTGGTTGAGGCAGATACGATAGTGGCATTTAAGAGACTTTTGGATTGGCATGTGGATATCCATTGAATGGAGGGATATGGGTTGTGTGCAGGTATATAAGTGATGGTCTTGTCATCATATTTGGCAGGGACATTGTGGGCTGAAGGTTGTGTTCTGGTGCTGAACTGTTCTATGTTCTATGAATAGCATCAATATTATGTATTGTTATGATCTAATTATTAATGTAAACAAGAGTGCAATTTAAAACTTGCCATTATTTAACAATACCAATTTATTTCTGTTTAATGGAATGTTGTACTGAACAAAGTGCCATGACTTGTATAAGTAATAAAAAAAAGATTGTATTCTGTCATCCCATTCATGTTTACATTGTGACTTTACAATTCTGTTCAAAACCAATCGATCAAAAGCAATCCTTGCTTGTAGAGGAGGGATTCCTATCCTAATGAGTTTTCTGAATGATTTAAGAAATTGCAAAGAACATGCTGCAAAAGTCATATGTTTATTGAAAATACAGATCATCTCAGGTACAGTGCCCTCCATAATGTTTGGGACAAAGACCCATCATTTATTTATTTGCCTCTGTACTCCACAATTTGCGATTTGAAATAGATAAAATCACATGTGGTTAAAGTGCACATTGTCAGATTTTAATAAAGGCCATTTTTATACATTTTGGTTAGAAATTGCAAAAGTGTTTATACATAGTCCCTCATTTCAGGGCACCATCATGTTTGGGGCACAGCAATGTCATATAAATGAAAGTAGTCATGTTTAGTATTTTGTTGCATATCCTTTGCATTCAATGACTGCTTGAAGTTTGTGATTCATGGATATCACCAGTTGCTGGGTGTCTTCTCTGGTGATTCTCTGCCAGGCCTGTATTGAAGCCATCTTTATCTTATGCTTGTTTTGGGGGCTAGTCCCCTTCAGTTTTCTCTTCAGCATATAAAAGGCATGCTTACGTAGTTAGGTTCAGATTGGGTGATTGACTTGGCCACTCAAGAATTGACCATTATTTAGCTTTGAAAAACTCCTTTGTTGCTTTAACAGTATGTTTGGGATCATTTTCTTGCCGTGGAATGAATGCCAATGCATTTTGAGGCATTTGTTTGAACTTGAGCAGATAGGATGTGTCTATATTTCGGAGTCACGTGAGTGACTACGTGAAGAAGGCAGTCCCCACGCATGCACGACGTTACCATATAACCATATAACAATTACAGCACGGAAACAGGCCCTCTCGGCCCTTCCAGTCCGTGCCGACTATTTGTTTTCCCCCAGTCCCATCTACCTGCACTCAGACCATACCCCTCCATTCCCTTCCCGTCGATAATATAATATAATATAATTACGTCTGACGTATTGCGCAACGACCGACTGGCAGGCACGTCGCTCCTTCCAGCAGGAAAGTTTAAAAGATCCAGGTAAGTGTTTTTTTCAAACAGCTTTGGCTGAAATCGTTGCTCCCGGTCCGGACTGCGTTTATTCAAGAAAACTTTAACTGTGGATTGTGTGCAAATATGTCCAAGGTGAAGAGGCGAGTCGCGACCAAACCAGCTGCGGAAGACCATAGGCCTGCGGGCAGCGTGCGACTGCCGAATTCACCTATAGAGCCGCTGGCATAGCAGCCCGCAGCCACAGACTTGGTGTGGCCAGAAGGTACCTTGGCTACTCCACGGGGAAGAAAAGCCACGAGAAAGTCTGTAAGGGCCCTGGACTCTGAGGAGTCGGGCCAGGAGGTGGACGAGTTTCCTCCTAAGGGCAGTGTTACCGGCAGGCTGGCCCAGCTGGAGAGCCTTGTGGAGAGGTTACTCCGGCACGACGAGCCCGGGGAGTTTATTGAACCCGAGGCAGCAGCGCCTGTGTCAGGGCTGCGTGATATCTCCCTGCCTCCGAAGGCGTCGTCTTTCCGCAGACTATAGCCCTACCCTCATGTGCATGCCAAACGGTTCACTGGCTATGGTGGGCGTGGTGTGGAGCAAACTACACAGAGGCCTTTTTTAGGGCAGGGCCCGAGCCGGGCCATGTTCAAGATACGCCGCTCTCCAGCAGTCCTACCCCCCAGACCTCAGGGGTAGAAACAGCAACGTTACCGCCGGTAAATCCTAAGGTAGGTGCGACTGCAATGGATACATTACAAGTTGTGGGGAGATTGCAATTTTTCTTACATGAATGGCAGTGTATAACATCTAACCCGTTTATACTGCATAGTATTCAAGGTTTTCAAATTTAGTTAATTTCCGACTTGCCTCCACCTACTCAGCACACACCTGGCCATACGTTTGTGTTCTCACAACAGGAGTGTATTAGTGCACAAAAAGAGCTAGACTCTTTGTTCAAAAAAGGTGTAATTGAAAGGGCAAGGCTTATCAATTTGTGTCCAATATCTTTACGAGGCCAAAAAAGGATGGAGGATGTAGAATTATTCTAGATTTGACAGAGCTTAACACTTTTGTGCAGTATAAACATTTCAAAATGGAAACATATGTTACAGCTAAACAACTGCTTTCCAGGGGATGTTATATGGCAAGCATTGATCTCAAAGATGGTTACTATTCAGTGGCCATTCATGAGCAGCACAGAAATTTTTTGAAGTTTAACTGAATGGATCAGTTCTGGCAGTTTAAAGCTTTGCCTAACAGATTAACTTCGGCTCCCAGACTATTCACAAAATTGCTCAAACCAGTTCTGGGGTCACTCAGAGCACAAAATCATATTGTCATGGCATATTTGGACGACATTTTAGTCATTGGGAGGACTTTTGAATTAGCTGAATTATCTGTGTCAGCTATAAAACTTTTTGAAAAGATTGGATTCATTATCCATCCAGTTAAGTCTAAATTGGTGCCATATAAGATAATTGACTATTTGTGGTTCACCATTAACTCAGTACGCATGTCAGTGACTCTGCCTCAGGGCAAGCAATTAGACTTAATTGAAGTTTGCAGGAAACTCATTGTTGATAATCACCCTTCTATTAGACATGTGGCTCGGGTAATTGGAAAATTAGTGGCAGCATTCCCAGCTGCTCAATTCGGGCCTTTGCACTACCAAAATTTACAGCGTGCAAAGAAACAGGCACTTAAGCTTCATAGAGGTATTTTGATAGACCCACGCTGCTATCAGCGGACGCTCTAACTGAGTTACAATGGTGGATAGCCAATATTCAGTGCTGCTCTGGTACTATTCTAGTCAATACACCATCAATTATCCTGCAGACTGATGCCAGTGCACTAGGTTGGGGTGCTACTGATACTGTCTCAAGCTGCGGTGGCAGATGGGATCTGCAGGAAGCATCCATGCTTCAATCACATGGCATTAACTATTTAGAGTTGTTGGGTGCACTCTATGGGTTAAAGGCTTTTTGTACCAACGGGTATCATGTGCATGTCCAACTTCAGATTGACAATACTACCGTGGTAGCATACATTAATCACATAGGTGGCAGTAAGTCTGTATCCTGTGATAGGTTGTCCAATCTTCTCTGGCACTGGTGTATTGCAAGAAACATCTGGGTTTCAGCTATCTATTTACCGGGAAGGCATAACACAGTGGCAGACACCAGGTCACGAGAGTTCAATGAGAACAAAGAATGGATGTTAAATCACAAAGTGTTCAATGATATTGTCCTTCGTTATGGTGTGCCAGATATTGATCTGTTTGCTTCCAGGCTTAACCATCCGTTACCAATTTATGTGTCATGGGTGCCAGGGGGCAGTAGCGGTGGATGCATTCTTGCTACATTGGGGTGGTAAATTTGTATATGTATTTCCCCCATTCTGCCTCATTACCCGATGTGTGGCAAAGATCCAGCAAGATTCCGCCACTGGTATTCTGGTAGTGCCAGACTGGCCTACTCAGCATTGGTTCCATCTGGTGCTAGCCTTAATCACACAGCCTTTTATGGTAGTGCCCAAGAGCAGAAATCTGCTGGTACACCCAGTGACAGGGGAAAGCCACCCTCTTCATGACCGTACACATTTGTTGGTTTGCAGATTCTGAGGAGACCGTTCCTGGGGCTTGGGTTTTCAGAGCGTACCGTTGATGTCATCACTGCGGCCTGGAGGAAGAGCACTCAGAAACTACATCTCTCACATAAGAAAATGGGAGATGTACTGTTCCCACTCTCACATTTCATACCACACGGCTACAATCACTGATGTCTTGGAGTTTCTATCATCACTCTATCACGATAGCAAACTGAATTATAGTGCCATTAACAGTGCCCGCAGTGCTTTGTCCAATTATTTACAGCTGGGGTCAGCACATCACACGGTAGGGTCCCACCCTTTAATAGCTAAATTTATGAAGGGTGTCTTTAATTCCACTCCACCTAGACCCAGGTACACTGACATTGAAAGTAGTTATGGCCTCAGCACAATGGGTCCAAACACTACATAAACTCAGATTGGACATTGTGAGTTTGTTCGGCAATAATGTCACCTTTTTCGTTGGGGATCTCGTCAAACAGAGCAGGCCAGGGGTACTAGGGCTCAAGTTGAGTTTCATGGCATATCCCTCAGATCCACGAGTGTGTGTGTTGTATCGTCCATAACCCATTACATTAAGGTCACTAAGAGCTTGAGAGGCTCGTAACTCCTTTTTTGTCAGCTGCACCAAACCTCACAAACAGGTTACGGTGCAGACCATGTCTAGATGGATCAAACAGGTTATGGCGTGTGCAGGAGTGGACACTAAAATTTTTAAACCTCATTCCACCAGGGCTGCATCGACGTCAGCAGCAAGGGACATGGACGTTCCTCTTGACCAAATTCTGGCGGCTGCGGGGTGGTCGAATGAGAGGACGTACCAGAGGTTTTATAATAAGCCTGTCGCCAGATCCGAGGGTTTTGCTGACTCTGTTTTGTTCTGTTTCACAGTTTCCCCCTGGGTGAGAGGGGTCACCATTTGCTTTTCTTTCTGTTATTAAACCATTACTATTGTTAAAACATGTAATGTTTGAATGCATTAATTTTCTCACTCGTCCTTGTCAATTGATGCAGCTGTGACGCGTGGACTCGTTCCTCGGCATGAAATCACAGAACTTCAAAGTCTTCACGTAGTCACTCACATGACTCCGAAGTAAAATAGTAAGATTAAATGAGAACGCCAGTTTGAAGTTTGATCGTTATTTTATGAGGAGTTAGGATGAGGGATTACGTGCCCTCTGCTCCCTACCCTCGTAACTTAATGATCATCTGGTAGTTCTAGTCATCTATAATCTTACTATGTTAGTTCAACAACTGTTATCTGTGACTTCACACCGTTGCTTTGAAGATTGACGCGCATGTGTGGGGACGGCCTTCTTCACGTAATCGCTCATCGTAACTCATAAAATAACGATCAAACTTCAAACTGGTAAGTTCTCATTTAATCTTACTATCAACAATGAAGATAAATGAGCCAGTACCTTCAGCAGCCATACATGTCCAGGCCATAACAACCCCAACACCGTGTTTCACAGATGAGGTGGTATGCTTTGTATCTTGGGCAGATCCTTCTCTCCTCCATACTTTGCTCCTGCCATCACTCTGATATAAGTTAAACTTAGTCTCATCTGTCCACAAGACCTTTTTCCAGAACTGTGGTTGCTCTTTTAAGTACTTCTTGGCAAACTAACCCTGCCATCCTATTTTTGCGGCTAACCAGTGGTTTGCATCGTGTAGTGTTGCCGCTGTATTTCTGTTCATGAAGTCTTCTGTGGACTTTGGACATTGAGAAATCCACACATGACTCCTGAAGAATGTTTCTGATCTGTCCGACCGGTGTTTGGGGAGTTTTCGTTATTATAAAGAGAATTCTTCTGTCATCAGCTGTGGAGGTCTTCCTTGGCCTGCCAGTCCCTTTGTGATTTGTAAGCTCACCAGTGCCCTCTTTCTTCTTAATGATGTTCCAAACAGTTGATTTTGGTATGCCTAAGGTTTGGCTGATGTCTCTAACAGTTTTATTCTTGTTTCTCAGTCTCGTAATGGCTTCTTTGACTTTTCAACTTTGGTCCTGATGTTGATAAACAGCAATAAACATTTCCAAAGGTGATGGAAAGACTAGGTGCTGAGCTCTCTTCTACCTGCATTAAGGAGGCAATTAAACGCATCTGAGCAATTACAAACGCCTGTGAAGCCATGGGGCCTAAACATTATGGTGCCCTAAAATGAGGGGACTACGTATAAACACAGCAGTAATTTCTACATGGTGAAACCAAAATGTTTTAAAATACTCTTTAATAAAATCTGACAACCACGTTATTTTTTTCTATTACAAATCTCAAATTGTGAAGCACAGAGGCAAATAAATAAATGATGGTACTTTGTCTTAAACATTATGGGGGGCACTGTATGTACAATGTCAATAGTTGAAAACTTGCATTCCTGTGTGGAATTTAGTTGGATTGCAGAGATTTTGGTAAACTATTACGTTTCGTTAAGTGTGCTGTTGCAAAGTAATCCAGTAAGTAGGGATATCAATATTGTTCATCTTGTGAAGCAAGTACAAAGTTACTACATCAAAATGACTGCATCATGTTTGGAAAGGTTTTTTTTTAATGATTTTTTTTTTCAGCTATTTCCTGTGGGCAAACTAACAGTGATATTGAAGCCCTACATCAAGCGTATCGTAAAATTGATCAGTCTCTGGAAAGTACAGGGGCGGGACAAGATTCAATAAATGGAAGAGACACTAACTTTGCTCTGCATCCTCAGAGCCATGTTGGAGACTCGGCAAAGAATATTTCCACAACTGAATCTGGTGAGCAGAAAAATGAGTTGGAATTTGAGTCGCTCATATCCTTGTAAAATAAGAGTGCTTATTTAGTTAGCTAATGTAATAAATAAGTTCATAAGAAATAGTTCAGTTCAGTTCAGTTTATTGTCACGTGTATCAAGTATAGTGCAAAGCTTTTGTTGCGTGCTATCCAGTCAGCAGAAAGACAATGCATGATTACAATTGAGCCATTTACAGTGTGTAGATACATGATAATGGAATAACGTTTAGTGCAAGCCAATAATGACCAATCAAGGATAGTCCGAGGGTCTCCAATGAGGTAGACAGTAGTTCAGCACTGCACTCTGGTTGTGGTAGGATGATTCAGTTGCTCGATAACAACTTGGAAGAAACTGTCCCTGAATATGGAGGTGTGCGTTTCACTCTCTGGGTTGATGGGAGAGGGGAGAAGGTGGAGTGGCTAGGGTGCAACTCGTTTTTGATCATGCTGCTGGCCATGCCGAGGCATCGTGAGGTGTAAATTGAGTCAATAGAAGGGTTGGTTTGTGTGATAGCCTGCACTGCGTCCACAGTTTGCTGCAATTTCTTGCAGTCTCGGTTGGAGCTGTTCCCAAACCAAGCTGTGATGCATCCTGATAAAATGCTTTCTATGGTGCATCTGTAGAGGTTGGTGAGAGTTACAGGGGCATGCCAAACTTCCTAAGCCTGCTAAGGAAGTATAGATTGTATGTGTGCTTTCTTGTTTGTTGTTTCAATATGTAGAAGTTGTTGGTGAGGAGCAGGAGTAAGTCATTCATCTGCTCAAGCCTGCTCTATTGTGGCTGATCCAAAATTCCTTAAGTACATATTTTGGCTCTTTCCCCAGAATTCTTGCTCATTAGAAATGTTGTTGTTTGTGCCTTAATTAAACCAAAGGCCTCAGTCTCCACCTTTAGTTTAGTTTAGAGATACAGCGCGGATACATGTCCTTCAGTCCACTGAGTTCTTGCTGACCAGTGGTCCCCTTACGTTACCACTATCCTACACACCAGGGACAAATTACAATTTTTGCCGAAACTAATTAATCCACAAACCTGTATGATTTTGGAATGTGGGAGGAAACTGGAGCACCCGGGGGAAAACTCGCGCAATCACGGCAAAAACATAAAAACTGTTTACAGACAGCAGCCGCAGTCACAATCGAACCCGAGTCTCTGATGCTGTATGGCAGCAATTATACCTCTACGCCATCGTGTCACCCCCCCCTCTTTCTGTGACAAGGAATTCCAAAGACTCAAAGCTGATGTAGTTCAGCGCCATGTTCCAGCACTATCATATTCTTTGATTCCATTAATATTCACCAATCTATTAAAAACTGATTTGAAAGAATCCAATAATGGAGCTTCCATATTTCTCACTGTAAAATATGCTAAATGTTTACCACTCTCTGAGATGATTTCTTCTCCTTTCTGTCCTAAGTGATCCACCCCTTATGAGACTGACATTGGTTCTAGATCCTCACTCAAGGGAAGCATCCTCCTTGTAAACAGCTGGCTGAACCTGGTTTAAATAAAATTATAATTTTGATTAAGATTCCTTTTCTTTCTACTAAACATTAGAGAATTGAAGCCAAGTGGCATCCCAAGCTTGCAGAACTGCTGCCTCACCGCTGCGACTTGGGTTCTGTTTGTGTGGAGGCTGCGCATTCTCCTTTTGACTGCGTGGGTAAACCCAGGGCATATCTTGCATTCATTTGTTCGATATCCCTTCTGTGTCTCTCATTTCTCTCTCCCCTGACTAAGTCTGAAGAAGGGTCTCTTCCCAAATGTCACCTATTCTTTTCTCCTGAGATGCTGCCTGAGATGCTGCCTGACCTGCTGAGTTACACCAGCATTTTGGGTCTATCCCAGGTCCCTTTTTGATTAGTAGCATTATGCAGCCTCTCACCATTTCACACCACCTCTGCTTTTCTGTTATGTTCATAGATGTGAATAGCTTCGCACTTTTACGTCCTGCCTTCTTACCATTCAAACATCCATTTAAAAAAAAAACTTGGCTTGTTGCAAGAAGGATGTTTTGCAGGCTTGAGCAGATGAATGACTTACTCCTGCTCCTCACCAACAACTTCTCCATATTGAAGCAACAAGAATGAGGATTCCACCCATACACCTAGTTTGTCTGTATTCTCTGAATCCTCCTTACATTCTCCTGTGCATTCACAATCTTCTGTAGTTTAGCTTCACCAGCAAACTTAGAAATATGATCTATTCAATCAAATCATTGAGAAAAGTCTTGAATAACTGTGCTTCATGCGCTGTTCTCTGCAGTACTTTGCTATCTATCACAACCGATCACAAACTACAATCCTGGAAGAATTCAGCAGATCAAGCGCATCTGTGGAGGCAAAGGGTTGATGTCAAACATTTCAGGTCAAGATCCTGAATCAGGACTGATGATTACACCTTTCTGCCTCCACAGGTGCTGCTTGACCTCCTGACTTCTTCCAACATTCATTTTTTTACTTCCAAATTAATAGTCATACAGCATGGAAACAGGCTCTTCTGCCCAACTTGTTCATGCCAACCTAGATGCCCCATCTACACTAGTCCCACCTGCATGTATTTGCCACCTATCCATCTAAATCTTTCCTATCTAGGTACCTGTCCAAATATATTTTAGTGTCATAGAAGTTGTTTTGATCCCTACTCCCCACAGATTGTGAACAAAAGTTCAGGATCTCTATACGTCTGCTGTCACACATAACTGACCTAGGACAATTCATTGTATTGTATTAACAGCCATCGTGAACCAGAACCCCAGTTAGAGTTAATTTGTACAAAACAACAATTTACACTATTCATCGTCAATGATTTGGCTCAAGATCCTGAACTTGTCACATCTATCTAGCTCTCCTGCTTCATGATGCGACATGTGTCAGGGTCAACAGGCACAAAACGCAAATTCTGCACTTTAAGACCAAATTCCACTCTTCACATGACTCAATCCTGACTCTAAACTTGCATTAAAAATCGAGATATGCCATTTATGATTAAAAAGCAAGCAAAATCCTCATAGAAGATTATACAATTTCTGACGTTTGTACATATGAATACGTGACAAGGCTTTCTTACCATAGTAAATATTGACTGCAAACTATAGGTATGTTACAAAACTTACCTTTAGCGGTGCTGCAGTTCTGCCGCTGGCCGTGTGCGCGACTTTGGCGCCTTTAAGGGGGGGCGGGGTTAAAATGCGGTTTTCCCTTGCCATCCGGAATAATATTTTGTCGGAGTGCGATCTATTTCTGGAAATTCGTTCCGACTGCCGGTAAGTAATTTTTTTTTAAATCGCCTGACTATTTCTGCGCTGCAGTAAAATAAAAATTAGCTCTTAATGCCGTGCACGCCGATAACGGGGACCGATTTTACGTGGGGGACAGGTAATTGAAAGCTGTTTATTTTTACATATACACTTGCTTGTTTAGGTGAATTTAATCAATATTTCATGTTGGGAAACGATAATTTATTCCCCATATGAACCGGCAGAATTTTTTCTGCCGATATTGGGTTTAAATTCACCGCAACCGCAAAGTTCCAATCCATCGCGTTCCAGAAAATCCCACTCGCAACCTGTTTAAAATGCCCATTAATTTACAGGCATTAAACACAAAATTCCTTCAATTTGGCCTATAAATTAATGACAATTAGATTTAAAAATCATGTTATATTGTGAATTCTTGTGTGAATGTTATTTGGACACTTGGGCTTTAAAAAAAATGTTAATATTTTCTTAACAAATGGATAGATGTTTAGATCTAGTAATTGAATTTTGTAATTAGCTACAATTGGGTAAATAACTAATTATATGCTTTAATTTCAGGTCATCCAAGTAAGATTGTTTCATATTAGTTTCAGAATGCTTCAATCTATAATAACTGAACATTTCTTTCAGTTCTCTTAATTTTTAAGAAAGTTATGGGCATTTGACTGTCCTCGATCACAACTTTTGTGTTAGGTCAATGGAAAGGCAATGGGGAACAAGATGCTAATTTCCGAGTATGAAAATGGCCATAACTTTTTAAATACTGAAGATATGAAAGTGAATTAGGTGTCAAATTAAATTTCTTTGTATGCTTTATCTGATGGGATAAATTGCAGACTTGATTTTTAAAATGTAAAAATTTTGTAACATTGCTATAAACTATAGTTGTAAAGGGAAATGTTTGTCAGTGTGGAAATAATAGATAAGATTATGATATATCACTGCAAACAAGCCACTAATTGTCAGCTATATAAAATTCTGATCTGGAAATCAATACATCAAAATATTGATCTTAAAGTCAAGTATCTGTCACTTGAAATTAACAATAAAAATAACTGGTGGTTCATGAATTAATTAATACTTTCTTGTCACGTGACAAGCAGCAGTGATATTCTTTATTCTTTCCTCATGCAAAGAGTCGTCAGATAAAGGGCGCCGACAAAATGACAAATTATCCCACGCCCGGTCCTCCTTTATGTGAGTCCTGGACTAAATCCACATGGACATAAACCTGACACATGGAGGAACTCAGCGGGTCAGAGAGCATCTGTGGAGGCAATGGACAGGCAACATCTCAGGTCAGGCAGCATCTCAGGAAAATATGGATAGATGACACTTTTGGTCGAGACGTTTCACACCAACCCTTGTCATAGGAGCAGAATTTGGCCATTTGGCCCATCAAGTCTACTCCACCATTCAATCATGGCTGATCTACCTCGCCCTCCTTACCCCATTCTCCTGCCTCCTCCCCGTAACCACTAACATCGGTCTTAATCAAGAATATATCCATCTCTGTCTTATAAAATATCCATTGATGACCTCCACAGCCTTCTGTGGCAAAGAATTCCACAGATTCAATACACTCTGACTATGGAAATTCCTCCTCAACTCCTTCCTTAAGGAACATCCTTTTATTCTGAGGCTATGACCTCTGGTCCTAGACTATCTCACTACGGAAGCATCCTCTCCATATCCACTATACCCAAGCCTTTCACTAAGTTTTAATGTAGTTCCCCCTCATCCTTCTAAACCCCAGCGACATAGGTTTAATGTGATGGGGCAAAGATTTAATAGGAGCTAGACTAAGTGCAGACTGTCGGGTCTTCTCCCCCACCGCAGGATTCCACCACTCACCCGTTCTCCCAATGCGGATATTGGACCACTCGCGCATCGCCCCCAACTGTGCGGACGCGGTTATTTCTCCTCATCCACCAGCACTCCTCCCTCCTCCTCTTCACCCTCCCTCTTCAATCCCTAGAGAGGGGGGGGGGGGTGGAGGAGGAGATGGAGGGGGTAGCGAGGGAGGGGAAGGGGCAGAGAGGGAGGGGGTAGAGAGAGAGAGAGTGAGAGAGAGTGGGGGGAGGGAGGGTAGGGAGGGAGAGGGAGGCGGGTAGTGAGGGAAGATAGGGTGGGGGCAGCTTCCTGCTCCATCCCTCCCATGTCCCTCCTCCACACACCCCCCCCCCCCCCCATCTCCCTCTACCACCCCACTCCTCACCCCATCTCCCTCCTCCTCATTTCCCTCGCCCTCCTCCCCTCACTTCCATTCCCTGCCCCAAGACCTACCCAAGTCGTAGATCAGTGCCAGGGTCTGGTTCTCGTACTCGGCCCGGCCCTCGCTATAGACTCCAGCCGTTAGCTCGGCCGCCGCCTTGGCTCCAGTCCAGGCCCCGAGTTCATCTCCGGGCTCGTCCCTGACCCAGGCTCGTCCTTGGTTCCAGCAGCGGCTCCTTTGTCGGCCCCGGTCACGGCCCCATCCCATGCCCCGGGCTCGGCCCTCACTCCAGCTCCAGCACTGGGCTGGACCCGCGACACCACCCTCCCCACTAGGTAATCGGGCAGCTGCCGCCACTCATTCACCGCGAGCGCTGGAGTGGCCCTCCCTCCCAGAGTGTCCCGTCATGCCTTGCGAGTGCACCGTGACGTCACTCGGGTTTTTTCCAAAATGGGTGAGTTTTTGGGGCTGTTTTTAAAATTTGAAGGATCAATAATTTCAGAAATATAGGTGGGAATGCGACGGGAAGATGTTTATCGCCACGACGGGGAAAATGTGAGTAGGATATGTGAAAATGGGAAGGCTGTGGCCTAGCGTTTGGAAGATATGTGAAGCAGATTGACACATCGTGGGCACACACACACAAACAAGACGAATACTTTTAGTTATATATAGAGATGTGAGGGGTAACTTTATCATACAAAGGGTGGTGGGTGTGTGGAGCAAGCTGCTAGAGGAGATAGTTGAGGCAGGGATTATCCCAACATTTAAGAAACAGATAGGTACTTGGATTTCAAAGAATAGGGGGACAGGTTTGAAGGGATATGGATCAAACAAGGGCAGGTAGGACTAGTGTGGCTGGGACATGTTGGCTGGTGTGGACAAGATGGGCCAAAGGGCCTGTTTCCACTATCACTCTATGACTCTAGAGGCCCAGTGCCATCAAATCCTCATCATATGTTAGCTCTGGGTTCATTCTTGTAAACCTCCTCTGGAATGTCTCCACCGCCAGCACATCCTTCCTCAGATATGGTGCCCAAAATTGCTCTCAATATTCCAAATTCAACTTGCAAATAAACCTTTTTGGAATCCTGCATCAGCACTCCCAAGTTCCATTGCACCTCCATGCATCCACCTATTAAGGCTTTCTCCTGCCCCCACCTCTCTTTTCCAGCCTTCTCCTCCCCACTGCAATCAGTCTGAAGAAGAGCCCAGACCCGAAATAACACCTATCCATTCCCTCCACAGATGCTGCTTGATCCCCTGAGATCCTCCTGCACTTTGTGGTTTGTTCAAGATTCCTGTACCCGCAGTCCTTGTGTCTCTTTGTGTCTCTGTGGGAAGATGTACTGAAAATGACCCAATCAACATTGAGACATTTGCTATGTTTTTCTTCCTTCAACTGGAAGAAATTAACATTGCAATGTCAAGCTGATTAAATATAATATGGCAAATTAATTCAACAGAGATTGTAATATTGGGTTTAGTATGATAATTTTGTTTTAATTAGAGCACTTGGGAAATTAGACATTAATGTTCTGTGCAACCTGCATAAATGGAGCAAAGCACTTTGAATGAACTATAGTCAAAAAATTTTAGCTTTATTACAGGTGGTTGATATTTTGAAATACATTAAGTACGAGATTGGCTCACTTGGTAGCACTCTCCACACAGAGTCATTAGGTAAAGGGTTTGAGCTCCACTTAAGAACTTAAGGACATATAGGTCAGCACTCGTGCTGTTTTGATGGTGCTGAATTGAAACCAATGGTGGATATAACAAAAAAATCCCATGGCACTACACAAAGAGTCCTATTAGTATCCTGGGAACTTTTTTCTACCAAGAATATCAGACTAGCTGTTTTACTACTTCAAATGCATCTGTCTTGTTTACTTGCGCAACACCGAATAATATGCTTCAACATTATTTTTTTGGTTGCAAATTGTTTTTGGTGGCCTGCAGTAGATGCAATGCAAATATTTTTTTTTTAAATGGGGAATAATAAGTGAAATTAAAGAGGAGAAACTGGAGGCTTGATGCTAGATTATGTGACATCTGCGAACAAGCAGCTTGGTTTTGTTCTTATTTTTTGTGGATCAAAACTTACAAATTAATGACATATTGTTTTTAAGATTTGCCTACAGTGGAAGAACTAATGAAACCTATTAAAGGAGAGGCTCTATTTCCAAGAGGATTTGACTTGCATTCAATGAGGTAAGAATTTTTTTTTTTAATGATAGTTACAATTATCTGGTTCAAGCTTCACAATATTTATTTATATTTTATTTTGTGATCTCCAAGCAGTTTAGTTTTTTTTTTTGTCTGTTTTTCTGGCTTTTTTCATGTCAAGTGACTGTCATGCCACTTTTCATATGTTTTAATGAACATTTTGTGAAAACCACATTGAATATCCTTAAATTGGATGTAAATATAAATTCACTATGATTGACAGTTTTGGCTAACACAGAATTTAATCAATGGAAAACATGTAGCTTATTGAAAATCAAGAAGTGTTCCTGGAGAACATGGATGGTGATATTTTGTGTCAGAACCGTCAGACTGTCTGAAGTAGGTTCCCGACTGGAAACGTCACCTATCCATGTTCTACAGAGGGTCTGCCTGATCCATTGAGTTACTTCAGCACTTTGTGTCTTAACAGATATCACCTGTTCTGTTGGTTTGCTGCATTCTGTTTTTATTTTAGAATCTCAAGGGATTTTTTTTAATTGATTAAAACTGTGAATTCAAACGTAAGTGAATCCTTAATGAGTACGTCGCCATCAAATAAAGGAAGCAAGGTTGAAATAGGACGTCCCAGAGCCTCTGATATCTGGCCTGACACTTGTGCTGGTGTTAAATAATACGTCTGGTGTAGTTTCAGACATGTAGCAGCCAGAAGGATGGTCAATGGATAGGAAGCAATGGTTGTCATGCGGACAGAAGACAATGGCTCACTTATTTGAATGAAAATTGCATGTGTGGTATATTCAACTCCCAACTTGATGATCTAGGAACGGTTGAGGTATTGTATGTTGTAGGACCAGAAAATCTATTACATAGCACAATTATTTTGGAGCTGCTTGCCTTAATTTAATCTAAAAGTTGTTTGAGTTTCCCTTTTGATATGTTCATAAATTATAGGAGTGGAATTAGGCTATTCGGCCCATCAAGTCTACTCTGCCATTCCATCATGGCTGATCTATCTTTCCCTCTCAGCCCCATTCTCCTGCCTTCTCCCCATACTAATCCGTAATAATCAAGAATCTATTAATCTCTGCCTTAAAGATATCTATTAATGGCCTCCATAGCTTTCTGCGACAATGAATTCCACAGATTCACCACCCTCTGACTTAATAAATTCCTCCTCATCTTTCTAAAGGTAAATCTTTTTATTCTGAGGCTATGGCCTCTGGTCCTAAACTCTTCCAATAGTGGAAACAGCCTCTCCTCATCCACTCAATCCAGACCGTTCACTATTCGGTGGTGGTAAATTTTGGTAAATGGTAAAGTAAGAATTAAACTAAGGGATTGGTTAACAGCTCTTGTAATTTTGGCATTATTTCCCAGATGCTTACAAGAAAGACTTCCAAAGGTTAACTTTGTTGAATTGACTGGGTTGAAATTGCCTTGGTCATGTCCACTTCCTATGTTTAGGTTAATGCCAGTGTCGAGGTTTTATTATTACAATGTATTTTCATAGCAATTTAACACAACTTTTCCACTTATTTATTCATCGGGAGAGGTTGGGTGGGCTAGGACTTTGTTCCTTGGAGCATAGGAGGTTGAGGAATGATCTCATAGAGGTGTATACGATCATAAGGGGAATAGATAGGATTGATGCACAGAGTCGCTTACCCAGAGTAGGGGAATCAAGAACCAGAGGAAATATGTTTAAGGTGAGAGGGAATAAATTTAGTGGGAACCTGTGGAGCATTTTTTTTTTCCACACAGGGCGGTGGGTATAGGGAATGAGCTACCAGAGGGTAATTGAGGCAGGTACTATAAAAATATACTTACCTGTGTAGGACAAGGATATGGGCCGAAACTTGTGCAGATGGGACTAGTGTAGATGGGGCATCTTGGTAGGCCCAGGGCAAGTTGGGCCAGTGCCTGTTTCTGGGCTCTGAGTCCATGACAAGACTACAAAGTTTTGTAATATCACCACTGAACAAGCATTTCAATTACTAGAAGATACAAATTTCTACCATTTAACCATTTTTTTAAATCATAGCATTGAAATGATTTGTCTAAAATAGCATTTGGATTTTCTTTTGCTGTCACTGTAATTTTTCCAAATATTCTTTGTTAAATCTATACTTATTCAAGAACTTGAGCGCTCTGGTTTGATTGTGATGTGCCATTTAATAAAAGCACAGGTCTGTTTCATCTCTTTACTGCAGAGTATTAGGAAAAAACTCCTCTTGAAGTAGTAATATGACATTTTACAGATGCTCAGACATGACCAATTTTTGTAGCTTTTTTTCTTTTAATATGTGTTTTATTTAGGTTTTTTTGCTACTTTTTAAATATATATATTTCCATATTGTATACATTTGCCAGAAATGTAGATTATAATAACTGCAGGTCCTGGTTTACATAAAAAGACAGTGCTGGATTAACTCAACTGGTCAGGCAGCATCTCTGGATAACGTGGATAGGTGATGTTTTGGGTTGAGAGCCTCCTTCAGACTGAAGAAGAGCCTGAAGACTTTTGCGGTCTGAAGAAGAGTCCTGACTCAAAACTTCACTTATCCATGTTATCCTGAGATGATGTCTGGCCTGAGTTACTCTAGCACTTGGCATCTTTTTTTGCAGATGGGTTTTTTTGCATGCAAAGATTCAGTCATAATTCAATCATGTACTTCATTTTGGTTCGGCATTTGCATCCAGATCTTACAAATGCAATATCATTATTTTCATCATCTCTCACTTGGTAGTACAAATGCCCAGCAGGAAGGTGAAGTTGCAGCAACATCTAGTAAACAGATGGATTCCAGTGGTCCGAGTCTCTTTCAACCACAGCTTAACTCTAACACTTCATGTGAAAGACACAACACATACCAAGAAGTATCTGGGAGTTCATTGAAGGAAAATGTGAACCACACAAGTAGAATTTCTGATGATGATGTGGAAGCCTTAATTAATGAAATTAAAAATGATTCTGCAAGCAAACACAGTCTCGTAGCTTCCACTTTACAAGCTGTTTCCCACCGAGATTATCAGGTACACATTATTCATTTTATATATTATGCAAGCTTTTACTTTGTGCCTCTGTGTTCAAATATAGTCAATAATGGATTATAAGATAATTTGCATTTATCTTTCATTATATTTGTCTGTGTGTCCCTACTGTTGTCAGGTCTGTCATGTACTGGAATTGCTGGAGAATAAAATATGTTTTCTTATTTTAGTCCTGTACTCTATTCCCATGCCAATTTTTTGCAAGGCAGTTGACAGAATTCAGCGCTCTAATAATTTATCTTAATGCTAATATCGGACAAAGGTTCCAGGTGGTGCATTATATTGTTTCTAGCAAGCAACCTTGTGTGAGGAATGTAATCCCTCATCTGTCTTCTCCCTACAGTCTAATGAAGATGTGTGAAAATTGCAATGATGCCACAGCAGAACTTGCAATATAATATGCACAGGGCAGCACAGTTGGTAGAGCTACCGCCGCGCCAGAACCTGGGGTTTGATCCTGACCTCAGGTGCTGTCTATGTGGAGTTTGCACATTCTGCTTGGGTTTCCTCTGGTTACTGCAGTTTCCCCCCACATCCCAAAGGCATATGGGTTTGTAGGTTATTTGACCTCATCCACTCCTTGCACACAAGGGGCAATTTACAAAGTGGGACAATATAAAACTAGTGCGAACAGGTGATTGGTGGTCGGCGTGTCCTTGGTGGGCCAAAGGGCCTACTTCCATGCTGTATCTTTCAATGATTCAATGCAAGTTTTTTTCTGAATATTTTTGAAAGCTAAAATTTGAAAAGAAATCCCGATGCAAGCACTGATCTTTTAAGGTTATATTTAAATGTTGACTGGTTTATTCCTTTATGATTATAGTGAGCACACAATTATTCTCAACAATTTGATTAGCAGGTACACTGAATAAAGATATAAGACTGTGCATCATATTTGAAATGTCAGATTTTTTGAGCAATGGACTGTTTTTGTTCGAAATGAAAGCAACATACTTTTTTTTTTAATTCACGGACTGTTGGAGTTTTCAATTTTGCAACTAATTTTTTTTTCAATAATGCCTTCTACATATAGATTGGGTGAATCAAATTGGCAGGGGTGCTGAGGAAGAGGATTTCTTGGAATGTATGCAGGATAGTTTTCTAAACCAACATGTAGAGGAACCAACGAGAGAGCAGGCTATTCTAGACTGGGTACTGAGTAACGAGGAAGGGTTAGTTAGCAGTCTTGTTTTGCTTGGCCCCTTGGGCAAGAGTGACCATAATATGGTTGAGTTCTTCATTAGGATGGAGAGTGACATTGTTAATTCAGAAACAAGGGTTCTGAACTTAAAGAAAGGTAACTTTGAGGGTATGAGACATGAATTGGCCAAGACAGATTGGCAAGTGATTCTTAAAGGGTTGACGGTGGATATGCAATGGAAGGTATTTAAAGACTGCATGGATGAACTACAACAATTGTTCATCCCAGTTTGGCAAAAGAATAAATCAGGGAAGGTAGTGCATCCATGGATAACAAGGGAAATCAGGGATAGTATCAAAACTAAAGATGAAGCATACAAATTAGCCAGAAAAATCAGCCTACCAGAGGATTGGGAGAAATTCAGTCCAGCAGAGGAGGACAAAGTGCTTAATTAGGAAAGGGAAAATAGATTATGAAAGAAAACTGGCACGGAACATAAAAATGGACTGCAAAAGTTTTTATAGATATGTGAAGAGAAAAAGGTTAGTTAAAACAAATGTAGATCCCTTGCAGTCAGAAACTGGTGAATTGATCATGGGGAACAAGGACATGGCAGACCAATTGAATAATTACTTTGGTTCTGTCTTCACAAAGGAAGACATAAATAATCTGCCAGAAATAGCAAGGGACCGGGGGTCAAATGAGATGGAGGAACTGAGTGAAATCCAGGTTAGCCGGGAAGTGGTGTTAGGTAAATTGAATGGATTAAAGGCCGATAAATCCCCAGGGCCAGATAGGCTGCATCCCAGACTATTTAAGGAAGTAGCCCCAGAAATAGTGGATGCATTAGTGATCATTTTTCAAAACTCTTTAGATTCTGGAGTAGTTCCTGAGGATTGGAGGGTGGCTAATGTTACCCCACTTTTTAAAAAGGGAGGGAGAGAGAAAACGGGGAATTGCAGACCAATTGGTCTAACATCGGTAGTGGGGAAAATGCTAGAGTCAGTTATTAAAGATGGGATAGCAGCACATTTGGAAAGTGGTGAAATCATTGGACAAAGTCAGCATGGGTTTATGAAAGGTAAATCATGTCTGACGAATCTTATAGAATTTTTTGAGGATGTAACTAGTAGAGTGGATAAGTGAGAACCTGTGGATGTGTTATATCTGGACTTTCAGAAGGTTTTCGACAAGGTCCCACATAAGAGATTAGCATACAAACTTAAAGCACACGGTATTGGGGGTTCAGTATTGATGTGGATAGAGAACTGGCTGGCAAAGAGTAAGATAAGATAAGATGCATTTATTTGTCACATGTGCCAATTGGCACAGCAAAATTAAATCACCATACAGCCATACATTAAAAATAAAGAACACAACATGGAGTAGATAGATTTCAACATAAAACATCCCCCCACAGCAGGATCAAAATTTCCTACTGTGAGGGAAGGCACCAAAGTCAGTCTCTTCCCCTGATGTTCCCCAATGTTTCCCCGTGGTCGGGGCCTTCCCGAGCCCCCTGCAGTCGCCGCTACGGGCGGCCCGATGTTCAGGCCACCTCGCCATGGTGATGTAAGTCCGACGTCGGGGCTGGGGGATGTCCTCAGCGGCCTGGACCACGAGTCGGCCCCCTCCTACCGGAGTCCGCGGCTCCCAAAGTCCGCAGGCCGCGCCGGGTGGAGATGCAACGCTGGAGGCCCTCGGCAAAGGGCCCCAGGACTTCACGATGACAGTCAGCGTCACCCGCGTTGGGAGCTCTCTAAACCAGAGCTCCACAGTGTTGGAGCAGCGGCCCAACGCTACGGAGCTCCAACGGCGATCCAGATAGGCATCGCCAGCTCCAAGGTGATTCCAGCGCCGCGCCGCCGCTGTTGCAGCTCTGGTCGGGTTCCCGGTCCCCGGCAGGAAAGGCCGCTCCGATCTAGGAGGTAGGCCGCGAGGTGGGGGGCGAGGACACGACTCAGAGAAATAGTCGCGTCCCCGCCTGGAAGCGACTGGGAGTTGTTTTCCCCCTTACCCTGCCCCCCTCCCCCACATAGAAAAGTTAAGATTCCCCCAAACACAAACTTTAAACTGACTAAAAATTAAAAAAAAGATGGAAAAACAAACGGGCTGCTGGCAGTCCAGCGCCCCCTGGCGTCAGGAGTAAACGGGTCATTTTCAGAGTGGCAGGCAGTGACTAGTGGGATACCGCAAGGCTCAGTGCTGGGACCCCAGCTATTTACAATATATATTAATGATCTGGATGAGGGGATTGAATACAACATCTCCAAGTTTGCGGATGACACGAAGCTGGGGGGCAGTGTTAGCTGTGAGGAGGATGCTAGGAGGCTGCAAGGTGACTTAGATAGGTTGGGTGAGTGGGCAAATGCATGGCAGATGCAGTATAATGTGGATAAATGTGAGGTTATCCACTTTGGCGGCAAAAACAGGAGGGTAGATTATTATCTGAATGGTGGCCGATTAGGAAAAGGGGAGATGCAACGAGACCTGGGTGTCATGGTACACCAGTCATTGAAAGTAGGCATGCAGGTGCAGCAGGCTGTGAAGAATAGCTATGGCATTCATAGCAGAAGGATTTGAGTACAAGAGCAGGGAGGTTCTACTGCAGTTGTACAGGGTCTTGGTGAGGCCACACCTGGAGTATTGCATACAGTTTTGGTCTCCTAATCTGAGGAAAGGCATTCTTGCCATAGAGGGAGTACAGAGAATGTTCACCAGACTGATTTCTGGGATGGCAGGACTTCAATATGAAGAAAGACTGGATAGACTTGGCTTGAACTCGCTGGAATTTAGGAGATTGAGGGGGGATCTTATAGAGGGTTACAAAATTCTTAAGGGATTGGACAGGCTAAATGCAGTCCAACCCCTTAAGAATGTGCATTTGCAATGTGGCTGCCTTTGCATTGGCGAAACCAATGGGTGACATTTTGCCAAACACATGCACTGTCTACAAAAAGCCTGCAGGTGCTACGGTTGCCAACCATTTTACCTCCCCTTCCCATTTCTATACAGACCTGGAGATGATTGGGTTAACGTACAATGTGCTTTTGATGGCTCTTGGACTGTACCTGGTGGAATTTAGAAGAATGAGGAGGGATCTCATTGAAGCCGAGCGAATAATGAAAGGCTGAGACAGAGTGGATGTGGAGAGGATGCTTCTAATGGTTGGAGAATCTAGGACCAGAGCACACAGCCTCAAGAATAAAAGGACATACCTTCGGGATAGAGATGACAAATTTCTTTAGCCAGAGGAATCTGTAGAATTCATTGTCACAGACAGCTGTTGTTGGGTATGTTTAAAGCAAAGATTAATAGGTTCTTGATTAGTAAGGATGTCAAAGGTTATATGGAGAAAGCATGAGAATGGGTTGAGATGTAAAGACAGATTAGTCATGATCGAAAGGTGGAGTAGACTCGATGGGCCAAATGGCTTAAATCTGCTATATCTTATGATTATACTGAGACAGTACAAACTTACCCCCCTATCATTTATTTCTCCACCCCAAATAATAGCCAGTACAATGTGGTACAGATCTGTATTTTAGAAAAGCAGGAAGAACTTTTTAGGTCATTAATTCGCCATTTTTAAAGAAAGTATTTTTTTGTAATCAAAAACCATTTGATTAATGGCCGATTTAATCTTGGGTCTTGCCATAATTGTGGATTATAGGACTGCTTCTAAGTGTAATATGCTTCAGTTGACTGATTTCTCAAAAATATAAAAAAATGATACACACATTTAGTCTAATGATTTATTTATTTTATCCTGCCGTGGAATAACGTCATCCAATTGTTGTGCAGATTTACGCCAAGAACAAAAGCCCAAACTTAACAAACAAGAAGCACTTTGGTGGAAACTACACATCTGTCAGAAGCTCGGGATATGGCAAAGTGAATCCATTGAAAAAAGATCCCCTTGGTGCTAGTGAAAAACAAACCCATTTATCTCCAACAAAGCAAGCTGTGCCAGTAAAAGGTTTTAAAACTAGATCCTCACCTGACCATACAAAAGGCAGACCTAAAGGTAATATCCTTTTTTTCTAATAGATTCAAGAATTATAGAGAGAGTATTTATTTTGAAATGTTGTCAACCCATCAGAGTGTTCATTTTATTTCCCCATTAATTCTTGGAGTTTTGCCGTTATTGGCAAATTCAATGTTTATGGCCTACACAAGTTATTTTTGAGATAAGGATGCTTTGAACAACTTTAGTCTATCTGATAAAGATATTTGCACATTGCTATTGTGCAGAATCTTTGCAGAATTTCATTTATCGTAACTGAAGGAACATTGAAATATGATCAAGTTTTTAAGGGCCCGTTTCCATGTTGTATCTCTAAACTAAACTAAACCCTAATACACTGTAGAGACATATTACTTTGATGTAAAGTGAAGAGAATAATCTTAGGAAGTATTGTATAAGATTTCTTTCATAAAAGTAACATCATATGATTGGTGTTCTGTTCTTACCACATTCACCTCTTTATTATGTATTATGCTAGTCTTTTTTTTGTCAATGTGAGTTATTTTTCCTCCACAAAAATTCAATCATGCTTTTTATGCTGAAATGATACTATATAATTTTTCACTTTATTTTTCCCTTTTCTCAACTAGGACAGTTATTTATAACGCAGACAATCAGATCAGAAAAGCAAAAACCTGCAGAAAATAACCTTGAAAATCCACTGTTTGCTTCAATGCAGTCATCCTCTACACCACTTCAGCGACAGATGAACAGTGAACCAAATCATAGAAAATTACTTGGTGGCCTTGCACCAGAACAAGTAAAGCAACATTCTTTCTGTCAACAGATTGATAATAAATTCACCACGTGTAAAGGAATATTTGATATATTCCTTAATGCACTTATACTATACCTATTACATATCTAAACAGAGAACATAGACTGAAAGAAGGGTCCCGACCCGATACGTCTCCTATCCATGTTCTCCAGAGATCCTGCCTGACCCACTAAATTTCTCCAGCACTTTGTCCCTTTTTGTGTAAACCAACATCTGCAGTTCCTTGTTTCAACATAGACCAGTACAACACAACAACAGGTCTTTCACCCCACAATGTTTGTGCCGAACATACGTTCAAGTTAAATTAGTCTGATCTGTCTGCACATCATCCATATTCTTTCTTTCCCTGCATATTCTTGTTTCTATCTAAAAACCTCCCAAACACCAGATAATCAGAATAATTATTAATCACATTAATCATCATAAGTTATTAACCATGTATAAAGGAATATTTGATATATCCCTTGATGCATTTATACTATCTATTGCACACCAAAACATAGAACATATACCGAAAGAAGGCTCCCGACCCAATTATCCGCAGCGGTAGAGTTACTGCCAGAGAGCTGGGTGCGATCCTGACTACTGGTGCTGTCTGTATGTAGTTTGTACGTTCTCCCCATGACCTGCATATGTTTTCTCCAGGTGCTCTGGTTTCGTCCAACACTCCAAATGCGTACAGGTTTGTAGGCTAATTGGCATGGTCGAATTATAAGTTATCGTTAGTGTGTTGTCAGGATAGCATTAGTGTGCGGGGATCGCTAGTCAGTGCAGACACGGTGGGCCAAAGGCCCTGTTTCCACGCTGTATCTCTAAACTAAATAAATAAGTCAACTCAAAGAACCATAATACTGTGTATAAAATAAGTTACAATCTGGCTTTTGTTAATGAGTCTGTATCAGGATTACTGATGTGCAATGAGCTGACGATCTGTAAAGTCAGAGGATAGATGCTTTATGTATATTTCGTACAATACCATACTTTTTGTTATAGTTAATTTCAAGAGACGATGGAGAGCTTTCAAAAGGAAATCGACAAAGATTGTCGGAGCCCGGTAGCGTATGTAGGGAACTTGTCCTACTGCAAAAACTAGAAGAGGCACATGAGAAATGGAGCACAGAGCATGGCCTGGTTGAAAAGTTGAAAGAAAAGCTGAAAAGGAAAGAAGAAGAACTTGTTGGCAAAAATGAAGAACTGAAGAAGCTTCCTCAATTAAATGAGGAGATTTATATGCTTCAATCAAAGGTAAATATATGCTTTTGGAGTTCTCAAAAACTATACAAGCAGATAAAACACAACTGGGAATGTGTTTTAAAACAGGATGGATTACCTAAATTTGAATCATTGTATATCTGCAGGTTTTTTTCGGGTCTGATTAAATAATGCAGTTTTTGACGTATAAGAAACTAGTGTTTACAAACAGTTAAACTGTTGCCTTGAATATTTTTGGTCTCTGCATTCGACTACATAAAAAACAAATAAATTAGAAGATAGTCGCAGCCAATATTAGTATGAATCTTGATCAGTAAGGGGTTGAGAGGAAAAGATAGATCAGCCATGATTGAATGGCAGAGTGGACTTGATGAGTTGGGGGAACGGATTGCGTTGGAATGGGTACATCACACTGGAATCTCATTTAGATTTCTTGGGATGAGGTTTTTCCATTGTGGGGATGCAGGGGGGGTGGGTTCTTTTACTCAAAATAAATTGCGGTTCTCCTTGTGGGGGGTGGGATGGGGGGACCTCCCCATTTCATTGTGGGGAGGTTGATTAGGGGAGAGGTTTCATTTCCAGAATTTTCCTTGTGGGGGGGGGGAGGTGGAATAGGAGAGGTTTCATTTCCAGAACTCGTGGGGGAGTGGGATATGGGGGGGTCAGCGGTCAGTTTTCATTGTGGGGGGGGGGGTGGATTAACCATATAACAATTCCAGCACGGAAACAGGCCCTCTCGGCCCTTCCAGTCCGTGCCGACCATTTGTTTCCCCTAGTCCCATCTACCTGCACTCAGACCATACCCCTCCATTCCCTTCACGTCCATATACCTATCCACTTTACTCTTAAATGTTAAAATCGATCCTGCCTCCACTACTTCTGCTGGAAGCTGGATTAGGGGAGAGGTTTCATTTCCAGAACTTTCCTTGTGGGGTGGTGGGGGCAGTTGAGGGCTATGGGTGAGTGGTGGAAACGGGTTGCATTGGGGGAACGGGTGAGTGGTGGATTATTGCATTGGAGGAACCGGCCCAACGGGTACCACTTGGTCTAGTATATATTACTAAAACTTTCATCTTGTTTGTTAGTGAGTCTGCCTGTCTGTGATTCATGCCATGAATTACGCCAAAACGGTACACGTTAGCGCCACAATGTTTGGACCACCTTACCATTGTCCTGTTTTATTGTTAAATTGTTGATGTTAAATTTTACAAGTTATTCACATTTTTAACTTTACAAAATCCAGTTTGAGATTGGTCCGTCTTGGTCTATTTAAAACTAAAACATAACTAAACCCAACCCTCCTTTTGTAGCATCTAGTTGCCTGTTTTGCCTGATCAGCACTACAATCTAATTTAACTGCATTTCAGCTTTTTCATGATGAAAGGTCATTCAAGTTGAACATCCTCCTCATTTTTGTCCCCATCATATACACCATGTTACGCTCTGTTACTCTGACACTTTATTTCATTTAAGATTTCTGCTTCTGCAGTTTAAGTTTAATGTATCTCCAAAATATCTTAAGTTTAGTTTAGAGACGGAGCATGGATACATGCTTCTTGGCCCACCAAGTCCATGCCGACCATCACTCGCATTAGTTTGATGTCATTCCACTTAGACATACAGCAGGAAACAACCCCTTTGGCTCACTGAGTCCATGTTGACCAGCGATCACCCAGTACACAAGCACTATCTACATACTATGGACAGTTTACATTTTTACCAAAGTCAATCAACCTACAGACCTGTATGTCTTTTGAGTGTGGGAGGAAACCGGAGCACATGGAGAAAACCCATGCGGTCACAGGGAGAAAGTACAAACTCCATACAGACAGGACCCGTAGTCAGGATTGAACTCTGATCTCATGCTCTGCATTGGAGTGACTCTACCACTGTGCTGCAGGAGTTGCGTTTGTACATTCTCCTTGTGAGTTTCATAGAAACATAGATAATAAGTGCAGGAGGAGGCCCTTCGAGCCTGCACCGCCATTCATTGTGATCATGGCTGATCATCCACAATCAGTAACCCGTGCCTGCCTTCTCCCCATATTCCTTGATTCCGCTAGCCACTAGAGCTCTATCTAACTCTCTTTTAATCTTATTGAAACATGTAAGATTATTAAGGGTTTGGACACGCTAGAGGCAGGAAACATGTTCACAGTGTTGGGGGAATCCAGAACCTGGGGCCACAGTTTAAGAATAAGGGGTAAGCCATTTAGAACGGAGATGAGGAAACAATTTTTCACACAGAGTTGTGAGTCTGTGGAATTCTCTGCCTCAGAGGGAGGTAGAGGCCGGTTCTCTGGATACTTTCAAGAGAGAGCTAGCTAGGGCTCTTAAAGATAGCGGAGTCAGGGCATATGGGGAGAAGGCAGGAACGGGGGGGGTACTGATTGTGGATGATCAGCCATGATCATATTGAATGGTGGTGCTGGCTCATAGGGCCGAATGGTCTATTCCGGCACATATTGTCCATTGTACAAATTCATCCAGTGAATTGGCCTCTGGCAGAGAATTCCACAAATTCACAACTCTCTGGGTGAAAAAGTTTTTTTTTCTCATCTCGGCCCTAAATGGCCTACCCTTTATTCTTAAACTGTGGCCCATGGTTCCAAACATTGGGAACATTTTTCCTGCATCTAGCTTGTCCAGTCCTTTTATAATTTTATGTTTCTATATGATCCCCTCTCATCCTTCTAAATTCTAGTGAAAACAAGCGCAGTCTTTCCAATCTTTCCTCATATGATAGTCCCGCCATCCCGGGGATTAACCTCATGAACCTACGCTGCACTGCCTCAATAGCAAGGATGACCTTCTTCAAATTGGGAGATCAAAACTACACACAATACTCCAGGTGTGGTCTCGCCAGGCCCCTGTACAACTGCAGAAGGACCTCCTTATTCCTATACTCAAATCCTCTTGTTATGAAGGCAACATGCCATTAGCTTCACTGTCTGCTGAACCTGCATGTTTACTTTCAGTGACTGGTGTACAAGGACCCGTAGGTCTCGTTGTACTACCCTTTTTCCTAATCTGACACCATTGAGATAATAATCTGTCTCCTTGTTCTTGCCGCCAAAGTGGATAACCACACATTTATCTAGATTATTCTGCGTTTGCCATGTATCTGCCCACTCACTCAACCTGTCAAATTCACCCTGCAACCTCCTAGCATCCTCTATGCAGTTCACACTGCCACCCAGCTCTGTGTCATCTGCAAATGTGCTTGTGTTACTTTTCATCCCATCATCTAAATCCTTAATATATATTGTAAATAGTTGCGGCCCCAGCACCGAGCCTAGCGGCACTCCACTCACCACTGCCTGCCATTCTGACAGGGACTCGTTTATTCCTACTCTGTTTCCTGTCTGCCAACCAATTCTCTATCCATGACAATACCCTACCCCCAATACCATGTGCTTTAATTTTGCCAACTAATCTCCTGTGTGGGACCTTATCAAGGGCTTTCTGAAAGTCCAGATACACTACATCCTCTGGCTCTCCTTCATCCATTTTATTTGTCACATCCTCAAAAAATTCCAGAAGATTAGTCAAGCAGGATTTCCCCCTCATAAATCCATGCTGACTTGGACCACTCCTTCTACTGCTAGCCAAATGTGCCGTTATTACATCTTTAATAATTGACATTAGCATCTTCCCCACCACCGATATCAGGCTAACTGGTCTATAATTCCCTGTTTTCTCTCTCGCTCCTTTCTTGAAAAGTGGGGTAACATCAGCTACCCTCCAATTCACAGGAATTAATCCCGAATCTATAGAACATTGGAAAATGATCACCAATGTGTCCACAATTTCTAGAGCCACCTCCTTGAGTACCCTGGGATGCAGACCTTCAGTCCCTGGGTATTTATCAGCCTTCAATCCCATCAGTCTACCCAATACTATTTCTCGCCTAATGCAAATTTATTTGGTCCCTATATATTCTGTCCTCTAGTGCATCTGGGAGATTGTGTGTGTCTTCCTTAGTGAAGACAGAACCAAAGTACCTGTTCATCTCTTCTGCCATTTCCTTGTTCCCCATAATAATTTTCTGCCTTCAGGGGACCCACATTTGTCTTTACTAATCTTTTTCTCTTAACATACCAAGAAGCATTCTTGGCCAGCTTATCTTCGTACTTCATGTTTTCACCCCATATTGCCTTTTTTGTTACCTTCTGTTGTCCTTTGAAAGTTGCCCAATCCTGCTACTCTTTGCTATGTTATACACCTTTTGTTTTAGTTTTATTCCATCCCTAACTTCCCTTGTCAGTCACGGTTGCCATTTACTCCCCTTAGAATCTTTCTTCCTCTTTGGAATGAAATGATCCTGCATCTTCTGGATTATGCCCAGAAATTCCTGCCATTGTTGTTCCACCATCATTCCTGCTAGGATCCTTTTCAAGTCGACCTTGGTCAGCTCCTCTCTCATGCCTTCATAGTCCTCTTTGTTCAACTACATTTCTGATTTAACCTTCTCCCTCTCAAATTGCTGGTTAAAACGTATCATATTATGGTCGCTACCTCTTAGCGGTTCCTTTACCTTGAGTTCCCTTATTAAATCTGGTTCATTAGAAAACACTAAATCCTGAATTACCTTCTCTCCGGTAGGCTCCAGAACAAGCTGCTCTAAAAATCCATCTCGGAGGCATTCTACAAACTCCCTTTCTTAGGGTCCAGAACCAACCTGATTTTCCCAGTCTACCTGCATATTGAATTCTCCCATAACCATAGTGGCATTACCTTTGTTACATGACAATTTTAACTCCTGCTGCAACTTGCACCCTGTATCCAGGCTGCTGTTTGTTGGGCTGTAGATAACTCCTATTAGTATCTTCTTACCTTTACAATTCATCAATTCTATCTACAGCGACTCTATATCGTCAGTCCCTATGTCACCCCCCGCAAGGGACTGAATTTCCCAGAGCTACCCCACCTCCTCTGCCCACCTGCCTGTCCTTTCTATAGGATGTATAACTCTGAATATTCAGTTCCAAGTCCTGATCCTCCTGCAGCCATGTCCCTGTAATCCCCACAATATCATATCTACCAATCTCCAACTGAGCCTCAAGCTCATCCACTTTACTTCTTATACTTCATGCATTCATATATAATACTTTTAATCCATCTCATCTCACCTTTCACATTGAATCCTATTTCACTTGGCCGTACTCTCCTATCACTTTGTGAGCTTTCTGCCCCATTAATTCTGGTGTCTTTCTTAACTTTTACTATAGTCTCTTTCCCTTTAACTCCATCCTTGTATTCCCAATTTGTCTCTTCCCCCCCCCCCCCACTATTTAGTTTAAACCCACCTATGTAGCAGTGGCAAACCTGCCTGCAAGAATACTGGTCCCCTGCCTGTTAAGGTGCAACCTGTCCCTTTTGTACAATTCACCCTTAACCCAAAACAGATCCCAGTGGGCTAAGAATCTAAATCCCTGCCCCCTGGAATACACCAAACTGTGTAATATTCTCTCTGCAGCTTCTGTCTCCAACCAAACCAATTCTGTCTTTGACCACAGTTCAGCACACTGCTCACCAACATGCAGTTTTCTCCATTTTAAAATTACATGTCATTCTATTTTGAAAGCTACTCTTCACTTCCCTTTCAGACAATGGATGTCAGACCATAACAACTTTTTGCATTTAAGAATAATCCCCATCACCTCCACCTAGACTTTTTTTCACTGCTCTTAAACACGAGTCTCTTTCCTGTCAAGTAAGCCTCCTTCTTGAACTGCTGCAGATCTTTTTATGAAGGTAATTCTATGTTGGGTGGGGAATTTAAGATTTGTCACCCATTAACAATGAAGAAGGGTCTGGACTCTGTCACATTTTCCTCTTTTTCCAGGGATGCTGTCTGACCCGCTGAGTTACTCCAGCTTTTTGTGCCTATGGTTTAAAGCAGCATCTGCATTTCCTTCCTACACAATGAAGCAGTTGCGTTATTTCATTCCTACACAATGAAGCAGTCGCTTATTTTCTGTAATTAACCATGTTATTGACATTTTGTTCAATGTGACAAAGTGACAAAGTAATTGTGCCACATAATGTGGCCTGTTGCAATTGCCTTGCCTTAGGTTAGGCTACAGATGCTGAATTTATTTCCCCACTACTGATAAGGGATGTGGTATTTACAAGACATCGCCCTGGCTGTTACCATGTCCAAGGAATAACACCGTGAAGAGACTCCATTGGTTAGTTTCTTGTGTAAGCAAACAAACAAAATATGCATCTTTGCAATCTCTGAAAAATTGTTTTGTTTCACATTTAATGAATTATTTGAATGAATGAATACTTTATTGTCACATGTACAAGTCACAGTGAAATCCTTTGTTTGTATACCCAAGGTATGCAATAGTCGCCACATGAAGGGTGTGGACAAAGTTTTGCAACTTGTGTAGGAAATTGAGGATTTAATTTTGTGCACACCAGAATATCCTAAGAGGCAACATGGGTAAATTGACATGTTTTTCACGTGTTAGTGAGGGACTATAGTTTGGAGCCCTTCTGCTTCTTTGAATGGTATGATTGGTTCTTCCACAGGAGCAAACCAGGCCATGGTTTATGATTTCAGTTTATTTTAAAGCTAGTAAATTCTGCAGGGAACTGCCAACCAGTTGCAGTGTACAGGTCAGTACTATCCCTATCTTGTCACTGGACTTTGTACTGAGTCTGGAAGCAAAGCTCTGACATGCTACACTGAGAGCCTGGATATGCTTCACAACTTCTCCCTCATCTTTATGCCAATCCATTCATTTACTTGGAATTAATAATTGAAAAAGTCAGAGGAAACATCTTTTAAATTTTATTCAGTTGCTGTTTCAGTAAATTAATTTCAAACGCAATTATTTTATTTTTTAAGTAGTACAATTTATTTAATTGTTTCTGTCCAAATTTTTTAAAGTAGCTCAATTTTTTAATTCTATCTAAATTCCAACTTTTGAATTAGCTTTGATTTTCAGAAGCATTTATAAATAGTTTACAAAATAGCTTTTGGCAATTTGAGCTGTCTGAGCCTAGTTGCCTATGGCAGGTAATACTGTTTCACATGACACCTGGGACCAGCATGGAATGGTCCAGATGAAGCATGATCTGCCTGATTCTGTTCATACTTAGCTTGTATCTCATTGATTATTTGTGGTGATGAATTTTAAAGCATTTTTGCCTTCATGTTTGATATGGCTCACTTGGAGACAGCGCTAGGGCGAACTCTGGCATACATGAGGTTTAGTTTAGTTTGGTTTAGTTTAATTTGGAGATACAGCACGGAAACAGGCCCTTCAGCCCACCGAGTCCACGTAGACCAGCGATCCCCGTACACTAGCACTATCCTACACACACGCTCGGGACAATTTACAATTTTACCAAAGCCAATTAACCTACAAACCTTTAGGCCTTTGTAGTGTGGGAGGAAACCGGAGCACCTGTAGAAAACCCACAAAGGTCAAGGGGAGAATATACAAACTCCATTCAGACATCACCCGTAGTCAGGATCGAACCCGGGTCTCTGGCGCTGTAAGGCAGCAACTCTACTGCTGCGCTACTGTGGAGTCCAGAGTTACATTAAATGTAGAGAAAATTCATGCAGCTGAAATAGTTACAGTTTAGTACTTGACATTTTTATTTACCCTGTTGCCTTGCACCTCTTAATTAATCAGGTGGTGAATCGTTAACATTCCCAACATCTTATGATATGATCTTGTAGATGAGTTTAAGATCATGAGGGGAATAGATAGGGTGAATGCACAGTATTTTACCCAGAGTAGTGGAGTCAAGAACCAGAGGACACAAGTTTAAGGTGAGAGGGAAAATATTTAATGATAACCTGAGGGGCAAATTTGTCATACAGAGGGTCGTGGGTATATGGAATGCGCTGCCAGAAGTGGTAGTCGAGGCAGCTACTATAACAGGATTTAAAAGACGGATGCATATATAGGAAAGGTTTAAGGGGATGTGGCCAAAAGGGGGCAGGTGGGACTAGTGTAGATGGGACATCTAGGTCATCCAAATCCAAGCCGTAGCCATGGGCACACACATGGGCCCCAGCTATGCCTGCCTCTTTGTTGGGTACGTCGAACAATCGTTGTTCGAGGCGTACCGTGGCCCTATCCCCAAACTCTACCTCCGCTACATTGACGACTGCATTGGTGCTACCTCCTACATCCATGCAGAACCTACTGACTTCATCCATTTCACCACCAACTTCCATCCGGCACTCAAATTCACCTGGACCATTTCCAACATCTCCCTACCGTTTCTAGACCTCACCATCTCCATCGCAGGTAACAGACTACTGACCGACATCTACAAACCCACTGACTCCCATAGTTATCTGGACTACACTTCTTACCACCCTGCTTCCTGTAAGGTCTCCATCCCCTACTCGCAATTCCTCTGACGCATCTGCACCCAGCATGAGGTTTTCCAAACCAGGGCATCGGAAATGTTCTCATTCTTTAGGGAACTGGGATGATGAGGCTCTCACCAGGGTCTCCTCTATATTCCGTAGCTCCGCTCTCACTCCCCATCTCCCCCACTTGTAACAAGGACAGAGTCCCCGTTGTCCTCACCTTCCACCAACCGTCACATACAATAGATAATTCTCCGACATTTTCGCCACCTCCAACGGGATCCCACCACTGGCCACATCTTCCCATCTCCTCCCCTTTCGGCTTTCCAGAGACCACTCCCCCCCCCCCCCCCCCCGTAACTCCCTGGTCAATTCGTCCCTTCCCACCCAAACCGCCCTTTCCCCTGGTACTTTCCCTTGCATCCACAGGAAATGCTACACTTGTTGCTTTACCTCCCCCCTCGACTCCATCCAAGGACCCAAGCAGTCTTTCGAGGTGAGGTAGAGGTTCACCTGCACCTGCTCCAACCTCATCTATTGCATCCGCTGTTCCAGGTGTCAACTGTTCTACATCGGTTAGACCAAGCGCAAGCTTGGCAATCGCTTCGCCCAACACCTCCGCTCAGTGCGCATTAACCAACCTGATCTCCCGGTGGCTCAGCATTTCAACTCCCCCTCCATTCCGAATCCGACCTTTCTGTCCTGGGCCTCCTCCATGGCCAGAGTGAGTCCCACCGCATATTGGAGGAGCAGCACCTCATATTTCGCTTGGGTAGTTTACACCCGTGGTATGAACATTGTCTTCTCCAATTTCAGGTAGTCCTTGCTTTCTCCCTCCTTCCCCTCCCCTTCCAAGCTCTCCCAACAGCCTACTGTCTCCGCCTCTTCCTTTCTTTTTCCCACCCCCCCCCCCCCCCCACATTAGTCTGAAGAACGGTCTCAACCCGAAACGTCGCCTATTCCTTCGCTCCATAGATGCTGCCTTACCCACTGAGTTTCTCCAGCTTTTTTTGTCTACCTTAGGTCAGCCAAAAGGTCTATTTCCATGCTGTATGATTCTATAACTATGACTGTCGTATTCCTTGCGGTTGTCTACAATGGATACCTGTGACTCTCAATTCAAACTATTCAATCAACAATTATTCAAGCAAATGTAACTCCCATGCACCAAGTACAAGTAGAATGGTTTTCCATAAATATTCATGTATTAAATTTAGTTCCATCAAAACAATTTATTTGGATTCATAGGGATGAATTTGGTAATATGGACATTTTGTGACCTCTGAAACTATAGTGGGCATAAATTGGTATCCTAGCTTGATAATAGGACTACTCTTAAAATGACAAAAAATTTATTCTTGTATTAAGTGGAATCATTGTTTTTTTCATTTCAAGCTTAAGAGTGGCATACATTGCAATATTAACCCTCTGAAATATCGTATGCACATCATTAATTCCAATTTATTAAGACTATTATAATATTTTGTATCAAAAAGCTGTGCAGCTTGGAAACAAGTAGAAAAACATTAACAATTGGAGGTATATTGGATCCTGTGACTGAAGAAAAACTTAAGTTAATTGAAAAGGAAGTTCAGGAGCAAGAAACTATTATTCATGGCTACGATCAGGTAATTGACTGTGTTGTTTTCTCTTCTTTCTGAATGACGAATCTGTGCTTTGTTTTTGTCATTGTGAAAAAATATCATATGATTTAGAATTGTTAAAAATTTTCAGAGCTGTCTTGATTGTCTAGTGTACTATCCAAGTCTTGCCTATCTAGCTTGCCAAACTGCGTTGCCTGATGATGTGTTATGCTGCCATGTTATTTCTTAATTGCTTATTTTTTCATATTCCTTTCTCATTGCTATTTTGAATTTTGATCATTCATTAATCATACTGCACAAAAAATGTAATTCCCTCCAATTTTCTCCCAATATCATCAAAAAACATGACCTAGCCACTCCCAATTTTTAAATAAATTGAACACCATTGTATTATGTTCACACAAAAATAAGATTTCTCAAGGATTCATTAGGTGTTGTATGATTAACATTTCCAACGTAATACCCACATAGTCAAGTATACAATGGACATCTAAGACTTGCACTCCTATAATTAATTGAAATTTGAAAGAAAATCAGTACATAAAAAATGTAGGAAGGAACGGCAGATGTTGGTTTATACCGAAGACAGACACAAAGTGCTGGAGTAACTCAGCGGGTCAGGCAGAATCTCTAGAGAAAAGGAATAGGTGATGTTTTGAGTTGTAATCCTTCTGATTGAGAAATATATAAAATAAGAGTGTATTTACAAATATTAGAGTATATATCAGAGTATATCTTGGCAGGACAAATCAAAATAGGACGTACATGGTAAATGGTAGGGAATTGAGGAATGCTGTGGAACAGAGGGATCTAGGAATAACTGTGCATAGTTCCCTGAAGGTGGAATCGCATGTAGATAGGGTGGTAAAGAAAGCCTTTGGTGTGCTGGCCTTTATAAATCAGAGCATTGAATATAGGAGTAGGGAAGTAATGTTAAAATTGTACAAGGCATTGGTAAGACCAATTCTGGAGTATGGTGTACAATTTTGGTCGCCTAGTTATAGGAAGGATGTCAACAAAATAGAGAGAGTACAGAGGAGATTTACTAGAATGTTGCCAGGGTTCCAGCAACTATGTTACAGAGAAAGGTTGAACAAGTTAGGTCTTTATTCTTTGGAGCACAGAAGGTTAAGGGGGGACTTGATTGAGGTCTTTAAAATGATGAAAGGGATAGACAGGGTTGATGTGGATACGTTTTTCCCCATTGAGGGTAGGGAAGATTCAAACAAGAGGGCATGACATGAGAATTAAGGGACAGAGGTTTCGGGGTAACGTGAGGGGGAACTTCTTTACTCAGAGGGTGGTGGCTGTGTGGAATCAGCTTCCAGCAGAAGTGGTGGAGGCAGGATCGATTTTAACATTTAAGAGTAAAGTGGATAGGTATATGGACGTGAAGGGAATGGAGGGGTATGGTCTGAGTGCAGGTAGATGGGACTAGGGGAAAACAAATGGTCGGCACGGACTGGAAGGGCCGAGAGGGCCTGTTTCCGTGCTGTAATTGTTATATGGTTTATATGGTTACATAAAAATATTGATAAGTAAAATTAAAACTAAACAAACATAAAGTGAGATAAGAAAAGGAAATAAGTACATAAAATATTGACAAGTAAAAGCAAAAAAATAGAGATATATCTTTATGATATAAAGAGCAAGAGAAGAGGTACATTAAAAAGGAAATGATGATATGGGAAATATACTTCCTGACTAAATGAAATATGTTGCAGAATTTAAAAGTAAGAGAGGCAATTACCGAGGTTCTGATAATTTTCCATTCCTCTCCGGCGACAGGAAGGTGCCAGAGCATTGGAGGAATGCTGACACTGTACTGTGTTGGACGGGATAAACCAAGAGTCCCCAGGCCAATTAGTTTAACATTGATGGTGGGAGCATTATTGGAATCTACTCCAAGAAACAGCAGAAACTTTTGTGTAGAAACACCCAGATTAATCAGGATGGTCGGTGTGGATTAAGAGAAGAATGTGTTTATTGAATACTTTGACAGTAAATTATTGAATACTTTGAAATCGGCCAATCGTCTCTCAGTCGCCAAATGCTAATAAAAGCAGGAACAGAATCAGTGGGAGTGCGCTAGTGCTGTAGGTGAGAATCCCTCATAAAGCATGGAAACAGGCCCTTCAGCCCAACTTGCGCACCGGACAACATGTCCCATCCACACTAGTCCCACCTGCTTGCGTTTGCCTCATATCCCTCTAAACCTGTCCTATCTATGTACCTGTCTAAATGTTTCTTAAACGTACCTGTCTCAACTACAGTACCTCCTCCGGCAACTCATTCCATACATCCGCCACCCACCAGTTGTGTCTGATCTACACAAAACTGGCAGAACAATCTGCATCTAGGCATCTGTTTTCCAATCTCCCACCATGAGCCATGCTTTTTTTAGATTTTTATTGCTTCCTTCCTGCTTTTGCTTTTTCCGCCATTTTGCTGTAACTTTGTACATCCATTTTTATTTCTGTTTTGCTCTCATTAGCATCTCCTTTTGCTATCCACCATCTCTTTTGCCAAGTAATCCTCCCTGCCCTCTACTACTTTGTTTGCATTACAAATAGTTTTTGCTGTAAAACAATTCTGGTTTGTTGGCTCCTTTCAGAATATTTATTGTTTCAGGAAAATGAAAGGCTTTACAAGCAGGTGAAAGATTTGCAAATGGTTAATAAAAGAAATGAAGAGAAAATGTTCAATGAATCCCGCCACTTAATGTCAGAAATACGACAACTAAAGTAAGGCTTTAATGATTTTTCTTCAAAATAGAAGTGCAAATTGATGCTCTCAAATCCTAATTTACTAAAGCCATAAAAATTGAATGGTGTTTGCAACATTTTATTTGCACGATGCCATTGAATCTTATAAAACATCTGATTGCTAAACATGATTATTATTGAATACATTCAAGCATGATTTCTTATTTATTTTCTAAGTTCAGCACGCCTCTGGCAATTGGCAAGCAGCTTTTGTGTTGACATCACTTGCTTGAAGCTATATTGTGCATATATTGTCAGTGAATTACATTGTGCTATATTGTGCATATATTGTCAGTGAATTACATTGAAGCTCACTTGGGCATTAGCTAAAGGCTGCTAACCTGGCAGATGAAGCCTCAGAAAAATGGATGACGATGATAATGCATGATCACAACATTCATGAAGGTTTAGGTTTCCGCTTAAATGTTGATCTCGGTGATTGCTTCCACACTTAAACCTTTCCCCACCACTCATTGACAATTAGGGCAGTATGGTGGTGCTGTGGTAGAGCTGCTGCCTAAAACCCCTGTCTCACGGTGCGAGTTGACCCACGTGTGACCCAGAGTTGTCACTCGCGGTAATCACATACACTAAACGTAGCGGGAACGTCGGAACTCTTGCGAGCAACTTAGCGACTCGTGGCGCTAACGGCAGGTACCCGTGAAACTTGGTAACTCGTGAAAAAAATCAGACATGTTTGATTTTTTTCCACGAGTCAAATTTACAGTTCAAGTTAAAAATTGAAACATTTTAAACTCGCTTATAACGTGGTGGCCCGTGCGTTTACCTTAGTGATTCGTGAGTCTACCGTGGGAACTCTTTGAACTCAGCGGGCAGGCAGCATCTCTGGAGAGAAGGAATGGGTGATGGGATGACATTTCCAAATTTCTCCAGCTCCATGTGTTCCCTTTTTTCAACTAGCATCTGCCCTTTCTTGTGTATGACATTATTTGTATCTGCAGTGCCTTGTGTCTTGGCAATTCATGATTTCACACACACACACACACACCACACACACACACACACACACACACACACACACACACACACACACACACACACACACACACACACACACACACACACACACACACACACACACACACACACACACACACACACACACACACACAATCAATGCTGGACACACACACACACACACACACACTGCTGGACACACACACACACACACACTCAATGCTGGACACACACACACACACACACACACACACACACACACACACACACACACACACACACACACACACAAATATATATGTTGGAGTAACTCACACCCACAATGCTAAGGTAACTCACACACACACTATGCTAGAGTGACTCACACACACACACACACACAATGCTGGAGTGACTCGCACACACACACACACACACACACAATGCTGGGGTCACACACACACACACACACACACACACACACAAAATGTTGGAGTAACTCACACACACACAATGCTAAGGTAACTCACACGCACATACACACAATGCTGGAGTAGCACACGCACACACACACACAATGCTGGAGTGACTCTCATATATATATGTGTGTATCTATGTGTGTGTGTGTCTCTCTGTCTGTCTGTGTGAATCTGTGTGTGTATATCTGCTGTCGGGTCCCGGCAGCCGCTCAAAGTCAGTCACCCGAGCTGCTTCCTTCCTCGGACGTGGCGGCCAGTTCTGCTGTCCGTGCCCGGAGCGCTGCGGCAGCCACCCAAGCTAATTCACTCCCCGGCCACAAGAAAACCATATACAGTGGCTTGCAAAAGTATTCATACCCCTTGAACCTTTCCACATTTTGTCACGTTACAACCACAAATGTAAATGTATTTTATTGGGATTTTATTTGATAGACCAACACAAAGTGGCGCATAATTGTGAAGTGGAAGGAAAATGATACATGGTTTTCAAATGTTTTTACAAATAAAAAACTGAAAAGTGTGGCGTGCAAAAGTATTCAGCCCCCTTTACTCTGATACCCCTAAATAAAATTCAGTGCAACCAATTGCCTTCAGAAGTCACCGAATTAGTAAATAGAGTCCACTTGCGTGTAATCTAATCTCAGTATCAATACAGCTGTTCTGTGAAGGCCTCAGAGGTTTGTTCGAGAACATTAGTGAACAAACAGCATAATGAAGCCCAAGGAACACACCGGACAGGTCAGGGATAAAGTTGTGGAGAAGTTTAAAGCAGGGTTAGGTTATAAAAAAATATCCCAAGCTTTGAACATCTCACGGAGCACTGTTCAATCCATCATCCGAAAATGGAAAGAGTATGGCACAACTGCAAACCTACCATGACATGGCCATCCACCTAAACTGACAGGCCGGGCAAGGAGAGCATTGATCAGAGAAGCAGCCAAGAGGCCCATGGTAACTGGAGGAGCTGCAGAGATCCACAGCTCAGGTGGGAGAATCTGTCCACAGGACAACTATTAGTCGTGCATTCCACAAATCGGGCCTTTATGGAAGAGTGGCAAGAAGAAAGCCGTTGTTGAAACAAAGCCATAAGAAGTCTCATTTGCAGTTTGCCACAAGCCATGTGGGGGACACAGCAAACATGTGGAGGAAGGTGCTCTGGTCTGATGAGACCACATTTAAGTTTTTGGCCTAAATGCAAAACGCTATGTGTGGCGGAAAACTAACACTGCACATCACCCTGAACACACCATCCCCACTGTGAAACATGGTGGTGGCAGCATCATGCTGTGGGGATACTTTTCTTCAGCAGGGACAAGGAAGCTGGTCAGAGTTGATGGGAAGGTGGATGGAGCTAAATACAGGGCAATCTTGGAAGAAAACCTGTTAGAGTCTGCAAAAGACTTGACACTGGGGCAGAGGTTCACCTTCCAGCAGGACAACAACCCTAAACATGCAGCCAGAGCTACAATGGAATGGTTTAGATCAAAGCATATTCATGTGTTGGAATGGCCCAGTCAAAGTCCAGATCTAAATTCAATTGAGAATCTCTGGCAAGACTTGAAAATTGCTGTTCACAGACACTCTCCATCCAATTTGACTGAGCTTGAGCTATTTTGCAAAGAAGAATGGGCAGAAATTTCAGTCTCTGGATGTGCAAAGCTGGTAGAGACATACCCCAAAAGACTTGCAGCGAAAGGTGGTTCTACAAAGTATTTACTCAGGGTGGCTGAATACTTTTGCACGCCACACTTTTCAGTTTTTTATTTGTAATAAAATTTGGAAGCCATGTATCATTTTCATTCCACTTCACAATTATGCACCACTTTGTGTTGGTCTATCACATAAAATCCTAATAAAATACATTTACGTTTGTGGTTGTAACGTGACAAAATGTGGAAAAGTTCAAGGGGTATGAATACTTTTGCAAGCCACTGTAGCTATGACAGCACGGAAACAGTCCATCTCGGCCCTTTTATTCCGTGCCGTTTACTGTCACCTAGTCCCATCTACCTGCACTCAGACTGGAGCGTGGCAAGTGGGTTACTGACCCCCCAGTCCCCTCCTTCACAACGCCAGACTCCCCAAATACTATGAACGGAGCTCTCCCCACACCCCGGGAAATACAGTATTTAAAAACATAAAGCACCAAGAAATGCACTTACCACATTATTGGTTGCTGGAGGGTGCGCATTTTCCCTTTGTAGGTCATATCAATAGATGCGGCCGCGCTGAAATAACTCAAAGCCACAGGATGGAGATGTCTTTTAACATTGTTGCTTTATTAAAACATACCTTAATTCACGGTTTGCTCAAGAGTAACGGGAGAGGAACTTGGTAACTCGGAGGAGGAACTTGGAACATCGCAGAAATGATATACCCGTGGGAACTCGGTTAAACACTTGAACATAAACTTGAAGTCTCGTACACAACCACGAGTCTTTCACTCGGGGTACCTCGTGGGTCAACTCGCACCGTGAGACAGGGCCATTACAGCACCAGACCCGGGTACCATCTTGACTGTGGGTGCTGTCTGTAAGGAGTTTGTACGTTCTCCCCATGACCTGCATGGGTTTCCTCCCACATTCCAAAGGGATACAGGTTTGTAGGCTGTGTAGAAAGGAACTGCAGATGCTGGTTTAAACCGAAGATAGACACAAAATGCTGGAATAACTCAGCTGGACAGAGAACATCTCTGGAGAGAAGGAATGGATGATGTTTCGGGTTGAGACCCTTCTTCAGACAGTGTAGATCCGAAAGGTCACCTATTCCTTCTCTCCAGAAATGCTGCCTGTCCCGCTGAGTTACTCCAGCATATTGCATCTATCTCAGGTTTGTAGGCTAATTGGCTTGGTAAAATTGTAAATTGTCCCTATGTGTGTAGGATAGTGTTAGTGTCACTGGTTGGAGCGGACTTGGTGGGCCGATGGGCCTGTTTCCGCATTGTATCCCTAAACTAAATAACTTCAGGCCCCTTTGATCATTTGTCAAACTGATTGTTTTTATCCACCACCCCATCTTATTATCTTGCCCCACCCCATCCAATCATCTCCCTGACCCCTTCCAATTCTCCACAGCAGTCATCTATCCCCAGTTCTCTTACCAATCTGTTATCCAATTGACTTCTTCAATGTGGCTGCGATATTGCCAAGGTTGCATTTGGCTAATTTTGTAGAGGAGAATTAGCACAAAAACAAATCCTGCCATAAAAAGTGCTGATATGTTATTTGCTGAGAATTGACATGGCCTTGATTCAATCCTACAATTTGTAATAAGAATGATAGAAAATGCAATCAAGATACATTAAAAACCCAGGTGGTCCCGATTTCACAAGGATTACTGAGCTACAGGCTTAAATGAATAAATGAATAAGTTTACTGGCCAAGTATTCACATACAAGGAATTTGCCTTGGTGTTCCGCCCACAAGTGACAATATGACATACAGTGACAGTTAGGAATGACACATAAAACATTAAACATTAATAATAAAACATTATTGATTAAACATGTGAATTAAATAAAATACCAGGGCAAAAAGAGGCTACAGATTTTTGGTTATTGAGTAGAGCTACTACTCGTGGGGAAAAAAGCTGTTTTTATGCCTGGCTGTGCCAGCTCTGACAGTCCAGAGTCGCCTTCCAGAAGGAAGTGATTCAAAGAGTTTGTGGCCAGGGTGAGAAGGGTCAGAGATGATCTTACCCGCTCGCTTCCTGGCCCTTGCAGAGTACAGTTCGTCAATGGAGGGAAGGTTGCAGCCAATAACCTTCTCAGTTGATCGGACAATTCGCAGCATCCTCCGGATGTCGTGCTTGGTGGCTGAGGCAAGCCAGACCATGATGGAGAAGGTGAGGACAGGACTCTACGATGGCCTTATAGAATTGGACCATCATTGCCTGTGACAGATTGTGCTTCCTCAGCTGCAGCAGGAAGTATATCCTCTGTTCTGCCTTTTTGACTGTGGAGTCAATGTAGCGCCCCCCCCCCCCACTTAAGGTCCTTGGAAATGATGGTTCCCAGGAACTTAAAAGACTACACAGATGTGACTGTGGTGTTGTTGATGGTGAGTGGGGTGAGGGGAGGGGGAGCTCTCCTAAAGTCTACTATCAATTCCACTGTCTTAAGAGCATTGAGCTCCAGGTTGTTGCGATGGCACCACGATGCCAGCTGTGTCACTTCCTGTCTTTAGGCAGAATCTTCCCCATCCTGGATCAGTCCAATCAGGATTGTGTCGTCCGCAAACTTGAGAAGCTTGACAGAGGAATCAGTGGAGGCGCAGTCATTGGTGTAGAGAGTAGAGGAGAGGGGAGAGTACGCAGCCTTGCGGTGCTCCTATGCTGAGGGGTTTGCAGGTCCGAGATGTGCTTTCCCAGCCTCACATGCTGTCTGCCAGGAAGCTGGTGATCCACCAACAGAGGGGTTCAGGCACAGTCAACTCTGATTTGCAGATGACACAAAGCTGGGTGGCAGTGTGAACTGTGAGGAGGATGCTATGAGAATGCAAGGCGACTTGGACAGGTTCGGTGAGTGGGCTGATGCATGGCAGATGCAGTTTAATGTGGATAAATGTGAGGTTATCCACATTGGTAGCAAAAACAGGAAGGCAAATTATTATCTAAATGTTGTCAAGTTGGGAAAAGGGGAAGTACAACAGGATCTGGGGTCCTTGTTCATCAATCACTGAAAGTAAGCATGCAGGTACAGCAGGCAGTAAAGAAAGCAAATGGCATGCTAGCCTTCATAACAAGAGGAGTTGAGTATAAGAGCAAAGAGGTTCTTCTGCAGTTGTATAGGGCCCTAGTGAGACCATACCTGGAGTATTGCGTGCAGTTTTGATCCCCTAAATTGAGGAAGGACATTCTTGCTATTGAGGGAGTGCAGCGTAGGTTTACAGGGTTAATTACCGGGATGGCGGGATTGTCATATGCTGAGAGAATGGAGAGGCTGGGCTTGTATACTCTGGAGTTTAGAAGGATGAGAGGAGATCTTATTGAAACATGTAAGATTATTAAGGGTTTGGACACGCTAGAGGCAGGAAACATGTTCCCGATGTTGCGTAGTCCAAAGCCAGGGGCCACAGTTTAAGAATAAGGGGTAAGCCATTTAGAACGGAGACAAGGAAACTTTTTCACACAAATAGTTGCGAGTCTGTGGAATTCTCTGCCTCAGAGGGAGGTTGAGGCCGGTTCTCTGGATACTTTCAGGAGAGAGCTAGATAGGGCTCATAGGTAGTGGATATGGGGAGAAGGCAGGAACGGGGTACTGATTGGGAATGATCAGCCATGATCACATTGAATGGCGGTGCTGGCTCGAAGGGCCGAATGGCCTACTCATGCACCTATTATCTATTGTCTAACTCGGAATGTTTGGAGTATAGTAGCTCTGGCACAATGGTGTTGAATGCAGAGCTAAAATCAATAAACAAAATCCTCGCATAGGTCCCCTGGCGGCCTAGGTGCTGGAGGATGAAGTGCAGGCCCAGGTTGACTGCGTCATCCACAGATCTATTGGCCTGATATGCAAACTGCAGAGGGTCCAGCAGAGGTTTCGTGATATTTTTCAGCTTGGCCAGCAGAGGCCTTTCAAAGGTCGTCATGACTACAGAGGTCAGTTTGACAGGCCTGTAGTCATTAAGATCATCAAAATAATATGTGATGTTTTAGGTTGAAACCCTTTTTGCATTCTGAAGAAAGGTTCCAACCAAAACGTCACTTATTCTTTTTCTCCAGGGATGCTGTCTGACCTGCTGAGTGGACTAAAGAGCTGAGATGAGAGTGACAGCCTCTTTCCCCCTCTCAGCTGAAATGTCAGCATTTGATCAATTGTGGCAACCTGGAATAGCTGAAGTCAAACGGTCATTAAAGGAAAAACACCCTGGTGGTTGGGATCTTATCGTGCAGAAAGGAAAATGGCTTTGGTTGTCGGAAGTCAGTGGAGCAGCAAGAAAATAGAAACACCAGCACCTGCAGTTTCTCCTTCAAGTTGTACATCATCCTGACTTAGAAATTTAGTTCCACTCCTTTGCCATCACTAGACCTTCACCAGAAGGACTGCACAATTCTAGAAGTCGGCTAGCCTTCATGTTCTCCGAATTTAGAGATAGGCAATAATTGCTGGTTTTGCCAGTGATGCAGGTTCTGCAAATGCATTAAAAAGAGTAGCATTTATTTAGTCATCTCAAGTTGATACTAGGTTTAGGTTTATTAATGTCTCGTGATACACATGATACACCAGATATTTCACCCTCCTCATTATGGGAAACTTTTAAGGCATTTATTAGAGGAATTATAATCTCATATCAAGCTTTCCAAAATAAAAAGAATAATACTGAACAATTGCAGTTAGAAGAAGAAATTAGACAATTAGATTTAGAAAATGCCAAAGAACCAACTATAGATAAACATAATAAGATAATAATACTAAAATATAATTTAAATAAAATTTTATCGGCCAGAATAATGAGATTATTTCAAATTACAAAACAAACTTTTGAATTTGGTGATAAACCTCATAAACTACTAGCACGCCAACTGAAAAAAAGGGACACAGAAAATACAATTACTTAAATTAAATCAGACAAAGGGGAATTACTAACACTACCTAATGATATTAATAAAAGATTTGCTCAATTTTATCAAAACTTATATACATCGAAAACCTCTGCAAATAATACTCAAATTGCAAATTTCTTAGATAACTGTAACCTTCCAAAACTAAATATGGTGGAACAAGAGGCATTAGGAGCTCAGATTACACTACAGGAAATAGAAGAAACAATTAGTTCGTTGAAGAATGGCAAAACCCCAGGACCAGATGGCTTTAGTAATGAATTCTATAAAAGATTCTACGAAATAATTTCTCCACGGTTGCAAGATTTATATATATACATTTTTAAAGAAAATAAACTACCAGAAACACTAACTGAATCAACTATTACACTTATACCAAAAAAGGATAAAGATCTTGAAGACCCAGGCTCATATAGAGCTATTGCACTCCTAAACACAGACCAAAAAATATTAACGAAGACCCTAGCGAGAAGATTGAGTAAATATGTTAGTAAACTAATAAATCCGGACCAAACAGGGTTCATACCAAAGAGATACTCATTTAACAATTTGAGACGGTTGTCTAATATAATGTACTCACACATACTGAAGAAGAACTAGCAATTATTTCATTGGATGCAGAAAAAGCTTTTGATCAAGTAGAATGGCAATATTTATTCAAAGTATTGGAAAAATTTAATATGGGAGATAATTTTATTTCATGGGTAAAACTACTATATGATAGGCCAACGGCTAGAATACTGACTAATAATATATTATCCCCGAAATTCTACTTAGCAAGGGGCACTAGGCAGGGGTGCGCGTTATCGCCCCTGCTTTTTGCACTAGTGATAGAGCCTTTAGCTGAAAGTATAAGAAGCCATCCGAACATTCATGGGTATATTACCAAACACTCAAATAATAAAATTTCATTATATGCAGACGACATATTATTATATATTACAAATTTGCAAACTAGCATACCAAATATACTAAATTTAATAGAATTTGGTTCTTTTTCAGGATATAGAATAAATTGGAACAAAAGCGAAATTATGACGATAAAACCTCAAGAGTCGACACATCCCTTTTAGAATTACAACAGAAAAATTTAAATATTTGGGCATCCAAATTACTAGGAACTATAAATCATTACTCAACGCAAACTATATGCCTTTATTAACTAAATTAAATGGGCTGATTAAATTTTGGAAGACACTACCGATGTCATTAATAGGCAGAATAAACGCGATAAAAATGATCTTCTTACCACAAATATTGTACCTATTTCAATCAATACCAATATACATACCTAAAAAATTCTTCAAAAAATTAGATTCTGATATTATAAACTTCATATGGGATTATAAATCACACAGAATTTAAAAAAAAAAAAACACTTGTGTAAATCTAAAGAATCAGGGGGACTGTCACTCCTTAACATTGTATTATTATTGGGCAGTGAATATTAAAAATATAAACTACTGGTTGGACAGTTCTGCCCAACAGGTAGATTGGATAAGAATGGAGAAAGAGGATTGTTCCCCTTATAATATAGGAGCAATCCTTCTTTCCCCGATAAAACTGAACAATGTAATATACAAGAAGAATCCAATTATTCATAGTATAATACGAATTTGGAAACAAATAAAATTAACTTGAAAATTAAGAAAATTATTGCTTCTTTCTCCAATAGCTAATAATCCCTCATTCAAACCATCCATTATTGATAAAACGTTTACCCATTGGGAAAGAATAGGAATTAAAATGATGGGAGATATGTATGAAATGGGAAAACTTTTATCATTCCAACAATTACAATTAAAATATAATTTGAAACGTAATCAATATTTCAAATACCTTCAAATTCAAGATTATTTGAAAAAGTATATACAAGGATATCAAACTTTAACCCCAGATCTACTGGAGGAAGGAATGAATAGAAATGCAGAATCAAGCAATTTAATATCTTACTTATATAATATAATTCTAAATATAGAAACACCAACGACAGAAGCAATTAGAAGAGACTGGGAACAAGAGTTATTGATAAAAATTCCGAACGATAGATGGGATAAAAATTTATTATATGTAAACAAATGTTCAATGACTGTAAGACATAACCTAATTCAATTTAAAATTTTACATAGATTATATTATTCGAAAACAAGACTGAATAAAATATTTTCAAATGTTTCCCCCATCTGCGACAAATGTCTAACTCAAAATGCCACTATAGCACATTCCTTTGTCTCTTGTACAAAACTGTATACATTTTGGAATGAAATCTTTGGAATTTTTACAAAACTATTTAACACAAAATTGAACCCCAATACTGAATTGATTATCTTTGGATCAATGGAAGAGGGAAGTAAACTAACTATATTCCAAGAAGCTTTTCTTAATTATGGTCTAATAACAGCGAAAAAACTTATACTTAAATTTTGGAAAAACGCACCTACGCCAACATTCAAAATGTGGATCTCAAACATGTCTGAAATGCTACATCTTGAAGAAATGAGATTCCTCTTACTGGGCAAAGTAGACCAATTCTTAAAGATTTGGTCTCCGTTTATCAACTTTATACAAGCATATGGTGCAACATAACATAACCTTAGAAATTAACTGGGTGATGGATGGGCAAAAATATGAGATAGGTAGATCTCTCCTAATCTCTCTTTTCTTTTTACTTTTTCCTTCTCTTTCAATCTTTTAACTTCTCATCTCTGTCCTTTAATTTTTTTATTTTTTTTCTGTTTCTACTCTCTTGTCTATCTATTCCGACACTCTTTATTTCTTTTTTCCTCTCACTGTTCTTTTATTATTGAACTAAAAGTATGAAGTTGTACAAGAATGAGAATATGTATTTATGTATTAGGTACTTAAGTACCAGACTACTGTACTTACTTCTAACAAAAATAAACAAAAAAAACAAAAAAACAAAAAAAAAAAGTCTCGTGTACAGAGATACAATGAAAAGCTTTGTTTTTCATGCTATCCTATCAAATCAGATAATGCTATACATTAATACAATCGAGCCGGACTCGAGCTGGAGTAACTCAACAGGTCAGGCATTGAAGATTGCTCTAAGACACCTTTAAGTCTTCAGCACTTTTATTAAGCACACAGCATACATAGCCCTGGCTGTACGTGGTCTGTCACGAGCACCAGAGAGGGAGCTAGGGGTGTGTGGGTTACAATTATACTAACTGGTGGGGGAGTGGTTAGCATGGACATCGTTACTATCAATTAAAGGTGTACACACATATCATCTACATCCTTCCTCTACCAAAACAAACAGTGAGTGACAGGGCGACCACGTCTCATGCGCCAGGGTGAGTGCAAACAGTAAAGCACAGGGATACAGGATCACACGTAATCGCCGTAGCGGACCGGCGGCCTGACCAGGCGACCAGACCGGGTCCGCACCTCGCCATCACCTCCTTCCCCGACAGCAACAAGCGGGGACGCCGGGTCATGGTGGGGGCTACGGACAGGAGAACCCCTTGGCGGTGAAGGCAGCGGGGAGGGAGGCGAAGAGAAAGTCGCGGAAGCCGGAGAAAGCGGGGCCGCAGCCGGGAGGCGCTCCGGAGGAGGACGAGGGGAGGCCGGCCCCAGAGGAATGGGCAAAGCACACGGCCGCGACAGGGGCAGCGGGGGGGCATAAGGAGCCGCCGGGGGTGGGAGAGGCTCGTTCACGAGCCGGAGATGCTGGCGGGACCGGCGGTACACCCTACCGTCGCGGTTGACAAGGTAGGAGCGAGGGGAACCGGCAGAGCCGACGACCACGGCCAGCCGGGAACGGCCACACGGGGACCACATACGGACGACCTGGCCGGGGAGAAGAGGGCTCGTGACACACCACGTACAGCCAGGGCTATGTATGCTGTGTGAATAAAAGTGCTGAAGACTTAAAGGTGTCTTAGAGCAATCTTCATGGTGTCAGAAGTGGGATAGGCGGCAACGTTCCAACAGTCCTTTAGCATTGCGGACCGCGCGCTCGGCCAGTCCATTGCTCTGTGGGTATTCCGGGCTGCTGGTGTAATGACGAAAGTTCCAACGCTCAGCAAAATCGCGGAACTCGGCGCTGGTGAACTGGCTGCCGTTGTCCGACTGCAGGCTGACGGGGGACCCGAAGGTGGCAAAGTGGCGGCGCAACTTGTCGATGACTGCGGAGAAAGAGAGGGAGTGGAGCTGGTCAACTTCAAACCAGCTGGAGTAAGAGTCGACAAGCACCAGGAAGTGCTTTCCGTGCCACTCGAAGATGTCGGTTGCTAGCGCAGACCATGGCAGGTCAGCAGCTGGCTGCTGCAGGAGCGGCTGCCGCTGTTGCTGTGGAGCGAGGCTGTTGCAGGTAGGGCACGCGGAGACCCTATCCCGGAAGTAGCGAGGCATGTCGGGCCAGAAGAACTGGCTCTGAGCGATGGAAAGGGTCGCCTCGGCCCCAGGATGGCCACGATGAGCGGTCTCGAAGTATTGTTCCCGTAGTGCTTCGGGCACCACCACCTTGTGCCCCTTCACAATCACACCATCACGCAGCACCAACTCGTCACAAACCAAGAAGTAAGGCACCGCTGCGGCCGGCAGGGAAGAACGGCGGTCTGGCCAACCCTGCCTGATGATCGCGGCCAGCTGCTGTAGCGAAGCGTCTGTCGCCGTGTGCTCGGCTAGGGACTTCAACTATCCGGAGGGCACGAAGTTCACGCCCAGGACCATAAGATCGGACGTCTCGTACGGATGCTGGGTTGTGGATGAGAGAGGCGCCCGAGACAGCGTGTCCGCAACAACCATGTCCTTGCCCTTGCGATAAACCGCTGTGAAAGTGAAGCGTTGTAGCTGGAGCATCATGCGCTGGAGCCGGGAGGAGGCCATGTGTATTGGCTTGTTGAGGATGGTGACCAGAGGCTGGTGGTCCGTCTCGACAGTGAAACAGTTGCCCAGGATATAGTCCTTGAATTTGGAGCAGGCAAAGACAACTGCCAGCAGTTCCTTCTCAATCTGGGCATAGTGTTGTTCAGCGGACGTCATTGTGCGGGACGCGTAGGATACAGGCAGTTGCACCCCGTCATGGATCTGCAGGCAGGCGGCCCCGAGGCCAAACTTAGAGGCATCACACGTGAGAACGATGGGGCGCTGGAGGTCGAAGTACTTCAGCGTTGGCATGCTGACCAGCTTAGACTTGAGGGTGTCAAATGCGCACTGGTGTTGCGGGAACCAGGCCCAGGCAGTGTCCTTTTTCACCAGATCCCGCAGAGGGGCACTCAGTTCACTCAGGTCGGGGATGAACTTTCCCAGGTAGTTGACCATGCCCAAGAAGCGCTGCAGGCCAGGCACGTCAGCAGGTGCAGGCATCTCGGATATTGCGGCCGTCTTCTGCGGGTCGGGCTTCAGCCCCGACGCCGTGAAAACATGCCCCACGTAGGTGACCTCAGGGACACGGAATCGGCACTTTTCGGGTTGAGTTTCAGGTTGACCTCCCGGGCCCGCTGCAGCACCTGGCGAAGGTGGTGGTCGTGCTCAGCGACATTCTTCCCATAAACCAGGATGTCGTCGACAATGATGGCACACGGAAGTCCAGCAAACAGTTGTTCCATGGTCCTCTGGAACACCTCGCTGGCAGAGTTGATCCCAAACGGCATGCGGAGGAAGCGATACCTGCCGAAGGGCGTGCTGAAGGTTGTCAGGTGCGAGGACCGCTCGTCTAGAGATATCTGCCAGAACGAACTCCAGGCATCAAGAACCGAGAACACGGTGGCAGTGCCAACCTGCGCAGCAACATCCTCTACCGTCCGCATGGGATAGTGTGGGCGCCTGGTGGCCAAGTTCAAGTCTTTGGGGTTGATGCAGATCCGTATTTCGCTCTTGTCTTTCTTCGCAGCGACAACCATAGTAGAAACCCACTGGGTGGAGTCCGTGACTGGCGCCAGGATGCCCGTGGCCACCATCTCGCGAAGAGCAGACTCGACCTTGCCCCTCATGGCAAAGGACACACGGTGCGGGGGACGGATGACCGGCGTAATGTCGGGATCGAGGGCAATCTTGTAGCTGCAGGGCAACTTCCCCAGCTTCGAGTCGAACCGGTCCGGGAATTCGGCCAGCGGGTTCAGGGGTGCCTCTACCAGGTGGACATCGCTGTGGAAGCTCACCAACCCGAGGTCCTGGCAGGCCTCCACGCCGAGCAGGGGGTCACATTTACTGTCCAGCAGGAAGAAAGAGAGGGGCCGAGTGGTCGACAGCACCTTGCAGTGGAGAGTGGCCCTCCCCACAGGAATAAGCACGCCACCCCCATAGGCACGCAAAACAGCACTGTCTGTGGAAACAGGCTCATTATTTCTTATCTTCCTGAACAGGCTTGTTGACATAACATTGGCAGCTGCCCCCGTGTCGACCTTAGCAGAGAAGGCCATGCCATTCACCGTGACTCGGACGGTCGGGTCCGTTATCAGTCCAGCTGCACCTCGCAAGGAAAACACATCCAGCTCGCTCTGAGAAGATTCAGGGTCAGACGGGGGAAGATCATCGTGCTGGAGATGGGAACCAGACGCTGAATCAGCACGTGTCAGGTAGCGAGACGGTTTCTGCTGTGGCTGGGCAGTGTTCCCACGTGAACGGCATGCAGCTGAATAGAGCCCGAGCTTGTTGCAAAAGTTACAGGTTTTTTCCCAACGCCGGGCACACATTAAAACGGTGTGAGACAAAGTTACAATTTGGACATCGTTGAGGTGGTCTGGAGCCCTGCAGTGGTCCTGCCCACTGTCGCCGGGGAGCATTGTACCGGGTACCAGCTAGACTGGCTGTGTGGACCACAGGGTCTGGTACAGCGGAGGAGACGGCCTCAGCTAAACGAGAGGCATGCATCGCCTCATGGAATGTCAGATCAGGCTTACGCAGCAGCTCAGAGCGCAGCTTTTCAACCCGCAGACCAAAGACTAAAATGTCACGGGTCAAGGTATCGGGGGTCAGGTCATGCAGGTTACATCGGCGAGCCAGCTGGCGCAGCGCGGCCACAAAATTGTCAATAGACTCACCAGGGTTCTGGCGTCTGGAGAACAGTTTGAAACGCTCTAAAATGTGATTAGTGGGAAGGTCACACATCGCCGTAAATTTAGCAATCAGGCAAACGGGGTCTTGGGCACTCTCACCATGTCCATAGACGAACGACTCCGAACGCTCGAGCGCCTCCGGACCAGCCAGGTTAAGCAGCAGGGAAGCCTTGACAGCGGGGGCCACAGCAGGGTGGGCAATGGCAACATAATGCTCAAAGTCCCGTCGGAACACACTCCAGCGATGAGTGATGTCCGCATCAAAGACCAGGACGTCAGGCTTACGACAGGCAGAAGCCATCACGGAACCAGGAGGGGGTACTGGGACTAAGAAAATAAAACGTGATAGACCAGAGACGCAGGAAGAACCACTTCTGACACCATGAAGATTGCTCTAAGACACCTTTAAGTCTTCAGCACTTTTATTAAGCACACAGCATACATAGCCCTGGCTGTACGTGGTCTGTCACGAGCACCAGAGAGTGAGCTAGGGGCGTGTGGGTTACAATTATACTAACTGGTGGTGGAGTGGTTAGCATGGACATCGTTACTATCAATTAAAGGTGTACACACATATCATCTACAGGCATCATCTATGGAGAACAGGAATAGGTGACGTTTTGTACTGAGACCTTCTTCAGACTGAGTGTCAGGGGAAAGGGAAATGAGAGATATAAACGATGGTAGAGAGACATATAGTACAAATGAATGGAAAAATATGCAAAATAGTAACGATCAAGGAATATCAAACAGGAGGATCAAAGGGGAAGATATTGATTGCAGAATATATTTCTCAGCATTGCCAGATACCAGTTCCAGAGACAAAGTCCAATGCCCATAGTGGAGTCGAGGTGAATCAGACGGTACTCTAGGTTAAGATAGACACACAAAGGTGGAGTAACTCAGCGAGCCAGGCAGCATCTCTGGAGAGAAGAAATGGGTGACTTTTCGGTTCTAGACCCTTCTTCATACTCTAGCTCATGGTAGATGAATGTAAGACTGGATTTGTATGCACTCCCAAGTTTGCAACAGAAACAGGATTCTTTCTGTCAAGGGCACATATAAACCTAGTGAAGATCTTGTATAAAAAAACAATCTTTGAGTATTTTGAAATTTTATTTTTGAGCTTTATATTTCTCATACATAAATTAAATTGCATATTAAATTGCATATGCATATTTTCTGCATTATAAGGCTGGTAAACAAATCACCACACTTCTTCCTTCCAAGCCATAGAATATCTGAAATCATACAAAGACTCAATGCAATGAATTTTAATTCTAATGGATTTGATGCTTTTCATACATCTCCTCGAGTGTATTAATATATTCTAGTCACTCTATTAGTGACACATTGGCATTTAGGCAGATTTAACTGTATTTAAAACATATTTAAACAATGTTCTCTCTAATTTTTGAGTTCATATGGGGACTTTACCTTTTGCTTTTTTTCCATCAGGGAACAGTTGAAGAAGAATAATATGAAGCATGTGTCAATCCATGATGTACAGCCATCTGAGCAAAATAAAAATCAGAATATTGATGACTTGGTTTCACAGCTTAGAATTCAACAGGTGAGTTCTGCTCTTCAAAGGTTCAATGAATCTTTATTATCACATGTATCGAGGTACAGTGAAATACCAGCCACTTCCATTCTGGTATGGGTGGCCAAGTCGGTAATGTTGGAGGAAGCATCGGGGATAAAAGAACAACATTATGGCATACGTCCCTCCTTTTACTGCTAGGATAAAATCTAGGGCCATTCTGTTCTGTAATACTACAGTTCTCATAGCTACTATCTCAGCTGTTACCACTTTTATCTCTTTCTGGGTTGCACTCAAGGAGGCGGCAGTGGCATTAGCAAGCGGAGACCATATTAATGAGTTGTCGTGATACTACCATAGGACAGGAAGAGGATCATAAAAAAATTGCTCAGCCATTCTGATGGCACTCATTAGTTGTTTTATTACGAAAACTGTGTAATGGCCAAAATCTCAATAAGATTAAGGGATATTGTTAAGAGGGGTATTCCTCCATCATCATTATATGGGATGTGCGTATAGTGGCAGATTATTATATCATTCAAGGAAATGCTCCCTCTAGCCACTAGGAGAATACACGGGGTATGGAGATAGCGAATTTGTGTACAAATTCAAATAATAAACAGGACTTCTCATATCAGATAACCAAAGGTTTATAGTAATTATGGTCTGAATAGGTAGGCAAGATGGAGATCAGCCTATAAGTAGCTGAGTGATTTGCTTTTTGAGCCTTACTTAAATTTATTATTGGGGACTTTAATAATAGGGCAAATCAGAAAATTATTTAAAAGCACATAGAAACATAGAAACATAGAAACATAGAAATTAGGTGCAGGAGTAGGCCATTCAGCCCTTCAAGCCTGCACCGCCATTCAATATGATCATGGCTGATCATCCAACTCAGTATCCCGTACCTGCCTTCTCTCCATACCCTCCGATCCCCTTAGCCACAAGGGCCACATCCAACTCACTCTTAAATATAGCCAATGAACTGGCCTCAACTACCCTCTGTGGCAGAGAGTTCCAGAGACTCACCACTCTCTGTGTGAAGAAAGTCTTTCTCATCTCGGTCTTAAAGGATTTCCCCCTTATCCTTAAGCTGTGACCCCTTGTCCTGGACTTCCCCAACATCGGGAACAATCTTCCTGCATCTAGCCTGTCCAACCCCTTAAGAATTTTGTAAGTTTCTATAAGATCCCCTCTTAATCTCCTAAATTCCAGAGAGTATAAACCGAGTCTATCCAGTCTTTCTTCATAAGACAGTCCTGACATCCCAGGAATCAGTCTGGTAAACCTTCTCTGCACTCCCTCTATGGCAATAATGTCCTTCCTCAGATTTGGAGACCAAAACTGCACGCAATACTCCAGGTGTGGTCTCACCAAGACCCTGTACAACTGAAGTAGAACCTCCCTGCTCCTGTACTCAAATCCTTTTGCTATGAAAGCTAACATACCATTCGCTTTTTTCACTGCCTGCTGCACCTGCATGCCTACTTTCAATGACTGGTGTACCATGACACCCAGGTCTCGCTGCATCTCCCCTTTTCCTAATCGGCCACCATTTAAATAATAGTCTGCTTTCCTGTTTTTTCCACCAAAGTGGATAACCTCACATTTATCCACATTATACTGCATCTGCCAAACATTTGCCCACTCACCCAGCCTATCCAAGCCACCTTGCAGTCTCCTAGCATCCTCCTCACAGCGAACACTGCCCCCCAGCTTAGTGTATCCGCAAACTTGGAGATATTGCCTTCAATTCCCTCATCCAGATCATTAATATATATTGTAAATAGCTGGGGTCCCAGCACTGAGCCCTGCGGTACCCCACTAGTTACTGCCTGCCATTGTGAAAAGGACCCGTTTACTCCTACTCTTTGCTTCCTGTTTGCCAGCCAGTTCTCTATCCACATCAATACTGAACCCCTAATACCGTATGCTTTAAGTTTGTATACTAATCTCTTATGTGGGACCTTGTCGAAAGCCTTCTGGAAGTCCAGATATACCACATCCACTGGTTCTCCCTTATCCACGCTACTAGTTACATCCTCGAAAAATTCCACAAGATTCGTCAGACATGATTTACCTTTTGTAAATCCATGCTGACTTTGTCCAATGATTTCACCACTTTCCAAATGTGCTGCTATCCCATCTTTAATAACTGACTCTAGCAGTTTCCCCACTACCGATGTTAGACTAACTGGTCTGTAATTCCCCGTTTTCTCTCTCCCTCCCTTCTTAAAAAGAGGGGTTACATTTGCTACCCGCCAATCCTCAGGAACTACTCCAGAATCTAAAGAGTTTTGAAAGATTATCACTAATGCATCCACTATTTCCTGAGCTACTTCCTTAAGTACTCTGGGATGCAGCCTATCTGGCCCTGGGGATTTATCGGCCTTTAATCTATTCAATTTACCCAACACCACTTCCCGACTGACCTGGATTTCACTCAATTCCTCCTTTGACCCACAGTCCCCTGCTATTTCAGGCAGATTATTTATGTCTTCCTTAGTGAAGACGGAACCAAAGTAGTTATTCAATTGGTCCGCCATATCCTTGTTGCACACATAATACTCGTATACCTTTTAAGAATCCATTTTTTTCTATGTACATGCTGTGGATAATTTTAAATATCTGTACTCCATGTGTTCTTTTTATCTTGACATTTTGTTTCTTTGTATAACAGCATTCCCAAATAAATCTCCCACAAAGTGCTGGAGTAACACAGTGGGTCAGGCAGCATCTCTGGAGAACATGTTTGCTAGCAATGGTCCCTGACCCTCTGAGTTACTCCAGCACTTTGCGTTCTTGTTTGTCAAACCAGCATCGGCAGGTCCTGGTTTTCCCAAATAAATCTGAGTTTCGTCATTCTCTTTCCCCTTTTTTTCCAGTTACTTTTACTGTTCATGGTTTGTTTTGGCAAACTATGAAAAAGCATTATGGTGGTTTACTGGATCCTAAACCACTTAATCACTTTCTTTATTAAATTGTATTAAAAGAAGTGAACTGGGAATATCTGCTCCTCTCAAACACCACTGAAAATATATTTTGCGACTTAATGTCAACTCTCATTTTGACCTTTATTTAAGTTACTGAAATTTATTTTTTTTGCTAATTGAAGTACATGCATACAGCATAGTTGATACTGTGGCAAACTTCTTGATGGTCAGTTTTCATCCTGACTTTTGTCTTTGGATAGGTCTATTGCTTTGTAGGACATTATTTTTGATTACCTTTTCCTACCCCAAAAAAGGGCACAAAGCACTATTCCCTTTTCATGTATCTATAAGTTGAAAATGGCTCGATCGTAATCATGTATTATCTTTCTGCTGACTGAATAGCACTCAACAAAGCTTTTCACTGTACCTTGGTACACGGGACAATAAACTAAACTGAAAACTGGCACAGCACTAGAGATGCTGCCTAACAGAGCCAGAGACCCGGGTTGATCCGTTTAATACTGTTTGATACTGACTACGGATGCTGTCCGTATGGGATGTCCACGTTCTCCATGGGTTTTGTCCGGGTGCTCCGGTTTAATCCCACATCACAAAGACGTATAGGGTTGTACATTAATTGGTGTCTGTAAATTCTCTCTAATGTGTAGTATAGAACTAGTGTATGGGTGATCAATGGTTGGCGTGGACTTGGTGGACAGAAATGCCTGTTTCCACGCTGTATCTCTAAACTAAACTAAACTACCCACCATAAAGAAAAGCATGCTTCTGCAAATTACCTCCCACACAACATGTGACGTATATTACGGGTCTACCGAGTGGGAGCTTGATGCTCTATCTATGATTTTAATCTGTTTTGTTTGATCCCATCTTTCAGAGAGAAGAAGCTAAGCTTACAGAAGAGATTAAAATACTTAAACAAGAGAAGCAAGCACTAGAGGTGGACCTAGAAAAAATGAAGAAAGAATGTAATATGGCTAAAGAACAACTTACTAATACCTCAGGTGAGTTATTGGTTGTGTAGTTAACCAATTCATTTGTTGGGATTAGAGAATTATTCAAGATAAATAATGAAGAAGTATTAAAGCTGGCAGTGACCTTAAATTGTAATTATTTGACCTGAAGAGGTGAAGTCAGTAGTTTTGAATTCTATATTGTTAAAATGTAAAGACATACTAATTTTTTTTAGGAAAACACAAAATGCTACAGGAACTCAGTGGGTCTGTGGAGGGAAATAAACAGACAACAACAGACATTTCTGCAGGCTGATGGAGTGATTTAATTTGCACAGATAAGATGGACACATCAGTCTGTAGAAGAGTCCTGATCCGAAACGTCTTCTATCCATTTCCCTACACAGATATTCTTGATGCATTGAGATTCCAGAGCACTTGTTTTTTGCTTAAGATTCATGCATAGACACTTGCTTCCCAATATTTTCTACCGTAACAATATTCTTAAGTACACCGGGTTGCTGCTTAACCAATAGTATTTTGAATATTGATCTACCTAGCTTATTTTTCTATAAATATTAACCATATTTCCCAAAAGTGAAATTATCCAGTTCTTATAAACAGAATATGACTTTCAGTTCTTCCTTTGGTAATCTGTTCTTGTATCTGTTGATAAATTACTTATACGTTTGATTTCTTATTTATGGACTGTCCCCAGGGTTTGGAAAATCTGTACTGTAAACATGTTAAGAACATGTAAACATGTAATCAACTGTACAGACACAGTCTTGTGTTCAAAGTCAGCTTTAATCATCAATCATGGTGGTGCTGTGCAATACGTTGTTAGTTCATCTCTACCACTGGTGTAACTACGTAATTTGGGAAGTGAGTGTTAATATAAAGTGTACAGTAAGGTGGAGTTAATGTTAATACATTACTCTGATTGGTTCACATGCAATAACCAATCTACATGTACCATTTGGATTCCTCCTCAATCTAAATACGTCTTCACTATGATTGTTTTGAACATTTGTACTCAAGCTTTGCGAATTTTCCCCACCCACTGTGCCCCATCAATGCTTCAGGTCTCCAGCACAGAGTGGATAAATGGAGTGATTTATCATTGTGTCCTTCAACCATAGAAGTAATGTTACAGATTGATTGCCTGTTTTAAAAAAGAAACTGCACACTATTACTTTCCCTTGATTTCAAGGCTATCAGAATGTATTTCTCCTTTCAGATATTTTCCTTTAAATGGTCAAATTCTGGAAGATTTACTTAACAGTAATTATCTGTTTCTGCTATCTGAGCTCTCTGCAGCCTTCATGCCTAAAGATGTTCATAAATTCGTAGAAAATTGAAAGCAGACCAAATAACTTTAAACAAAGTGCTCAGCAGGTCAAGCAGCATCTGTGGAGGGAATGGACAGGTGACATTTCAGGTCCAGGTATTCTTTTGGACTGGAGAAGGGTGCGGATCTGAAATGTCGCGTGGTTGCAAGTGACACGTATCCTTCTATTCCCAGCATCTCCACGAGCCTATCTAAAAGCTTCTTAACCAATTTAATATTGTGAGCAATTTTTGGCACCATATCTGTGGAAAGATGTGCTGGCTCTGGAGAGGGTCCATAGGAGGTTTACAAGAATGGTCCCGGGAATTAGTAGATTGACATATGATGAGCATTTGATGGCACTGGGCCTGTACTTGTTGGAGTTTAGAAGAATAAGGGGGGACCTCATTGAAATGTACAGATTAGTGAAAGGCTTGGATAAAGTGGATGCGGAGAGGATGTTTCCACTAGTGGGAGAGTCTAGGACCAGAGGGCATAGCCTCAGAATTAAAGGACATTCTTTTAGGAAGGGATTTCTTTAGCTAGGGTGGTGAATCTGTGGGATGTTTTGCTACAGAAGGCTGTGGGGGCCATCAGTGGATATATTTAAGGCAGTGATACATGGATTCTTGATTTGTACAGGTGTGCGAGGAGGCAGGAGAATGGGGTTAGGAGGGAAGGATAGATCCGCCATGATTGAATGTCATAGGCTTGATGGGCCAAATGGTCTAATTCTGCTCCTATCACTTGTGATCTTATGATAAATGTCACTCTCTTATCTGCTGTGGCCACCACACCTGCACGCCACACCGCCCTGTATAAAAGAAAAAAAACTTGCCCGGCACATCTCCATTAAACTCCCCCTCTCCACTTTACAGCTATTTGTATTCTGACTTTTGTTTTAAAAATCCAGGTGATAAAGATTTTGTAATGAAAATAATGGAAGAACAGAATAAGCAAGAAATCCATCGTCTCACCAAGAGGTTGCAATGGTATGCAGAAAACCAGGAGATGTTGGACAGGGATACAGCACGGCTTAAAACAGCAAATGTAGAGATTGAGAAGCTAAAGGAGCAGGTACTGAATATACCTGGCTGATTAACAAAGAATTGGATATGTCAAATAGATCTTGAACTACCTAAGTCGTTTCTCAAGACAGTTGAATAGTTATTACTGAATCACTCAGAACTTGTGTTACATAATGCAATATTTTTGTGTGCTGTGCTACTCTACTCTGTTTTTCATGGCCTGTTCATATCCTTCACATTAGCATCATTTTGCAGTCACATAGAATCAGATTTACCAATGCCTTATATATCAAAGTCTCTAATATAATCATAAGAGTCATACTGCGTGGAAACAGGCTCTTCGGCCCAACTTGCCCACCGACCAAAATGTGGGCTTGCCTTTGACCTATATCCCTCCAAACCTGCCTTATCCATGTATGTCTAATTTTTTCTTAAATGTTGTAATCGTTCCTGCCTCAACTACCTCCTCTGGCAGCTTGTTCCATACACCCATCGCCCTTTGTGTGAATAAGTTACCCCTCACATTCCTGTTAAATCTTTTCCCTCTTCACTTTAAACCTATGTCCTCTGGTTCTTGACCATCCTTCAGCTTCCAATTACCGTTATTATATTTTGAAGTTACTCGGTCAAGTCTTTCAGGATACATATTTGCATACTCACCATTTCTTCAATTTACTCTCTTCAACAGATTGAAAAGCTTGCAGCTGATTCCAAAGTCAGAAATTCACCTCCTGAGAAACGTGCAAAGGGCAGAGCACTTGAAGCCAAGCGAATTCAGGACCTTGAGCGACAAGTATGTATTGTTTATTTTTTCAAACTCTGGTTGCCAGCTTATTATTACCATTATGAAGTAATAGAACACCAATTGGAATACAGTAGGAAATTGTTGGAAACACTATGGAAAAAGAAAGATCTAATGTTGCAGATCAAAGTCTACACCCCAAGATGGTAAAATCAAATGCTAGAGAGCATAGCTTTAAAGTGAAAGAGGCAAAGTTTAAAGGAAATTGGTGGAGCAATCCTTTCACACAGAGGGTGATAGGTGGAACATGCTGCCTAGGGTGGTGATGGTGATTAGGCCAAGTCATTTGGTATTTTTAAGGCACAGATTTACAGATTCCTGATAAGTAAGGGCCTCAACGGTTACGGGGAGAAGGCAGGAGAATGCAGTTGAGTGGGAAAGATAGATCAGCCAAGATTGAACGGCGGAGTAGACTTGTTGGGCCGAATGGCCCAATTATGCTCTTCTAACATGATGATAGCAGATGCAATAGTTGAAGATGTCTTTATGTAGGAACATGGATATGCAGGGAATGGAAGATTATGGATCACATCCAGGCAAAGGAGATCTGTTTATTTGACACGGATATTGTGGGCACAGATTAAAGGAGATGTGCAGGGCAACTTCTTTTTACACAGTGTGGTGAGCGCCTAGAACACGTTGCCAGGGGTGGTGGTTGAGCCATATATGATAGTGGCATTTAAGAGGCTTTTGGATAGGCATATTGATATGCAGGGAATGGAGGGATCTGGATTATGCGCAGATAGATAGGAGATGGTCTTGGCATCATGTTCAGCACAGACATTATGAGCCGAAGGGTCTGTTCTTGTGCTGTACTGTTCCACGTAGAACTGGAAAAGTGAGAAATCAAGTTAACTTTAATGTTGGAGAAAGGGTGGGGAAGGATGGACAGTTAAATGGGAATATCTGTGATTGAGTGGGGCCGGGTATCTGGTGATTTCACTGTTTACTGAGCTGTGCTGTTGGTAAATACATTGGTCTTGTCATTTGAAAATTGAGCATTATTGGGCTACCTCATTCTTATGTGTGATGTGACAGAGCTATAGGGAACAGAGACAGGCCCATCGGCCCAACTTGTCCATGCCAACCAATTTGTTAATCCTGAGCAAATTTCACTTGCCTCTGCCTAGCCCATATCACTGCAAATCTTTCCTGTCCGTGCACCTGTCAAAATGGCATAATTGTAACCCTTTCCAACTTCCTCTGGCAACTCGTTCCAAATACATGCACTCTCCTTACCCTGGGGAAAAAAAATTGGCTATTTACAAAGGACAAAGGACATTTATTGTCACTTACACCAATTGGTGTAGTGAAATTTGAGTTGCCATTTGCAGCACACCAATAAAAATAAACACAAAGAATTTAACATTAAACATAAAAAACATCCCCCACAATGGTTCCCACTGTGGGGGAAGGCAACAAAGTCCAGTCCTTTTCCTCTTGTTCACCCATGGTCGGGCCTATTGAGGCCTCCGCAGTCGCCGCAACTGCGGCCCGATGTTACAGGCCCTCTCGCCGGATGTTGGAGCTCCGGCGTCGGGAGAACTCTCTCAGCGGCTTGGAGTATCTGGAACGGCCGCTTCCTCCCCGGAGACCGTGGCTCCCGAAGTCCACAGGCCGCACTGGACGGAGCTCCAACACTGATGATCTCGGCCAAAGATCCCAGGCTCCGCGACCTCAGCTCCGCTATGTAGGAGTCGGCGATCTCAACACTCCGGAGCTTACCACACAGCGACCCGGGAAGGCATCACCCGCTCTGCGATGGTGCTTCAGCGCTGTGCTGCCACCAAAGCTGAGGTTCTGGCTGGTCCCAGCAGGAAACGCCACTCCTGTCCCATTGGTAGACCGCAAGGAAGGGGCGAAGATCCGGCTCAGAGGAAAGCTGCATTCCGACCAGGTAGGGACTGAGAAATACAGTTTCCCTGGATGTGGTGTTCACCAGGGCATCGGAAATGTCCTCATTCTTCAGGGAACGGGGGTTCCCCTACCCTACCATACATGAGGCTCTCACCAGGATCTCTTCAATACCCCGCAACACTGCTCTCTCTCCCCATCCCCCCCAATCGGAACAAGGACAGATTCCCCCTAGTCCTCACCTTCCACCCCATTAACCGTCACATACAACAAATAGTCCTCCGTCATTTTCGCCACCTCCAACGTGACCCCACCACTCACCACATCTTCCCATCTCCCCCCCTGTCAGCTTTCCGCAAAGACCGCACCCTCCGTAACTCCCTGGTCAATTCTTCCCTTCCTACCCGCACCACCCCCTCCCCGGGCACCTTCCCTTGCAACCGCAAGAGATGCTACACGTGTCGCTTTGCCTCCCCCGTCGACTCCATTCAAGGACCCAAGCAGTCGTTCCAGGTGCGACAGAGGTTTACCTGCACCTCCTCCAACCTCATCTATTGCATCCGCTGCTCTAGATGTCAGCTGATCTACATCGGTGAGACCAAGCGTAGGCTTGGCGATCGTTTCGCCAAACACCTCCGCTCGGTCCGCATTAACCAACCTGATCTCCCTGTGGCTCAGCACTTCAACTCCCCCTCCCATTCTGAATCCGACCTTTCTGTCCTGGGCCTCCTCCGTTGCCAGAGTGAGCACCACCGGAAACTGGAGGAGCAGCACTTCCACTCAATGCCAAAACAATCCAACATTTCCTTATAATCAAACCTACTAGACCCAGTAACATCCTCACAAATCTTTTAGCTGTACAGCATAGAAATAGGTCCTATAGTTCACACACATTCATTCATTTGCACAAATCTCCTCACAAACACTTCATCCTGCCCCAGATTCTACTGCTTGTCTGCACACTGAACACAATCACATTACTTCATTTACTGGGTTAATTAATCTATTAATTAATTTGCATATCTTTGCAACGTGAAAGGAGCTTACTTGCCCATGGAGTGTAGGAGATGGATATTTTTGAGGCCGATGTAGATAGATTCTTGACTAATGCGGGTGTCGGGTTACGGGGAGAAGGCATGAGAATGGGGTTGAGAGGTAGATCAGCCAGGATTGAATGGCGGAGTGGACTTGATGGGCCGAATGGCCAAATTCTGCTCCTATCACATGAAATATTTATGTTCATATTTATGAGACAGAGGGGTGAGCTTATGGAGGTTTATAAAACCACGTGGGAAATACCTAGGGTGAATAGCCATCTTTACTCTGGTTCACAGTTCCAGTGACCAGGATTGATAGTCTCTCGAGTTGTGAGGCAGTAATTCTACATGCTGTGCCACTATGCCACCCGAATGCAGTGAACCCATGGAATGTTGGAAGCTACTTTAGTTGGTAATTTTTCTTGGGGACTGGGACTCCCATATAATGTAGCATTTAAAAACGTTAGACAATTTAAAGCATTCATGACTATATTCTCAGCATCTGCTGTGTTTTGAGGACTAGCCACGGACACAGTTTTGCGCCGGCCTCCCATGTCCAAATCAAATGTAGAAGGCCCGTGACGCAACGCGAAAGGGACCTTCGTACGGGCGCTGCAAGGGAAACCTGTGGGAGTCACGGCAAAGAGAGACGTACGGGCAGCACATCAGTGACAGTGCCACTCCACGACACGACATTGGGATGGGAGACAGGGCACCGACCCTCTCCCGCAAGCGGACCAGCACCGATGACGGCGGTTCCTTGGACCCATCAGCAGCGGGGACAAACTCCCCGGGGACGGTGAGCGGAGCACCATATACCAACTCCGCGGAGTACGATGACAGATCCTCCTTGGGGGCCGTCCGAATCCCCAACAGGACCCATGGCAACTCGTCCACCCACCCAGGGCCTGTGAGACAAGCCTTCAGGGCAGCCGTCAGAAAGCGGTGGAGCCGCTCCATCAACCCATTCGATTGGAGATGGTACGCTGTCGAGTGGTGGAGCGGCGTCCCCAATAGGCGGGCCATGGCAGACCACAGTGCAGATGTGAACTGGGCACCCCAGTCGGACGTAATGTGACGTGGAACCCCAAAGCGGGCAATCCAAGTGGGCACGAGCGCAGGACTGGGCGGAACTGTCCATGAGCGAGATGGCCTCCGGCCATCACGTAAAACGGTCAACAACCATAAGCAGGTGCAAAAGACCCCGGGACAGAGGCAGTGGCCCCTCGATGTCCACGTGTACGTGATCGAACTGACGGCGTGGCACTGCGAAATCTTGAACGGGCGCCCGGACGTGTCGGTACACCTCCGATGTCTGGCATGGGATGCTCGCCCGGGCCCAGCAACCAACCTGCTTCCGCAGTCTGTGCCACATAAACCTTGCAGCGACCATGGCTCGGGTGGATGGGTGGGCCAGCCCATGGATCACCGCAAACACGCGACGGCGCCAGGCCGCCGGAACGATAGAGGATGGAACCAGAGGGACCCAACAGCACGTCCTCAAGCACCAAGCCAGAGATCGCGGTGCGGTACGCCGCAATCTCATCGTCCACCAAGGTGGAGTAATCTGGGTTAAGCACGGCTGCAATTTCTGGATGGGACAATGTATCCGCCACTAGGTTGCATTTCCCGGCGATGTGTCGGACGTCCGTTGTATACACCGAAATAGCCGCCAGCCGTCGTTGCTGGCGGGCAGACCAAGGATCCGAAGCCTTGACAAAGGCAAACGTGAGGGGCTTGTGGTCCGTCAAGGCTACGAAGGAATGAATGAAACCGCACCGCGAGGTGTAAGGCGAGTTAACCGACTGTTCCAAAACGCCGCCGACCGCAGAGGCATCCACGGTAAGGGCTGTGGGGGCGACGGCGCACAGATGCACGAGCATAGTCGCCCGAGCCAAGGCCTCCTTCGCCCCTTCAAACGCCGCCGTGGCGACAGCGTCCCACTGTATCTCCCATTGCTTGCCTGTCAGCAACTGGAAAAGCGGCCGCAAAAGGTTGGCAGCCGCCGGAACGAACCGGTGGTAAAATGTGACCATGGTCGCCTAAGTCCTTGGAGAAGAATTCCCACAACGGTCAGTGGTCATGGCCTCGTTAAAGCGGCAGTAGTCCCAACACGGCCTCCAGCTGCTGGACACCTTCGGCACCATGTGCAGCAGGGAGGCCCATGGGCTGTTGGAGCGTCGAACGATGCCTGCCCATGGCCTCCATGCTCCGAAACTCTGCCTTGGCTATGAGGAGCTTGTCGGGAGCGAGCCTGTGGGCGTGGAGTGGTGGACCCTATGTCAGAATATGGTGCATGACACCATGCCTCTGGCTGGCCGAGCCGAACTTTGGGGTGACAATGTCCGGAAACTCAGCCAGTACCTGAGCGTAGACATTGTCCACCGTCGCTACGGAGTTGCTGACCGGCGCGGTGGGCGCAGTAGAGCGCAAGGAGATCTTCTCGAATGTTGACTCGTGGACGAGACATCCGCGATGATGAATAGCCAGGTGAAATGGCACGTTCCGAATATGACGGGAACCGTGCGGACGCCATATGTACGGATTGAACTGCCATTTGCAGCAGTTAACGGGGGGCCCCTCTTACCAGCACGAATGTCCAGTCCAGATGGGGGAAAAGCACGTCCATGACCTACAGACCGCGGCACTGGCATTTCCCAGAAACGAACACTGCTGCAGGTAAGAAAAAATTCAAACAGCGGGCAGGGCTGGTGGACGCCCATGAGTGTGAGCATCTCGCTCATGAAGGCCAAGGGCTTTTGGTCGCCGAGCCCGCCCATGTTGAGGTCCCGACACGCGCGCTCCATTCGGCTGGGCCATAGTTCCGGAGAACGATCCGACCGGCCGTCTCTTGATCAAGGGCGCTTACCACATAGTCGTAACAGGTCTCGTCGGCCGTTGCGCCGCGGATGTAGAATTGGGACTCGGCCTGTCGGAACCAAACCCCCGGCTGCGAGGTCCAAAATGCAGGTGGCTTCAGGGAGTCCGTGTTGAGTTCAGCCTCGTAGGCGGCAGTGGCGGAATGCTTTTTTATTTCAAATTTCCCTTGCAGGATTACACTCCTGGGCATTGGGGTCATCAGTGTGGCGGGGACTTGCAAGAGTCCAGCCAAAAACTAAGCGGACGCAATTTGTGTGCATGAGACGTGTTTATTCTCTCTGACAGCTCCCTACTCCTTGAAGGTCACGGGCATTGCCTGGCCTTAAATACCAACTCGGGTACAAACCCCGTGACTAGCGCCTCCCACCGCCCTCCAGACCCGAGGGTTCGTTGTGCCCATGGCTTGCCACCAGGTGCCGCCACAGCAGTATTATTATTTTGCATTTTTGCTAAATTTTTTACAACAGGTATCTCTGCTTCTTAAACTCTCAAGAAAAAGAACCTTTAATTAGTGCAGGTTTTTAATGATTAGATTTGTGAGAAAACCGTCATACTTTACCAAATTTATTCTATACTTTAAAATGCAAATTGACTGTGCAAGCTAAATCTAACCACTTCATATTTGTAATTCTTTTTTTCTTACCGGGATGTTGCTTTAACTAATTTATTCACAGCATGAGGGCATCATGAATCATTGTGAAGGAGCCTATTCTGCCCATCTTCCATGCTGAATTAAACATGAGCTATTTAAACTTTTCTCAGTTCCTTATTAGTTATGGCATTTCAACTCTCCATTAAAGCCCTTGGTCAACACAAGGCTTTTTACCTCCACTGATAGATAGACCAGCCTGAAGCAGCGCCTCGACCTGAAAGATCACCTATTCCTTTTCTCCAGAGATGCTGCCTGACCCGCTGAGTTACTCCAGCATTTTGTGTCTATGTTCGGCGTAAACCAGCATCCGCATTCCTTGCTACACTTTTTACTTCCACTACCTGGTGGTGAGTTTCAGACCATCAGATGAAAAAAGCATTTCCTCAAATTATTTTGAATACTTCCCTCCCTGGTATCTAGTTATTAAATTTAGTGGGAATTAGATATTCCTGTTCACATTATCTCTGCTTCTGTCAATTTTAAACGCCTCAATTACATTTCCTTGTCCTCCTTGATCCAAGGTAAACAACCCCAGCTTAACCAAGATCTGTTCTCCAGTCAAGATAGTGTTGTTGTGTATAGTGTAATGCTCCAAAGGATACACAGTGGTCCCAGCTAGAATTTACACTGTCTCAGTATCACATTTCCCTTCTCTTGTATTCTGAGCCATGACTGGTAAAGGCAAAGATCTCAATGCTTTCTTAATCATCCTCTCTGCTTGTCCTACCGTCTTTAAAGATCTATGGATATATTGGTTCCTTCATCTTTTCTACACTGTTTTATTCAATGCCTGACTTTTATTGTGTATTTCTTTATGATTTTGGCTCTCCCAAAAGGATCACCTCTCCAAAGGTTGAATTCTACTTGTATCTTTTTTGTCCTCCTTTATTGTCACCTACAAGTGTCTTCCTTACTATTAACCACATTGTCCATTTTGTATCAACTTCAAGCTTCTTAATTTTATTTATTTTAGTTTAGAGATACAATGCGGAAACAGGCCCTTCTGCCCACCGAGTCCGCACCGACCAGCTATCCTCATACACAAGCACTATCCTACACACCAGAGACAAATTGCAATTTTTACCGAAGCCAATTAAACCAAAACCTGTACGTCTTTGTAGTGTGGGAAGAAACCGGTGCACCTGAGGGAAACTCACAAGGTCACGGGGATAATGTACAAACTCCGTACAGACAGCACCCATTGTCAGGATTGAACCCAAGTCTCTGGCGCTGTAAAGTAGCAACTTTACCGCTGCACCACCATACTACCCTTAATTGTTGCAGTTAAATAGAAATTATTTATATATACCAGATAACTTGAGGGATCTTGCTCTAAAAGCCCCTCAGCATGCCACTGCAAAACCAATTACAATCATTAAAGTTCCCAAATTTAAATTGAAAAAAGGCATGAAGTGCTGAGGAAATTCAGCGATCAAGCAACACCTCTGGCGAACATGAAATTACATTTTCTCTTTGATATGGACTTTGCTTTTCTCTGGTTTGACAAAATCCTACATGGTGGACTTTTTGTTAAAATTTATGTTGACAACTTTAAATATGCTACCACTAATGATACGCCTCATGTTTACCTAAAAAAAATCACGCAAGGTAGTCAAACACTATTTCTCTCAACAAAGTTGCGCTTATTCTCCTTGATTCATTTTAAATTTCCTAAATGATGTTTCATGCTTCCCTGGGAGTTTTGCCAACAACCTTTTTCCAATCACTTGCTCAACAATAATGGTAAATTAAATAGATTAAATTACTTGGACTATTCCCTTCTCAATTTTAAATCATTGTATCATAAAAGCAGCTGTCTAGTCCTTTCAGCACCATGTCCCTAGCAAAAGAGAACTGGCATATGACGATCAGAGTCTTTACTGTTTCCATATTCTTAAAGAAGCTGTTTTATCCAGGAATTTACATCTTTAGGAATCCACATTTAAAAAAATATTTTTTTGAAGTATATCGCAAAGATTTAGAATTAAATATAAATGGCCTAATTATGAAGGCAGATAATTCCAACATTGGGCTGTGTTTGATAGTGAGGAAAACAACGTTATTTCAATCGTGGTAAACTTGAAACCAGTCTGAAGAAAGGTCTCGACCCAAAACGTTACCTCTCCAAAGATGGTGCCGGTCCTGCTGAGTTACTCCAGCTTTTTGTGTCTATAGTTTAAACCAGCATCTGCAGTTCCTTCTTACACATGGGAAACTAATTAATGGATTGGTCAAGCAGGCTGATGAGTGGACGTTAAGGTGACAATGTTACATACGCATGAAGTCTTTGTGATGAAGAGCACAACAGTGAGGTTTGATTTGTTAAAAAAACACCATCAGTAACGTTGTGACATGTTATGTTATTTAATTGGATTTTGTGTCAAAGGATCACTGATGCTTGAGGCCAGCAGGAACTAATCACCTATTTCACCTGGTCTTCTTCAGAGGGCATGGAATCTCCCCACATCCCACTTCCCCACATATGTGGTAAAAGAGTGAATGATGAGTTTGTTTTTCGAATTGATTTAAGTGGTTGGTTTGGTTCGAGTCAATGTTTAGTTTACTTTATTGTCATGTGTACCGAGGTACAGTGTAAAGCTTTTATTACATGCTAACCAGTCAGCGAAAAGACAATGCACCATTACAATCGAAACCATCCACAGTGTACATATACATGATAAAGGGAATAACATGAATAATGTTTAGCACACTGGGTTAGTGTAGGAATATTGAAGCTTTATGTGACAGGACTCTAAGAGTGCATATGCAGTCTCAGGTGCTCATTTGGTCATAATAGTCATTTTAAACAGGTGATCAGCACATGGTTTTCTCTGTGAAACACAGGGAATTCACCCCATTAAGATATCTGGAAAGCAATGAATTGAAGTTCACTGGATTAGGATAGTTTATCTACAACTGAAGAAAACCAACTTTACAACCATCTAGTATGATGGCATTGTATGAACACCCTTCTGTCATATATGATAGTGGTCACTACTTTTATACGCTACAATCATTGAACTATTTTGTTTATGCATGATTGTGCTTATTTAGTTTAGAGATACAGCATAGAAATAAGCCCATCTGCCCACTGAGTATGCGCCAACCAGCGATCCCCGCACACTAATGCTATCCTACACACACTCGAAACAATTTACAATTATTCTCTAGCGCTGTAAGGCAACAACTCTACTGCTGCACAACTGTGGTGCCCTCAGCATATGATATTACTGAATTGTATGCAAAACAGCATTTTACTTTATCTAGGTACATGTGACAATAGATTATTAAACTATAAAGTGTATGTACTGTACAAGGTCATTTCTCATTCTTGTCTCAGGTGAAAGAAATGGAAGAAATAATTCGAAGGCGCTATCCAAATTCCTTGCCTGCCCTTATTTATGCCGCGGCTTCTGCACCTGATGCATCAGCTGAAACTGAAGGCAACCTGTATTCAAGAGCTTTTCTCGAAAAAAGGATAAAGAAGCTAGAAGCTGACCTAGAGGGGAAAGATGAAGAAGCAAAGAAGTGCTTGAGAACAATGGAACAACAGTTTCAAAAAATAAAGGTACAGATCATTATTATTTAAACTGTACCCGTACAAATAAATAGTTAGCTGGTGCAAGAATTTTGGGCAATATTATAACATCATTATTTTATTAATTGATAGTCTATCATGTTTTCATTGATGTATAGATTTTTGAAGCTTGCAAAACTATTCAAACTTTACGAAACTCTACAATCTGTCGATGAGGACAGTGTGGTGTTCACCCCCTCGTTTCCTTGGGTCAACTACCAACTGTTTCGTCTTGTTCACGTTATAAGTTAGGTTATCGTCCTGACACCATGACACTGGGTTCTCGATCTGTTTCCTGTACTTCGTCTCATTATTGTTGCAGAACTGGCTGATAACGGTGTGTAGGAAGAAACTGCAGATGCTAGTTTACACCAAAGATAGACACAAAAGGCTGGAGTAACTCAGACGGAACAGGCAGCATCTCTGGATAGAAGGAATAGGTGGCGCTTCGGGTCGAGACCCTTCTTCAGACTGCTTCATTTTAAAGCGGATGATGATCAAGGAAAATGTAGAATAGATCATTGTTAGCTGGGAGAAGGTGAAAAAGAAGCATACAGAGATAAAGTTTAAAGAAGGGTCTTAAGCTGAAACCTCACGCATTCCTTCTATCCAGAGATAGAATGCTGCCTGTTCTGTTGAGTTACTCCAGCAATTTGTGTCTATATTTGGCCGATAACGGTATCATCGGCAGACTTAAACTTTGTCGATGGTGTACTTGGCCACAGAATCATGTGTGTACAGGGAGCATAGCAGGGGTCGCAGCTCAAAATCCTGAGGGACAGCAGTGTTGAAGGGCAAGGTTGAGGAAATAGTATGACTAATCGACTGAGGTCGGGAAGTCCAGAAGCCAGTTGGAGATGGAGGTCTTGAGGCCAAGATCCAGAACTTTTGTGATAAGCATTGAGGTTACCGTGGGGAAAAACAGAGAGACATTGTAAATGAATGAAGTCACAGAGATTTAGGCGTTCTAGTACATGATTCAACATGGCAACCGGCACGTCCAACAAGTAGTTTAGAAGGCAAGCAGTATTTTCGCCTTTTTTGCAAACGGGATTAGATTTTAAACAAACAAGAGTGGTTTTAAGGATGTACATGGCCTAGCAATGATACAAAATTTTGAGATTTTAAAAATCAAGTCTGCAATTTATCCCATCAGATAAAGCATAAAAATAAGTTTAATTTGACACCTAATTCATTTTCATATCTTCAGTATTAAAAAAGTTATGGCCATTTTCATACTCGGAAATTAGCATCTTGTTCCCTTTTGCTTTTCCATTGACTTAACTCAAAAGTTGTGATCGAAGACAGTCAAAAGCCCATAACTTTCTTAAAAATTAAGAGAACTGAAAGAAATTTTCAGTTATTATAGATTGAAGCATTCTCAAACAGATATGAAACAATCTTACTTGCATGACCTGAAATTAAAGCATATAATTAGTTAGTTACCCAATTGTAGCTAATTACAAAATTCAATTACTAGATCTAAACATCTATCCATTTGTTAAGAAAATATTAACATTTTTAAATAGCCTAAGTGTCCAAATAACATTCACACAAGAATTCACAACATAACATGATTTTTAAATCTCATTGTAATGAATTTTTAGGCCAAATTGAAGGAATTTAGTGTTTAATTCCTGTAAATTAATGGCCATTAAAATCATCTTGCGAGTTGGATTTTATGGAACACGATCGATTGGAACGTTGCGGTCGCAGTGAATTTAAACCCCATATCGGCAGGAAAAATACTGCCAGTTCGTATGGGGAATAAATCACCGTTTCGCAACATGAAATTTGGATTAAGGTCATTTTAAGAAGCACGTTTATATGTAAAATAAACGGCTTTCCTTTACCTGTCCCCTACGTGAAATCCATCCCCGTTGTCGGCGTTCACGGCATTAGAAGATATTTTTTTATTTTACTCCAGCGCTGAAATTGTCGAGCGATTATAAAAAACAAAAAATAAAAAATTTCACAGACCGGCAGTCGGAACGAATCTTCAGCGAAAGCTCCTACCCCGAGAAAATATAACTCCGGAAGGCAGGGGAAAATCGCATTTTTAACCCCACTCCACCCCCCCCTCAAAGGCGCCAAAGTCGCGCACACAGCTAGTGACAGAACAAAAATTCAAAGGATGCTTGACAGGATAGATGTTGAGATGTTTCCACAAGTAGGAGAGTTGCAAACAAGGGATTAGTGATTTAAACGTCAGGTTTGTAGAAACATCTCTGAGGGTAGTGAATCCCTAAAATTTTCTCTAACCCTGAGGATGGGGGAGGTCAGATCATAGATTTGTTTTTAAGGTGGAGATAAATATTTGGAAGGTCTGTGAATTGAAGGTTAGTGAGAACTGGTACAAAAGAGCAGTTAAGGCCATTATAGACCAGCTGGGCTTGTATTGAATGGCTGGGCAAGCTTGAGCGGCCTGGGGGCATATTCCCACTCCTGGTTTCTTCTTGTATGCTTATATCTCGTAGGTTTACCATGTGTGCTTCCTTGCTTGATCCTATTTTAATTGTCTTGGCACTACTTACCTTTCTGAAGAAGGGTTCTGACCCAAAACGTCAACCATCCTTCTCCAGAGCTGCTGCCTGATCCGCAGAGTTACTCATATGCTTTGTGTCTATCTACCTGAAGTACACATGTATTTCATAGCTGAAGCCTTATTTAAAATGTTCATTATTAATGTTTCAAAACTGCTGTTTTCTCTCAACTTGAGTGATTTTGATAAAACTTTTCATTTCAGTTCTCTTAATTTTCAGTTCATTTGAGAGTTTAGTCAATGTGCACACTTGATTTTTATCCTTGCTAGCACTTTATACAGTGATGGACCACATTGTGGAAGAACAGTATGTTGACTCCTAATTTTTAGTACCATCCATCGTTTAACATGTGTGCAGTCATTTAACGTGTTCAGTGATTAAAAACATTTCCCTTTCCTTGGAATATCCTTTTTTTTTCCCCAACCTGACGTCATATTCAATGACGTACGAGTGATATCATAAAGATGGCATCACAATGGCAACCACATCATTCAGCTTCCTGCCTGAGCCATCTACAGGATGGCTCGGGTCTTGCAAGATATAATGTAAGTAAATTATTACGCCACTTAGGAACTAGCGTTTTGCCATTGTTTTATAAATATTCCAATGGAAGGTTAGATCACATGGGATCTAAGGAGAGATAGCTGAATGTATAGAAAATTGGCTTTGTGGAAGGAAACAGAGGGTGATGGTGGAAGGTTGCTTCTCAGACTGGAGACCTGTGACTAGTGGTGTGCCTCAGGGTTTGTTCCTGGACCCATTACTGTTTGTCATCTATATCAATGATTTGTATGGGAAAGTACAATATAGAAGTATGGAGGTCATGTTGCAGTTATGTAAGATGTTGGAGAGGCCACATTGTGTTCAATTCTGGGCACCATGTTATAGGAAAGATGTTGTTAAGTTGGAAAGGGCACACAGACTATTTACGAGAATGTTGCCAGGACTCGAGGGTCTGAGCTATAGGGAGAGGTTGACTAGGCTGGAACTCCATTCCCTGGAGAGCAGGCGGATGAGGGGTGATGTTGTAGAGGTGTATGAAATCATGAGTGGAATAAATCAGGTAGACACACAATCACTTGCCCAGAGTAGGGGAATCGAGAACCAGAGAGCTTGAGTTTAAGTTGAAGGGGGAAAGATTTTATAGGAGTCTGAGTGGTGACTTCACACAAAGGGTGGTGGGTGTATGGAACAGGCTGCCAGAGGAGGTAGTTGAGGCAGGGACTATCGCAACATTTAAGAAGCATTTAGACAGGCACATGGATAGGACAGGTTTAGAGTGGATATGGGCCAAACGCAGGCAGGTGGGACTAGTGTACAAGGGACATGTTGGTCAGTTTGGGCAAGTTGGGCCAAAGGGCCTGTTTCCACATTGTATGACTCTAAGTTAAAAACATTTTTTAATGCTCATGAAGAAAATAATTTTGGTTGCTTGTAGTATTTCCAATTTTTTTTGTACGAGCCAAATCTCTTTGGTAAACTGTTACCAAATAAGATTGCAGGAAGTTTTGTGCAACGGAAATCTAGTGCAACTAATTAAATGTAATAGCATTTCTTCAGAATTGAAATTTATATTGCTTATTTTGAAGGTACTATTAAAAGTAAGAGCAACTAAAATATTTACATTACAAAAAGCTGCAGGAATTGAATATGTTTTCATCTCCATAAATATCTTCTTATTCCACAGTACGCAATTACAAAATCCCATAAGGTTTCATCACTGATCATTGCCTTCTTGCTTATGTACAGTATCTCGGCTGCATTATAGATCTTATAGAACATAGGACAGTGCAGCACAAGAACAGACCCTTCTGCCCACACAACAGCACATGAGCAGGCTCTTCATCACGCAATGTCTGTGCCGAGCTTGATGCTAAGTTAAACTAATTACCTCTGCACACATCCTTCCATTCCCTGCATATCCATATGTGCAAATAAAAAAATTGCTCCACACATCTACTTTAAAATTATAGACCTATCAACCTTTCATTAATTTAAATGCTTCTATTGGGTCCCCCTCAGTCTCTGATGTTCCAGAGAAAACAATCCAAGTTTGTCCCGACTCTCCTTATATAATCGACACTAATCCAGGCACCATTCTGGTAAAATGATTTGCCGTCAAGAAGTCGTCTGAGGACGCAAGATCTTCTTTCCTCCACTGCTCTATTACGATCTGCTTGTCTGACGGTCTATAGTTTCTGTAGATGGTTTATGCATGCAACCAATAATATAGCTACCTCAGTACCAATAACCCCGCCTTAGTTAACATCAATCATAATGCTTTCCCCTCCCTGGGTATAGTTCAGTAACAGAATGTAACCGGTGCTTGCTGATGTGTGTTATACCCTGTGCCATTATTAAAGGATGCTATACACTTCGAGAGTGTGTGGATCGCTTATTTACATGGTGTCAGCGCTGGAAGATACCTGCGTCTCCTGTCTACCGGGTTTAATTTCTTTCTTTTGATTTGTGTGCTTACTAGTGTTTAATCTCTCCGGCCATGGCGTCTTCTTGCAGAAAGCCCGCGCAGCTCATCTTTGATTCTGATATCTCTGAGCGCTGGGCCACGTTTGAATTTGATTTCACCCATTTTGTCAACGTTGTGCACCGCACCGCACCTGACTCCGTCAAAGCCTCCCTCCTCCTCAACCTTGCCGGACCTGATGCCATGAGGAGGGCAAGAACCTTCACCTACGCTCCAGCGGTCCTGGATGAGAATAACCTGGAGATTACTCCTGCAGAATCAGCCAATGACCCCTCTTGCCTGCTACGTAAGTTCAGGGAGATTTGTGACCTGCCCTTGAACTGCATTCTATAGAGAGCACGGTTTTTTACAAGGAAACAGTTGCCGGATGAACCTGTTGAATGTTTTATTGCTGATTTGCGCTACCTTGCCCAGCGGTGCCGTTTCGGTGACATGACAGGCCAGCTCACTAGAGACATATTAGTTACTGGCATGCGTGACCAAAAGTTACGTTCTGAGCTTCTAAGGAATTCAGATTTAATGTTAGTCGAAGCTATGCATGCCTGCAGAATGTCTGAGGTCGTTGAATTGCCAGATGACCAGCATGACTCGGACACTAAATCTATCAACCTGGCTGGGTTTAAGAGACCACAGCCTCGAATGGGAAACACTGCTTTTATGCCACGGCCCAACCCAGGTCCTGGCGAAATGCCCCCCAAGAGGTGCCCCAATTGTAACTACATGCACCACAGACTGTCACCGTGCCCCGCCTATGGTAAGGCCTGGAGAGGTACTGAGGCCATTGGGGAGGGTCACTTTAACTTGTGTGCTGCAAAAGGCCACGCGAAACCTGTTTTTTTACATCTTGAATTCTGACCGTGTGACTCTGCTGGGCAACCGTGCGTGCCAGGACCTCGGCCTGGTGTCCTTAGACCGCACGGTCCACAAAGTGCTAATGTCGTTTGACCCAGTAGAAGAATACCCTGTTCAAAGATGACCTGGGAAAGTTACCACTGACTTACCATATTTCCATTGACCCAAATGTGCCGCCCGTGGTCCGCGCACCGCACAGGGTGTCTCACGCCATGAAAGACAAGGTCGAGGCGATGCTTAACAACATGGTCGAAAAGGGGGTGCTAGAAGCGGTTAGCGAGCCCACCCAGTGGGTCTCCACCATGGTTGCCACGCTAAAGAAAGACAAGAATGAAATACGCGTGTGCATCAACCCGAAGGACTTAAACCCTGCCATCAGGCGACCCCACTACCCCATGCGGTCTGTTGAGGATGTGGCGGCTCGGGTCGGGCAGGCCACCGTCTTCTCGGTCCTTGACGCTAAGAACTAATTTTGGCAGATTCCATTGGACAAAGCGTCCTCTGACCTGACGACTTTCTCCACACCGTTCGGCAGATTCAAGTTTCTGTGAATGCCATTCGGCATCAATTCTGGTAGCGAAGTGTTCCAGTGAACGATGGAGCAGGTATTCTCAGACCTGCCATGTGCCATCATCGTGGATGATATCCTGGTCTATGGGAAGGACATTGCCGAGCACGACCTAAACCTCCGCCGCGTCATGGATCGGGCGCGACAGGCCAACCTGAAACTGAACCCCAAGAAGTGCAGGTTTCGAGTCTCAGAAGTCACGTATGTTAGACATGTTTTCACCTCTAACGGACTAAAACCCGATCCCTTGAAGGCTGCGAGATGGTAGCCCTCACCGACGTGCTTGGTCTGCAACGCTTCCTGGGCATGGTGAATTACCTTGGGAAGTTCATACCAAATCTCAGTGAGTTGAGTGCACCCCTGCGGCAGCTGACAAAAAAGGATATCGCTTGGGCCTGGCTCCCACAGCACCAGAAGGCTTTCGACTGTCTCAAGTCCAGACTGATTAACACACCGACATTGAGGTTCTTCGACGTGAGTCACCCCATCACCGTCACCTGCGATGCTTCAAAGTTCGGTCTAGGCACGGCCTGCCTATAGTCTGTCGATGGATCGTTGCATCCTGTCTCTTATGCCTCCCGCACCATGACGGACACCGAGCAGCGGTATGCTCAGATCGAGAAGGAGTTGCTCGCGGTGGTGTTTGCCTGCTCTAAGTTCAGAGACTTCCTGTTTGGCAGCAAATTCACGGTCGAAACCGACCGCTGGTGACAATTCTGAACAAACCGATTCATGCCGCCCCTGCCAGGCTGCAGCGCATGATGCTGCAGCTCCAGTGTTTCGACTTCAATATCGTCTACAAGAAGGGCACCGAGATGCACATTGCGGACACCCTATCCCACGCCCCTCGGACTTCCTGTGCCCGCCACCCCTACGAAATAGAAGACTTGCTCGTACTGGGCGTTGACTTTATCCCCACCAAGCAGTTACAGCTTCTGGCTGAGCACACCACTGCCGATCCAGTTCTGCAGCGGCTTGCCCTTGTGATTAAATCGGGGTGGCCAACAAAGCGCTCCAGCGCGCCGACTGAAACACAGCCTTTCTTCCTGGTCCGCGACGAACTGGTGCTCCAGCATGGCGTTATCGTCAAGGGACATAAAGTTGTAGTCCCGTCTTCCCTGTTTGATTTGTGCTACTGCGCAGCCCATAGCGGACACCCTGGGGTCGATGCCAATTCTACTGGCCTGGAATGGCCAAGTATATCCGGGACCGCGTTTCTGCCTGCTCCACGTGCAACAGTCTTGCACCACACCAGCAGCGACAGCCCCTGCTGCAACAACCTGCTCCTGCCTTGGCCTGGTCCTCGCTGGCTGCCGACATCTTCGAGTGGCGTGGTAATCACTACCTTGTCCTGGTCGACTCGTACTCCAACTGGGTTCGAGGTGGATTTGTTGACATCCCTCACGTCGAAGATGGTAATCCGTAAGCTGTGGATACACTTCTCCACTTTTGGGTCTCCTGTCCGGTTGCACACTGACAATGGAAGGCAGTTTACCAGTTGAGAGTTCAAAGTTTTTGCCGATAAGTGGAACTTCGTGCATTTCACCAGCAGCCCAGAGTACCCACAGAGCAACCGCCTTGCTGAATGGGCTGTCCGCAGCGCCAAGCTTTTGATGGAACAGGCGCGACTGTCTAACTCCAACTTGTATTTGGAACTCCTGAGTTTCCAGGGATCCGGCCATGGGGTCCCCTGCTCAGCGCCTTCTTCTTCTTGCGTTTGAGGCAACAGAAGTCCGCAGCAGGGTGATGCCATCCGGTTCGACATCCGTAGGTGCCCGCCCTAAAAAGGGCGCATGCTTCGGGTTGGCGCCAAGCTACGGCGCTGCTGCTGTCTCCATTTGTTGTCGTTCGCCTGACTGAAGTCAGTTGACAGGGCTCACCACGGGGAGGTCGACAACATGAGCCCCGCTCAGAGCCTGATGTCCCGAACAACCAGGCCTATTATCCCGATTGCTCAACACCAGCTGCAACCTCAGGTGCTGGAGCCTGCCTCCGTGCAGAGGCGCATTCAAGAGAAACATGACAGCCAGCGGCGTTCCCACGATCGGTCGTGCAAACCACTCGATCCCCTGTTGCCTGGACAGGTTGTTCGCCTGCAGACCAGCAGTGGCTACTCCCGTCTGGCCACCGTAGTGGGGGTGGCCGATTCACCTCGTTCGTACCTGGTCGACTTTGAAGGAACTATTTACTGAAGAAGCCGTCAACATCTGCTTGCCGTGAATGAGCCGAAGCCACAGCCTCCGGGCCCCTATGCCCCGCCGCTCTCGTACCAACAGCCGGCTGCCGTCCCAGCTCGTGTTCCCTGCATGCCTCGATCCCAATCTCCCGCGCCCTGTTCTCCTTTGCGCGGGTCACCTGTTGCCGGTCGCGGTTCTGTCTCTCCTGCGTCTCCTACCCCACCGCCTTTCTCTGGTTCCCCGGCTGTTTCGCGGCCTCCTGTTTCTTCTAATCTTTCGAGGGAAGGGGGAGACATCCGTATGCGCTCGGGCCGGATTAGTAAGCCACCTGTTCGTTATGGTGATTTTGTTTAATTCTCTTGTCATGACTTCTGATCTGTTTTGATTTTCTAAAGGGAAGGATGTAGATGGTTTATGCATGCAACCAATAATATAGCTACCTCAGTAACAATAACCCTGCCTTAGTTAACATCAATCATAACGCTTTCCCCTCCCTGGGTATAGTTCAGTAACAGAATGTAACCGGTGCTTGCTGATGTGTGTTATACCCTGTGCCATTATTAAAGGATGCTATACACTTCATGAGTGTGTGGATCGCTTATTTACAGTTTCCATTAGGTGAATTGAATAATAGAAGCCTTATTGGATGAGTTTTGAAGGAAGTAAATTGTCATTTAAAAAGATACATTAATCAAGGACCACCACAACAAGATGACAATCCACGGAGAAGAGAGAGAGGTTAAGCAGGCTAGGACTATATTCCTGGGAGCGCAGGAGGATATGGGATGCTCTTATAGAAGTGCACAAAATCATAAGAGGAATAGTTTGGGTAAATGCACAGAGGTCTCTTGCCCAGAGTGGGCGAATCAAGAACTGGAGGACATAGGTTTAAAATGAGGGGGGAAAGATTTAATAGGAACCTGAGGGGTAACTTTTTCATGCAAAGGATGGTGGGTGTATGGAACGGGTTGCCAGAGGAGGTAGTTGAAGCCGGTACTATCGCAACGTTTAAGAAACATTTAGACAGGTACATGGATAGGACAGGTTTTGAGGGATATGGGCCAGAATGCAGGCTGATGGGACGAGTGTAGATGGGACGTCTGAGCAAGTTGGGCCAAATGGCCTGTTTCCACGCTGTAAGATTCTATGATTCTATGACTAGTTCTCTACAGGAGCAACTTATCAGTTTACTCTGTGGACTTGCCTTCACTATATCTGCAGGCACTACATTCTAGCAAAAAGACTACAGTCAGCAAAAAGACAATACATGATTGTAATCAATCAATTTACAGTGTATAGATACATGATAAGGGAATAAAGTTTAGAGCCAGGTAAAGACAGTCCGAGGGACATCAAAGAGATAGATAGTAGTTCAGCATTTGCTCTCTGGTAGTGGTAAGATGATTCAGTTGCCTGCTAACGGCTGGGAAGAAACTGTCCCTGAATCAGGTGGTGTGCATTTTCATACTTCTATATCTTTTGCTGGAAGGGAGAAAGTAGAAGAGGGAGTGGCCAGGTTGCAACTTGTCCTTGCTGAAGCATCGTGAGGTATAAATGGAGACAATAGAAGGGAGGTTGGTTTGTGTGATGGCTTGGGCTACGATTCGCTGCCATTTCTTGCAGTCTTGGATGGAGCTGTTCCCAAACCAAGTTGCGATGCATCCTGATAACATGTTTTATATGGCCCTGATAACATGTTTTATATGGTGCATCTGTAAAATGGTGAGAGTTGTTGTAGGGGACATGCCAAACTTCCTAAGTCTTCTAAGGAAGTAGAGGCGTTGCTGTGCCTTCTTGGTCATTGCTTCAATATGGGTGGTCCAGGTGAGGTTGTTTGTGATATTGACTCCAAGGAATTTGAAGTTTTCGACCATCTCTACTTCGGCACCAGGACACAAGGTTCTCAATACTTCCTGAAGTTGATCACTATCTCCTATGTCTTGCTGACATCGTCTTGACACCAGCATACAAGGTTCTCAATACTTCCAGATACAGAGACAGTTTGTTCCCAGCTGTTATCAAGCAACTGAACCATCCTACCAACAACTAGATAGCAGCCCAGAGCTACCATCTACCTCATTGGTAACCCTCGGACTGTCTTTAACTGGACTTTATGATTTTCTTGCACTAAACATTCCCTTTATCATGCATCTGCAAACTGTGAAGGCTTGGTTGTGATCATCTATAGTCTTTCCGCTGACTAGTTAGCACGCAACACCGGTTTGATCCAGGCTAAGGGTTCTGTCTAATTGGAGTTTGTTCATTCTTCCCGTGCCCTGCATAGGTTTTCAACGCGTGCTCTTTCCTCCCACATCTCAAAGACATATAGGTTTGTAGGCTAATAGGCTTTTTAAAATTGTAAATTGTCATTAGTGTGTAGGATAGTGTTGGTGTGCGAGGATAGCTGGTTGGCGCAGATTCGGTGGGCCGAAGGGCCTGTTTCCGTGCTGCATCTCAAAACTAAACCAAACTAAAAGCTTTTTTGTACATATGATAAAGTAAATTACTGCTTGTTTTCTAGATTCAGTATGAACAGAGAGTCTCAGAGCTTGAACAATTTTTAACGCACAAAATAGTTAACGAAAAGGAAAAACTCGATGCTGATTCCAAAATGAAGATACTTGAAGAAGAAATTCTCAAGTTGAAAGAGGCCCACAAGTTCAAAGAAAATCATCTCAGAGGTGACATTGAAAAGCTGAAAAATCAGCTTTACCAGGCAGAATTAAAACTGATGGAAAGAGAAGATAGCTCCCTTCGAATGGTTGACCAGCACATGCACAATTCATATCAACAAGCTAAGATTGAAAAACTCAATTTAGAGCTAGCTGCTAAAAACAGAGAGATACAAGAGCTTTCAAAGACTTTAGAGCATCTTCAGGTCGAGAGAAGATTGCTCCTTAATAACAAAACAGCTACTGACAAATATGATGCTCGACAGAAGTCCACCAAGAAGTCCAGAAAAGGAAAAGAGTCTACACTATCTTTCCCAGCAGCATTTGATGAAAAAGCTTATCAGCCAAATGACTTCTCTGGTTCTCATATATCAGAGGTTCTGAAAGAAAACAACATATTGAAGAACAACATAGAAAGATTGTCTTTGGAAATGGACCAGCAACGAGCACAATTGGCCCAGTATGAAAATGAAGTGAGGAGGTAAAGACAAATTTTAGTTTTCTTTTTGCCTGTTTACTTGAGTAAATTGCACTTAAGTCGTTGTCGTATGTGAGATTAAAAACTAGAGGAAGATCACCAACCAGCCTTTTCCCTGATGGCCACTGCTGCCGCCTCACCTCGATGTCCTTAATTAAGGGCCATTTAGATGTATCTTGTCCTCAATTTTGTTTCTCTTCCTGCCTCAATATGAAATGTGCCAGGGCCCATTGTCAGAAGATCACATTTTTACTATAGCTGATAGCATAATGTACCATATATACCACACACAACATAGATTTGCTAAAAATTAGTAAATATAAATTTTACACTATATTATATCTTTGCAAAAGCAAATTATGTAGGCCAAGACCTGTTATTCTACTTAACTTCAGAGTGGTGTTTGTTCTCAAATTTAGCCTTCCTCCTTACTTGTAACTCTATCCTTCTCTTCTCTCTCACTGACCTATCTAGCTTCCTCTAAAATGAATTCTGGATCAGGAGCTTACAATGAAGGCCAAAGAAAGAAACAAAATGCTGGGGTAACTTGACTTTACATGTTTGATTTGTTGACGATGGAAGATGCAGGGATGCTGTCTGACCTGCTGAGTTACTCCAGCATTTTGTGTCTTTGTTTGGTAAACCAGCACCTGCAATTCCTTGTTTCTACATGTTATATATAATTGAAACATTCTTCAAGCCCTTTTATGTCTCTTAAGTTTCTATCAAGTAACTCCTAAACCATTTATTTTGGAGACACGAGGGTTCCAGTTTGTTCTCCCACAATTTATTTTGCATTCTCTCCAGTGCCTCCATCTTTAAAAAAAATGTGGCATCCAGAATAACAGATGGTACTGCAAGAGTATGTTTCACTAAACTAAATCCATTAAGTCTTAGTCGTCTACGTATCAATGGTAGTCCTTGAGAATCAAATACTAGTTATTATTTATTGGTAATCCCAGTTCCCATTGCAGTTTCTTTTAATTTTCTAGCTGTTATCTGATCTCTTGACTTACTGAAATGTAATAGTAAGATTAAACGAGAACTTACCAGTTTGAAGTTTGATCTTTATTTTATGTTACGATGAGGAATTACGTGAAGAAGGCCCGCCAGAGCGCCAGCGCGTCATACTTCAAAATTCATTTAATCTTACTATTTTACTTCGGAGTCACGTGAGTGACTACGTGAAGATTTCAAAGCTCTGTGATTTCATGCCGTAGACACAGTTCCATACGACACACTGCCTTGGTTGACACAGAATAGATAAATAACGTATTGAACATTGTTTAAATTATACAATGAACATTTTAAACAATAAAAGAACAGTAATAACTCCTCTTTCATATGGGGAATTACAAAGGAGAACTCAAACAGAACCCAAAACAGCATGCCCAAATCTTTGCATTGCGAGGACAGGTTTATCATAAACCTTAAAGGTTCCTTAACTGGACTATCCTGCGGTGAGGATTTGGTCCAATGGCACATCCTGTGCTCTTGCTACGTACGTTGACGCCACCCTGGTGGAGTGATTTAAACGCATCAGTGTCTACTACAGCATAATGCAAACCTGTTTCGGTCATCTAGAAATAGCTTCTACTGACACCTTTGTATGAGGTTTTATGTGGCTGATGACCATTGCTGTTTCAGAGCCTCAGACACTTGATGACCTTGATATATTAGCTCAGGTGTGTTATTACATAGTCTTAGATCAATGGGTATATTTTAAGCTTATTTTGGTTCCAGCCATCCCTGGCCTGCTCTGTTTGATTAGATCATATGCATAAAACACAATATCATCTACAGAAGAATGCATGCTGTCCAGTCATAACTTTTTGCAATACTTGGACCCATAGTGCTGCAACTAGCACCATGAACATGACTACTTTGAGCGTTAACTTCCGGAAAGGCAGAGATGTAATTGGAGCCCATTGCCAAAGCAGTGTGAAAACTATGCTCACATCCCAGATTTCCGAATATCTACGTCTGGGAGGGTTTTGTTAAATACCTCCTATGAATCGGGCCACCAATAGATGAGATCCGACAGAGCGTTGTCCGGACCCTTGCCCTAAGTAGGAGGACAAAACACTTCGAGCATTATAATGGCACTATAGCTTAACTGCTCGTCAAAATGCAATGTAGCCAGGAATTCCAATACATCCCAATGCCTGCAACTTATGATAAGATATATTTGACTGTAAACAGGACATCTCCCATTTCTTAATATGAGGTACATATTGTTTTATAGTACTATCTCTCCAGGCCATCGTAATCACATCGAAAGTCCTACTCGATAGTCCGAGTCCCTGGAACAGTCTGGTCAGAAGATACAAATCAATAGATTAATACGCTCATGTAAAGGGGAACTCTTCTCCTGTCCCAGTGTGAACCAACAAGTTGCTGTAATTGGGATAATCATGAATGCTGTGTCTTCAGTCTCAGAACCAATTGGGACCATGCTGTGTGGACCAATTAGGACTACAAAACGCCTAAGCGTAGTCGTGCTCTATATTGGTGAGACATTGATTAAATGACTTGGTTCCCATGCTGACTTTAGGTAACTGGTAATTTAACCCAGATGCAACTATGTCTGGCAATCCATACCGGCTAACAATCATTTTGAAACTTTTGGATTCATCATCCATTTTTTGTTTGTCATAGAATTTACGTGACCTGGTGTCTGCAACTTTCACATTATCTCTACCTGATAGGTGGCTATCTGAGACCCAGATGTTTCTTGCAATGCACCAGTGCCAGATGAGGTTAGGCAGATTGTCACAGAATAATGACCTCATTCCACCCATGTGATTGATATGCAACAGCTGTGATATTATTATCAATCTGAAGCTGCACATGCAAATCATGCATTGTTGAGCAGAATTCTTTAGGCCATAGAATGCACCCAGCAATTCTACGCAGTTTACCCCATGCCTCTGCAGGGCTAATGCTTCTTTCACGTTCTATCTGCCGCCACAGCCAGACTCCTCATCCAGAAGCTCACATCAGTTTGTAAACTAAAGTTTATTGAGTCAGAATGTCTCTAGTACATCGCGAGATATCAGTTACAGTTTTGGCCGTAGGCAAAGTACTGCCATGTTAATTAACCAATGATGAACCTCAAATAGCTAATCATTCTGAATGGTACTAATCTAAGTTTAATTAGGTGGGTGAGGACCTAACCTCTCAACAGGTGTGTGGTAGCTGAATATTATACATCTTTCAGATCTATGGCTGCCATATAACATCCTTTTTATCCCAGTTTTACAATACTGATTTTTTTTATTTTAAACCGTTTATACTGGACCTTAAGGGTTAAGTATGTTTAGGCCCAGGATGACTCGACACCCACCATCGTTCTTTTGGCTGGGGAATTGGACACAATTTGTTAAGGCTGATATGCATCATTCACCAGTGGAGTTAGTGGTATTGAACCCCAATGCCCAACTAGGTGTATTTTGTACGGGTGGATGTACTTCCGAGATACCTATTCAAGATCACCGGATACAGTCCAATATTCACTTACCCCTTCCTAATCTGAAAGGGTGTGGTTTTTGAGGTGGCATCCTGGTCTCTGTTTTTGTCTCATCGTCTAGGTCTTCCCCTGGATATTAGAGGATTTGCGCAAGGCTGTGAACTGTGGGTTTGAGCGTAGGTTGGATAGTTATTCATGAATATTAAACCAACAAACGGGCATTACACAGCAGGGTCCATATCCTGCCCTAACGAGGTGTTGCTGTGCTGGGTCCCCATGTCCTGGTTCTCCCGGCTGATGCTCACGGGAGGTCACCACTTCAGGGTCAGATTTATACTGCCCTGGCTCTCCCGGCTCCTGCTTATGGGAGGTCACACACACAGCCCTAAACAGGGTGCTGCTGTGCTGGGTCCCCCTGCAGACTCGTTCCTATTCTAGAGATTGTTGCTGAAAGTCGCTGGGGATCCTGGGGTATAACCCCGGCTGGAACTCCTCCTGGTTGTATTATTTCGGCTATGAGGTGTTCCACGTTGTCCAGACATCCCCAATGTTCATTTTAGGAAAATCTTCTGGCCTCACTCAACTGTCAAGTTGACAGACCTGGACAATTTACTCTTGGTCTGCCTCCCGACAGGAGTGGCCTCAGTGCTTTAAAGCACCGGAGTTGCTGCTGCTGGCTGAACTGCCGGTGACTCTAAAGTCGGCGTCTTCAAAGCCGTCGTCATCCGCTGACCGCAGTTACAAGTTCATCATGAGGGTTTTTCCCCTCTACTTTTGAGAACAGGCAAGGCTGGCAGAACTTCCTCCACCACAACCTCAGCCTTAATCAGCTGTAATTTCATTAAATGCCTTGACATTATGGTGACCCTGGCAAGGGTAATTACTGGATGCTGGACCTGACCAGCGATGGCGTGAATTTTTTCCCCCCTCCCCCAAGAGGGGACTTCACCTTTTGATGTCTGGACTGGGCTCCTTGCACCATCCACACACCCTCTTAATTACTCCAGCGCTGCCTCCAGTTTTTTTTAAAACAGGCTCCCAGTTATGGCTTGGGTTTTAGAATAATTCTGCATGATGTCCTTTTATTACATTAGTACACCTGTTTTAAAAATAAAATAAACCCCTTGGTGAGTATAGAATAATGCTCAGTGTTTGTGGATCCGGGTGGAGCAGATGGTTAGCAGGGATATCTCTTACCCATTGTTAAGGGGATACAATGAACCCTTGCTCCATCAGCTTGCTTTGCTGGGTCCCCATGTCCTGCCCATCCTTGTATTACACGCGGTGTAATTGCGTTGTAGCAGCAGAACGGACCCGGGATGTCGTTCCCTCTGACCCCAATCCACCTCTGCATGCGGACTGACCACAGGTGGGTTACTCTATTAGGCGATATACTCGCCTTAACTTCATAATTTTTACTTTTCCCCTTAGGAAAATGTCCCTGCTAGCTCCTGAAACCAGCCTTACGGGACCTAATCAAAAACCACAGCAAGTTTAAAACACTTACCTGCGGGGGTTTTACTTACCGCTGGTGGAGCTGCGCTCTCCAGCCTGTCGGTGCGCCAAACGCTCGGATGTAATGACGCGCAGGTGCTCTGGCGGGCGTTCTTCACGTAGTCACTCACGTGACTCTGAAGTAAAATGCCTTTCAGTTACACACTTTGAGCATATAATTGCTTGCAGGACTTCAAATATATTAAATCTAGTGGTGATCATTGTGTCGACAAAACACCACAAATATTTTACTTGGTAAAGTTCTGACAGCTTTGCACGAGGGTACTTGTTGAAGAAATAATGAAAGATAATAGAAAATCATCCTTGCTATTTATTATGGTAGGCATAAAAGATCACCAATGCCTCTTCCGATATTCATCATTTCCCCAGATATTCTGTGATACGATGTTGAGTATTTTTATGGTTCTTTTTGTGCTGTGTTTCCTGTATCCAAAAATACTTCACTGGAGTCCAAGTACTGAGATTGTGGATGGCACAGTGGCGTAGCGGTAGAGTTGCTGTCTTACAGCGCCAGAGACCCGGGTTCCATCCTGACCACGGGTGCTGTCTGTACGTAGTTTGTACATTCTCCATGTGACCATATGGGTTTTATCGGGTCCTCCCACATTTCAAAGACTTGCAGGTTTTTAGGTTAATTGGCTTCAGTAAATTATAAAATTGTCCCTAGTTGTGTGTAGGTTAATGTACGGGGTGATTGCTGGTTGGCATGGACTTGAAGGGCCTGTTTTTGCACTGTATCTCAGAAGTCTAAAGATTTAAGACATGGTTCCTTAGAAATTAAAAAAAAAAAACCAAGGTCTGACTCTTCTTTCCTCAGTAATTCACCAAAGCGTCAACCTGGTTTATGTACACAATTTGTGGAATGAAGCCTCAGCCAAAATTAGACTCTGGTCACAATTAAGCCAAACTGAAATCTGAATTAAAACATAGAATTGAATTGTGTGCTTAAATCTGATTTTCTATGTGTTTTGTAGTTGAAAAAAACATTTTGTACCAGTTTTTGGCTGGTGTTTGATAATAGCTTGTATCTGAACATTTCTTTGCTTTGCTGTAGAACCCAGAGTGGTCTTTCTGAGCATGTTGCAGCATTAAACGCGTCTCATCAACAAGAAATCGAACAGATATTGACGCAGCATGCTCTCGAACACTCCTCCTCCAAAGTGGCTGAATTGACGAATAAAATCACTGCTCAAGAGGTATACGCAATTTGCTTACAATCTAACACAATTTAATGTAATGTATTAGTATTCAGGACTATTGTGTATTAATAATGGCTTTACAATTTCATAAACAGTTTGGATTGATAAAATGGAACAGTTTTGTAATATAGAAAAACAAACACAGTGCTGAAGAAACTCAGCGAGTCAGGCAGCATCTCTGGAGAATATCAGGTCGCCAACCTTCTTCAGACTATCTGACCAACCCATCTGCCTATCAAAACCCCCATCACCTGTATCCACATAGTGCTTACCAGGCTTTGGCCTGCCCCCACCTTCCAATTTTTTCATCCTCAACACAATCAGCCTGAAGAAGTGTCGCGACCCAAAACGTCACCTATCCATATTCTCCAGAGATGCTGCCTGACCTGCTGAGTTACCCCAGCATTTTTCTTTTTTTTTTTAATAAACCAGCATCTGCAGTTCCTGTTTCTGCATATTTTTAATATGTCACTTATTATGGGATGTTTAAATATATATTTTGGGAGTATATTGAGGTGGTGGGGAATCATTTCTGAATTGTGAAGAGTGTCAAGTGCCATTTTTTCAAAACTTTTAGCGAGTGATGATTTTTCGAGTTTAATTTGGTCACAGTGGAAGATACAAATCGATATATCAGACAGTGCCTTGTAAAGAACGACCCAGGAATCAGCTGGTAGAATTTGAAGCGTTGTTGCACGAAGGGCTGAATGACCTACTCCTCCACCTATTTTTCTATGTTTCTAAATCTATTAATATGGCACACTCAAGACATTGATAGCTCAGGCAAGCAGGTGCTACTTTATTAATAGTCCAACATACTTTTAATTCACTGTCACATGGTAGAATAATGCATTTTCCAATGAACCTGGTAAGTTTAAAAGGAGCATGTGAGGAAAAAAGGCCAAGGCAAATTTCAAGGAAATGTGGGATACAGGACTATGTGAGTTTCAAGAGCAATATGCACAAAGTGCTGGAATAACTCAGTGGTTCAGGCAGCATCTCTGGAGGAAAAGGATTGGTGACGTTTTGGGTCAGGACCCTTCTTCAGACTTCATTAGTCTGAAGAAAGGTTCCGAACTGAAACATCACCCATCCTTTTTCTCCGGAGATGCTGCCTTGACCCACTGAGTTACTCCAGCACTTTGTGTCTATCTTCGGTATGCGCCAGTGTCTGCTGTCTCCCTTTCTAAGGGAGGACAGGAATGGAGGCCCCCATGAATACAAGGGAATGCAGGAATTGGCATCCAACATACCAGATGCTGAACCATCAGATTTCCAAGTAAATAAACAGCAGACTAATAGAGTGTTACTATAATTTGAGTTCCTGACTTAAAGGTGCTGTCTGTACGGAGTTTGTATGTTAAATCTGGGACCGTGTGGGATTTCCCCAGGTGCTCCAGTTTCTTCCCACATTCCAAAGGTTTGTAAGTTGATTGGCCCCTTGTGTGAAGGATGTGAAACTAGATTAACATAGAACATTGTACAGGTGAACATTGGTCAGTGTAGACACGGTTGGCCAAAGGGCCTGATACCATGCTATAGCTCAAAACTAATTAACTGGATTAAATACTGCCTGATCTGTTAAGTACTTCCAGCATTTTCTACTTTTATTTCAATTACCATCTTGTGTAGAATTTTTGTTATTTTGATTGCCACAATATTTTGAATCCATATTAATTTTAACTGAATAAGGACAAAGTTTGTACCATAAGAGTGATCACTTTTTAACTTTAATAGATTTTTTCGCTTTTAATAGATTTGCCGTTCAATAGATATAAATTCCCAGAAAATGTAGTGTTTTTTTCCTTGATGAGTTATGATATTTTTGCTGGTTTACAACAACTTAAAGAGGTGCACAATGAAGCAAGGTCAAAATACGCAGATGTAACAGAGCTACATTTGGTTACCAGGGTACCATTTGCATATTTCCACCATTAAACAAGATTGTGTAAGAAGAAGGACTTTCACTGCTCCACAATCTAGCTCTTGTATTGAACATCACAACTGAATACAACTTTAACTCAACAGCTAAAGGAACTGTCACACCTCCATCTGTTTCATTCTCTTTGTACATGAGAGTATAGAGCTGATCTACTTAACCTCATGCAATAAATCTGCCATGCAAGGAATCAATACAGTGAAGCATAACTGTATCCCCTTGGTCTCAAAAATTTCATTGGGGAGATGATACCAGACATGTAAATTATATTCCAGATGCTGTCACATCAGGCAACTGTCATTAGAGAAAGATATTTCTACATATAATCATCTTGAAATAAAGCCCTTTATACAATTTCCCTTCCCAATTGCTTGTGTTACCAACATGTTAACTTTGAGTATTTTGGGTCCCTTTAAATACAATTGTCAATGTAACAATACCATAGACGAATAAAACTAGTCAGTGTTTAGTCCCTATCAGTTCAACGCGATACATTAAAACTGAACTTGTTGTTTCCTGCGGAAGTAAGCAGAATTTCAATCTTTTGTGTACATCAAATCAATCAACTTGCTGGATTACATCTCAAAATGATTGATGTCCCTACCACGTCATTTATTGAAATGATAACTGATATTACTTTCACTTTCAGAGACAAAAATCTTTGCTGACTTCCCCTGCTGTATCCTACATAAACTTCAGTGTATTGGAGTTTCCATGGGATGGTTACACTGACTTCAACCTGTTCCTTACTAAGCCCCGTGTTCCCATTGCCTCCCTTTGATGATCTATCTTTGAAATGCAACCTGTCTTCATAAGATCATGTGATAGGCAGAGAATCGGCCCATCAAGTCTACTCCACCATTCAATCATGGCTGATCTATCCCTCCCTCCTAATCTCATACTCCTGCCTTCTCCCCATAACCACTGACACCTGTACTAATCAAGAATCTATTATCTCTGCCTTAAATTATACCACTGACCTAGCCTCCACAGCCTTCTTTGGCAAAGAATTCCACAGTGTCACCACCCTCTATGACTAAAGAATTGTCTCCTAATCTTCCTGAAAGAATGTCCTATAATTCCTAGGCTATGACCTCTGGTCCATGACTCTCCCTCTAGTGGAAACATCCTCTCCACATCCACTGTATCCAAGTCTTTCACTATTCTTGCCTCATTATAATTTGTGCCGCCCTGATTCTACTTGCACTTGGTTTTCTTCCAAATCTACTCTTCTAATCTGCTCTATGGAACTGCTAATGTACCATTGATGAAACAAGACTCCCTTGTTTCACACCCTATTTTATGAGGCTGTTACCAGGACTTGAGAGCCTGAGAAATAGGGAGAGGTTGGGCAAGCTAGGGCTTTATTCCTTGGAGCACAGGAGACTGAGGGGTGATCTCATAGAGGTATATAAGATCATGAGGGGAAGTGGTAGGGTGAATGCAGTCTTTTACCCGTTGTAAGGAAATCAAGAACCAAACTAGTAAGTTTAAGCTGAGGGGAAAGATTTAATAGGAACCTGAGAGGGATTTTTTTTCACACAGAGGGTAGTGGGTATATAGAATAAGCAGCCACAAGAGGTAGTGGAGGCAGGTGCTATTAACAATTAAAAGACATTTGCAGAGGATAAATGGTTAGAAAAGGTTTAAAGGGATATAGGCCAAATGCAAGCAGGTGAGTCTTGGGTAGATGGGGCATCCTGGTTGTTCTGGGCAAATTGGGCCGCAGGGCCTGTTTCCATGCTCTACGACTCAATAACTATCAGACAGCTCTTTACCTCGGCTCATTTAAAAGACACATAAAAGCCTGTTTTTGTAGTAGCTTCAACTGCACCTCCCTATTTGCTCCTGTTCCTTTTGTTCATCATCTATAAAGCATCTTGTGATTTAATACTGTAAAGGACTATTTGAAAATTCTTTGAAAACAGTTCTTGTGCATAAAATTATCCTTGCCTTTTTATTACAGGTTATGATAAAGCACCTTCGGGAACAGATTGCTGAGTTGCAGAAAGATCGTGAGGCACTTTCGTTTGCAAAACACCGCGAGGAAACGCTGCAGACTCAGGTACTTGACCTTCAGGTATTAATATTGCCTGAGAGTAGAAACAAAGGACTGCAGATGCTGGTTAATACACAAAAGGACATAAAGTGCTGAAGTAACCCAGCGGGTTGGGGAGCATCTCTGGAGAACAAGGATAGTGACGTTTCTGGTCGAGACCCTTCTTCAGATTGAAAGAAGGGTCTTTACCTGAAATGTCACATATCCATATAATATTGCCTGAGACTTCATTTCAGTCATACATTCACACTAATGTAAATTCATGTTTTTTAAAAAAGTGATTTACTGTAACACTTTCATGTGAAAAACAACCACACAACTGTAGATCGAAGTAGATTTCGGGGATAATTAAGTCTGTTGAACAAAATGGAATTAACTTAAACTGCAACTATTTTTATAATTTTGCTAATGTACATAAGTTATGCAGAACAGAACTTTGTTTTGTCACTTTAAAAACAATCGGAAGCCAATCCATAAGTATACCCAGAGAAACAGTCTGGAAACAGGCTCTTTGGCCCACTGACTCCACACTGACCATCGATCCCCCGTTCACACTAGTAATTTTCTCATTTTATCATCTACTCCCATACACGAGGGACACATTACAGAAGCCAATTAACCTACAAGCCCACATATCTTTGGGCTGTGGGAGGAAACCGGACACCCTGGAGGAAATCCACATGGTCACAGGGAGAACGTGCAAACTGCACACAGACAGCATCTGAGGTCAGGATTGAACTGAGTCTGTGAGGGAGCAGATCAAATTTTAGACATGAGACCATATTTTGGGGGATTCTCAAACAGTTGACTGAAGGTTTGGAGAGCCAGACCAATATGATTAATTATGTATTTGACGCAATAAAATTCTGTCTATTCCTACAAAGAAAAGTAAATTTTTAATTGATTTAAAACATAATATTGGAAAAGTAATTAATTTTGGAATAAATATTTATATTCGAACAAACCTTGCTCCTACAATATGTCAGATTAGGAAAGGGGGAGGTGCAACGAGACCTGTCTGTCCTTGTACATCAGTCACTGAAAGTCCAGTAGGCAGTGAAGAAAGCTAATGGCATGTTGGCCTTCATAGCGAGAGGATTTGAGTAAAGGGCCAAGGAGGTCCTACTGCAGTTATACAGGGCTGTGGTGAGGCCGCACCTGGAGTATTGTATGCAGTTTTGGTCTCCTAGTTTGAGGGAGGACATCCTTGCCTTTGAGGGAGTGCAGTATATTATTTCATACACCCTTACAAGATTACCCCTCAGCCTCCTGCACTCCATGGAATAAAGTCCTTGCTTGCCCAACATCTCCCTATAGCTTTGGCCTTTGAGTCCTGACAACATCCTCATAAACGTTCTCTGGGCACTTTCCAGCTTAATAATATCTAAAATGGAACACAATCCTCCAATTGCGGCCTCGCCAACATCTTGTACAACTGTAACATAACCAGTTTTACCTGTAATATAACCGTACCAAGATTAGAACGAGATGCACAAATACTACTGCCTCATTTTTTCCATCCTTACAGGGCAAAATGACAGATAGCTTTGAAGATGATTTGCTCCTACGACCACTTTTGCTTGGCCTCCTTGCACTCCCCACATAGAGATTTGAGATATGCAGGGAATGGAAGGATATTCATAATTTCTAGGAACAGAATTAGGCCATTTGGCCCATCAAGTCTACTCCGCCATTCCATCATGGCTGATCTATCTTTTCCTCTCAACCCCATTCTCCTGCTGTTTCCCCATAGCCACTGACACCCTTACTAATCAAAAATCTATCAATCTTCACCTTAAAAATATCCATTGACGTCCTCCACAGCCATCTGGCAATGAATTCCACAGATTCACCACCCTCTGACTAAAAAGATTCCTTCTCATCTCCTTTCTAAAGGTATATCCTTTTATTCTGACACTATGGCCTCTGATCCTAGACTCTCCCACTAGTGGAAACATCCTCCCCACATTCGCTCTATCTTGGACTTTCACTATTCAGTAAGTTTCAAACTTCAGCGAGTACAAGCCCAATGCCTTCAATCGCTCAACATATGTTAACCCAATGGATATGGATTATATGCATGCAGATGAGATTAGCTTATCTTGGCATCATGCTTGTCACAGACATTGTGGGCTGATGGACCGGTTACTGTGCGGTACATTATGTTCTACTATGTGGCGAGCAATTGTGTTATCTAGCATCTCGTTATGGATGTTTTATTTGTTAGGGGAGCAGTGATGTGAGGCAGGTCAGTGGAAATTTTATATTATCTGTGCAGCTCATTCAGTTGTACGTTTCAATGAACAAGTCAGTGATGACTTGGAGCTCAGCATCCCTGAATGCACATACGCTGCATTCTGCAGCTCATTGACTGAAGTTGGATTGACCTTGGGTCTATATACATAGAAAGGTTTTCCTTTCAACCTGCAACTTTAACTCAATACCAATATAGTCGGTGCAAGCCGGCAGCCCTGTTAGCAGCTGTCCGTCTTTTTTCTATTTTTTCTTTTGTTTTTAGTTTGTTTTAGTGCACTGTTTAAATGTTTCTTGGTGTGTCTTGTGTGGGGGGTGGTGTGGGGGGGGGTAAGGGGGAAACCGTTTTGGCCGCCTCCTCAACGGAAAGGCGACTTTTTCCATGTCGCCTCTCCCGTGGCCTAACAACAAGGATCGGCGCGGCCTTTCCCGGAGATGCGCCCGGGGCTGCAGCGGCGGGCGCAGCGTGGACACTCGGCGGGGAGCGGGCGAGCCATCGCTGGGGCTTTCCGGAGGGGAGCGCTTCGTTTCGCAGCAGTCAGCAGCCTGAAGCCACGGTCTGCAGGGCTCCAGCGCGGAGCAGCGTCGGCAGCCCGGGATTCCTCGTGGGGGACCTGGGGGAAGAAATAGCCACCACAGCCGGCCCACGGCCTACTTCTACCGCGGGTTCAGCGTGAACTTACCATCACCCCCGGAGGGGAGCTACGACCGTGGGTCCTGCTGTCTGCGGTGCTTCTGGCTGCGGCGGGAACTTTAAATCTTCAACCGCCGGCCTGCGGCCTATACCGACCTGAAGCCGCAGTCTCCGGTGGGGAAGAGCCGACACTGGACTTACCTTGTCTGCACACCTGGATGCCTGCAGCGACGGCTGCGGAGGGTTGAGGTCCCGACCACGGGGGAAAGTGGAGGAGGACTGGCAAATGTTTGTGCCTTCCACCGGGTCTCTGGCTGTGGTGGATGCTTATGTTACATTTTTATTGTGTCTTTGTGTGTTTTTTATTATTGTATGCTGCTGACAAATTCATTTCACTTGCACTTCATGTGCAATGTGATAAATAAACCGTATTGTACCAGTTGGAAACTTATTAAAGTAAAAATACAATATCGTGATGAGAATGGGTTTGAGTGGAAATATAGCCTTGAGTGACCCCAGTCCGCACTGCGATCGACCCATTGATTAGAATCATGGTTTTATTGTCATGAAACAGCTAAAATAGAGATGATTTTTTGAAGATATGATGAATGGAATCCATGATGCAATTTGGGGAACAGTGTGTCGGCCACTGCAAGAACATAGAACAAGAACTTCGGCCCACAATGTCTGTGCCAAACATGATGCCGAGACCAACTTTTATCTCGCTGCTCATAATTTGAGTTTAGTTTACAGATACATCGTGGAAACGGGCCTTTCGGCCAAACGAGTCCACTAATCGGTGATTCCCACACACTAACACTATCCTACACTGCAGACAATTTTTACATTTATGCCAATCCATTTAACCTACAAACCTGTACATCTTTGGTGCGTGGGAGGAACCCGAAGATCTTGGAGAAAACCCATGCAGGTACAGGGAGAGAATGTACAAACTCCGTACAGACAGCACCCGTAGTCTGGATAGAATCCGGGTTTCTGGCACTGCAAGGCAGCAGCTCTACCGCTGCGCCACCCTGCCACCCATAATCTAATTACCCTGCGCGTAATTGTCAATCACAGAGCATTTCCTGTGCTCTTTCCATCCATCTTTCTTCACTGCAACAAGTTACCTTCATCAGGTACCCAAAGAGACATGGTGAATATTGCGGTGCTGGGTCGGAGCCGAATGTCCTGCTCCTGCACCTATTTTCTATGTTTATAGAAAGAATGCCTTGAATCTTTAAATAATTAGCTCCTAAATCGTCTGGTGATTCTCAAGGGACCATTCCTGATGTTATAGAGTCATACAGCTTGAAACGCATCCTTCGGCCCACTTGCATACACCTTTGGACTAGTGTAGCTTGGCAAATATCCCTCCAAACTTGTCCTATCTATGTATCTGTCTGAACTGTTTCATAAACGTTGGGATAGGCACTGCTTCAACAGCCTTCTCTGGCAGCACGTTCCATACACCCACACCCTTTGTGTGAAAAGGTTACCCCTCAGATTCCTATTAAATTTTTTCACCTTAATCTTATGTCCTCTCGTCCTCGATTCACCTACTCTGGGCAAGGGACTGCGCATCAACTTGATCTATTCCTCTCATGATTTTATACACCTCATCCTCCTGCACTCCAAGGAATAGAGTCCCAGCCTACTCAACCTCTCCCTATAGCTCCGACCCTCAAGTCCTGGCAAAATCCTCATAAAGGATGTTTTCAGAAAGCGACGTGAATGCAAAGTATGTTAGAGCTCTGTGCATTCCAGGCGCTGTGAAGAGTCCCACCTATGAAGAAACTATGTATTTCATGGATATTTTTATCTTTTAATGACCACCCTTTCTTCACTGCCTGCAGAATCGCATGTTTGTTCTAACATATACTTTGCAAAACAAAAATGTGATTCGTATGTATCCAAATTTTAACCCTTAGATTGCCAAGCTCTTCGATGAACTCAGGGAAGCCAAGGAGAATCACAGTCCAGAGATGAGGCACTTTGTGGCATTGGAAAGGAAAATTCAGAAGATGGAGCTCAAGTATGCTCAGAGAGAGCAGGAATTCCAACAGGTACTGTACAGTAAGTGATTGTTAAAGGCCAGACAAATAACTACAGCAGTGTAACAGAAGTCAACTTGAACCTCTGAATAAATCTCTTGTCAAGCTGAAATCAATTGGTGCAGATCATTACTTATAATCGCAGGAAGTGTTTTAGAACTTCTCTGCCTAACCTACCACACCACATCAGTCTGAAGAAGGGTCTTGACACAAAACGTCACCCATTCCTTTGCTCCAAAGATGCTGCCTGTCCCTCAGAGTTAATTCAGCATTTTGTGTCTACCTTCGATTTAAACCAGCATCTGCAGTTCTTTCCTACCACACCTTTGATATCTTTTGTAGCAGTATTCAGTAAAGGGGCTGTCCCACTGCGGTGACCTAATTAGCAAGTTTAGGAGCGTTTGAAAAAGTGTCATGTTGAAGACCACCTTTGACTACGTAGAAGACCTGCTTCGACCTCCTTCGACTATGTTGAAGACTAGCTTCTGGTAGATTTGGGAAAATTTGACAACGAATTGTGGAGAGTGAAGACGACCTCCTTCGACCTCCCTTCGGCTATGTTGAAGACTACCTTAGATTACCTTTGACTACCCTACGAATAACAGGCAGACCTACTTCGACCAAACCAACGAGTAAAAAAAAAAAAGATTTTACTTTGGAGTCATGTGAGTGACTTCGTGGAGACCCCGCCAGCACGCATGCACGACACATGCAGTCGACAGCTGGGGGGGGGGGGGGGTGGGGGGAGTGTGCTCCTCTGCCGGCAGCTTCAAAAAAGGCCCTCAGGTAAGTTTCACTAACCTTGAGCTGGTTAGTTTTTCTGTACTTGTTTATACTTACAGGAAAACGATGGAAAGGAGAACTAAAAAGAAGGCTGCGCTGAAGCATGCCTCTCAGGACCACGGGACTTCAGAGCGAAGTCGGCGGCCAACATCCCCGGAGCTGACCGCAGAACCAGCAGCACCCATAATACGGGCCGGGAAAACAGCACGGAAGTCGGGGAGCCCCGCTCAGTCGGCAGGACCCGACTCTCCGCCACAGCAGTCCAGGGAGCTGCATACTGGCAGGAGGACCGCGCAGGAGCAGGGTAGACAAGACGCCGACGCCCTACTGCCTTGGTCTGTACGGGAACAGATGAGCGGTAAAAGGGTGCGGAAGACGGCCCGCCTCAACGGCACACCCCAACTCTCCACCGTTACAGTTCGCAAGAGAGCGGACCAGTGGGGAAACCGCACCAAAGTCACGTAGCCCCGTTGAAACGGCAGGCACCGACTCTCCACCGCTTCAGTTCGCTAGATTGCGGACCAGTGGAAAAACTACTCACAAGTCGTGAGCCCCGCAGGAGCGGCTGGCACCGACTTTGCGGCGCATCAGTCCCGAAGACCCGGGACTGGCAGCAAGCCCGCGCGGATGTCATGTAGCCCCGCTGGAGCGGCTGGCACCGACTCCACACCGCCGCATTCGCAACAGACAGACAGTAGATCCACCATGAAGTCGTGTAGCCCCGCAGGAGCAGCTGGCACTGACTATCCACCGCTTTAGTCCGGAAGACCGCGGACAAGCGGCAAATCCACGCGGGAGTCGTGTAGCCCCGCAGGAGCGGCTGGCACCGACTACCTACCTCAGTCCCATAGACATCATCTCGACGAGGTGCGGACTGTCGGAGAGGTCCCATAGGTTCATCAGAATCTGGGGAAGTCGACTTGCCGTTCACAGACAGCGTCGGTGGTCGCATAACTCGCATGGAGCACATGGTCGACCAGCTGCTGGAGAAGGACCTACTCCAGCAGGAGCGTGCATCCCTAGGATCACGGAGATCCACGGCAGGCCCCTTGATAGGGCTGTCCAACATATCTCTCTCTTCAATAGAGAGTGCAAAAAGCCAGGGACTAGTTGACTTCGAAGAGGGGTTGGTGGAAGATCCACAGTTGCAAGAGATGCAGGAAGAGGAACATCTGGGAATGGTTTTGAAGTTCGCTCAACCATCCCACAAAGGGCAGCCTCTTCAGCCAAGGCTAGCGGCTAGCATAAATTACCTGACGACCCACCAGCTACAAGAACAGGTAATTTCAACAAATACATGGCTCGGAAAATTGCGTGTCGCTGAATACCGTAAATACACCCATATGGGGAAACATCAGCACTGCAATTAGGGCTCAGGAATTAAAAATCCAAAGGATCCTGAGATTACTGACCTCGGGCATCACGCCGTTTGCCAGGTCAGTAGACGGATGAGCAGCAAGATGCATTAGCTCTGCTATGCAATACACAATACGAAATCAACTGTTTTCGGAAGAGCTCTATCCGTCCTACATTAAACCCCAAGTTTGCGGGTTTGTGTAAGGCCAATGTTACGCCGCCACCAAGACAATTGTTTGGTGATGACCTGCCCAAACAGATAAAAGATCTGGACGAGGAAACCAAAGCAGTTGGGTTGATAAAACCACCTTCCTCCAGCAAACCACCGGCGTACCGACGGCAGCATCCGTATGCAACAACGAACAGGCCGTGGGTTCAACCCGACAGAGTGACGGGAACTAACCCAAAGGTCACGCCTTATCACCAGAGACCTTTTTTAGGCCAAGGCCCGCAGCGACCAGCCTGGAAGATGCGCCAACCCCACATCCCTGCACCACAGCAACCCAAGACCAAAGGCCAGAAGAACAAGCCCCACCGGTAACCATGGAGGTAAGGGGGTCTGGTTCCCTTGGGAGTGCTGCATGCAAAACCTCACTAGTAGGAGGGCGATTGCGTCTGTTTGGGGATGCATGGAGTTCTATTACTTCTGACACTTTCATATTACAAAGTATTCAAGGTTACAAAATTGAATTCATAAACAGGCAACTTCCCCCAGCTCAGCATGTACCTAGCCGGAAATTTGTACTTTCTCACAAAGAGGAAGTGGAAGGACATGTAGAACTATTAAGGTTGCACACCAAGGGGGTTATAGAAAAAACGATACATGAACCTCTTGACATCTAACATCTTTACCAAAACTAAAAAAGATGGTGGATGTCGTATCATAATTGATTTAACCCAATTGAATACTTTAGTACAATGTACCCATTTCAAGATGGAAACATTTGTAACTGCTAAGCAATTTTTTCCCAGAGGGTACTTCATGGCTTGCATCGACCTAAAAGATGCATACTATTCAGTACCTATATGTAAACATCACCGTAAATACTGAAAATTTGTCTGGATGGGGCAGCTATGGCAGTATAAAGCATTACCTAATGGACTTACAACAGCTCTCAGGTTATTCACCAAAATACTAAAACCAGTATTGGCGTCTCTACGAAGACAAAACCACGTAGTCATGGCATATCTTGATGACATTATGATTGTGGGGAAAACTTTGGAATTAGCTAAATTAGCAGTGACAGCACTGTTCGAAAAACTGGGGTTTGTCATCCATCCAGGCAAATCGAAGTTTAACCCTTCTGTGATTATGGACTATCTGGGATTCATGGTTAACACCAATCGTATGATTATCACTTTCCCAGAGAACAAAGTAGCAGACATTATAGAGGCATGTAATAGCCTTGCTTGCGCCAGGAAACCGACTATCAGACATGCTGCTTGGAAAACTTGTAGCTGCATTTCCAGCTGCACAATTTGGGCCATTACATTATCAAAATTTGCAAAGAGCAAAGATCTCAGCACAAAACCAATGCTGGACATTTTGATAGACCTATGCAGCTACCAAACAAAGCAAAAGTTAAGCTACGATGGTGGATTAACAACATTCGACATTGTTTCAATCCCATCATAGTTACAAACCCGTCAGTCGTGTTACAAACCGACGCAAGCGCCCAGGGCTGGGGAGCTACCGACACCCCTTCCAGTTGTGGCGGCAGATGGGATTTGCACAAATCTACTTTACTCCAATCACAAGGTATAAACTATTTGGAAATGCTGGGAGCATTTCACGGACTGCGGGCCTACTGCACGAATATGCATCATACACATGTCCGTCTACAGATAGATAATACCACAGTGGTGGCATATTTAAACCATATGGGTGGTATCAAGTCGATATCTTGCGCTGAATTGGCAAACATAATTTGGCACTGGTGTATTGAAAGAAATATTTGGATATCAGCTACATACCTTCCGGGTAAGCTCAATACAGTGGCGGACACCAGGTCACGAGTATTCAATGACAACACCGAGTGGATGTTGAACCCCCAAATATTTGCTAATATTATAGCCAAGTATGGTACACCAGATATCGACATATGTCTCCTGGGAACCAGATCCTGGGGCAGTAGCGATGGACGCGTTCTCGCTACATTGGGGGAAATTGTTCTTCTATGCATTTCCCCCTTTCGGCCTCATCAGTCGGGTATTGCAGAAAATTCAACTAGATTCTGCAACAGGTATTCTGATAATACCCGACTGGCCCACACAACCATGGTATCCGGTGGTCCTCAACATGGTGAAGGAACCATGGGTACAGGTTCCTAAATGCCCGAATCTAGTGACACATCCCATAACAGGGGAAAGTCATCCGTGCCATGGTCACCTGAACCTGTTGGCTTGCAGGTTCTGAAGAGACCATTACTGGAATTTGGGCTGTCATCAAGGACCATGGATATCATCATGGCGTCGTGCAGAAAGTCTACGAGGAAGCAGTACCTCACCCACATAAGGAAATGGGAGGCCTTCTGTTCCCGGACCCATACCACCTACAATTCTGCCACGATCACTGATGTGCTGGAATTCTTCGCGGGCCTTCATTATGATGAGGGCCTTAGCTACAGTGCCAGAAGCGCATTGTCATCCTACCTCAATATCGGAGTAGGATCACACCAGCTGGTATCGAAACTCATGAGGGGTATTTTTAATTCTAACCCTCCTAGACCACGCTATAATTTGATCTGGGACATTGGGGTTGTGTTGTCCCCACTCAGGAGTTGGTCACCAGTTTCAGATTTACCACTGGATAAACTCACCTACAAAGTGGTGATGTTAATGGCGCTGATCACAGCTACGGGTCCAGACCCTCCACAAACTAAAGCTGGATAGGATGGTCTCGACCCCCACCAAAGTAACCTTCTTTATAGATGAGTTACTCAAACATCATAGACCTGGAACAACAGGCCTTAAATTGGAATTCCGAGCATATCCCGTTGATGTACGCCTCTGCATAACCACCTATCTCCGACATTACATTAATGTCACCCAAAACATCAGGAGAATGGAAACAGCTCTGTTCATCAGTTTCAAAAACCCACATCACAGGGTGACGGTGCAGAGGTGGTATTGGGAGCAGCAGGTGTAGATACTGACATGTTAAAATCTCATTCTACTAGGGCTGCATCCACATCAGCGGCGAGGACCATGGAGGTGCCCATGGATCATGTCCTCGCAACAGCGGGCTGGGCCAATGATGGAACTTTGCAATGTTTCTATAATAAACCAGTGGCCGCTCCCGCAACGTTTGCAGATACAGTTTTAAGCTCTGTTCTCCAAATTTAGGTTTTTTTTGTTTGTATGAATAAATACATTCTTGTTTTTCAGCTTTGTTTTCAAGTCTGAAACGCGTTAACATACTTCCTCCATCAGTGTTACGGCAGTGTGTGAGCATGGACGTGGTCCAGAGCATGAAATCACAGAGGTTTGAAATCTTCACGAAGTCACTCACGTGACTCCGAAGTAAAATAGTAAGATTAAACGAGAACTTACCAATTTGAAGTTTGATCCTTATTTTATGAAGAGTTACGATGAGGGATTTTGTGCCCTCCGCTCCCAACCCTCTATCATAAGGTCAACTGGTATATTAGTGTCTCTTGCTATCTCCAGTCAGTGCTACTATCTGTGATTTCACACCGCTGCTTTGAAGAATGTCGCGCATGCGTGCTGGCGGGGTCTTCAAGAAATCCCTCATCGTAACTCCTCATAAAATAAGGATCAAACTTCAAACTGGTAAGTTCTCGTTTAATCTTACTATTTTTTTCCATCGCGACCTTTTTTTATTCGCTGCCATTTTTCAGCATGTTGTAAATAAGCCGCGACCTAGCTGAGACCTTGAGTATGCGGGGACTACAATCAAGCATGAAGGAGAGTTACACAGACCTCCTAGGACCTTGTGTCGACCATGCTGCGAGTATGAGTTGAGAGCAAACTCTTCTAAACTCGCCAATTAGGTCGCCGCAGTGGGACAGCCCCTTTAAGAGGCATAGTTACTTCATAGAGGCATAATATTCTCCAATTTCAATCACGATATCATAGCCTCAGAATAAAATGATGCACATTTAGAAAGGAGATGAGGAGGTATGTCTTTACTCAGGGTAGTGAATCTATGGAATTCACTGCCACAGAGGCTTTGGAGACCAAGTCAATGGGTAATTTTATGGGGAAGATTGACAAATTCTTGATTAGTACAGGTGTCAATGGTTAAGAAAAGAAGGCAGTAGAATGAGGTTGAGAGGGATAGCTCGATCAGCCATGATTAAATGGCAGAGTAGACTCCATGGGCCGAATGGCCTAATTCTGCTCCTGTAACTGAACTATGAACAATTTGATAATTTCAGCTGTGGGTACACAAAAGGCTGGAGAAACTCAGCGGGTGCAGCAGCATCTAAGGAGCGAAGGAGATAGGCGACATTTCGGGCCGAGACCCTTCTTCAGACTGGTCAGGGATCAGGGAAGCGAGAGATATAGACGGTGATGTGGATAAAGAACAATGAATGAAAGATATGCAAAAAAGTATCGATGATAAAAGGAACAAGCCATTGTAAGCTGTTTGTGGTGTGAAAATGAGAAGCTAGTGCGACTAGGGTGGGGGAGGGAGATAGAGAGAGAGGGAATGCCAGGGCCCGAGGGCTGAGGGAGAGGTGGGAAGGGGAGAAGACAGCAAGGGTTAATATAATTTCAGCTGTTCACTCCCGTACTTGCATTTAGAGCTAGGCACATTGATTGTGTTATGTGCACAGATAGATCCACCTTTGGAGTGGAGTTCTACTTTCCTTAACATCGACATCAGCAACCTGCTCACAAAGGTGTCACCAAAAGGACTATCTACCCATTACATTAGAGATTTCCTGTAGATCACTTAAACCTTTATAAAGTGAAGCATAAAGATGGGAGGCATTTATACATTATTTAAAATTAAATAAAAGCTAATAAAATATTTTTTTATTTCATGGTTAAAAATTTCAAAATGATTACTCAAGACAATACAATTTTTCCAACACTTTTTGGGGGGCTATTGAGAATATTATGCTAATTTCAATGATGGGGGCAGGTTTTTTAATTGTAATTGAATTAAAAAACCTGTCCCCATCATTGAAATTAGCATAATCTTCTTCTTCAATAAGGTACACATCTGGCTATTTTAATAGCAAGTTTTTAAACTTCTCATTAACATGTGGATTGGATCAGGGAGAGCCAGTGGATGTGGTGTATCTGGACTTTCAAAAAGCCTTTGACAAGGTCCCACACAAGAGATTAGTTTGAAAAATTAGAACACGTGGTATTGGAGGTGGGGTATTGACATGGATAGAGAACTGGTTGGCAGACAGGAAGCAAAGAGTAGGAATTAACAGGTCTTTTTCAGAATGGCATGCAGTGACTAGTGGGATGCCGCAAGGCTCAGTGCTGAGACCCTGTTATTTACAATATATATTAACGAATTAGACAAAGGAATTGTAACATCTCCAAGTTTGGGGATGACACAAAGCTCGGTGGCAGTGTGAGATGCGAGGGGGATGCTATGAGACTGCAAGGTGACTTGGATAGATTGGGTGAATGGGCAGATGCAGTATAATGTGGATAAATATGAAATAATCCACTTTGGTGGCTAGAACAAGAAGGCAGATTAGGAAAAGGGGAGGTGCAACGAGACCTGGCTGTCCTTTATACGTCAGTCACTGAAAGTAATCATGCAGGTAACAACAGGCAGTGAAGAAAGCAAATGGCATGTTGGTCTTTATAGCGAGAGGATTTGAGTATAAGAGCAAGTTGTACAGGGCCCTGGTGAGACCACACCCAGAGTATTATGTGCAGTTCTGGTCTCCTAATTTGAGGAAGGACATTCTTGCTATTGATGGAGTGCTGCGTAGGTTCACCAGGTTAATTCTCGGGATGGCGGGACTGACATGATGAAAGAATGGATCGACTGGGATATTCACTATAGGGGGCATAGGTTTAAAGTGAAGGGGAAAAGACTTTATAGGAATCTGAAAGGTAACATTTTCACGCAAAGGGTGGTGGGTGTATGGGACGAGCTGCAGGAATAGGTAGTTGAGGTAGGGACTATCGTAATGTTTAAGAAGTAGTCGAGAATCAAGAATGTTTTATTGTGGTATGTCCCAGATAGAACAATGAAATTCTTACTTTCTGCAGCAAAACAGAATATGTAAGCATAGTACACTGGAAGCAATATATTAAATGAGGGGGGAAAAAAGTTCAGTTTGTATTTATATATACACACACACAATCACAAGTACACGTACGCGCACTCACATACACACATGCACACATACTTAAATACAAAAAAACAAACAATAGTAGTGCAATAATAATAATAATAGTCTGTTATAGTTCAGAGCTTATTTGAGGTTGTAATGTTTAATATCCTGATGGCTGTAGGGAAGAAGCTGTTCCTGAACCTGGACGTTCCAGTTTTCAGGCTCCTGTACCTTTTACCCGATGGCAGGGGTGAAATTAGTGTGTGGCCAGGATGGTGTGGGTCTCCGATGATGTTGGCTGCCTTTTTGAGGCAGCAACTGTGATCAATCCCTTTGATGGTGCAGAGGTCAGAGCCGGTGATGGACTGGGCAGTGGAAAGTAATTAGGCAGGTACATGGTTAGGACAGGTTTAGAAGGGTATGGGCCAAACGCTGCCAGATGGGACGAGTGTAGATGGGACATGTAGGCAAGTTGGGCCGAAAGACCTGTTTCCATGCTGTATCACTCTATATACTGCATCCCCATTAATCCTTTGTTCTTCTATTTGCCAATTCAGTTAATTCAGAAAGCTCGGCACTCTGCTGATGCAGATCAAATTCAAGAGGTCGAGAAGTGGAAGAAGCTGGCACAATTGAAAAATTACGAACTGGAAAATTTCAGAACGGAACTCGATTCCATACTGGACGTTCTCCGTGAACTGCAGAGACAAGGAATTGTGATTCCAGCTCCTAGTTCCGTTCGACAGAATATCGCAACATTTACTAGGCAATTGTAATACTATAAACAAATTGATTCACTTTTATTATGTTATAGAGTCTCTCACTGGCATGTGTATGCAGACGAGTAGCCTGTGGGGCCCTACCATCTTGACGGCTGCTCACAAAATCCATTGTACGTGTATTTCCAAAGGTCATAAACTGTTTGGATGAAATGTTTGGAACCTCTCCCCTTATCTGAAGTTTTAGCCTCCTGCAGTTCGATCCAATCGTTTCAATCTATTAAGGGAATTTAGCTTGAGTACATCTACTTTCCTTATTAAAATCCTTTCACTCAGAGCGCCTCTTTGATATATTACCATCTAGCAAGTCTGCAAGACAGTGATGTGTATCTGAAATACTGTTAAATTCATCCATTTGCTTTTGAACATTAATATTTTTGTACATTTATGTGAATATTTTTGGCAGATATGATAGTCATTCATATGTTACTACTCCATAATCTGATATTAGGGCCAGGATTTGGTCAATTATGTATAAACGGTGTATAACAACAAATATTTGGAAGAAATGATTGATTTAGATGATAATTTCCCCTTCATTTATAACAACTTCAGTGAGAATAATATCACACTATAGTTTTAAAAACGGAATTCCCCTATAAAAATGAACCATCTACAATACAGGAGAAGTGATTGGTTATTAAATATCTCTTTGTCCATTTACAACTGTACATATTTGGGGTTTTTTGGTATGTTCTTGAACTGTAAACATTTTGGTAAAGTACCTATCAAAGTCAGCTTGTTCCATTGAAATGTGCATTTTCTTTTGGTAATTAAAACAAATTGAAGCATAAGTATATATGTATATTTTGGTATTGTCATAATAAATCATACTAGTTTTGACATCAAAATGTTCTGATTCAGACAGGATGCTCAACACTACCTTTGCTCTTTATCAAGTCAAGTTTTATTCGTCACGTGCACATAAAGTGCAGTGAAATGAATTTGCCAGCAGCGGTACAATAAAAAAAGAACACACAATACACAACAAAAATGTAACACAAACATCCACCACAGCATTCATCACTATGGCGGAAGGCACAAAGTTTGGTCAGTCCTCCTCCATTTTCCCCCGTGGTCGGGGCCACAACCCTCCGCAGTGGCCGCTGCGGGCGTCCAGATGTGCAGACAAGGTAAGTCCTGAATCAATGCCTTCCCACCGGAGACCGTGGCTTCACAATGGTGTAGGCCGCAGGCCGGTGTTGATGATCCAAAGTCCCCGCCGCAGACTGAAGGGCCGATGGTCGGAGCTCCTCTCCAGGGATCCCCGGCAAGGGCTCCAGCTCTGCATGGTAAGTCCCCACGGTAGAAGTGGACTGCGGACCGGCGGTCGGAGCTCTTATCCTCCGGGGTCCCCAACGAGGGATCCCAGGCTCCGGACGCCACACCAGCTGGAGCTCCGCGGCTTCAGGCTGCCACGGGCCAGCGAACGGAGCGCTCCCCTCCGACGACCCCCGGCGAGGGCTTGCTTCGCCCACTGCTGAAGCCCCGGGTGGGTCTCCAGGAAAGGCCACACCGATCCTCTGTGTTAGGCCACGAGGGAGGCAACATGGAAAAAGGAGGCGACCAAAGCAGTTTCCCCTTACTCCCCCACACAAGACACACAGAGAAACATTAAAAACACATTGAGACACACTAAAAAAACAAAAGTAAAAAAAACACACTGCTGGCAGGGCTGCCGACTGAAACTTGGATCTCTTGATGTTTTCTGAGGTAATTTTATAATGGGATGAGATATGTGTTCAAGGTATAAATGTTCAAATAAGTCGATTCTATAAAGTAACCTCTAATTAGGGTGTTAATATTTTTTCTCATCCAACCATTGAAAAAACGGAAAAAAATTGGATGGAATTTCTACAGTAAATCCAGTGAATGCTGTAAACTAAAATTCAGCTTGTAATCTTTGGAAGATTTCTTCAAATTAATATAACCAGACATATAAATAGATAGGGTAGATGTGCAGGGTCTTTTACGTAGGGTGGGGGAAATCATGAACCGGAGGACAGGTTTAATGTGAGAGGGAAAGATTTAATAGGAACCTGAGAGGCAACTTTTTCACACAGCGGTACCGTAAGAGTCATAGATCATACAGCGAGGAAGCGGGCCCTTTGGTCCAATTTGCCCACGCCGACCAACATTCCCCATCTATACTGGTCCCGCCAGTATCCCTATAAACCTACCCTAGCCATGTACCTGTCTAAATGTTTCTTAAACATTGCAATAGTACCTGCAAGCAGTACCTAATAACACTTAAAAGATGTGTATAAAGGAACTGCAGATGCTGATTTGCATCAAAGATAGACACAAAATGCTGGAGTAACTGCGGACAGGCAGCAACTCTGAATAGAAAGAATGGGTAATGTTTTTCGTCAAGACGCTTCTTCAGACTGATGTGGATGTGCACAGGTGTACAGGTAAAATATGTGTTCATGGATCCATGGTTCATGGATAGGAATGGTTTAGAGGGATATGAGAAAGTTGAGCTGAAGGGCCTGTTTCCATGCTGTGTAACTATGACATTACTGGGATGACAGATCAAATGCCAGGTAGACACAAAATGCTTCGATTTAAACCAGCATCTGCAGTTCTTTCCTACACATTAAAATGCCAGATTATTCTTTCCACTAGTAACAATTCTCATATTGTTAAAAACAAATCCTGACTTTGTGAGGATTGCTATTAGTTGTGAGACTTCCCTTTGAATAATGTTGTCAAATTTACATTATCAAATCTAAATTATTTGTGACAGCCATTTAGTGCTGTTACCTAATCTAGCGGAGGACCATGTTAAAGTCACTATTGTATTTGTACATTTGAAAGTACATTCAACCTTTGTCCATAAAAGTATCAATGCTGTGACTCTCATTCTGGAACCTCAGTTATCCCAGAGAGTGGTGGGTGCCTAGAATGCAGTGCCAGGATCCTAGATGGTTAGATATACCATAACATCAGGAAATCTCTCCTTCATGGTCTCCAACATCATTGGGCCCCAACCCCGCATTAACACTTCTATATTCTGCCCAAGATCCAAAAACTGGACTACCCTGGGAGGCTATCAGTTCTTGTTTCTCTTGCCCTACTGAACCAATTTCTTATACTTAGACCCTATCCATGTCTAATCTCTTTCCATTCAAATCGACGACTCAATCCATCCACCTTTGTCCTAACTTCCAAATCTCTCATCCCAATTGGTTCATTTTTACCACCATTATCCAATCTTGATACATCTCTGTTCTCCATCAGGAAGGTATTTTACTTCGGAGTCACGTGAGTGACTTCGTGAAGACCCCGCCAGCACGCATGCGCGGCATATCGTCGACTGCATGCGAGCGACAGGCAGGGAGGAGGGTTGCTCCTCTACTACAACAGACCTGCAGGTAAATCAAACTAACCTGCGGTCGGTTTTCTTCACCCAGGGACTCTGTGTGACAGAGTATTCCACCAACGGGCCACTTCGAGACTGACTGTGGGCCGCGGGATGCGGGCAGTCAGCAGCGGCAGCAACAGACCGGAGTCGGGCAAGCGACGGCAGAGCAGCAGCCCTGACTCAACACCGCAGCCCGCAGGACACCGCGGACTGACGGCATGAATTTACCGGGGAGTGGGGCTTACAGACTCGCCATTCGCAGTTAGCGACAGCAGAGCGGCAGCCCTGACCCAACACCGCAGCCCGCAGGATCACTGCGGGCTGACGGCTTTGCTACACACCGGGTAGGTTGGGCAGCCCGTTGATCCGGGCTCACAGACTTGCCGTTCGGTAGCGACGGCAGAGAGGCAGCCCGACTAAACACCGCAGCCCACAGGATCATCGCGGGCTGACGGCAACACTACCAAGAAATCGGGCAAGCCCGTGACCCAGGAGAGTCCGGGCTCGGAGACTGCCATTCGCGGGTAGCGAAGGCAGAGCAGGAGCTCCGACTCAACGCCACAGGAATACCGCGGACCGAAGACAGAGCCGGGGCCCCAACACACTACATAGGCGGGAGACTTGCCGTTAGCGGCAGTATTTATTCCCGCATGTGAGTCTGGTCACCATGGGAGCTGGGGGGGGGGGGGGGGGGTGCGCTCCTCCACTGGCAGCTTCAAAAAGGCCCTCAGGTAAGTTATACTAACCTTGAGTTGCTTAGCTTCTGTAGTAGACTTTGCTTACAGAAACGATGGATGGGAGACCAGAATGGAGGCATCAAAGCATGCCTCCAAGGGCCACAGACTTCAGATGGGAGTCAGCGGCCACTATCCCCGGAGCTCCGCGGGCCGGGATAAGAACGCGGAAATCAGGGAGCCCTGCGCAGCCACGACCCGACACTCCGCTACGGCTGACTATGGAACCACATGGTGGTAGGAGCACCGTGCGGGAGCAGGGTAGGGAAGACCCCGACTCCCTACCACTGTCGCCTAAACATAGGGACAGTGCCATGAAGGTGCGTAAACGTGTTCCCCGCTCTGCGCCACGTTCCGTCTCCCCTCCTATGCAGGTCACTAGAGGGCGGACTAAGGTCGAAAAGCCCTGCTGCAGCGGCGGGCGTCGACTTGCCACCGGAGCAGTCCGCCAAATCGTGGACCGCTGAGGGATCGAGGTCTGAGTCTGGGAGCCCCGCAGGTGCGGCTGGCGCAGACTCTCCACCGGGGGAGCCTGCCAGATCGCAGGCCGGTGGTAAATCATCTCCGTCACCGCACCCCGCACTAGCGGCTGGACGTGACCGAACGTCGCCTTGTCCCGGGGGAAGACAGGCGGCAAGCCCGCGCGGATATCGCTGAACCCGCTTCAGCGGCTGGAACCGACACCTCACCGCTCATGTCTTTCCAGACAGGCGGGCCACCACAGTCCGGAACACCGCGGACCAGCGGCATGTCCGCGCAGGAGTCGCATAGTCCCGCTGGAGCGGCAGGCAGTAACATCCTGCCTAGGCACCCTAAACATCACCTCGACGAGGTGCGGGCCGATGGCAGAAGCCTCAGTAGTTCAGGAGAACCTGAGAAAGTCGACTTGCTGTCCGCAGATGCGGCGGCGGTCGCATGGCCCACGTGGAGCGCATGATGGAGCGACTCCTTGAGCGAGATCTCCCGCAGCAGGATCGGATGTCCTCAAGTCCAGGAGATATGCATCTGGGCCACCCAGCATATCCGCATATCCCCTTCATCGGCGGGGAGTGCCAGGAGTCAGCAGCTGGCTGATGTTGAAGAGGGATTGGCGCAGGAACCGGCAGCACATGAGAAACCTCAAGAGGAACTTCTTGATGTGGTTCCAAATTTGCCAAATCTAGCGGCAAGAATTGACTCCTCACAACACACCAGCTGCAGGTAACAGGTCTGACTGAGGAATGAACAAATAACAAGGCCCGAACAACTGTGTTTCGCTGAACGTGCCGACAGTCACACGCCCATCGGGGGCAACATCAGTGCAGGGATTAGGGCACAGGAGCTCAAACTTCAATGAATCCTGAAATTGTTGACGTCGGGAATCACAGCCTTTGCCTAGGTCGATTGACGGCACGGAGATGATGGAGGAGCAGGAAGATGCTCTTGCGCTACAGTGTAACACACAGTACGAGATAAACTCCTTCTGGGAAATCTCCATCAACACAAAATTCGCGGGTGTGTGCAAAACCTCTGCTACGCCGCCACCGAGACAGTTGTTCGGTGAAGACCTGCCAAAACAGGTAAAAGACCCGGACAAGGAGGCAAGAGAGGTCGGGTTGATGAAACCACCATCCTCGAGCAGGCCACCGGCGTATCACAGACAGCATTCCTTGCGCTACGTCTAACGGGCCTCGGGTTCAACCCAACAGGGCTATCAGAACCTATCCACCTGTCGCACCCTATCTACAAAAGCCTTTTAGACAGGGCCCACAGCGACCAGCGTGGTAGATGCGCCAACCCCACATCCCAGCAACACTATGAACCAAAAAAGCCCAGAACATCAAGGCTGCCGGTAACCATGGAGGTAAGGGGGTCTGGTTCTCTTGGGAGTGCTGCATGTATAACCTCACAAGTAGGAGGGAGGTTGCATACATTCTGGGATGCATGGGGTTCTGATTGTCACTATCCCAGGGAACAAAGCAATACACATAATAGAGGCATGTAACAGCCTTGCTTGTGCCAGGAAACTGACTATTAGACATGCTGCTAAGGTAATTGGTAATCTTGTAGCTACATTCCAGCTGCACGTTGGGCGTTACACTATCAAAGCTTGCAAAGAGCAAAAATCTCAGCATTAAAAGCGAATGCTGGACATCTTTACAGGCCTATGCAGCTGCCAAACAAGGCATAAATTGAGCTACAATAGTGGATTAGCAATGTTTGTGATTGTTTAATCCCATCATTACATCAAACCCATCAGTCGTGTTACAAACCGACGCAAGCGCCAAGGACTGGGGAGCTACCGACACCACTTCCAGTTGGGGCTGTAGATGGGATTGCACGAGTCTACTCTTCTTCAATCACAAGGTATAAACTATTTAGAAATGCTGGGAGCATGTCAAGGGCTGCGGGCTTACTCTACTAATCGGCATCATACGCATGTCCGTCTTCAAAATAAATAGTACCACTGAGGTGGCATATTTAAATCATATGGGTGGTATCAAGTCAATATCTTGTGATGAATTGGCAAAAATTAATTTGGCTCTGGTGTATTGAAATAAATATTTGGATATCAGTTACGTACCTTCCGGTTAAGCTCAATACAGTGACGTACAACAGGTCACGAGTATTTAATAATGACATCAAGTGGATGTTGAACCTCCAAATATTTGCTAAAATTATAGCCAAATATGAAACACCAGATATCGACCTCTTTGCGTCCAGGTTGAACCATCAGATACCAACATATGTCTCTTGGGAACCAGATCCTGGGGCAGTGGCGATGGGGGAAATGGATTTTCTATGCTTTCCCCCATTCTGCTTCATCAGTCGGGTATTGCAGAAAATGCAACCAGATTCTGCAACAGAAAGGACCATGGACATCATACAGCATCGTGCAGAGAGTCCACTAGGAAGCAGTACCTCACCCACATAAGGAAATGGGAGGTTTCTATAGTCGGACCAAGACGACCTACTAATCTGCTATGATCTCCAATGTGCTGGAATCCTCGCGGGCCTTCATTATGATGAGGCCCTCAGTACAGTGCCATATACAGTGCCAGGAGTGCACTGTCATCCTATCTCAACGTTGGAGTGGGATCTCACCAGCTGGTATCCAAACTATGAGGGGTATATTCTATCCAACCCTCCCCGACCACGATATTATATTCCCTGGGATATAGGGGTGGTGTTGATCCTACTCAGGAGCTGGTCGCCTATGACGGATTTACCACTGGACTAACTCACCTTCAAAGTGGTGATGTTAATGGCACTGACCACAGCACAACGGGTCCAGACTCTACAAGAACTAAAACTGGATAGAATGGTCTCAGCCCCCAATAAAGTGACTTTCTTTATAGATGAGTTGCTTAAACAACACAGACCTGGGACTACAGGTCTGAAAATGGGCATCAGGAATATGGAGACGGGTCTGTCATCAGCCATGTAAACCCACATCACAGGGTGATGGTGCAGACTATCTCCAGGTGGCTCAGGGTGGTATTCGGTGCAGCAGGTAAGACACTAACATTTTAAATCTCATTCTACCAGGGCTGCATCCACATCAGCGACAAGGACCATGGAGGTACTCATGGATCATGTCCTTGCAATAGCGGGCTGGGCCAGTGAAACTACATTTCAGCGTTTTTATAACAAACCTGTGGCTGCTCCCACAACGTTGCGGAGTCAGTTTTAAGTGCTGTTCCCTAAACGTTTGTCCCCGAGTTCAGGGTTTATTTTTTGTATTAACAAATATGTTATTATATTTCAGCTTGTTCTAGTCTGAAATAGTTAACATACTTCCTCCATCAGTATTACGGCAGTGTGTGCGCATGGACGTGGTCCAGGGCATGGAATCACAGAGCTTTGAAATCTTCACGAAGTCATTCACGTGACTCCGAAGTAAAATAGTAAGATTAAATGAGAACTTACCAGTTTGAAGTTTGATCTTTATTTTATGAGTTACGATGTGGGATTTCGTGCCCTCCGCTCCCAACCCTCTATCATAAGGTCAACTGGTATATTAGAGTCTATTTAACCTTACTATCTTCAGTCTTGTTGTTATCTGTGATTCCACAACGCTGCTTTGAAGAATGTTGCGCATGCGTGCTGGCGGGGTCTTCACGAAATCCCTCATCGCAACTCCTCATAAAATAAAATTAAACTTCAAACTGGTAAGTTCTCATTTAATCTTACTATTTTAGCCCTCTGCCTCTTCCTTGATTAGAAAACAAATCAGTTCCCATCCAATTACATCTCTGCCTTTCCAGAAGTTAACGCTCAAAGTGGTCATGTTCATGGTGCTAGTGGCAGCACTATGGTGTCCAAATATTGCAAAACGTTATGACTGGACAGCATGCATTCTTCTGTAGATGATATTGTGTTTTATGCATATGATCTAATCAAACAGAGCAGGCCAGGGATGGCTGGAACCAAAATAAGCTTAAAATATACCCATTGATCTAAGACTATGTAATAACGCACCTGAGCTAATATATCAAGGTCATCAAGCGTCTGAGGCTCTGAAACAGCAATGGTCATCAGCCACATAAAACCTCATACAAAGGTGTCAGTACAAGCTATTTCTAGATGACCGAAACAGGTTTGCATTATGCTGTAGTAGACACTGATGTATTTAAATCACTCCACCAGGGCGGGGTCAACGTACGTAGCAAGAGCACAGGATGTGCCATTGGACCAAATCCTCACCGCAGGATAGTCCAGTTAAGGAACCTTTAAGGTTTATGATAAACCTGTCCTCGCAATGCAAAGATTTGGGCATGCTGTTTTGGTTCTCCTTTGTAATTCCCCATATGAAAGAGGGGTTATTACTGTTCTTTTATTGTTTAAAACGTTCGTTGTATAATTTAAACAATGTTCAATACGTTATTTATCTATCCTGTGTCAACCAAGGCAGTGTGTCGTATGGAACTGTGTCTACGGCATGAAATCACAGAGCTTTGAAATCTTCACGTAGTCACTCACGTGACTCCGAAGTAAAATAGTAAGATTAAATGAGAACTTACCAGTTTGAAGTTTGATCTTTATTTTATGAGTTGCGATGAGGGATTTCGTGCCCTCCGCTCCCAACCCTCTATCATAAGGTCAACTGGTATATTAGAGTCTATTTAACCTTACTATTTTCAGTCTTGTTGTTATCTGTGATTCCACAACGCTGCTTTGAAAATGTTGCGCATGCGTGCTGGCGGGGTCTTCACGAAATCCCTCATCGCAACTCCTCATAAAATAAAGATCAAACTTCAAACTGGTAAGTTCTCATTTAATCTTACTATTTTAGCCCTCTGCCTCTTTTTTGATTAGAAAACAAATCAGTTCCCATCCACTAACGCTCTTATTTGCATGGTAGAACTTGTCCTTGCTCTCAACAACCTGTTTTTTGCTTCCCCCACTTTCTGCAGATCGAAGGAGACCAGGTAGTCTCATCTCTGTAGATAACAAAGCTCTAACTATGCCATTCTTTTTCATTGCCCATTCTAGCACCCATCCCCCAACTCTTTTCCACATCAATTGCTACATTAGTGCTGCTTTCTTTACTCTCACTGAACTTATCAATTTTATCTCTTTTGCTGCCGAGTTTTACCTGGCCCTCAAAATTCTCCAGCAAGTCAAGTCAAGTTTATTTGTCATATACACATACACGATGCACAGTGAACTGAAAGTGGCAATGCCTGCAGATTGTGCAAAAACTACAGAACAGAACAGAACAGAATCAGTATTTACATGTTAGAAAAAACAACAATTTAAAAAGACACAACACAACAGTAAATTAGTACATTAAATTAGTCCCTGGTGAGATAAGCGTTTACAGTCCTGATGGCCTGTGGGAAGAAATTCCATCTCATCCTCTCTGTTTTCACGGCATGACAGCGGAGGCGTTTGCCTGACCGTAGCAGCTGGAACATTCCGTCGCTGGGGTGGTAGGGGTCCCCCATAATGTTGCTGCCTCTGGATCTGCACCTCCTGGTGTATAGGTCCCGCAGGGGGGCGAGTGTAGTTCCCATAGTGCGTTCCCCGAATGAACTACTCTCTGCAGAGCCTTCCTGTCCTGGACAGAACAGTTCCCAAACCAGATTGAGATGTTTCTGGACAAGATGCTTTCTACGGCCCCAGAGTATAAGCACTGAAGGATCCTCAGAGAGCCTCTGAATTTCCTCAGCTGCCTGAGGTGGTAAAGGCGCTGCCTTGCCTTACTCACCAGTGCGGCAGTGTGTGTTGTCCAGGTCAGATCCTCTGTGATGTGTACTCCCAGGTGCTTGAAGCAGCTCACCCTATCCACAGTAGCCCCATTTATCTCCAGTGGCATGTACGTCCTCGGACGTTGTGCTCTTCTAAAGTCCACAATCAGCTCCTTAGTTTTTATGACATTCAAGAGGAGGCTGGTGTCCTGACACCAGAGTGCCAGATCAGCCACCTCCTCAAGGTAGGCCTTCTCATTGTTATCGGAGATCAGGCCCACCACCGCAGTGTCATCAGCAACTTGATTATGGAGTTGGAGCTCAAGTGTGGAGGGGGCTGAGGACAATCCTGTGCTCAACCTGGCCACACACTCATGGGCCTGGTGGTGTGACAGTCCAGGACCCAGGCACACATGGGAGTGTTAAGCCCCAGTTCCAGCAGCTTCTCAGCAAGTCTAGTGGGGACTATCATATTGAAGGCTGAACTGAACTCAATGAACAGCATCCTCACATAGCCCCCCTTCTGGCTGTCACAGTGAGAGAGGGCAGTGTGCAAAACCTGGGAGACCGCTTTGTCCATGGATCTATTCCGATGTTATGCGAACTGTAGCGGGTCCATGTTGCGAGGGAACATCTCTGACACTTATCTTGCAATGTTGACTATTCCTACACCCGCCTTCTCTCCTGTACTAGAATAGGTACTAGAATACTGAAATGCTCTGACAAAACTTGGCAGCTCTGGGTGCATGGATAGGATAGGTTTAGCAGGATATTGGCCAAACACTAGCACGTGGGACTAATGTAGATATGGGTCGAAATGGGCATGTTTGGCTGGTTTCCATGCTGTTTAATTCTAAGGCTGTAGAGATACAGCATGGAAACACTGGCCCACTGAGTCCACGTTCTATATCGTCCCACTTGGCCGGCACAGTGGCGCAGTGGTAGAATTGCTGTCTGTACGGAGTTTGTACGTTCTCTCTGTGCTCTGCATGGCTTTTCTCCGATATCTTTGGTTTCCCCCACTCTCCAAAGACGTAGGTTAATTGGCTTGGTATAATTGTGAAATTGTCCCTAGTATGTGTAGGACAGTGTTAATGTGCTGGGATCGCTGGTTGGGTGGGCCGAAGGGCCTGTTTCCATGCTGTCTCTTTAAAACTAAAAGCTAAAACACTTTCTCGCCCACTCCTTATACAGTTATGGTATTTTCACAGAGGCCAATTAACCTACAAACCTGGCTGTCTTTTGGGATGTGGGATGAAACCAGAGCACCCAGAAGAAACCTATATGGTCACGGAGAACGTACAAACTCTACATAGAGAGCACCCGAGGTCAGGATCGAACCCCGCACTTTGCACTGAGGAAGCAGCTCCACCAGCGGCGCCAATGTGTCGCTCGATTATATTATTGAAATCATTAACGATTTATTTGTAATAATATTTTTATTAGAAGTAATCCATCATAACAACGGTATAACAACTTTTCAAATACACAACCATCTTATTTCAATAAGTGTACGAATGTTACGAATAATTCTTATAAACTTCTATTTTTTTAGAAAGTAGAAAAAGAAAAGAATAGATTTTAATCAATAAGAATAGTGATTAAATAATAATTTTGATTATAGAGAAAGAGAAGAGAGAGAAAAAAAATATATATGTATATATTCTTGTTATATGTATTTAATTAAAACAAAGTATTATATATATATATATTTAAAAAAAAGAGAGATTATAGTATACATCTTAATAGTGAATAACACAATTTCAAATAGCGATATCAATAGAGACATGTATACAAATCAAAAAGAAAATCAGAGAGTTATTTTCATCAAATCCTGCCGGGTACCCATTGAGTTGTGATGCCAAGAACAGCTACCCCTTCAAATATTCTGTATATGGAGACCATAATGGACAAATACAGTTTGTATTTGTCCATTAGGACAAATCTGATTCTTTCCAAATGCAACGTCTCCAACATTTCCACTGTCCACATTTTAATTGTGGGGGATAATGTTCCCTTCCAAAATTTCAGTATTAATTTTTTCCCTGTTATCAAACAGTAATCCAAGAAATTTCTTTGGTTTACTGTTAATATTACATTTGAATCCGGAATTCCTAATATTATTAATTTTGGATCTGGGTCCAGTTTAATTTTAAGAACTTCAGAGATAACTCTAAAGATTTTTGTCCAATAATAATTGAGTTTTATACATGTTACAAAACTATGCGTTAAATTAGCTTCCAAGTTCTGACATTTATCACAAATAGGAGAAATGTTAGGATAAATTCTATTTAATTTTGTTTTTGAATAATGTAATCTGTGTAATACCTTAAATTGTATCAATATATGTCTAGCATTTAATGAGCAACGATGTATACATTGTAGGCTTTCTTCCCAAATTTCCTTCGTTATAGATAAACCTATTTCATTTTCCCATGTTTGTCGATATATTTCCGGTTGGGATTTCCCTATCCAAAATAATATTGTATATATACGGTATTAATTTTTCTGTATTTGGGTGTTTATTAAACAATTCATCTAATAATCCTGGTTTTCTATTTTTATAGTCTTGTGTATTTGACTTAATATAGTTTCTAATTTGTAAATACCTAAATATGTTATTTGACTGCAATCCATAAATATCCTGTAACTCTTGAAATGAAAGAAATTTTCCTTTCTTGTAAAGGTGTTCTATCCTTTTAATTCCTAAATCATTCCAGTGTCTAAACCCCTTGTCCAATACAGAGGGCCTAAACAAGGGATTATTCATAATTGGCAAACAAAGTGACAAATTATCCATATGTAGGTTCTTAACTATTTGTTTCCAAATACGTCTATTGCTATAAATTATAGGGTTGTCACCATTTTTTTTTGTACTTCCCTTCGTGCAAAAAGAATCGAACCTACATCAAAAGGCAAACAGTCTTCCTTTTCCATCTTTAGCCAGCTTGGTTCATGATCTAAATTTACCAACCAAAAATTCATATTCTTAATCTGAACTGCCCAGAAATAATATAAGAAATTTGGTAGTGCTAGTCCACCATTTATTTTAGATTTACATAGATGTTTTTTACTTCTTCGATGGTTTTTATAGTCCCAAATAAAACTATTAACCAAAGTATCTATTTTTTAAAAAAACATTTTAGGGAGATATAAAGGGATGGCGTGAAATAAATATAACAATTGTGGTAAAAAAATCATTTTTATAGCATTTATTCTACCGATCATTGATATAGGTAGTGTTTTCCAATATAATTTTTAGTTTATTTAATAATTGAGGGTAATTATATTTAAATAGACAGTTATAGGACTTAGATACATTAATTCCTAGATATTTGAGTTTGTCCGTGACTATTTTAAGTGGGAATTGTTCTAATATATTTAATTTTATTCCAGTTATAGGCATAATTTCACTTTTATTCCAATTAATTCTATACCCAGAAAATGTACTAAACTTAGTTATAACATTAAATAGATTGGGAATACTAATCTCCGGTTTTGTAATATAAATTAAGATGTCATCTGCGTATAGATATATTTTATTTGTTGTAGTTTTGATATTATATCCATATATTTCTGGTTCTGATCTAATCATTTCGGCTAATGGTTCTATTACCAGAGCAAATAGTAATGGTGATAACGGGCATCCTTGTCTACAACCCCTAAAGAGATTAAATGTTGCTGACAGCATTTGATTTGTTAATATTCTTGCAGTTGGATTCGAGTATATGATTTTTACCCATTTGGAAAATCTATCCCCCAGTTGAAATTTCTGCATTATTTTAAATAAATATGGCCAATCAACCTGGTCAAATGCTTTTTCAGCATCTAAGGATATGACAGCTAGTTCAATATCATTCACTCTTTTTGAGGACATGACATTGAACAGACGTCTCAGATTATAGAATGTATAGCGTTTTGGAATAAAACCTGTTTGGTCATGATGTATTAATTCATTAATCACTAAACTTAGCCTCCAAGATAATTTTAGTTAAATATTTTTTTGATCAGTATTTAAAAGAGCTATTGCTCTGTATGATCCAGGGTCTTCCAAATCTTTATCAGCTTTAGGGATAAGTGTAATTGTAGATTCATTTAATGATTCTGGTAACTTTCCTTGTTCATAAGCATATTTATATATTGTATGTAAGCGTGGAGAGATCAGATCATGAAACTTCTTGTAAAATTCAACACTTAAGCCATCAGGGCCTGCAGCTTTTCCGTTATTTAATGATCCAATTGATTCTTCAATATCTTTTACTGATATATCAGCATTTAACAAGTCTCTACCTTCCTGATCTAAACTGTTAATATGACATTCTTGTAGGAATGTTTCCATTCCATCGGATTGTCCTGCTAGTTTAGATGAGTAAAGATTTTGATAATATTGTAAAAATGTATCATTGATATCTTTTGGTAAAGTCAATATTTCTCCTTGTTCAGATCTAATTTTATGTATCATTTTCTCCTCATCTAATTTTCTAAGCTGGCGTGCCAGTAATTTTTGTGGTTTATCCCCAAATTCAAAGTGTACTTGTTTAGTCTGTTGAAAAAGTTTAATGATCTGATTTGAGTATATTTTATTTAGCTTATATTTTAATGATGCAATTTTATTACTTAGCCCCTTAGAAGGGGATATTGCATTTTCAATATCTAATTGTTTTATTTCATTTTCCAACTTTTGTTGAGTCTTTCGATTTTCCTTATTAAAGTATGCGTGTGCTGATATTATCGCACCACGCATAAATGCTTTAAATGTATCCCAAAGCAGTGATGGTGAAATTCCAGGTTTGTCATTAGTTTCAAAAAATAATTTAATCTGTTTTACCAAGTAATCATAACAAGCCCTATCCTTTAATATTTGGGGGTTGAGTCTCCAGTTAGAGGTTTTAATAGTTATGTCTTTTAATTTTATCTTAAATGTTAATGGAGCGTGATCCGAGATAATAATATTATAACATTTTGAGTCATATGTAAATGGGATTAGTTTTGAATCTATTAAAAAATAGTCTATCCTTGAGTAGGTTCCAAATACAGGGGAAAAGAATGAATATTCTCGACCAGATGGGTTATCTGATCTCCAGATATCCTTAACGTTTGCTGTGTTAATAAAATAATTTATAAATGTACTTGACTTAGAAGTGGTTTTCCTTTTCATTGATGATCTATCTAAATAATTATCTAAGGTACAATTAAAATCACCTCCAATTATTAGATTATGTTGAGTGGATATAGGGATATTAATAGAATATTGACTGGCCTTGAGGGGGATACGACATATATTGCCTGAAGTAGATTCATATTGCCCGAGTCGAAGACGAGGGCAATATGGATCTAGTGAGGGCAATATATGTCGTATCTCCCGAAAGAGGACAGTCAATATTGTTATTATTACCCATATCAGACATCTAGAGGAAAATGTGAACATCTCAGCTCGGCGGACTTCCACGTAAAATTTAACCAAAATGGACGCGGCAGTCTTCCTGTCTGCCGTTTGAATATTCTAAATTTCCCACGCAGCGTCACGTTGCCAAGTTCCCGGATGTGAGACCAGGGGAATATAAGACTATATTCCCCGCTGTTTTAACAGGTAAAGTCCATAGGCGTTCGCAAGAAAGGGGAATACAAGAAAATATTCCCCTGTTACCCCTGCTGGCAGTAAAAACGAAGGGAATACAATTTTGTAAAAGCATACCTCAGATGTGTGATATGGGTAATAATGTTAAATATTTTCTTGAAGAATAATGGATTATTAAAATTAGGACCATATATATTCATAAGGATTACTTTTTTAGAATATAATTCACCTGTAATTATTATATATCTACCCTCAACATCTTCTATTATTGAGCTTTGTTTAAAAGGTATACCTTTACGAATAATTATTGCTACCCCTCTAGACTTATGTGTAAATGAAGAGTGATATACTTTGGAAATCCATTTTGCTGTTAATCTATACTGCGTGTTTTTTTTAAGGTGTGTCTCTTGGAGAAAAATAATATCAGATTTCAATCTATTTAATTGAGCTAAAACCTTACCTCTTTTAATTGGTTCGTTAATTCCCTTAACATTCCAACTACAGAAGGTGATTCCATCACCCCCAATCCTAGTGTTTATGTCATACATTTTATTATTAAGGTGGTTTATAATGGAGTAGATGTCTCAGCTCATCCAACCCAATCCTATACCCAAACATCAGATCGATGAAATGTAATATCTGTGACATTGTCTTATACACACGTCTCCTTGAACTAACTATATAATACCAATCATACTTAAATCCATATAGTATATAATATGAAATAAAATACATAATATAAAAATAATAATAAAAAATGTGAGTAAAGTAAGTGATGTTAATAAAGTGTAAGGGGAAAAAAAAGTGACTACAACTATAGTTAGTGTAGTTAGTATTGGTGTAAGCCACACTAGCGTGGCTACTAATCTACGGACTTCCGTGAAAAAAAAAGATGTTAATAATTCCAGCTCCGTTTTTGCCTTAAGGTCTATATATGTCGGGGTGGGGTATTAAATTTATGTACTTAATAATTAATAATACTACTAATATCAAATATAATTAGTGTTGTAGCACTATATTAGGAGAGCTAACATACATTTTTGAGGGGTAGTTAATACAAAACTATATTTATTAATAATCCATCCATCCCTCCTTGACCCCAAGATAGAGTCCATGTCCATTGTTCCTCCTCCTTCCCTGCGAATCCTCCTTCAGTGTGAATCCTCCTCCTTTTCTGTGGGTGGACAGTATCATCAGATAAGTGATCAATAATCAGTATCATCAAGTAAGTGATCAATAATATTCAGTGTCCTTCATCTTCATCTGCTTCTTCCTCTACTTCTTCCTCTTCCAGTTTCTTCTGAATATCTCGAGCGAATTCAAGAGCTTCTGTATGTTTGGTGAAGCGGTGCTCCTTGTTATCATAAGTTACCCTTAATGTTGCCGGGTACATCAGGCCATATCTCAGATTCTTTATGTTCCTCAGGATACCTCTTGTTTCTGTAAATAAAGATCTTCTCTTGGCCACTTCCGCAGGGTAATCTCTAAAAATACTGATGTTGTCTCCCTCATATTTGAGATTTTTCTTACGTATTATTATCTTCATCATATCTTCAAAAACATGATCGTAAGCCACCTTCACAATCATCTGCCTTGGGGGAGCATCTTTCCTAGGGGTACGTCTCAATGCCCTGTGTGCTCGGCACAGCAGAGGTTCTTGGTCCAAGTTCAGAATATCTTTTAAAAGTTTTGCAGCAAATTTTCGAGGGTCTTGATTTCCCTCTCGGCCTTCACTCAACCCAACAATACGCAGATTGTTACGCCTTTGACGTCCCTCCAAGTCAATGCATTTCTCAGTTATTTTGTGTAACAATTCTGATAAACGCTTGTTCTCGGCAAGGCGCTTCTCGGCTGATTCAGTCAGTTCTTTTATTGCGTCATTTTGTTGGTTAAGTGAAGTTATAATAGGTTCTAACTTGGTATCCAGCAGCACCTCCATCTCACCAGTTTTACAGTTTACATCATCCATCTGTTGTTGCAAATCATTACCCGCTTTATCTTTCCATTCGTCCATCATAGCCTTTACAGTGGCTATAACTTCCTTTTTGGACTCTTCTTTCAAATTCTCATGATACACCAAAATATCAGCTCTTAAAGTCTTTATTTCCTTTTTATATTATTTTTTCATATCCTTAAGCATTTGTTTCAGCTCACCTCATTTTTTTGAGGTCGTCCATCTTTAAAATATCTTCCTGGAAGGCACTCAAACTCGAGCCCGAGGCTCCAGTGAGGCCTACTTCCCTTTTCACAGGCTTTTTCCCTTGGTGGGGGTGGGGGAGTGATGCAGCGACATTTTCTTAGTAAAGTCGCGCGCCTGATGACGTCACGCACCTTTTTAACGCTACCGGAGCCGTTCACAACCATTCTCCTCTGGTGAGTAGCTTCAATTAACCCCTTTTACACCCGTTTTTAATACAGTTTTAGCGGAGCTGAATGGCGCGAGTTCCACTCACTCCATAGCTCCACCGGAAGTCCACGAAATCATTAACGATTTAGACGAGGGAATTAGATGTAACGTCTCCAAGTTTGCGGATGACACAAAGCTGGGTGGCAGTGTGAGCTGCGAGAAGGATGCAATGAGGCTGCAGGGTGACTTGGATAGGTTGGGTGAGTGAGCAGATGCATGGCAGATGCAGTTTAATGTGGATAAATGTGAGGTTATCCACTTTGGTGGCATGAACAAGAAGCCAGATTATTATCGGAATGGTAGACACAAAATGCTGGAGTAACTCAGCGGGACAGGCAGCATCTTTGGAGGGAAGGACAGGTGTTGTATCTCCTGCGGTTGCAGGGGAAAGTACCTGGGGAGGGGGTGGTTTGGTTGGCAAGGGAGTTGCGGAGGGAACGGTCTCTGCGGCAAGCTGAAAGGGATGGAGATGGGAAGATATGGCGAGTAGTGGGATCCTGTTGGAGGTGGCAAAAATATTGGAGGAGAAAATGCTTAAGAAGGAACTGCAGATGCTGGAAAATCAAAGGTAGACAAAAATACTGGAGAAACTCAGCGGGTGAGGCAGCGAAGGAAATAGGCGACATTTCGGATTGAGACCCATCTTCAGACCATTATACGCTGTATGCGATGACTGATGGGGTGGAAGGTGAGGACAGGGGGGGACTCTGTCTTTGTTGCAAATGTGGGGAGGGGAAGAAAGAGTGGAGCTGCAGGTTATCGTGAAGACCCTAATGAGCCTCATCTACGATGGAAAAGAGGAACCCCCGTTTCCTAAAGAATGAGGACATCTCTGATGATCTGGTATGGAAAACCTCATGCGGCATAGACGGAGTAATTGGGAGTAGGGAGTAGAGTCTTTTACAGTAAGCAGGGTGGGAATATGTGAGGACTAGATAGCTATGGGAGTCGATAGGTTTGTAGTAGATGTCGGTTAATTGTCTGTCTCCTGTGATGGAGACGGTGAGATCCAGAAACGGTAGGAGATGTCGGAGATGGTCCAAGTGGATTAGAGTGCAGGATGGAAATTAGTTGTGAAGTCAATGAATTCTGCATGGGTGCATGAGGGCCAGTGTACGCCCGGAACAGTGATTGTTCGACGTACCCAACAAAGAGGCAGGCATAGCTGGGGCCCATGAGAGTGCCCATAGCTATGTCTTGGATTTGGAGGAAGTGGGAGGAGTCGAAGGAGAAGGTGTTGGGGGTGAGGACCAGCTCTGCTAGGTGGAGTAGAATATTGGTAGACGGAAATTGGCTGGTTCTGTGGTTGAGGAAGAAACGGTGGGCTTTAAGACCTTCCTGGTGGGGGATGGTGTAGAGTGACTGAACATCCATGGTAAAGATGAGGGAGTGGGGCCTGGAAAACAGAAGTCATTGAAGAGACGAAGAGTGTGTGGGGTTTTTTGGACATAGGTAGGAAGGGTTTGGACCAGGGGGGATAGGATGGAGTCGAGGTATGTGGATATTAATTCGGTGGGACATGAACAAGCAGAAATAATGGGTCTGCCAGGACAGTTCTGGTTGTTGATTCTTGGGAGAACATAAAATCGGGCCATGTGGGCTTTAGAGGGCAGAGAGCCGGAAGTAATAAAATCAGAAGTGGTGTGTGAGATTAAGGTCTGGTGCTCGTCTGTGGGGTCATGGTCCAGGGATAAGTAGGAGGAGGTGTCTGAGAGTTGTCGCCTGGCCTCAGCCGGGTTGAGGTCAGCGTGCCAGACTACCACGGCGCCTCCCTTGTCAGCGGGTTTGATTATCAAGTCGGGTTGCCGCAGTGTGATGCTTCGGGTCGAGACCCTTCTTCAAAAGAAGGCTGAGTTACTCCAGCTTTTTGGTTCTATCTTCAGCAAATTTCCTTTCAAGTGTGCACAGGTCTCGACCCGAAACGTTATCCATTCCTTCTCTCCAGAGATGCTGCCTGTCCCGCTGAGTTACTCCAGCTTTTTTGTGTCTATCTCCGGCAAATATCCTTTCATGTGTCTGCACACACATGTACATACATATACACATGCTAGTATGTGCTACCTCACACAGACCAGACTGACTGGTTCAGCCCCTTCCGAGTGTCTCCCAAAATCCAGATATGCCAGAGAGATCCATCACTTGAAGTATATTATCATTTTTTCAATGATAACGCCATTCTCTCTTGTTTTTTGAATTGCTTCCATGCAAAAAATGTTTGGGAACAACTGCCTTTGCCACCAACTGTAACTGTGTGAGTGGAGCTGCCTATTATTGGACCTGTGCTCTGCATTGTGTCTGAACCCAATGGCCTGTCACAGAGCAGCTGCTCCTGGATTTGGCATCTCTGGGAAGTAAACAGGCTGACTGGAAGGTCATTGACACCAAATCTTCTGGCCTCCCACCTGTGTTCAGTAACATCAGACATACCTGTCACCTGCCCAAATTATTCTTATCCTTTTGGCCCTGCCTTTATCGACCCTTCCCTAACATCGCAGAAACAGGTTTTGTGCGATGTAGAATGTGCATATCACAGTGCCCAGCCACACAGTTTAGTTTAATTATTGTCCTGTGTACCGAGGTACAGTGAAAAGCTTTGTGTGCTTGGTCTCACCGATGTGGAGCAGCTGACACCTAGAGCAGCAGATCCAAAGATGAGGTTGGAGGAGGTGCAGGTGAACCTCTGCCACACCTGGAAAGACTGCTTAGGTCCTTGGATGGAGTCAAGGGGGGAGGTGAAGCGACAAGTGTAGCATTTCCTGCGGCTGCAAGGGAAAGTACCAGGGGAGGGGGTGGTTTGGGTGGGAAGGGACAAATTGACCAGGGGGTTACAGAGGGAGAGGTTCACCTGCACCTCCTCCAACCTCATTTATTGCATCCGCTGCTCTAGGTGTCAGCTGCTCCACATCGGTGAGACCGCCCCCCCGCCCCCTACCCCCACATCAGTCTGAAGAAGGTTCTCGACCCGAAACGTCACCTATTCCTTCGATCCATAGATGCTGCCTCCAGCATTTTTGTCTACCTTCGATTTTTCCAGCATCTGCAGTTCTTTCTTAAACAGCCAATCTGAGATGTTTGTTATGGAAATAGTATGGGAAGAAATTGTCTTAAAGTTTATTTAGAAACATAGAAACATAGAAATTAGGTGCAGGAGTAGGCCATTCAGCCCTTCGAGCCTGCACCGCCATTCAATATGATCATGGCTGATCATCCAACTCAGTATCCCGTACCTGCCTTCTCTCCATACCCTCTGATCCCCTTAGCCACAAGGGCCACATCCAACTCACTCTTAAATATAGCCATTTCTATAGCCAATATATAAAGTTTATTTCTGATAGATGTGTTCTACCTTGCAAATGCAATAACTATGCAAATGGGAAAAGTCTCTCATTATTTTTCTATCCATGACCCCCATAATTCTGTACATCTTAATCCACATCAATGAAAACAAAGGTAGTCAAAAATGTGGATGAGGCAGCCTCTATAGAGCGAAGGAAATAGGCAAAGTTTCGGGTCGAAATCCTTCTTCAGACTTCATCTTCAAGGAAAACAAATCCAGCCTCTGCTATTAGCTGATGCCTCCATCTCAGGCAATATCCTGTTTAATCTTCTCTCCACTTTCTTCAATGTCGTCACATCCCCAGTCACTTATGGTGACAAAAATCTGCACACAGTATTTATGTTATGAAATGTTTGTATTTTTAGAAAACTCTTTGTTTTACAATTTCCTATAACACGACTCCATTGTCCCTTTGAACCCCACCAGCCAAGCATGGCGCACATTATTGAATTTGTATTTCCTCTCCAGGTGGAAGTTTAATTTTTTTTACAGAGGCCTCATTTACACAGTTTGGAATGTTACTCAACATCCTGAGTTGAATCCTGGAAAACTTGTGCTAATTGAGAGCATTACGATATGCTTAAGGGTAAATATCTACAGGCGTTTGGATTCACTATGCTTGATCTTTTCTTCACAGCCTACTTCTACGAAACCAACAGGAGCAACCTTATCTGTAGCAGTAGGTGATTTTGACCCGTTCATTGAACCAACCACAAAATCAGAAGACTCGTTATTATCATTATATGGTACAGGAACAATGCAGCAATGACAAGGCACTCCAGGCAAAGGACGCGAGGTTTAGAATACAAAGCATTGGCAGATTAATACCTTGGCGTCTTTTACTTTTTAGACGCACCGGCTATGACTGTATTTTTATTGGTTACGTCAAACAGTCCTTGTTCCAAACTATCCCCCAACTCTTTCTCTACTACATCGACAGCTGCATCAGAGCTGCCTCCTGCACATGTGCAGAACTCATTGATTTAATTAACTTCCACACTGCCCACAAATTCACTTGGACTGTGTATGACACCTCTCTCTTTCTTAATCTATCTCCATTGCAGGGGACAGACTACTGCAAACCCACCGACTGCCACTTTTTTCTGAAAACACCTCCTCCCACCCCAGCCACTTGTAAAGATGCCATCCCCTCCTCTCAATTTGTCCATCTCTGTCACATCTGCTCCAAAGGTGAGACTCTAGGACATCCCAGATGTCATCTTTCTTTGGTAAATGTGCTGTCCTCCCTTGCTGTCGTAGACCCCTTGTGTCCAGCAGTCTGATTAATCCTTTCCACCATACATGAATAGCTTGCCTCTGGTAAGAAAATTACTCTCTGGTATAAGAGCTCCCTGTGAAAACTTAATCATATTTACAAATCTCTGCCTCCACCAATCCTATAATATTGTGGTGCTGATTACTGGTGGGTTTTGTAGCAGTTGTTTAGCAAGCTTCCCTTCTGTGGAGACTGAAAATTGGGATCCAGATTGGCAAAAATACCATTCTAAACGCCACATATTCTAGAATACTGCTAATCAAACTTTCCCAGCCATTATTGGGATTTTTTTGTGTAGGAAATAATTGCCCAGAAATCCACAGAAAAATGCAGTGGAAGTAGCATTTGCCTTTAAAAACATAATAATCTAAAATCAACCATACACACTAGGAATTTGAACAGTAATCTTCATTTTGGGTCAGACAATAGACAATAGGTGCAGGAGTAGGCCACTTGGCCCTTCAAGCCAACACTGCCATTCAATGTGATCATGGCTGATCATCCACAATCAGTACCCTGATCCTGCCTTCTCCCCATATTCCCTGACTCCGCTATCTTTAGGAGCTCTTTCTAGCTATCTCTTGAAAGTATCCAGAGAAACTGCGTCCACCGCCCTCTGAGGCAGAGAACTTCCACAGACTCACAACTCTCTGTGTGAAAAAGTGTTTCCTCATCTCCGTTCTAAATGGCTTACCCCTTATTCTTAAACTGTGGCCCCTGGTTCTGGACTCCCCCAACATCGGGAACATGTTTACTGCCTCTAGCCGTCCAAACCCTTAATAATATTATATGTGTTTCAATAAGATCCTTTCTCATCCTTCTAAATTCCAGAGTTTACAAGCCCAGCCGCTCCATTCTCTCAGCATATGACAGTCCGGCCATCCCGGGAATTTACCTTGTGAACCTATGCGCTACACTCCCTCAATATCAAGAATATCCTTCCTCAAATCTGGAGACCAAAACTGCACACAATACTCCAGGTGTGGTCTCACTAGGGCCCTGTACAACTGCAGAAGGACCTCTTTGCTCCTATACTCAACGCCTCTTGTTATGAAGGCCGACATGCCATTTCCTTTCTTCACTGCCTGCTGCACCTGCATGCTTACTTTCTGTGACTGATCCTGTTGTACTTCCCCTTTTCCCAACTTGACACCATTTAGATAATAATCTTCCTTCCTGTTTTTGCTACCAAAATGGATAACCTCACATTTATCCACATTAGACTGCATCTGCCATGCATCTGCCCACTCACCCAACCTGTCTAAGTCACCCTGCATTCTCATAGCATCCTCCTCACTGCCACCCAGCTTTGTGTTCATCTGCAAATTTGTAATGTTACTTGTAATCCCTTCATCTAAATCTAAGGCATTTGAAAGTGGACCTGCTTATCGTTCAGTATGTTGTTAGATATTTTGTTTTTACATAGTAATAGATTTAGCAGCTTGATAATTTCAAAGATACATACTGTATTATCTTTGCACTTTCTCCTGGATGACTGGTTCTTTATGACTGTAGGTTTGCAAAGCAGTTGTGAAATATAACTGTATTCCTTCTGAGTATCAACTGAATTGTCAACCACTTCCACTACCCCCACCCCCTCACCTTACCAAGTACCAATTTCTATTTAATGTCATCATTGGATAATAGGTGAAACATCTAGTTTACTATTAAGATATACTCCCACGTTCTGGTGCTTCTCCATTTGATGGTTCCTTCAAGCAGAAGTTTCATCTTGAAACTGCCTTTTTCCAGTAGAAAGTGAGCACTCATCTTTGTCTGCAGCCAATCTGAAGGAAAGAAAAGTGGAATATTTTGTATTTCTGTCCTGGGTGTGCGATCATGAACTAGTCTTACACTTGAAGCATGGATGGAACTGGCCATTCAATGAAAGGCTGACTGTCCATTTTAGATTTGTTTAAATAATAATTAGCTCAACTGGTTCTTTTCAGTTCAGAGTAATTTTTTTTTAATTTGTGAGAATATGTCTCTGATATTCTTATATCCCCTCAGAGTTGGATCTCTACATTGAATATGTCAGATCCATGTACTTTGTTTCCAGATATATACTATCTGCAAGATCTTTGAATCTGGTGCAAATTTTACCTCCAGGGCAGTGATCTTGTGTGGATCCAGTAGTAGTTGGCATGCATATTGAAATGTGTGGCTTCTCCTGAAGTATGATCTCAGCACACCATAATGATCAGTCAACCAGTCCGAAAGAGAACCTGTGCGTAAGTTCATTGGTATTGGTAAGAAAAAACACTGTGGATAAGTCATGTCATTAGTATGATGATAATGTCTTAAGTTCAGTTATTTTATTACTGTTCCAAGTTTAGCTTCAAAGCTACCTTTTGCAGCAAGAAAGGTAACATAATTTTACCATCATTAATTATAGTAATTAAGTTTGTTCCAGATATTTGTGACAGGAAATTAATCTTGAGTACAAAAGAAAAAGGCACTTTGCTGTGCAATTGAAATGTTTCTCACGTGCAGCATAAAAATTGATATCCTGTCTACATGGTGATGTCAAATTGCTGTTTTAGATTAATGAAATCATCCACAGCATTGCAGCTATATATATTTGTACTTAAGCGATTGCATGTGTGAGGGTAAACATCAAAAGTAAACGGAAACTGTGAGACCAATACATCTGCCAAGCATAATTACTGCAAGACAAACACTAAATTACTAATTGATAGTTTGCATGTATTTTGGAGGGGGGAGGGAGAAGAATATTTGCATGATGGAAAGGAGTTTGATTGGTGATGCAGATATAAATGATGCATAAACAAGCTTCCCTACCAGGAAAGAGCTTATCAGGCGCAAATTTATGTTCTGAGTGTCATCCAGATATTTCTGCAATTTAATTTAGTATACTATCTCTGGTGCATAGTGGATTAGGGTGCTTGAGCAAACTTGGGCTGAAGGACCTGTTTATTATTCGTTTCTATCTATGAATCCCTCTACCGTGTTGGCCTGTGCAGTCCACATGTAAACCATTCTGCTTTTGCAATTTGCCTTTGGTTGATAATCTCCGTTTGTTGGGTGCAGATCTAAAGAAACATTTACTTCAAAAGCAAGCACATTGCTAAATGGCATCCTGTACTGAAATATTTTTCTTTGCTTCCATCAGAGCCATGTTTTTCTCAGCGCCTGTTATAACTTGAACCCCTCACGATAATAATTCATATTGTTTAATGTAATCTTTCCAAACATACAAGTTTTGTGATATTTTCAAGCTTTTTATTGTTTATATTAACCGAATGGTCACTGACGAAGGATGCATATAATGACTGGAAGTGGAACACAACCATATAACCATATAACCATATAACAATTACAGCACGGAAACAGGCCCTCTCGGCCCTTCCAGTCCGTGCAGATCATTTGTTTTCCCCTAGTCCCATCTACCTGCACTCAGACCATACCCCTCCATTCCCTTCCCGTCCATATACCTATCCACTTTACTTTTAAATGTTAAAATCGATCCTGCCTCCACCACTTCTGCTGGAAGCTCATTCCACACAGCCACCACCCTCTGAGTAAAGAAGTTCCCCCTCACGTTACCCCTAAACTTCCGTCCCTTAATTCGCATGTCATGCCCTCTTGTTTGAATCTTCCCTAACCTTAATGGGAAAAGCTTATCCACGTCAACTCTGTCTATCCCTTTCATCATTTTAACGACCTCAATCAAGTCCCCCCTTAACCTTCTGCGCTCCAAAGAATAAAGAATAAAGACAACAAACCCAGTTATTTTTTAAACTTTTTAGTGAGGACTCAATTAGATAGTTCAATTTTCCCATACTATGGAAGAGCAATCTATTACTGGAATTTTAATTTAGTTCACATGTTTTTGGTTTGTGCACAATTCTGATGGCCACATTTTTTGTCATGTCCAAAGATGATTGGGCAGTTGATATCCAAGTCACTGTGTATGACCAGCAGGGGCATTTCAAGCTTATGACATTGCCATTACATTGCTGTTTGTCTGCCTTTGTGATAGAGAGAAATGATACTAAAATAATCAAAGATGAATTGTATCCTGTAGAATTTATATCCTGTGTCAGTGTTGAATGGGACATAAATCAATCCTGACCAGTCTAAAATATCTTGCTATTTAATTACAAAGCCTTTACATCCACAGTTTGTTGTGTAACCAGGCATTTAAGGCATTGTTTTGTTCTTTACATGGCACCTTCCCCCATGCCCTTTGTCTCGCACTCGAGTGCCAGCTATCCTAATTGCCCAACTCTGCCAGCTTCCACTGGCATGATGGGCAATATGATGGGACAGTCGGTTGGAATGATGGGGCAGCCAGCAGGGATGGATGGTGGTTGGCATTGGAATGCCAAATGGATTCATGGGCGATGCACAATCCGGTATCATCCGAGTCCCGGAGAACATGGTGGGTCCCCAAGAAGGGAATGGTAGGAAATCCGTACGGTGTCCAACCAAGCCAGCAACCACAGTGGAACCTTGGTCAGGTCAGTGAAGTCCAGTTTTTATTTAAGAATAAAGTGAGAAACAATTCACAGAAGTATCATCAATATTATATATCTGAATTGTAGCATTGTGGCAGCACCTGGTGGCAACCCAAGGGCACAACGAACCATCGACTCTAGAGGGCAGCGTCTTGGTGTAGGAGGCGCTAGTCGCGGGTCGGTACCTGAGTTGGTATTTAAGGCCAGGTACCGCCTGTGTCCTGCGAGGAGTAGGAGTATTGAAGAGAATAAACAGGTCAAGTGCACACAACTCGTGTCCGACTAGTTTCTGGCTGGACTCCTGCGAGTCCCCGCTACAACATTACCTTTTGGACTTGAATGTGAAAGTCTACAGTATTGTTTCTTCACTGATAAACCTTGTGGATTATGTGTTTTTACACTTTTAATTAATATGCACTGTTACTCCAGTAGGTACCATGAAGGTGCCTGCCTGTGGAGTGACATTAATCATACTGGCAAAGAGTAACCAGAAGTGTTTCCTCTCCTTGTTAGTAATCCAGTCATGCTGCAGAATTTTCATTGCCGTGAACTAGCATTTTATGTGACTCCATGGGAATATAAAAAAAACATTGCAAAGAGCTGCAGCACAGTACAAAGGAGAACAAAAAAGAAAGGTTTTGAGAACTAGGATTTCAACTGGCCTCCCTAGCTGGTGTTTTTTTTCAGGGATTTGAGATCGGCTGAATACACTTTGTAAATAGATCCATATACTGTGAACATAGAATGCTCAATCTCAACGAGATAAAGGTGTTAACATTTAAAATATTCTTTTTACTTGGAGTATATCTTATCTGTTATTGGAAAAAACAGATTCTCGTTCGACACATTATTATTTGAACATAAGCCATCAAACTGTTGATCTAGTCTATGTAATGTTAATCTGTACAAACCTAATGGCATAGATATTGTCTCAAGTAAAAGTGGCTGGAAAAAAATCAGGGATCACTGGAGGTGCAGACCTGAAAGAAAAGTTTTTTTTTTCCTTCATTTTAAGAATCCCATTTTACTTGTTCTAGCTAAAACCGGGCACATAATTATTAACACATCCAGCCTGCTGCCGTCATGGACCATTGTGAGTACTGTACACTCAAGGATACACCAACACTGATTCTTGAGTGTACATAATTTGTAATTAAAATTTAGACTCATTAATTAAATTTAGCAGTTCATGTATTTTCAAATACCTTTATATCAATGTCTTTCAAATTGCTTATTGCTGTGTTTTACTACGACTCAACCTTATATTATCACCTATCCCACAGCCAACAATAGACCCTTGTGGGCTCCGCAGTTCGTTGATTATCGTTGCTTTCTGCATATCTTCCAGTCACTTGTCCTAAGTACCGTCTATATCTCTCGTTCCCCTTGTCCCTAAATCTCTGTCTGAAGTAGGGTCTCGACCCGAAACATCACCTATTCCTTTATTCCAAAGATGCTGCTGACCCGCTGAGTTACTCCAGCTTTTTGTGTCTGTCTTATATTGCATGGCATCCTTTCCACTTCTGTCATGAGGCAACGGCTTAAGTTTGTATTTCTTATTTTTTAATTTTTTTTTTTTTTTAATTTTTCGGAATAGATAGACAAGCGAGTAGAAACAGAAAACAAAAAAAAAATAAAGGACAGAGGTGAGAAGTTAAAAGATTGAAAGAGAAGGAAAAGGTAAAAAGAAAAGAGAGATTAGGAGAGATCTACCTATCTCATATTTTTGCCCATCCGTCACCTAGTTCTAAACCATTTAATTTCTAAGGTTATGTTATGTTGCACCATATGCTTGTATAAAGTTGGGCTTAAGTTTGAAAGCACTTTCAGACTATTTTTATCATAAGGGACACCGTAGAGCACATTTTACACAATGTCCAATTCTCAAACAGATTTTGTTAATTGTCAATTCATTCTGAAAATAGCCTGGTTTTCTTTTCCATTGAGCTGCATTAAAACAAAATCAGAAGATGGACAGTTGACCTACATACCTCCAGAGGCAGGTAGAAAATCTTCAGGTTAAATAGTGCAACACCAGGCCACTTGACGCCAATCCTGATCGCATGTACATTATGCTTGGAGTCTTTAGAAGACAACTTTATTTTTGATATCCTCTCAATCCTGAAGTCTCAAGATTAATTTTAGTCCACCAGCTAAATTCAGGGAGAGCTGACCAAGTCAAGCAATGCTTTTGAAAAAAAATAGTTGAACTCTTTAGACATACAGTCTTAGAAACTTGATCAAGTTTATTGAAGAGGTGGCAAAGACGATTAAGGGTAAAACCTTTAGTAGAGCATTTGACAAGGTCCCTTGTGCTGATCCAAAAGATTAAGGCGCATCAGAGCCGGGGAAACCTGGTAGATTTAATCAAAATTATCTTGGCCATAGCAGGTATGGTAGTAGTATAGCTGTTATTCACAATAGAGGTCTGTGACCAGTGGGGTTCCACGGGGATCAGCGCTTGGACCCCTGTTTTATGATTTGGGTGAAAATGTAGCTGGGCTGATTAAGTTTGCAGTTAACATGAAAACTGGCAAACTGTGAATAGTGAAAAGGGCCGTTAAAAGATGCAGCAGGTTATAGATCAGTTGGAAATATGGCCACAGATGGCCGATAGATTTTAGTCTGGATGTGTGATGTGTTACACATTGGGGTGGTCAAATGTATGAGGATAATATACAGTAAATAGAGGGAACCTTCAGAGCATTGATGTACAGAGAGATCTTGGGGTGCTTGCCCATACCTCACTGAAAGTGGCAACACAAGAGGATGGTAAAGATGTATGGCATGTTTGCCTTTATCAGTCGGGATATAAAGTATTAAAGTTAACAAGTCGTGTTAAAACTACAAAATAATGGCTATGCCAGGTGAGATAGAAGCAGTTCCAACGGCAATGTTTAAGCAGTAGTTAGACAGGCACATGAATGGCAGGGGATGGAGGAATACAAAATGTTCAGACAGATGTGATCAATTTAAATTAGTGTAATGGTGTGAACAGACATCACAGGATGAGGCCTGTTTCTGTGCTGCATCGTTTTAAATTCAGTGATAAATCTGATATGTGAGATTATGTGCATTCTCAGCATTTAGCATTTAATTTAGAATCAATCTCTCTCCACACAAGTGTGTGATCCAAGTACTTTCAGCTTTTGCAATATTTTGATTTGTCTTTTTTTTTGGTGCTTTCAGTACAAATTGTGATCTCTTGCATTTAACTGTTTCCTAAAGGTTCTATGGGAGTCAGTGATTCAAAGCACTGTTCTTCAAGTGGAATTTGAAACATTTGCCCAATCATTCAATGCATAGTTAAGAGTGGGGCTGAGGTGCGCATTGATAGTAAAAGATAAATCTGGGTGACTGACCCATTTATTGTAGTCCCATTTATTGAAGTATTAACAACAATTATTAGTTGAGGCTACATTTATTTTAGATAAATATTTTGGGCAATTTTACTAGTCATGTGTTGGCGTAAATCTGTGGTGCTACCTTCCCATAGATTGTGAAATAAATGGATATATAGCATTGGTTATGTTACTCCTGTGGCTTATTTAAGAAAGAAGTTGAGAAGATTAGCATCATGGTTGGTACATTATGGGCCAATGGGCTTGTTCCTGTGCTGTACTGTCCTATCTTCTATTCTGAGATCCAATGGTAACGTTTCACCAAGGAACAAACATCACAAATTAAATAAACCCTTCTGTATTCCGCACCTGAAAATTACTTTGCATCTTCTGTAAACCGCCTTTGCTTCTTAATGTCAATTTTATTTTCAGCGAGTTGATTTTTATTTCTATCTCTCTCCTTTCCGTAGTTGGAGCATCTTTTTAATCTTGCAAGGTGCTCCTGTTAGCTCAGTCCTAGTTACCATTGTATCCTTTCTGTCATGTTCTTTTTCTCCTCCCTTGTATTTTATAGGGCGGCTCAAAACACAAGCAGGGGTAAGGCGGAAGTGTTTAGGGACAATTCTTCAATTATCATAGTTTTATTTTATAGGCCATCAGTTTTGTACATATGCATCAATTTGTTTTTTTTGCTCTTTGCGTATCCATTCTCTGTTAAAAGCTTTACTTATTCTCTTCAGTGAGTATCTAATTTTGATTTCTCTCCCTCATGCATGCATGCACTCCATTACCTGCACTGCAGATTAATAAATAGGGTTGTTGATGAGCATGTGAACAGATGGAATCTTTTCTCTTTAGAAAGCTGAGTGAGACCTAATTTTGTTAATGTTATGAAAGTCTAGATAAAGTGGATACAGAGTGTTTCTGTAGGCAGGACAAAAAGTAGAGACCATGAATATAAAATAGTCATTAAGAAACCCAATAGGAAATTCCAGAGAAACTTGTTTATATAACGAGTCATGAGAACGTAGAATTTGCTATTGATGTGTATAGTGTACATTGAATGAAAGGCTGGACGAGGGAACGGGGGAGGGAATGGAGGACGAACGTGAAAGATTCAGCTGAGAAAATTCAGGAGGCAGCACCGGTAGAGTGTGAACAATAGAGTGGAGTGGTTAGTCTGAATGGTTTGTTGCCATGTCATGTTTCCTGTGCAGGTTGATTATTCATTTTAGTGTATGATTTTAGTATTATTTAGTATAAGTTTACTATATGTTGATGATGTTGTCTCATTGCATTCACAGATGAATCAGCAAATGGCAGGAATGAATGTAAGTTGCCCAAGTGGTATGATGGGCTTCAGCCAGCCTGTGAGCCCAATGGGTGGATGGACAGGCAGTCCTGCAGGCCATAGTCTCAGCACTCAGCTGTGGAAATGAAGGGAGATGAGAGCTGATGCCCCACCCGATATGATAAAACGTTTCTGAATTGCATATCAGACATATTATTTGATCTATGTGAAAGAAAGCTCTGGTTTATCTAATTGACCTAGTTGATCTAATCATTCCTGGCAATCTTGTCTATTCAGTCTAATGAAGTGATTCCCTGGTTAAGCTGAGAAATAGCAGTTTCAGAACTGCTTCCCCCATGCATCTTTTCTGAACTCTGTCCACTGCAGGCTGTCTGAGCGGTTTATAATAATCTGTGATGATGATGTTACGTGACTTGTAGCTAGTACTGATACAGCTAGGCAAGGGGGGAAGCAAGCTGTCACTTTACCAACAACCCTGCAAGAGTCCAGTGTCCTCCGGATAAACATCAAAAGTTCCTGTAGATGAAGTTGTATGAGCCAATGCATGTTCAATAACAATGTGTCTGTGTTACAAAGCTGTTCCCGGAGTACCATCCGCATTCTGTCTTTGTCCCAACCATTATTTTTTTTGATATTTTAAAGTGGAGCAAATAAAAGAAAGCAAAGTTATCGAACAATAAATCTGGATGGTGGAGGAAATGGTTGGGTTTAGATCCCAATGGTTGGGTTTAGATCCTAGGGATTGGAAACAACTCGGGTTTGAATATTTTTACTCCTTGCTATTCCAGAGATCACTAAACCATGTGGCTTGATTGTTGTGCACATGTTATTTCTGTACAGAAAGCTCCTCACCCTTACAACTGAGTTATATGTATCTCCTTTTAAAAAAAGGTTATCATTAGATAGCCTTAAATGCTGGGGTGGAAGATTGCAACCTTCACGTGGTCCGCCCTGTTTCGACTAATGCAATCAACTCGACGTGCACAAACGGAAGATCAAATAGAACAAGTTGTCCAACAACTTTAGGCTGTGCACGCCACACGAAAGAAGAAGGCCTTAAATGCTAACAGTCAAAGCAGTGCTAGTATTATAGCACAAAATTCTGATTTGTTGTTTTTACTACTTACATGATACAAATAGGTAACAGATAACCTAAAGTATCATTACAAATCAAGTTTAACAAAGCTGAAATTCTCACCTGTTTCAAAGAAAAGTTCAATGTTATTGCAAGGGGGTTGCAATACTATGATAAATCTCCAACTGTTGGATCTTTTAAAAACTGAGCAGCCTATACAAGTTTAGCATTGTTTAGCATACAATGTGGTGAATAGTTGCAGTGCTGGCTCGAAGGGCCGAAGGGCCAAATGGCCTCCTGCATCTATTTTCTATGTTTCTATGTTTTGTGTTTGTGTTTGCTCAAATGATATTGAGAATCTAGCGTTTTAAATTTTAAGCTATTTGACCCAATTGTGACAATGTCTACCGATGTTGAAAGGTATGATGAAAGGAATATGTTTACAGTATTTTATTCCTGTTTGATGATGCCCTTTTTCACCACAGTTACGTAAATGAGGATCCTTCTCAAAGAGGTGACCCTAACTTAGTAGGTAACAAACACTTGAGAGCAGAATTGTATTTCTGAGCTCACCAACCTGTGGAGTGATGTTCATCTTCCTTGAAACCACAGATTTTAGAGGACACAGATTCCAAATGGTGGACCTTTTTTTTTAACAGTCCCAATTCACAAATTATCAATGTCTGTAACAGTTATTTATAGTTTTTAAAACTATAATGTGGTATATAATGTTTAAACATCTGTTGTAATAGGACGGATTTCTTTTGATGCTGAGTATTATGGCTTTGTTAAATAATAACTGTTGTTTTGTAACAGATACATAAAGTGAAAAGTTACGAGTTTAATGCACCAGATGTGAGCGATAACTAACTGTGTCGCACATTTAATTTCTCTAGAGCTACATCCAGGTTTATTGCTGCAGCGGTGTTTACATTTTATGGTGCCTAGTATAACAAATATGTTATTTACATGTATTAAATCATTTAAACCACTATCCATTGTGCACATTTGGAATCATTTAATTTAATCCTGACATGAGAGATCCTCATTTACTTTTTTTTTTTTAATTTTTGTTAGTACAGTAATGTGATACCTAAGTACCTAATGCATACAGACACGTTACAATTCTTGTACAACTTCTTATTTTTAATTTAATAATAAAAGAGCAGTGATAGAAAGAAGAAAATAGAGAGTGTCGAGATAGATAGACAAAAGAGTAGGCCTCATTTACTTCTGAACGGTATGAAGAGTTAACCTTGCGTGAGAATGCCTGAAGATGATCCACAGAGTTCAGAATGTTGCTTGAGTTGATGAGATTTTGTTTTTATTGAAGAGAAGTGAATGTAATCACTCTTTATTGATATTTCTTTATGATATTGAAAGTGATCATTCAACACAATGTCACAAGGCACAAAACCCCAACAACCCTATTCTCCTAATTTTTCCTGCAACATGTTCTCCCCATATTCCTGTCAACTAGAGTAATCGGGCACAAAGGGAATGTGCAAACTTCACACAGACAGCTCTAGAGATCTGAATTAAACTGCTTGATGGAGCAATGCAACAGCAGCTCTGCTAGCTGTGCCACTATCATTTGTATACACTGAACTTACAGGTAAGTGACTCAACTACATAAGTAGACAGAGGAAGATGTTTTATTTGTATGTGACATACTTTTATTGAAATGAACAAATGTGCTACAAAACATGCAGATGACAACAACGTTTTTAAAAATTGATGTTAACTCTTGCTTGGCAAAGTGTCCCAAGTGAATAATAATTTATCCTACTTGTTGCTGCCACAGATTGCTTGCATAAACTGTTTCGTTGAAGGTTCACCAGGATGCGTGCAGAGCTCCCTGCACGTTCTATTCTGAGAATAGTGGTTCTATACTTCGATGTGAATTACATCCTGGTTCTGTTTAGGTTCAAAAACGAGGTTTGCCTTTTCGGTCCGTGTGTGCCAAACAAGGACCTAAAATATAGAAAGAATAATCATTTGATGCTGTTTCTCTGGAAAAAGCTGCCAAATTAACTTTTTCCCATAGCTCTGAAAATATCTTCAGCTGAATTGATCATCCTATGCCTGTTTGAAAATTGCTATTGAATCTGACCCCACTACCAATTCACGCAGTGATACTTCAATTTAAAAAATCGAATTCGCTCTCCTTTTTCCAGTGAATAAAACTATCAAAACCTCGCCTCATTTTTAACACCAATTAAATTTCAATATTCTCCTATTGAAAAATAATTGCAATGATTCCAAATCCAAATGAGTGTAACAATCACTTTTTCTCAGTGTGTTGGTTGCTTCATTTCTCTAACTAGGTCTGATTACGTTTCTGTAGTGAAGAGTACCTTCTAACACCGAACATGCTGTCAGGGTGAACATTTTTTCCTCAGATCCCCTCTAACTATTTTATTCCTCACCTCAAAGCAAATCTGAAGGAATAGTAGAATTAGGCCATTCAACCCATCAAGTCTACTCCGCCATTCAATCATGGCCGATGTATCTCTCTAACCCCATTCTCCTGCCTTCTTTCCGTAACTTCTGACACGTGTACTAATCAAGAATCTATCTATATCTGCCTTTAAAATATCCACTGACGGCCTCTACAGCCTTCTGTGGCAAACATTACACAGATTCACCACCCTCTGACTGAAAATGTTTCTCCTCATCTTCTTCCTAAAACAGCATCCTTTAATTCTGTGGCTATGACCTCTAGTTCTAGGCTCTCCAACGAATGGAAGCATCCTCTCCACATCTACTCTATCCAAGCCTTTCACTATTCTGTATTTTTCAATGAGGTCCCCCCTTATTCTTCTAAACTCCAGGGAGTACAGGCCCAGTGCCGACAAACACTCATCATAGGTCAACCTACTCATTCCGGGGATCATTCTTGTAAACCTCCTCTGGACCCTCCAGAGCCAGCACGACCTACCTCAGATATGGTGCCCAAAATTGCGCACAATATTCCAAATGCGGCCTTACCAGCGCCTTAGAGCCTCAGCATTACATTTCTGTTTTTGTATACAAGCCTTCTTGAAATAAATGCTAGCATTGAGTTTTCTTTCTTTAGTTCCAATTTGACTTGCAGGTTAACATTTTAGGAGTCCTGCACCAGCACTCCCATGTCACTTTGCACCTCCAATTTCTGGATTCTCACCCCATTTTGAAAATAATCGACACCCTCTACTTTTAGATATTTATATTGGATAGGCTGGGACTTTTTCCTTTATAGAGTATCTGAGGCTGAGGAGTGACATTGAGACATATAAGATCATGACAGGCATGGGTAAGGTGAATGTTCAGCCTTTTTTCCCCAGGTAGAGGATTCTAAAACTAGAGGCATGGTCTCAAGATGAGAGGGGAGAGATTAAAGAGGGACCACAGGAGTAGATACATGGCTGGAATATCTTTATGGGACAAATCCAAATAAATTTGCCACACTTGTATGGCTAATATTTATCTTCCCATCTCAATGAAGAGATTGTGAATAAACATGATAAATAAGTTGCTAAATTTTTTAACTTAACTGATGCAGCCAGATTTTATTTTGACCACCTTCAATGACACAACAAAATTAAAGATGAGGAAGGGATGGGGACCGAGAACATATATATTGATGTGGGCGGTGTATTTGATGTGGTCAATGCAGACTTCTGCAAGGCCTTTGACAAGTTTTGACATGGCAGATTGGTCCAAAAAGTTAAAGCCCAAAGAATCTTAACTTGAATAGCAGTCAGGATGCTGGAGGAAGGTTGTGCTTGTCATTGGAAGCCAGTAACCAGTGGTGTATCACAGGGATCTATGCTGGGACCTTCGCTTGTCATGTACATTAATTATTTGGATATAAATGTAGGAGGCATGATTAAATTTGTGGTTGACATAAACATTGGTGATGGTGTTCATAGTGAGGTGGACGGTTTTAAGTTATTGGTCAGTTGTTAAATTGGGTTCAGCAAAGGCTGGTCATATGCCATGAATGGAACAGGACCTTATTGTCCATGCCCAAAGCTCTCCCCCAAGATGGAATCGGAGGTAGATTAGGTAAACAGGTGGAAAAGGTAACAGGCACACAGATGTGGTCAGGGCATAGATTACAAGAGCATGGTACTTTATAAAACCACGGTTAAACCACAGCTGGCGCATTGCGTGCAACTTACGATTGTCACGGTAACGATGGGGCATAATTGCATCGGAGAGCGGACAGATTTACCAGGTAATGAATAGGATGAAATGTTTCAGATAGGAGAGATTTGCTTTCCTTGAAGCAGAGGAAACCTATTAGAGAAAATATGACAGGTGTACTAAAAACTACGTGGGGCACTGACGGTGAATAGAGAAAAACGTTTTCCCATCATGGTCACAGAGCTATACAGCATGGAAACAGGCCCTTGTCCCACCTCGTCCATGCCAGCCAGGTTGGCATACTGGGCTGGTCCCATTTGCCTGCATTTGGCCAATAGCCCTCTATACCCTTCGTATCCATATCTATCCAAATCTAATGTCTTTTAAAGTCGTAATTTTGTAACGGTACCCCCTTTGATAGCTTCCTCTGGCGGCTTATTCCAGATATGATTATCCACGGAGTGGCAAATATTAGCTAAAAATGTGTGGCAGATTTCTTTGGAATTGGCCCATAAAGATCCTCCATTAGGTATCTATAAATTTGATGCTTAACAAATTAACAATGGGGTGTTTTAATTTATACTGATTGTTGTAATTCTTTCCAAATCGCACTGGTTAGTGCTGGGATTGTCACCTTTCCCAATGCAGTTGCTTTCGATTTTTAACATGTTGTGTTGCCCCTCTTTAAAAAAACAGACAAATAGTCATTACCTTGGTGCAGTTAGCAGCTTTTGGCTCAAGTTCATGGACGGTTGTAATTTGTTTCAGAAAGTCTGATTCTTGCATGCCAGGTTGTGATCCACCCCGCTTGAAGACAGCTTTTGGATTTGATAGAATAACCTTCAGATTCACAGCAAATCCTATTGAAAAACAAAATTAGTTACTTTTGCTTTTGAAAACAAACTAGGTTGCTTGGATGCAATCACATTGTTCCTAAATCATTTCTCCTTGAAGTGTTTCCGCAATAGCATTGTTTTTTATGCTTACAGTACTCTGCCATTTGCCCTACTGACCAGCAGCCAAAATGGTTTTGAGTAACCTTTTGCCTGTGCAATGGAAAAGGCAAAGTACTCCTGTAAATGTGTCAATTCTTAAAATTGGGGAATATTAGCACAAGTTAGGCCTTTAATGTATCTCTGATTGTTTATGAGATCAGTGGCAGAACATGGTCCAATTTATCTGCACCCCAGAAAGTTTCTGCTACCTGCAATGGATTGAGTAGATTCTTCAAATCATGCCCACTTTATTAAGGGTACAGTTACTACTAGACTGCAGGTTTTAAATGTCTAATCCCGAGACAATTAATTATGGACTATTCTGAACCGTGGAATGGTTCCATTCGTTTTTGACCACTGTTTTTCTAGTTTATTTTTCAGTTCAGTTTAGTTTATTGTCACGTTTACCAGGGTACAAAGAAAAGCTTTTGTTACGTGCCAACTAGTCAGCAGAAAGACAAATACATGATTACAATGGGTCCATTTACAGTGTATAGAGAGATTTAAGAGTTTGGAGCGATTATAATGAGTGTAGATCTGCTTCTGTGGCTAGGACTCAAATAGTCGCCTTGGTTTGGAGCTTCATGTAAAGCCTGGATACTTGTATTAAAACATGTTTCTTTGTGGTGATAAATCCAGTCTTAACTCTCAAAATAAAACGTTGCTTTGTTACCCACTGTTAAATATTTTATGACATGTTTATATGGCAAGTTTAACCAAAAAAAGGTTGCAATGGTTCAAAGATTTTGATTGATTATACAAACAAATTTTAGAGGAAACTTAGTTCAACATGGCAGGTGTAATTTCACACGCATTTATTTAACATTCTGTGCTCGTGTGAGCTTTACCACTGAATTTTGCAACTGTATCAGGCTGATCTTAACCAATCATTGGCAAAAACAGTGACTCGAGAACAATTGTATTTGTCTGGGAAATTGAGCCCAGCGTCACTGCTGATGTATCTGATGCAGCCCTAAAGTCATGCAGAGATGCCACTGTAACTCATCACAATTAAGAGGTTTCTGTGCTTACAAAAGGCACTGATGTGTCAACCACTGCATACTGCTTGGGGAGTGATTTGAGGGTCCGCCACATTGTGTAAGGAGGTTAATAGATTGCCATTGATAAAAAAGTGAGGGTTTTATTGTCATTTGTCCCAAAGCAGAACAATTAATTTCTTACATTAGGTTTCAAGAATTGAAAATAAATAAACCCTTCTGTCGTTATCTGGAATTTACCCCTTTGCCTCATTTGTCTGATCTGACTTTAAGTGAGGGACCAAACTCATGTTTTATTTATGTTCGTTATTATAGATGGATCAGTGAAGGGTGGCATGGCTTGTAGAGCCAGTGCCTAACAGCACCAGGCACCCGAGTTTGATTCTGACCTCTGTGGAGTTTTCATGTTCGCCCTGTGATTGCATGGCTTTCCTCTGGGTGCTCCGGCTTCCTCCCACACCCCAAAAACATGGGCTTTACGTTAATTGGCCTCCTTAAAATTGCCCCTAGTGTCCAGGGATGGTTAAGAAAATGGGATAACATAGAACTAGTGTGAATCGATGAACAATCATCAACATAGGCTCGGTCGACCTGAAACATCGCCTATTCCTTTTCTCCAGAGATGCTGCCAGACCCACTGAGTGACTCCAGCATTTTGTGTCTATCTTTGATGGAAACCAGCATCTGCAGTTCCTTCTTTACAGGGCTTATTTCCATGTAGTATCTAAAAAAAATTGCCTAAAATATAACAGCTACTCATTCTAGGCACATCAACCCTTCCTGAGCCCAATTTCTATGAAATCGTTTTCAAACACATCCGGATGCCTACGACTACTTGAACATTTGTATCCGACTCACAGCAAATATTGATCGATAACAATACAAAATGATTGTTAAAATGTGAAGAAAAAAATTAGAACATATACCACAAAAATCTATAAAATTATTTTGTGATTTCCCTTAGTTAGTGCATTACAACAAAATAAAGTAATGTAAGATTATCAGAATTCTTAATATTATATTGAGGGCTTTGAATTATTTTTAAAAAACTGTGATCCCCACTGCCTTCTGTGGTCAAGAGCATCAAATATTTGCCATTGTGGTGAAGACATTTCTTCTCACTGCCAACGGGATAACCCCTTTTGAAACTCCTGGAATTCCTTTGGTCCACATGTCAGGTTTACCTATTCCCAAGTTCAGTGTGTAAGAAGGAACTGCAGATGCTAGTTTAAACCGAAGATAGACACAAAATTCTGTGGTAACTCAGCGGGACAGGCAGCTTCTCTGGAGAGAAGGAATGGGTGACATTTCGGGTCTAGAAGGGTCTTGACCCAAAACGTCGCGCTTTCCTTCTCTCCAGTCCCGCTGAGTTATTCCAGCTTTTTGTATCTATCCCCAGTTAAGTACTTTTGTTTAACCACATTTGTCTTCCCTTTACAATCTCTTCAATAAAGGGACCTAGAGTCTTGAAGGTCCACTGGCTCTTTTATAGTCAGAAGATAATCCTGATTCAACAACGTTGATTCCCCTGCATTGCCTCAAACATAGTGGCATGCAAACCTTCATGCTCAATTTTATTCTGTCTATAGGTTGGAATACAAAATGTCAAGAAATACTGCCTTTTGTTATTGACTTATTGGTATGGGAAAAGGTAGAGGCATAGATAGGGTAGACAGTCAGAACTTGGATGTGTGTGTGTGTGTGTGTGTGTTTATTTCTTTGTGTGTTGTCACATCTTCGCGAAAAAACGACGTGGTAATGGTAGAAATATTTCATATTCCGATAGAGATTTTTCCCCTGGAGTACAAAATCACCTTATCTGAAAATTTCAAGCTTTACTTCTCGACTTATTACTGAAAATGTTCATAAATCTGAAAAAACGTAGAATTTAAAAACCACTGTCTTTCGCTGATGACGTAACAATGGGTCTGCTCCGTGCGCCCTTCTTCCACGTGCTTCACTTATCCCAGGGTGGAAATGTCAGAGGGCATAACTTTAAGCTGAGAAAGGTAAAGTTTAAAGGACATGTCCAGGCACTTTTTTTTTACATAGATTGGTGGGTGCCTGGAACATACTAACTGAAAATGGAACACAAACGAAAATGGTGGAAAAGCTGTAGGTGTGCTTGCCTTCATATGACAGGTCATTTTTAGTATAAAAGTCTGCAAGGTGTGTTGCATCTGTATTTAAAAAAATGGTTAGGCCACATTTGGAGTATCGCATGCAGTTCTGCTCACTGCATTACAGGAAGGGTGTAGAGGGGGCACAGAAGAGGATCACCAGGATTTTGCCTGGATAAGAGAGAATTAGCCATAAGGAGGTGTTAGATGAACAGATTGTTTTCTCTGAAGCATCAGAGGCTGAGGGGAGACCTGATAGAAAATAATGAGGCATAAATAGGGTAGTTAGTCAGCCTTTCTCCCAGGGTGAAAATGTCAAATACAAGAGGACAGAGCTAGAAGGTAAGAGGAAAAAAGTTCAAAGAAGATTTTTTTTTGCACAGAATATGTGCCCCGGAATGGTGTGGAGGTGGCGGAAGCAGATATGACAGCAACATTTAAGAGGAATGTTGACAGACACACAAACTGGCAGCTAATGGAAGGATACATAGGCAGGCAGATGAGATTAGTTTAAATTGGCATCATGGTCAATGCATATATCGCAGGGTGAAGAGCCTGTTCCTGTGCTATTCTATGTTCAATAAATACCAAAGATGGGAACATTCTGAGACCTGGCATAGCTGTGATGGGCTGAATGGCCTACTACGTCAGAAGGAAATATGCAATGTGCCCACCACTGCAACAGCACGGTGAAGTTCTGCCCTGTCAGAATGCTATCCAAAAACAGCAAACAACCATTATCAACCAGTTCCGTGTTCCCCAGCTGATCTCCCAACTGGTTATCTCTGTGTTCGATTGACCCTGGCTCCAACCAAGTTAAATAAATACAGATCTGACGTTGAACAAGTCTTGCCCATTTAACAGGAAACAATGAAATGAAGTGATGTCATTTTCTTAGAAATAATTATTTTGAATAGCTGCTACTCCCTAGTGAATGTTGCCCAAGAGATCCTCTCAGATTAATTTATGTTTAAAACATAATTATTTGTCAGACACTTGCTGCAATATCCAACTCCCAGCAGAAATTAATTTTCGCTCTACTGTCAATGCAAGGAAAAAAATCTCAACATAGCTCCTTTCCCCAGAGCGTTTCATCGATAGTCACACGACACCTGCTTGATGTCTGCTTTGATTGCATCGGCCCATTGCAGAGTTCTCAGATTTGTATTCATTATTAAATGTACAGAAAATCCATTAGTAAATCTTTTTATTGAATTAATAATGTTTATCACTCAGTCTTCTCCCCAGGCAGCATTCAGGGATGTCCAATGACCAAAGCCTAAGGCTCTTCCATATCTCTGCTGCTGTCAACAATCCACTGGGCCAGGAATTAAGTCACACTCTGTTCTTGTTTCTATAGGCTGCCATCATTAATTCGCGCATACACACACATACAAGTATGTACACACATGAACACACAAGCATATCCATAGATACAAATGTAGGTACAAATTTATTATACATGTCCTCATAATAATAGACAATAGGTGCAGGAGTAGGCCATTTGACCCTTCGAGCACCGCCATTCAATGTGATCATGGTTGATCATCCACAATCAGTATCCTGTTCCTGCCTTCTCCTCATATCCCCTGACCCCACTATCTTTAAGTGCCCTATCTAGCCCTCTTGAAAGTATCCAGAGAACCGGCCACCGCCCTCTGAGGCAGAGAATTCCACAGACTCACAACTCTGTGTGAAAAAGTGTTTCCTCATCTCCTTTCTAAATGGCTTACCCCTTATTCTTAAACTGGTTCTGGACTCCCCCAACATCGGGAACATGTTTCCTGCCTCTAGCGTGTCCAAACCCTTAATAATGTTTAAATAAGATCCCCTCTCATCCTTCTAAACTGCAGAGTATACAAGCCCAGCCGTTCCATTCTCTCAGCATATGACAGTTCCGCCATGCCAGGAATTAACCTTGAATAAACATACGCCGCACTCCCTCAATAGCAAGAATGTCCTTCCTCAAATTAGGGGACCAAAACTGCGCACAATATAAATAGGTCATAAATGGATTGGCCCAATACATGGGCAAGCAAGAAATAGTGTACCTATATATTAACAAATATGTGTAAGTGTAGGAAAGAAACGTAGATGCTGGTTTAAACCAAAGATAGATACAAAAAAGTTGGAATAACTCAGCGGGTGAGGCAGCATCTATGGAGAAAAGAAATAGATGACATCTCGGGGCGAGATCATTCTTCAGACTGAGAGTCAGGCTGCTAGGGAAGATGAGACCCCATGGTATTAAAGAGAAGATACTGGCATGGGTTGGCTGGATGGCAGAAGGTAAAGAGTTGCAATAAAAGGTGCTCTTTCAGGATGACTGCCAGTGAACGACACACACTGAACTTTTTTTCTACTCCCGTTGTGTACTATGTTTACGTATTCTGTTGTGCTGCGGCAAGCAAGAATTTCATTGTTTTATCTGGGACATATGACAATAAAACTCTTAACTAGTGGAGTTCTGTCAGGGTCAGTGCTGGGGCCGCTTCTCTTCCCATTGCATATTAACAATTTGAATAAGGGGATTGTAAGCTTTGTGGCCAAGTTCGCAGATGATGCTAAAACCTTCTGGGCTCCCACCTGTGTAACATCAGACATACCTGTCACCTGCCCACATTTTTATTATCCTTTTAGCCCTGCCTTTATCGACCCTTCCCTAACATCGCAGAAACAGTTTTTGTCTGATGTAGAATGTGCATATCACAGTGTCCACCCACACACCCACACAGTTTAGTTTAATTATTGAAATGTGTACCGAGGAAAAGTGAAAATCCAGTGAAAAGCGTTGTGTGCTGTCCAGTCAAAGAAAATACTAAACACGATTACATTCAAGCCATCTACAATGCACAGACATAGGACAAAGGGTAGAGCACTTAGTGCAAGATTACGACTCAGACACGGTCTTTATTTTCTCTGCATCTCTTAAACCTAAAACATGTTCAATAGTAATACTGACCAATTCTGAAGGTGGGCTTTCCATCTGAAGTAGCTAGTTTGTTTCCCCCTCCACCTGATCTGCTGAGTGTTTCCAACATTTCTGGTTGTAGTTCAGCTTACCTGCATTTGCAGTTTTTTTTTTTTTTTGCTTCATGGTGCACTTGGTGGCCGCATTTTGAAGTGCACTTTCTTTCATCAGACTATTATCCACCGTTGTGTCCAGAACATGAGTGTACACCTTATTACAGACTTTCAATAACTAACATGTGTCCTTGCTTCACACATACGGTTGTGACATCTGGGCCTTTGACACATCGAGACAGAAATATACAACACTTAAACAATTTATGGAACCTTCTGTGCATCTGTTATTCACAGGCCTTGCTCTGCACACTGGGATAACTGTATACAAACACATTGTTATGTTAAGCCTTGGAAACACATCCTGGTTTTCCAATCACACCACTTGGTCGGCCAGTTGGGAAAAGCAGAGGGATCATCCCTTTGTTGTGAGATTGCACCATAATTTTCCAGCCATCCTCCACCCTCACATTCTTCACCTTGACTGCTTTCATCCATTGAATATCCTTCATCTCCATTGGAAGACACCAAAGTCATTGCCTTTAGCTGGCGGCCAATCCACCAATAGCTGGTAATCTCCAGCTCCCATGTCAGAGAAAAAGCATGGTAGCCAGGTTCCTGCTACTGCCTGTAATCTCCCTCTTCCCACTGTGGAACTAGATCTTCAGAGGAAGAGTAGCACTGCACTGCAAATAAGGGAGATTGGATAATGGGGAAGGATAGAGGGCCTTAGAGGGCATTAGAGTGGTGGGAGAGCAGATAACCATGTTCTACAAAGTGAGAAAATGTATCCATTCAAATAGTACCCTATAATGACTTCAGGACCTCTGAATAGGTTGGAGTACAGCGCAGCTCAGCACTGCTGGAAAGCGAGGATTATTTTCAAATTCTGCGCCGCACCTGCAAGGCACAGTGAGTTGCTACTTTACAGAAGTAGACACCTGGGTTCGATCCCGACCACGGGTGCTACCTGTATGGAATTTGCATTCTCCCTGTGACCGCGTAGAGGACCAAGTGATTGTTGAAGAGAACATAAATGTATGAGATCAGACTTGTAAGGAACATAAAAATGGATTGAAAAAGGTTTGACTAGCATGGGGAAAGCAAAAGATTAAGGAAGACAAATGTATGTCCTTTGTCGTTAAAAAAAGGGGCATTGATAATGGAAATGAAGACATAGTTTAACTTGATTTAGTGTTTAGAGAATAGTGGTGGGGTTAAACTTAAAATTAAACCAGTTTGGTTCTATCTTCACAGACAATTTAAGGGATCCCATGAGCCTAATGAAAGGAGGAACTAAAGGAAACTGCTTATTGAAAGTATACCGCTGGAGAAATGAATAGTGCTGGAACTGAAAACTAACACATCCCCACGACCCGATGATCAGCATCTCAAAGCGGTTTGAGGTCGCCATGGAAACAGCGGGCATGTTGGTTATCATTTTCTACAGTTCCCCATGTTGCGGAGGGATCTCTGCAGGCTGGAGGGGGGGGGCGGGGGGGGGGGGGGGGGGGGGGGAATGTAACGTTGTTGTTTACAAGGGAGGGAAATCAGGGACCTACAGATTAATTTGCCAACCATCTGAAAAGGGAAAATGCTGGAGTTAATTCTAAAATAGGCAATAACAGAACACTTAGTAAATGTTTTAAAGAAGGAACTGCAGATAGGGTACACAAAGAAGAAGGGTCTAATCTCCTTCGCTCCTTAACACCGCTGAGAACCCACTTAGTAAATGTTGTCTAGTTTCGAGACACAGCGTGAAAACGGGCCCATCGGCTCAAGGTGTCCACGCTGACCAGCAAATGCCTGTTCACTAGTTCTATCCGACACACTAGGGACAATTTACAAAATCTAATTAATCTACAAACTGATACATCTTTGGAGTCAGTACGAAAACCAGAGTACCCAGGGAAAAACCCACGTGGGTACAGAGAGAACATATACAAACTGCACTCAGCCTGTTCCCGTAGTCAGGATCGAACCCAGGACTCTGGTGCTGCAAGGTAGCAACTCCACGCTGCCCCGCCCTAGATTTCTGAAAGAGGAATTGTGCTTGGGAAACCACATGGAATTTTTTGATGAAGTAACCAATAGAACAGAACCAGTTGATGTGATGCATTCAGATTTTCAGAAAGCTTTTAATAAGGTTAGTGTGCAGCATTAAAGCACAAGATTTGGGGGGTTGATGAATGGGGACAAACTGGAAATCAGTACTGAGGAAGGAAAGAGAGTGGAGGAATATATTGTCAGTAGCAATATTTTGTAGGAACTTTTTGTGGTGGGAAGCAGTGCCGTGAGATATGGTAGGGATCAGTGCTTGGGCATGAATGACCTGCTTCAGGCAATCTGAATGTAATATTTCTGAACTTGTCGATGACAGAAAACTAGATGGGATTCTGTGTAAAAGGGAAACGCAAAGACGTTTCAGGAAAATGTAAGACAATTGAATAAGTAGGCAAATACTGTACATGACAGGTGCAGTGGATAAATGTGAAGTTACACATTATGAAAAACAAGGCAGCAGGTTATTTTAAATTGAGACAGATTGGGAAAAACTGATGCACAGAGGGGCCTGGGTGTCCTTGTACATCAGTCACCAGCAAGTTAGTGCAAAAAGCAGTTAAGATAGCAAAAGGTACATTGGACCTCATGACAAGCGGCTTCCATGTTCAGGGATTTGGACCCAAAGATCCCTCCGCACATAGAGGGTCTTTTGATCAAACGAATAGGCACGTTCCTCACTACATTTGACCTCCCAAAGTGCAACGCCTCACACTTGCCCGGATTAAAGGTCACCTGCCATTCCTGGTACTGACTTAAAAATCCCATTCTTCTCCTATTTTTGCTGCACCACATGGCAAATTTCACCCAATCACCTTTGCAAATTGGACCATTATAATTCAGTAATATTGATGTGAATGAATTGCAGCAGTGTGGTTAGTATGTTGGACAATGACAGGTTGGGTCTTAAGGGCCTGCCACACTTACGTGTCCTTGGCACACAAATTACGCTACCTTGTGGTCGCGTTGAGGCGCACGAGTACCGCGCGGGGCCGGTCCCACTGAGAAACGCGGAGGGGTATGGAGTTGTGCGCGACATCGCGCGGGGCTTCAAAATTTTTGTAGCGAGTGAAATCTTTGCGCGCCAATGGCCTGTCGCGGAACTGACGACCAAAATGGGACAGGCCCAAGACCCTGGCGACGCAACGTCTCACCTGCAACAGCAGCAGAAGCAGACAAATGATCGTCGAACTCGGCCTGGGGCTCACGGCCGTTGCGGTCCGGATCCGCCCCCACTCCTACTCCCGGAGCGTGGCCAAGAAAATTGAAGATAGACACATAATGCTGGAGTGACTCAGCGGGACCGGCAGAATCCTTGGAGAGAAGGAATGGATGATGTTTCGAGTCAAGACTCTTCTTTACAGACTGAAGAAGGGTCTCGACACGAAACATCGCCCATTCCTTCTCTCCAGAGATGCTGCCAGGACCGCTGAGTTACTCCAGCTTTGTGTCCATCTTTAAATAACGTCACACGCTCCAGACTGCTGTGCGGTCGAATGAAGTCGCGCGCGACCTTCGCCGGACCGTCGCGGCTCAACGCGACCATGAGGTTGCGTAATTTGCGTACCAAGGACACGTAAGTGGGACAGGCCCTTTAGTCACCCACTGGCAGAAGCTATCAATTTCTCTCCAAGCAGACAGCCACACATGTCACCGCCACATTTCATTGGTTTAGATTGCAAGTCCCGACGAATAAAACTCGCGGTGCCAATAGTAAAGTTTCGTTATTTTACTCAGTTTGATGTATGCAAACTAAAATATGGACATTAAAAATGGATGTAAAATGAGTTCAAGACAGAACAATTCTTTCTTCACCGTTCATAAAAGAAGAAATATCTTGTGTTGACAATGGATTCCACACTAAAAGGATAGGGTTTACTACCTAGTGTAAGTTGCCCTAAACAACGTTGAAGGTTCGCTTCGCTCGTAGATGAGGAAATTCAGCAATTTACTAAACGGTACCTTTATAATCCCTCACATAAAGATGAATAATTGTGTGCACGTGTTTTTTTTTAAGTACTTTGACTCTATTGGGTAATTAGTTTAGTTTAGAGACACAGCGCGGAAACAGGCCTTTCGGCCCATCGAGTCCGCACCGACCAGCGATCCCCGCACACTAACACTATCCTACAACCCAATTAACCTAAAAGTATTTGGAGTGTGGGAGGAAACCGGAGCACCTGGGGAAAATCGTGGTGAGAATGTGCAGACGACACCCGCGGTCAGGATCAAACCCGGGGCTCCGGCGCTGTAAGACAGCAACTCTACCGCTGCGCCACCCTTAACTATAATATTAAACTGTTAATGTTCAGTCAGTGCAAGACTTGACTGAAAGCATTTCACTGATGCCAGCTGAATGCAGGAATTAGATCTGGGCTTCTAACCAGAGTAGTTCAATGAACCTTTAAAAAAGTAACAGGGACGGAGTTTTGCTTACCTGCCATGTCGATGGTGAAGGGTCTGTCTGGCCTCCAGCCGGTGTACCAGCCCACCACACGGCCTTGTTCCACCAGCGGCCGCTCATACCGCCGCCCACCAACTAGTCCCACCGGCCAGACAGACACCTTTTTGGTCGAACGCATCTGGAAAAGCAGCAAGGCATGCAAGGGGTTAATCAGTAAGCACAGTCTTCAACTTAAACACAGAAGAAACCAATGAGGTAGATTGATTATAACATTGTTCCCATCTCTTATTTCCCACCAATGATTGTCGCACAACTTCAATGGCTTGTGGCCATGAACATATTCTGGCAGCCCTTGTTCAGTCCATGCACGTGTCAAGCACACAATTGTCAACAGACTGTCTTAGGCCCACTTCGGTCATGGCTGACCATGGGTGTCTCCAGGATTGGAGGACGCCAGCGCGTGACTTTGTTTAACGTGGGGAGACTGGTGCACAGACAGCCACCACACGGTCCTTGCCAGATCTGTGTCAGGATCCAGTGGCATGCAGTGCAAGACGACCGGAGACCCTTTTCTGCTGCAGCCTTCGTCCGCCTTCCCAGCCGTTGTTACGCTTCACTACGGTCAGTCATCATCCTCCACCTGGTCCACCGTTGAGGTCTTGGTTGGATTGCTCTTTGTCAGGGATTCCTCCCTCGAGCTTACCGCCATGGGTGGCCCTACCAGGAGCATAGCTCTCGACGGCATCGCTCTCAGGATCTCAGGACCACACAAGCTTCTCCACCACGATGAGGTGACAATCCATGGACAATACTGTACTTCCACATGAAAGGAAAGTAATGACAAGATTTAACAAGTAATGAAAGACTTAATAGGAATTTGAGGGGTCACTTTTTCACACAAAGGGTGGTGGGTGTGTGGAACGAGCTGCTGAGGAGGTAGTTGAGGCAGGGACTATTAGATGGATAGGACAGGTTTAGAGGGATATGGGCTAAACGCAGGCAGGTGGGACTAGTGTAGTTTAGTCTTGAGATACAGTGCGGAAACAGGCCCTTCGGTCCACCGAAACCTCACCCACCAGCGATCCCACACATTGACACTACACCAGGGACAATTTACACATATATCAAGCCAATTAACTGACAAAACTGTACGTGTTTGGAGTGTGGGAAGAAACCGATCTCTGTGAAAATGGGGCGAACATATAAACTCCGTACAGACAGCACCCGCGGTCGGGATCGACCCGGGTCTTTGGCGGTGCAAGCGCTGTAAGGCAGCAACTCTACCACTGCGCCACACTATTTAAGAATACAATAACTGGGGCACATTGAAAGTGCAGTGAAACCCCACTTGCAGGAAAGTTACTGAGTGTACAATGACTGGTTCATTGGGGATGGTGGGTGTCTGGGGGTGATAGACAAATGCATGGAAGCAACACATATAAACAAGAAATACAGCATCCAGAAAACTCCTTTCAAATACAATCTTGGCTATCCCAATGTTACAACATGACAGAACCTAGGAGGAGATCTCAGCAGGAAACATCATTACAAATCAAAATCTTGTTTCCAACCCAAGAACCAGGCTCTGACCCAGTTTGAACGTTCTGGATAAAGTACAGACTGGTTATAGAACAGTACACAATATAGAACAACAGGAACGGGTCATTCAGCCCACAATGTCTAGCTGAACATGATTACAAGATAAACTAATCTCTTCTGCCTGCACTTGAAACATAATGCTCAATTCTCTGTCCCGATGTCCCAAATATGTCCGATTATGTCCAACGTGGCCCTCTAATGCACAAGAGCACTTTAAGCCTTGGCCTGGCTGTTACTGGAAATCCTGATCAAACTAGGGGCAGATAATAACATCCCAGATCTAACGCAAGCTTCAGAACAAGGACAGTTTCTGCTGCTAATACCTTACAAAATAAATGTATTTATTGGTGTAAGGTTGGAAACGTGGTAAATAATTCACATACCAGGAACCCAGAACTAGCAATGAAACCAACAACCTGACAATTTGATTCTACTAAATGTTGGGCGAGAGATTTGGTTGAGTTTCATTTTTGTTTTAAGACTCACAGTTTAAGCTGGCAAAGAGAACCTTGTGATTAACCACAACAGCTCCCATGATCTCTCCCGAAGATGGAAACAAGACGGAAACAAATTCCGATCCATTTAGGCATAAATGTGAGAGATTTCTGGGAGAGTTACTTTTTGCAGCTTTGACACAATGACAAGATAACATAATTCTGGTTCTATAATTTATATGGCTTTCCACCACAAAATTCGCACTGTAGTGCCAAAATGAACCCAATTAACCTTTGTTAAAATTTATTAAATAAATGGTAACATTGATGAAAGAAGTTTTTAAAAATTAACTTCCACTCTACCCTACCTATTGTACTTGAGTTTGACTTGACTGCGTTAATGTATCGTATTATCTGATCTGATTAGACAGCATGCAAAACAAAGATTTTCACTGTACAAAGTAGCAATGTTACAAATTTTTGAGATTTTAAAAATCAAGTCTGCAATTTATCCCATCAGATAAAGCATACAAAGAAGTTTAATTTGACACCTAATTCACTTTCATATCTTCAGTATTAAAAACATGGCCATTTTCATACTCGGAAATTAGCATCTTGTTCCCCATTGCCTTTCCATTGACTTAACACAAAAGCTGTGATCGAGGACAGTCAAAAGCCCATAACATTCTTAAAAATTGAGAGAACTCAATGAAATTTTCAGTTATTATAGATTGAAGCATTCTGAAACTAATATGAAACAATATTACTTGGATGACCTGAAATAAAAGCATATAATTAGTTAGTTATCTAATTGTAGCTAATTACAAAATTCAATTACTAGATCTAAACATCTATCCATTTCTTAAGAAATGATAAACATTTTTTTAATTGCCTAAGTGTCCAAATAACATTCACACAATAATCCACAATATAACATGATTTTTAAATCTCATTTTCATGAATTTATAGGCCAAATGGAAGGAATTTAGTGTTTAATACCTGTAAATTAATGGCCATGAAAATCAACTTGCGAATGGGTTTTAGTGGAATGCGGTGAAGTCGGCAGGGAAAATACAGCCGGTTCATACATTTTTTTTGTCCCCTTTTCGCAACATGAAAATGTGATTAAATGCTTCCTAAGAACCACGTTTTTATGTAAAAATAAACTGTGTCGCTTCTTTTATTGCCTACGTTAGGTCCGTTCTGCTGTCAGCGTTCAGAGCTTTAGAAGATGATTTTTAAACTACTCTAGTTAATAAATAATCTAGCATAGTTTAAAAATAGCTTCATGAATGAAATGTCGGAGCGATTTCTCTTTAGCGACGAAATCGCCCAACATGGATTCGATTTGGACTGTCTGGGGAAAAACGACATTTTAAACCCGCCCCCTCTGAAAGGCGCCAAAGTCGCGTACACAGGGAGCGGCAGAACTGCAGCGCTGCTAAAGGTAGGTATTGTAACATAACCTATACAAAGATAAAAAGATACAAAGGACATTTATTAGCACATACACCAGTTGGTGCAGTGAAATTTGACTTGCCATTGCAGCACACAAGTAAAGATAAGACACAACATCAAAGAATTTAACTGTAAACATAAAAATGAACACAATGGTTCCCACTGTGGGGGAAGGCAGCAAAAGTCCAGTCCCACCTTGATACATGTGACTATAACACACCTAAGCATAAGCCTAGAAAGATTCCATTAGGCCCTGAGTCTTTTCCACCTTAATGTTCTTCGAGTGACACAACACCTCTTCCTTCTCGATGTCAACTTGATTAAGAATATCAACATAACTCTCCCTGATCACTCTATCTTCCAAGTCTTTCTCCTTGATGAATACTAATGTGAAGTACTCACTTAGTACCTCACCCACTCCTTTGACCACACATATATTCCATCATTCATCCTAGAGTGGACATACCATTTCCCTAACATTCCTTTTGGTTTTAATGTATGTATAAAATGCCTTGGGATTTTCCTTAATCCTACATGCCAAAGACATTTCATGGTTCTTTTATCCCTACTTATTCTCTGTTTAAGTTTTGTAACTGTACCTGCCTGTACAGCTTCCTCTGCAGCTCGTTCCACATACCCACCACCAGAAAAAAGATTTAGAAGATATTGGTGATAGATTTACTGAGTGACAGGAGTAAACATCAAAGTAAATCATGAGTAAATCAAAGTAAGTCATAAAAGTAAACAGTCAAATACAATACATGGAGAAGAAAGGTGTAAAGGCACCAAACGTGGGAAAATGGGACCAGCTTACAGTAAATGGGCATCTTGGTTGGCATCTACGAATTGGGACAAAGGGCCTGTTTGAGTGCTGTATGACTCTATGACTGAATGAGTCAAATGGAGTGAATTAGAGTGGAAAGAGTCAGACTGAAGGCATGGCTCCATGCTCAATGAGATCTTTGCACTTATCTTTAGTAGAGAAGAGGATCCTGCCATTGTGACAAGGAATGAGGAAAGCAAATCTATGAGAGGGTTAAAGGAGGCACTTAAAAGGATGGCTTTCATTGAAGCACGATGTCCTTGCTGTAATGCATCTGAATTTTTCAAAATGTCTTTGATAAATTGTCACATGAAAGAATGGTGCACAAGATAAACGATCCTGGTATTGGGAGATATGTGTTAGCATTGATTGAAGACTTCATTACATATGGAAGAAAGAGTAGGAATTAATGGGTGGAATAATGTAACAAGTAGATTACCACAGGAATCAGTTCAAGGTCCTGAATTATTTAGAATTTATGATTTGGAAGAGGAGACAGAGCGTAATGTGTTGTAGTCGTAGAGTCATACAGCGTGAACCCTTTGGCCCAATTTGCCCAATCTACACTAGTCCCACCTGCCTACTTTTGGCCCATATCCCTCTAAACCTACCCTTATCCATGTACCTGTCTGAATGTTTCTTAAACATTGCGATAGTCCCTGCCTCAAATACCTCCTCCGGCAGCTTGTTCCATACATCCACCACCCTTTGTGCAAAAAGGTTACCGCTCAGGTTCCCATTAAATCTTCCCCCCCCCCCCCCCCCCCCTCACCTTAAACCTATGCCCACTGGTTTTCGATTCCCCTAATCTGGGCTAAACACACAGTCTGTTTCTATTCCTCTTGTGATGTTGTACATGTGTAAAGGAGTTTATCTGATTGAAACATATAAAACCATAGGAGGCCTGACAGGATAGGTATTGAGATATTTCCAAAGGCAGGAGAGACTAGACCTGGTTACGAGGAGGTGGGCATTTAAACTGAAGTGCATGGGAATATCTTCTTGCAGAGGTTAGCGAACCTTTGGAACTCTCCATCAGGGAGGATTGTGAAGGCTAAATTAATATATGTATTTAAAGAGGAGACAGATAAGGATTTGAGGGCCATGGGAACCGGCACCAGAGGAGGAGATGAGACCCGAGCCAGATCATCCATGATCATGTTGAATGGCAAGGCAGGCTTGATGGTGCCAGGTGGCCAACTCCTGCTCCTATTTGGTTACGCGGCGCTGTGGAATATATTTTACTCTGTTCCATATTTTATTAAATTTGAAATTGAAAGTTCAAGTTTAGTTTAGTTCAGAGATACAGTGCAGAAACAGGCCCTTCGACCCACCGAGTCCGTGCCGACCAGCAATCCCCACACATTTACACCAGGGACAATTTACGATTATACCAAGCCAATTAGCCTACAAACCTGTATGTCTTTGGAGTGTGGGAGGAAACCAAAGATCCTGGAGAAAACCCATGTGATCACGGGGAGAATGTACAAACTCCGTACAGACAAGCACCCGTAGTCAGGATCGAACCCAGGTCTCTGGCGCTGTAAGGCAACACCTCTACTGCTGCGCCCATCAGAATGGAGCGTCTAAATTGCAGAATATAGTAATGGAAGGTATTTGTGCGGATAATACAGCTCTTATTGTGCCTTTGAGTGTTCACATTTTGTTTAACAAAATAGATGATACAAAATTTCAGTAATCGAAGCAGCAGTGAAAACAGAGATGCAATTGGCTAAGCAAATGAAAACATAACCCCGGCTCCTATCCCCCAACCCTTTCTTCACTACATCGACGCCTGCACCAGGGCTGCCTCCTGCACCTGCATAGAATGCGTGCATTTCATCAACCTTGCTACTAACTTCCACCCTGGCCTCAAATTCATATGGACTACCTCTGACCACTCTCTCTCTTTCTCGATGCCTCTAACTCCATCACAGGAAACAGACTATGTAGTAATGACTATTACAAACCCATTGACTCCACAGTTGCCTTGACTACACTTCCTCCCACTCTGCCTCTTGCAAGGATGTCTTCCGTTACTTTCAAGTACTTTCGCTTCTGCTCCCAAGATCAGGCTTTCCTCGATGAGGCATCCTGGATGTCCTCTTTCTTCAGTACACGTAGTTTCCCCTAGCTGGATAGACCACTCACCTGCATCTCCTCTGTGTCCCACTGTTCATCTCATTCTCCCTGCCCCAGACAGCACAAAAGGCAGTTCCACTGGTTCTCACCTTTCACCCCACCCCACCCAATTGCCTCCTTTTCCCTTTAGTCAGAGGGTGGTGAATCAGTGAAATTCTTTGCCACAGAAGGCCATGAAGGTCAAGCCAGTGGATATTTTAAGGCAGAGATAGATAGATTCTTGATTAGTACAGGTGTCAGAGGTTATTCTACTGTCACAGGCAGGAGAATGGGGTTAGGAGGGAGAGATAGATCAGCCATGATTGAATGGCGGAGTAGACTTGATGGGCCAAATGGCCTGTTCCTACTCCTATTTCTTATGACCTAGCCTTGTCACTTAGACTTGTCAATCAACCCCCCCCCCCCCCCCCCTCATCTTACCTTCTGTAGGAAGGAACTGCAGATACTGTTTTACACCGAAGTAAGACACAAAATGCAGGAGTAACTCAGCGGGACAGGCAGCAGGTCTGGAGAGAAGGAATGGGTGACGTTTCGGTCGAGTCTGAAGAAGGGTCTCGACCCGAAACGTCACCAATTTCTTTGCTCCAGCGACGCTGCCTGTCCCGCTGAGTTACTCCAGCAATTTGTGTCTATCTTCAATTATCACTTGCCAGGCTTTGACCCACCCCACCTCTCATTTCCTAGCTTTCTCCCTCAACTCCAATCAGTCTGAAGAAGAATCCCTACCCAATATGTCTCCTATCGATGCCCTCCATAGTTACTGCCGACCCACTGAGTTCCTCCAGCATTTTGTGCTTTGCTGAAGATTCCAGCATTTGCAGTTTCTTGTGTCTCCATGGAAACAGTGAAAGGTTCTTATGCAGTGCTGGTTAGCATCCTCTGATACCACTGTCTTGGAAAAATCAAGTAACCAGGATGTTCGATATAGTTTTAAACTAAAAGTAGCAATGTTACAAAATTTTGAGATTTTAAAAATCAAGCTGCAAATTATCCCATCAGATACATCATAAAAAGAAGTTTAATTTGACACCTAATTCACTTTCATATCTTCAGTATTAAAAAAGTTATGGCCATTTTGATACATCTTGTTCCCCATTGCCTTTCCATTGACTTAACTCAAAAGCTGTGATCTAGGACAGTCAAAAGCCCATAACTTTCTTAAAAATTAAGAGAACTCAATGACATTTTCAGTTAATATGGATTGAAGCATTCTGAAACTAATATGAAACAATCTTACTTGATAACCTGAAATTAACGCATATAATTAGTTAGTTACCTAATTGTAGCTAATTACAAAATTCAATTACTAGATGTAAACATCTATCCATTTCTTAAGAAAAGATAAACATTTTTAAATTGCCTAAGTGTCAAAATAACATTCACGTGATAATTCACAATATAACATGATTTTTAAATCTTGTTTTCATGAATTTATAGGTCAAATGGAAGGAATTTAGTGTTTAACTCCTGTAAATTAATGGCCATTTAAATCAACTTGCGAGTGGGTTTTAGTGGAATGCGGTGGATTGGAACGTTGCAGTTTGCGGTGAATTTAACCCACAGTGAAAAACACTGCCGGTTCGTATATTTTTTTTGTCCCCATTTTGCAACATGAAAATGTGATTAAATGCTTCCTAAGAACCATGTTTTTATGTAAAAATAAACTGTGTAGCTTCTTTTCTCCCCTACGTAAAATCCTTCCTGTTGTCGGCGCTCACGGCTTTAGAAGATGATTTTAAAATTACTCTAGCTAATAAATGATCTAGCGTAGTTTAAAAATACCTTCATAAAACAAATGTTGGAGCGATTTCTCTTTAGCGACGAAATCCCCTGAGATGGATCGACTTGAACTGTCTGGTGAAAAACGGCATTTTAAACCCCGCCCCCCTCTGAAAGGCGCCAAAGTTGCGCACACGGGGAGTGGCAGATCTGCAGCGCCGCTAAAGGTAAGTATTGTAACATACCTACTAAAAGGGTTTAACAGTGTTATCATAAAGATAAGTCTGAAAAGAAAAGGCAAGGATGTAGGACCTTGCAGTAAGTTGGTTACTAATAACCAATTTAAAGAGAGGAACAGAAACCTCAAATGTTACCTTGGCAACTAAAGTCACATTGAGGAATCATTAACAGTGCTATGTGAATGCACCAAACTTACAAAACAAGATAGATGTTACAAAATAGAGGCAAATTGGTTCCCATCAAGTAGTTTCACTGTTTTAATGAGTTAGAGCGGCTTGGACAATGTGTGTTCTTTCTGTGATCTGAATCAGACAATTATATGGAGCGCCTGTTTCTCCAGAATGTTATGCAGTCACATTCAAGCCTCACCAACAGAAATGACTACAGAAGGGACATTACAGTTTGCCTGATCATTCATATAATGAGGACATTGGAGTGTACAGTAGCTCGACCACCCACAGCGATGATGGACAGATTTGAGTAAAGAAGTTACTGTACATACCAAGAATATTGTCTTGCAAATTAATCACTACCTCTTTAATCTGCGTCTCAAACATATTACAAATTGCCAATCAAAATGATTGCTTCAGATTTGTTGATGGGCATTGGTGACTGTCATTTGCAGGTCCAAAGTGAGTCTGCAGCATTAAAACTAATTTTTCACAGGGAATGTTGTTTGTCTAAGGTCTCTGCATTGACCACTTAGAGTGGGTTCATATCACAGTGCAAAGAAACCGTGGGCCAACGTTTGCACCAAGTTAGCCAAGGCACTGTTGTATATGTGTGGATAATGTGGCTGTCCTGAGGCTGGATATGGCCAATGGATGAGTTCAAGAACTGTTCAGAAACAAATATCTAGCAAATAGACGTGTTCTTCAAAGTGAACAATATCACAGAAGCTGAAGAGCCAAACAATGTGTTTTCCTGGTGGAGATTGACTGGGTGTAGATGTGTGCGGACAGATCTCCTCACACTGTGCAAGGTGGGAGATGTCTTGTTTAAATGTTGTGCAGATTACCCTGATCCAAATTTGTTAGAAATAATTATGAGCTATAATTTGGCCAAGGAGTCAGAAGCAGGAAGAGACAAGGAGAAAGTACAAAGTATCATTGAAGAACTTTACCTTGCATTGCAAATTTAGTATCTATTTAGGTTATGCCCTACTCTAAAGGTAGATGAATGCATTCAGACAAAGTTGTTAAGCATGCAAGATCTGCCATTGGTATGTCAATGGAAATGGCATCCAAGAATTTGAACACCACAAGTATAACTGCACTTCATTGTCAGAGTGCCAGAGCAAAATCTAAGATGACTAAACCAAGTCCAAGGCACGGGAGTGAGACCATCTCATTGCAATGGCCATTGCTCCCTAAAGGCCAAGCAGTTTAAAACAGTTAAATGTTTCATTTGCTGAAGGAAAGGTCACAATCCAAAGCCTGTAGATGCAAGGTTATGGTAGCAATGAAAGCAACTGTACTATCAAAAAATTACACAAAAGTGCTGGAGTAACTCAGTGGGTCAGATATGATCTCTAGAGAACATGGACAGGGTATGTTTCAGGTTGGGTCTCTTCTTGAAACTGATTGCATTGAGAAGGGGCCCGACCCGGAATGTCACCTATCCATGTTCTCCAGAGATGCTGTCTGACCCATTAAGTTGCTTCAGCACTTTGTGTGGTTTTTTTTGTAAACCAGCATCTGCAGTTGCTCGTTTCTCAACTTTACTGTCAATTCAAAATGACAAAAGGAAGCAGGATTTTATACTTTTGAGGATCATTCAGACATGACGAACTGGGATTAGGCAGTGTGCGTACCACCAGCATCGATGGCAGACGAGGCGGAATAATATATGAAACAACAGCCAGCGCAAAGACATGGAAATTGATACTGCTATAGGCAACTGGATAATGAGCCAAGCCACACTTGCTCTAGAGCTGGATCAACCAGTTACCACAGACGCAAAACTCCTTCACACTGAAAGAGCAGACAAGCAAATCTGAAAAGGAGAAAGGACATTTGTGTTCAAACTCGGAGCCAAACAGTAGATTCAACACAAAACCTGCAAGATCAGGAAGACTCCAAACACCACTTAGTACACTAGGTTAGTTCATGTTCAGTCGATGTGTCCCAATTATTTTACTTCTGCCTCACCGCTTCTTTTATATAATAGGAGTATGTGAGGGTATGATTAAGCAAGGGCATTCTGATCAGTGCAGCCAGTTTCACTACTATCTCACAGCTCCCACTATCCGAGTTCAATCCTGACTTCTGGTGCTATCTGGATCAAGTTTGCACATTCTTCCCTGCAACCACATGGGTTTCCTTTTTTTAAAAAAATTATACAAATACTTTAATTCAAAAAATTAAAAAAAAACATAGAGTATTAACACAATCAAAGACTGCCTATGTTGACAGTTCACAAAGAAACGATCATCAAATTAATATATCGCCAACTTTATCAACAAAACATTCGACCTCCTGCAGCGACCAGCGTTCACAGAAGGATTCCAAAGTCCCCGTGGAGACCGTGTGTTCCTACTCCAGGGGCACGCGGGCACGGCATAGCCTCGGAAAAGGGGCAGGCAGCCGACGCTGGTGCGACCGTCGACTGCCCGCTGCCTGGACCCGTGAATGGCCATCTTGGCCAGGCCCAGGAGCAGACGGACAGGGAGATCACACGGTGGGAGTGTTGACCACACATTGGACGGTCTGCGGTTCGCTGCTCCACCACACGGTGGAAGTGTTGATCACACATTGGACAGGCCTGTAGTACACCGCTTCACCACACGTTTTTTTTAATACAAATACTTTATTTCAAAAAATAAAAATAAACATACAAATTAGCACAATCAAAGACTGCCTATGTTGGCAGTTTTACAAACAAACGATCATCAAATTAATATAACGGCAACTTTATCACTCGACCTCCCGCGGCGACCAGCCTCCAAAGTCCCCGTGGAGACTACTCCAGTGTCACTTGGGCACGGACGTAGGCCCGGAAAAGGGGCAGGCAGTCAACCCTGGTGCAGCCGTCGACAACCTGCTGGCTGGATCCGCGAATGGCCATCATGGCCAGGCCCAGGAGCAGACGGACAGGGAGATCCCTCACCCCCTCCCCGCCCTCCCCCCCCCCTCTGCACCGGGTGCCCAAATATCAGGTGTGTGGGGTTAAAATGCAGCCAATACTTGAGGAACAGCCTCTTCAGACAGTCGAACAGGGGCTGCAACCTCTCACATTGCATGTACAAATGGAACACGATCTGTTCCTTGCCGCAGAAGTGACAGGCGGTTGGCGAGTCTATGGACCAGCTCAAGTGCCTGTTACAGGCCACAGCCATGTGCAACAGTCTCCACCCCAGGTCCCCGATATAAAGGGGGAGGACTCGCTCATAAAGAGAAGACGAGGAAGTGCAGAGAGTGCAGGAGCAACCTGTACAGTAAGCGCCTCTCCGCATCACGGAACGGCACGCTGGGCATCTTGGAAAGGCGGCTCATGTTGTGCGGGGCTGGCTTTCGGGAAGGGACCCGGGCCGTAGGTCCTATGAGCCATTCCAACGGAGCGGCTGTAAGCTCGGCCGGAATCGCTCCACGCACACGCCTCTCCTCGATACCCACTGTGGGACTCAGGTAGACCCCCAGGTAGAGGAGTTGCGTCATGCTCCATGCATAAGATGTCATCTCCTCCGGCAGGGAGTCCACCTCCCACTGACCCACCTAGAGACCAGAACACCCAGTTGATCTTGGCGGAGGATGCAGCCGAGAACACCTGCTGGCACTCACGCATCCTCTGCAGGTCAACAGGGTCGGTGAACATCAGAAGGACATCATCGGCATAGGCTGAAAGAACCACCTGCACCCCCGGCCCCGGTAAAGCCAGGCTTGCCAACCGCCTCCGGAGAAGGCACAGGAATGGCTCCACACAGACGGAATACAGCTGGCCGGACGGGACATCCGTGACGTACCCCCCTCCTAAAGCGAATGGGAGCCAACAAAGAGCCGTTGACCGTAACAAGGCATTCCACAGCAGCGTACAAATGCCGGACTCGGACCACAAAGTGTGGTCCAAATCCAAACGCCTGCAGAGTCCCAAGAAGGTAGTCATGATCCACCCTGTCATACGCCTTCTCCTGGTCAAGGGAGAGGAAGGCGACTGACTGTCCAGCCCCCTGGGACAGATGGATCAGGACCCGGACCAGATGGATATTGTCCTGGATGGACCGGCCCGAGACTGTGTAGGACTGGTCTGGGTGGATCACTTGGGCCAGCACGGGACCCAGGCGATTCGCCAATGCCCGTGCAAAGACTTTGTGTTCTGAGGAGAGAGACCAGACGCCAGTTCTTCAAAAGGAGGAGATCGCCCTTCTTTGGGAGCAGGACAACGACTGCCCTGCGCCACGAGAAGGACATCTCCCCGGTCGCCAGGCTCCCCTCCAGGACCTTCATATATTCACCCGCCAGGACATCCCAGAAGCTCTAAGAAACTCCACCGTCAGCCCATCCAGTCCTGGAGACTTGCCCCCCCGAGCTGATGCAGGTTAGCAGTCAGCTCCTCCAGAGTTAAGGGATCATCGAGGCACTCAGCCACCTCTTTGCAGACTACGGGTCAGCCCTCCTACAGGACCCCCTGTGCATCCCCACTAGATGTACCCGCGGAGAACAGAGTCCTGTAGAAAGACCGAACCGAGGCGCAGATGCTCTCTGGATCTGTGACAGAGGAGCTATCATCCACAAGCAACTCAACGAGCTGCCTGCGGGCGCCTCGCCACTTCTCCAGAGAAAAGAAAAAGGGGAAGGTGCGGTCCATATCGTGCAACATCTGGACTCGCGACCGCACATACGCGCCCTGGGACCTCCTAAGCTGCAAGTCCCTCAGCGCACCCTTCTTCGTCTGGTACTCCCACCACTCGCACGTGTCCCCACCAGTCCGACCCAGGCGAGACTCCGAGTCGAGCAACTCTCTCTCAAGCCGTCCGATCTCGGAGTCTCGCCCCTTGGTCGACCCCCTCGCATAGTCCTGGCAAAACAGACGGACGAAGACCTTCCCCACATCCCACCACTGTCTTAGGGAAAGGAAACACTCCTGCCTCTCTCTCCACTTCACCCAGAACTTCCTGAACAAATCCCGGAATCGGCGATCCTCCAGCAACTGATTATTAAAATGTCACTACGCGTACCCTGCCTGTGTGCGTGCTGGGATAAAGTCCACTCGCACCAGGCATGGCCCGAGCACGACACCAGCTGCATGGAAGCCGCCGAGAAGAGACATAGGCCTTGGAAACGTATGTGGTCAATACGAGAACCACCACCGTCAAACCTGCCGCTCCATTCTCACAGCATACGACAGTCCTGCCATCCCGGGAATTAACCTTGTAAGCCTACGCTGCATGCCCTCAATAGCAAGAATGTCTTTCCTCAAATTAGGGGACCAAAACTGCACACAATACTCCAGGTCTGCTTAGAACCGGTGTGGATAGAACATGGATATAACGTGGACAGAAAATGGTTTAAGGGACCAGCAGCATTGATCCTAATTAGGGGCCACATCAGCAAATTACAAGACCATATAACCAGGTCAGGTTGTAATCCCGGAATAGTCCAACCTTCTTCCAGCCAAGTCAGGTTGAGAAAAGTAGTTTGAAGGAAGTTTTCATAGAATGCATGCGAGACAATTATCTGGAATGATTTGTTTAGCAATCAGCTGGAGAACAGGCTATTTTCGGCTGTGGTTTAGTCTAATGAGGCAGGGTTAATGAGCAATCTAATTGTAATGGATCTTCAGGGAAGATGCGATCATAATGTGATGGAATTATGTGTTAAAGTTTAGAGTCAAATGTTCAAATCCCAAATTAATCCCAAATTGAAATCCAATTACAGAACCATTGCAATAACTTTGTTTAGGTCACTACGGAAACAATTGGATTAGAAGATACCACATACAAACTGCGAACATTTAAAAGCATTTTCAACAAGCATTGTGTAATTAAGTAAAACTCCACTGAAAATGTCTAAATCCAGAGAAATTGGGAATAGCATTAAAATAAATTGAGGTTAACAACGTTGCCAAAAGCAAAAGTAAATCTGAATATGGAGAGGGTGATATGACCAAGAAACTTTAACAAAGACGGAAGAAGATTGAGAATAAACTGACACCATTTATTTTTAGAACAGCTTTTACATTCGTGCAACAAGAGAGATTAGCAAGAGCGGTTCAGATTTTGTGAGGTGGAAAAAGGGAATTACAATGGAGAATGAGAAAATACTGGATGGGTTTAATTAACTTACTGAACTTGTCTCAGGGTAGAGAACATAATTGAAAAGTGCAGTGAATCAAGGATCAAATGAAAGTAAGGAATTTAAAGTAGTTAGAAACATAGAAATTAGGTGCGGGAGTAGGGCATTCGGCCCTTCGAGCTAGCATCGTCATTCAATATGATCATGGCTGATCATCCTAAATCAGTACCCCGTTCCTGCTTTCTCCCCATACCCCTTGATTCCATTACCCCTAAGAGCTAAATCTAACTCTCTCTTGAAAACATCCAGTGAATTGGCCTCCACTGCCTTCTGTGGCAGAGAATTCAACAGTTTCACAATACTCTGGATGAATTCTATTTTTTCTCATCTCAGTCCTAAATGGCCTATCCCTTATTCTTAAACAGTGACCCCCAACATCGGGAACAATTTACCTGCATCCACCCTGTCTAATCCTTTAAGAATTTTATATGTTTCTATAAGATCCCCTCTCATCCTTCTAAATTCCAGTGAATATAAGTCCAGTCGATCCATTCCTTCATCATTATACCGTTAATATCATTATTAAAATTGTGTTGGCTGCGGCTAGTGGTTCAGAAGGAAACCAGCATCGTTTAGCTGTTCCCATGCAAGGACATTCCAGATTGATACTGAGGAGTCTGCCTCTCCGACCCTCAACCAGTCAGACCTGCCATAGGATCGAGGATCACATTCATTTCACAGGGCATCTCAGCCTGGGGAATGAGGAAGGTAAGTCATTGAATCAAACAGCATAGAAAAGGCTCATGTGATGCCAACCATTGAGTCCTGTCTGCACTAAACCTATTTACCGCCATGTCTTGGTGATTCAGGGGCTCGTTTCCTTAAATGTTACGAGAGTCTCTGCTGTTACCACTCCTTTCAAATTCCATCTGACCTCTGTGTGAAAACAATTGTTTCCTTATATCCAGCGGGGTCTCTTTCTTTACCAGTATACAGTGTGCCACCACCTCAATAATGTTAAAAACTAGATGTTCATGTTCTTAATATTGCAAAAAGATCACTAAAGTTCAAAAAATAAAACATATTCATTAAATTCGGCCCATAAACAGCTTATAGCATGATGATCAGCTATAAACCAAGATCATAGAACGATATACATACCACCACCTTCTTGCCCACAAAAAAAGCACAGTATCCTTTTAACTTGCTTCTTATCTTAATCTATGCCTACTGTTGGCAGATTACTTTGCTATGATAAAAAAGTCTATAAATGTTTACCATATCTCCGCCTCCTATCATCTTGTACACCTGTATCAGGTCTCCTCAGTTTTCTCCACATAAAGGAAAACAAACCCTGCTTATCCATCTCTCCTCGCAACTGAAACGCTCCATTCCTGGCATCATCTCTGTGAATCTCCTCTGCATCCTCTCCAGTGATTCACATCCTTTTTATGCTCTGGTGTCCTAAAACTACACACAGACCTCCAGATGTTTTATTAAGCTGCACTGTTACTTCCTCGGTCTTAGCTCGGCCCCAGCTAACCAAGGCGAGCACCCTCTATTTGTTATTTCCCGCCTTATCATCTGTGTTGCCAACTCCGGGACTTTGGACGTACAATAAAGATTCTCTGTTCTTCAATATTCTTTAGGGCCTTACCCTTCAATGTGTATGTCCTACCGTTATTTGACCTAAAAGGCATAATTTCAGAGAATGCCTTTTGTGATTGCGCTTTAATGACTTTGAAACAATGCGATCGTTTTTAAGTTTTGAAACTTAGGACCACACCTCTGTCTTACTTGCTGAGAGGCCCCTGGCAGCTGAGGTGAGTTGACTGGCCATCTCAATCCAGCCCAGACAAGTGGCTAAACGGGTGGGCGGGGGGAGGGGGTGGGGGGGGTGAATTCAGTTTCATTTGGTGTCGAAGGAGTGGAATTACAGGAGAAATTACAGGGAGTGAAAGATGGCACGCTCTCTGCCGGCTTACATGCTAAGGTTGTCGAATGGCTTGTGCTGGTGGCAAAGAGTGCATCAGGCTTGATCGGTGAAGGCAAGGCCACAGGATGACTTGAAAATCACAACACAATTGGGGCAGAATTACAAAGGGCTGCATTAAACAAAAATAGGTTTGACAATCGTGAGAGCGTGGCAGACAGGGTAGACAAAAATCCAACTCATGGATCAAGTATATTTGGATTGTAATAAGATATTGGCATGGGAATTTAAAAAAACTGCAGACGACGGAAATCTGAAATGCAAACAGAAAATCCTGGAAAGGTCAGGAAGCATCTGTGGGGAGAGAAACTGAGTTAATGTCCCTTTTCCCTTGTTCTCTCCAGTAGGATTCTCATGACTTTATGCCTTGTTTGTTAACTCTGGTTTGTATAGAATAGGAAATAATATAAGAAATAACCCTTGCCTCAGGGCAGCTGGGAAGGATCAGACATTGCAGATCAACATATTAGTATACAAACTTAAAGCACACGGTATTAGGGGTTCAGTATTGATGTGGATAGAGAACTGGCTGGCAAACAGGAAGCAAAGAGTAGGAGTAAACGGGTCCTTTTCACAATGGCAGGCAGTAACTAGTGGGGTACCGCAGGGCTCAGTGCTGGGACCCCAGCTATTTACAATATATATTAATGATCTGGATGAGGGAATTGAAGGCAATATCTCCAAGTTTGCGGATGACACTAAGCTGGGGGGCAGTGTTAGCTGTGAGGAGGATGCTAGGAGACTGCAAGGTGACTTGGATAGGCTGGGCGAAAGTGGGCAAATGTTTGGCAGATGCAGTATAATGTGGATAAATGTGAGGTTATCCACTTTGTGGCAAAAACAGGAAAGCAGGACTATTATTTAAATGGTGGCCGATTAGGAAAAGGGGAGATGCAGCGAGACCTGGGTGTCATGGTACACCAGTCATTGAAAGTAGGCATGCAGGTGCAGCAGGCAGTGAAAAAGCGAATGGTATGTTAGCTTTCATAGCAAAAGGATTTGAGTACAGGAGCAGGGAGGTTCTACTTCAGTTGTACAGGGTCTTGGTGAGACCACACCTGGAGTATTGCGTGCAGTTTTGGTCTCCAAATCTGAGAAGGACATTTATTGCCATAGAGGGAGTGCAGAGAAGGTTCACCAGACTGATTCCTGGGATGTCAGGACTGTCTTATGAAGAAAGACTGGATAGACTCGGTTTATACTCTCTGGAATTAGGAGATTAAGAGGGGATCTTATAGAAACTTACAAAATTCTTAAGGGGTTGGACAGGCTAGATGCAGGAAGATTGTTCCCGATGTTGGGGAAGTCCAGGACAAGGGGTCACAGCTTAAGGATAAGGGGGAAATCCTTTTAAGACCGAGATGAGAAAGACTTTCTTCACACAGAGAGTGGTGAGTCTCTGGAACTCTCTGCCCACAGAGGGTAGTTGAGGCCAGTTCATTGGCTATATTTAAGAGTGAGTTGGATGTGGCCCTTGTGGCTAAGGGGATCAGTGGGGTATGGAGAGAAGGCAGGTACAGGATACTGAGTTGGATGATCAGCCATGATCATATTGAATGGCGGTGCAGGCTCGAAGGGCTGAATGGCCTACTCCTGCACCTAATTTCTATGTTTCTATGTTTCTATCAATGGTCTCGTGCAGCCGATGAAGAATCTCAGACTGTGACATTGGACACTTGGCTGCACGGACATCTTGCACTGGATGCACGCCGGCCACAGTGTGAAGTGGACAGCCTTGATTGCTACAGTACGTAAACCTCCATATTCTGGGCAGTTACTTCCCAGCTGTTATAAGGCAACTGAACCATCCTAACAACAACTAGAGAGCAGTCCTGAGCCACTATCTACTTCACTGGAGACCCTTGGACGATATTTAATCGGACTTTACTGGACTTTATCTTGCACTAAATGTTATTCCCTTTATCATGTATCTGTACACTGTGGATGGCTCATTGTAATCATGCAGTGTCTTTCCGCTGACTGCTTAGCTTTTCACTGTAGCTCAGTACACGTGAAAATAAGCTAAACTAAACTAAACTAAAGGAAGTCACTGCCTCCCTGCACGCCAGGAAGTCAGCCTGTACCACCAGCCCATCCTAGTTCCTGCTTATTTTGACGAGGAGCTTAATGTACTTGGCTGTCCAATAACATGCTATCAGTTACCTGCCTTACCCGTGCCGTCGGTTTCTTTGCAGAGGCCCGAATTGACCAGGAGATTGAGAAGCTGAGGACAGTGGTAAGTCTGTCGAGCACGAGCAAAGCACAGCCATCTCTGGGGGTGTCAGATCCTGATCCAGTCAACGTCTGATACTGACAGGCAGCTAAAAGGCCGCAGAGATCCGTACAGCGCTCTTCGTGGTTAGTTACAAGCAAACATTCGCAGTTCTGATGAAAGGTTATTGACCTGATATGTTAACTGTTTTTCTCTCCAGACTGCCTGATCTACTGTGTGTTGTAGCATTTTTAGCTTTTACTAGACCAAGTGGGACCATTGGGTCCCATTCCCCAACGCGGCAGGGAGGGGGGGGGGGGGAGGCGCGGCGTCACACGGGACGGCTGGACCCCAAATGTGGCGTCAGCGCTCACACACAGACAGCGCCCCCCGGAGCCAATCACCCCCATCACCCGTTCCCCCAACATAACCCGTTCGCCCAACGCAATATTCCACCACTCGCCCATAAACCCCAACTGCGCAATCGCGGCTCATTTCCCCTCATCCCCCAACACTCCCTCCCCCCCCTTCACCCTCCCTCTTCTCTCCCCTCACCTCCTCACCTCCTCCCCTCCCTCCTTCAAGGAACAACCGAAAATGACATCACAATGGGATCTCTGCTGCCAATACAGAAGCTATGAGAGTTGACGGAGTGGGGGATGGGAGGAGAGAATTGTTATTTAAACATTTGTCTTTAGTGGGGGTAGTGCGAAAGGGGAGAGGTGAGGGAGGGAGTGACTGAGGGCAGGGAAAAAGAGAGGGAGCTGAAGCTCCTGATCCCATTGTCTCTCTGTCACCTCTCCCTCCCTCTCCTCTCCCCCACCCTCAGTCACTCCCTCCCACCTTCCATAACCCCTCTCCCTCCCTCTTCCCTCAGTCACTCCCTCCCACCTTCCATAACCCCTCTCCCTCCCTCCTCCTCTCCCCCACCCTCAGTCACTCTCTCCACCTTCCATAACCCCTCTCCCCTCCCTACCCATGACCCATTGGGCCTCATTTCCCCTACGCAATATTCCACCACTCACCCGTTTCCCCAGCGCAACCCGTTTCCACCCACTCATCCGTTCCCTCAACGCAAACCGTTCCCCCAACATGCTGCAGGTTTCTTGATAAAGGGCAACAATCCTGCCCATGTGACGGGTGGGGGCTGTCGGCACTTCCCGAAGCCAATGAATGGTATCGACTTTTAGGTCGGCGTCAGTGGTCCCTTGAGCCAATTAATCCTTCCTATGTGGGGGGGGGGGGGGGAGCTGCTGATCCCATTGTCTCTGTCACCTCTCCCTCCCTCTCCTTTACCCTACCCTCAGTCACTCCCTCCCTCACCTCTCCCCTTTCGCACTACCTCACTAAAGACAATAACAATGTTTAGATAACATTTCTTCTCCCCTATCCCCCACTCCGTCAACTCTCATAGCTTCTGTATGGCAGGAGAGTTCACATTGTGATGTCATTTCCAGTTTTTCAGAATCTTCACGGCAGCTTGTGTAAATGAGAATCCATTGTGATTGGATGACTGTGAGATGCCATTGTGAGATCATCACTGGAAGCTGCTAGAAAAGTCTCCCACTCACAGGCAGTTATACTTGTGAAATATAACATCAAATGTGAAGAAACTTGATTATAACGACGACAGGAAAAGGTTGAGTTGATCCTGCAAAGGGTTTTGCGCTATTGTATACCGTTTTGACATAGTTCCTTGATCTGACAGACAGACAGACACAGACAGACAGACAGACAGACAGACAGACAGACAGACAGACAGACAGACAGACAGACAGACAGACAGACAGACAGACAGACAGACAAACAAACAAACAAGACGAAGACTTTTAGTATAATATAGATTTCAGATATCTGCACTTTCTGATTTCCATAAATTGGGCAGCATTATGGCACTGCCATACAGTTGCTGCCTTACTGCACTGGAAACCAGGGTTTGATCCTGACTGCAGGTGCTGTCTGTGAGGAGTTTGTATATTCTCCCTGTGACCGCGTGGGCTTTCTCTGGGAGCTCTGGTTTCGTATGACACTCCAAAGGAGTACAGGTTTGTAGGTCAATTGGCTTGGTATAATTGTAAATTGTCCCTGGTGTGTGCAGGATAGTGTTAGTGTGCAGGCATCGTTGGTTGCCGTGGAAGGGGGCCGAAGGGCCTGTTTCCGTGCTGTAACTCTGAACTAAACTATATTATGTTGCCCTTTATCCAAGAAACCTGTGGCATGAATTGGAGAAAGAGCTTCAAGAGCTGAGGTTAAATCACATCTAGCGCAGGGCACTGGTCTTTGGGGATTGCACGTTATGAGGAAGGAAGAAGGAGCAGTACTGATCTCCCAACACGGTGTCAGACTGAAGGGCTGGAAAATGACACAAGGACAAGGGACAACAAGTGCAGAAATGGCAATTATTTTAGAACTGGATCAGAAAAGAAAAAAAGATTTAGAAAGCCTAATAAGGCTTCATAAAGAGCAGTGATGTGATCAGTCCCAATGGATTTCAATAAATGCAATTTCCTCTGGGATCTACCCAGTACATTTTACAGCTGTGTACGCTACATTTCCGATTAATTGAAACCCAACAGTCTCCTTCCACTTGGTTTCATTGTCACTTTCTACTGATAACACTCTTGCCAAATCATCCAGGCCCTTGTTTAACAAACCAACCATCACTTTTCCCCATCAAACATTCTTTCCCTGCCCCATCATTCCAAACTAACCTCAAACTCAAGAAGGCAAAAAGAGTAAGCATTCCTGAAGGGCCAATTAACGCCTCTTATACATCATGTCAGGAACACGAGATAAAATAGATTAGTTCAATGATTTTAATCCGATTCACCTCTACCCCATTGCGGACATTGAACTTTGTCTATGGAAATGTTGTGCTACAAGCTGACAACCATACTCTGTGTCTTCCTCTTTGCTCTGCCTATTGTACTTGAGTTTAATGTGATTATAATTATGTACAGTTATCGGAACAGAGTGGACAGCAAGCAAAACAAAGCTTTTCACTGTATCTCAGTACACATGATAATAATAATGTGTAAACTTAATATCAAGACAACACAATGGACAGCACAGATTTAATGTCGTTGACAAAACAGTCAGAGGTGGATAAGCAGTTTTACAGTGATATACGATGACTCAAATGCTTTTGAAACAAGGTGAATTGGAACTTTCAAAAACCAAGTCAATTACATGGCTAAGACTCTATGAACCTTCATTGCCATAACTTTGAAATCGAGTTTAAAAATATGGTTCTCCCATAACTTAGGGGATAGTCCCGATCTTCCAACTTATCTTCTTTGCAGATGTTACATTTCTTTGTAACTATAACGCTACAATGCTGTAAAACTATACTCTGACCGCGGACATTTTTCTCTTTACACTACCATACATACTTGTGGGTACACAAAATGCTGGAGAAGCTCAGCGGGTGCAGCAGCATCTATGGAGCGAAGGAGATAGGCAACGTTTTGGGCCGAAACCCTTCTTCAGACTTTCTCTGTGACCATACATACTTGTGTATGGCCTGATTGTACTCTTGTATAGTATTATCTGATGTAATTGGATCTCGCACTAACAATGGGTTTTCACTGTATCTTGGTACACATGACAATAATAAACTAACACAATATCAACAAAACATGAAAGAGGTGCAAAAGGACTTTGCTTGCCTCAGACAAATATATTAAAAAGCCATATATACTCAATAAATAAAATAATAATATTATAAATGATAATAAAATGAAAACTGCAAATGAAACAAATCTGAACCATTCTTTCTGGCTGGGTGCAGCACTGAGGAGAATGGTGCTGTGCTGTGCTGTGCCTGAGCTGAGTGGATTCTGTGCATTGCATCAGTTGGCTCAACAGCAGGTGCAAAGCTCCTTCAAAACTGGGTATTGGAAAATTGAAGATTACATAGAGACATAGAAACATAGAAATTAGGTGCAGGAGTAGGCCATTCAGCCCTTCGAGCCTGGCCATTCTCATGCTGCTCAACTCAGTATCCTGTACCTGCCTTATCTCCATGGTAGCCAATGAACTGGCCTCAACTACCCTCCTTCCAGAAAATCTGTGTGAAAAATCATCATCTCGGTCTTAAAGGATTTTCCCCATCCTTAAAACCCCTTGTCCTGGACTTCCCCAACATCGGGAACAATCTTCCTGCATCTAGCCTGTCCAACCCCTTAAGAATTTTGTAATTGAGAGAGTTAAAAACTTCTGTTTCCTTCTGATTCCACTCGGTGGCTCCCCCATCTCATTCCCTGCTGTTGCTTCACCCCTGCCAGGACTCGGTGCAACGATACCCCAGGTCACATCTCCAACGACACTCTCCAGGCTCATCTTATAGAGACTTACAAAATTCTTAAGGGGTTGGACAGGCTAGATGCAGGAAGATTGTTCCCGATGTTGGGGAACTCCAGAACAAGGGGTCACAGTTTAAGGATAAGGAGGAAGTCTTTTAGGACCAAGATGAGAAGATCTTTTTTCACGCAGTGGTGGCTAAAGTCTGTGGAATTCTTCCGATGCCACGAAGGGCCCGAAGGTAGTTATGATTCTATGATTTCTATGACATACCCCACAGTTCACTTCCTTTGAAGAAGGGTCTCGACCCGAAACATCACCCATTTAATGCTGCCAGTCCCGCTGAGGAATGTTGTGTTATCTTCGATCAGACCCGGCTGCTGTTCTTTCCTACACACTTCACTTCATTCTTGCAAACAATCTCCCGTCTCCCTTTAGCATAAGTTGTAGATGCAGAAGGGCCTCATCTGCTAGTTTTATGTCACAGTTTATATTTTGTACCCCTTAACAACTTAAACCTACCATACAGAAACTGGGCCTTTTGGGAGAGTATTACATAGTTTACCACTCATTGGTGAAAATATCTCGCTCCTGATAGCCAACCTCTTATTGTAAGAACATGACCTCCAGTTCAAATTACTAGATTTTAGAGATACAGCATGGAAACAGGCCCTTTGGCCCACCGAGTCCGCATTGAGAGAAGCGATCACCCCATACACTAGCACTACCCTACACACTAGGGTCAATTTACAATTTACAGCAGCTGATTAACCTACAAACCGGTACTTCTTTGGAGTGTGGGAGGAAACCGGAGCATCCGGAGAAAACCCATGTGGTCACAGGGAGAATGTACAAATTCCGAAGTCAGGATTGAACCCGGACCTCTGGCGCTGATAGGCAGCAATGGTGCTGCCCCTCTAGACAGCGGAAACATCAAAACAACATCAGCAGGAATTTAGTGCATTTCAATGAGATCGCCTCTCAAAGAGGCTTTTAAGTTTAATACAGTGCAGGCTCAATCTGCTGAGGGTAACTGAACCCCTACAAATTGAGTGATTTAAAGAAGGCACGTATGACCTTGTTCAGGATGAAACATGAGGAAACAAATGGCAGAGCTGTCCATGTTCTGTAGAAAGCTGTAGATCATCACCACATCTTTGATCTGGAATATGGGAGGAAACATGTTTGACGCCTCCCCTGCAGGAAACGTACCCAATGCAGTAAAGTTGTTGGCAGCCACTGGATGTTCAGCAAGTACATAATTAAAGCAGGGTGGAAGTAAGAGAAGACTAATCTGACCGGCTGGGAGAGTATGGTGAGAAGCTTTTATTGACCAATAATACCAGTTTAGCTGGGTCAGATGGCCAGTTTCAATAAGCAAAACACAAAGTGCTGGAGGAACTCAGGAGGTTAGGCAGCACATGTGGAGGGATCGGACAGTTAACGTTTCAGGTTGAGACCTTCTTCAGAGTGAATGGAATGTAGGAGAGATTGCTGGGAAAAAACATTTGGGCAGGACAAAGCCTGGCAAGTGATAGGTGGGTACAGGTGAGGGGGTGTAGGAAGGAACTGCAGATGCTGGTTTATACCAAAGATAGACACAAAATGCTGGGAGTAGCTCAGCAGAACAGGCAGCTTCTCAGGATAGAAGGAACAGGTGACGCTTCGGTTCGAAACGGGTCTGAGGAAGGGTCTCGACCCGAAACGTCACCCATTCCTTTTATCCAGAGATGCTGCCTGTCCCGCTGAGCTACTCCAGCATTTTGTGTCTATCGCAGGTGAGGGGGTGTATTATTGACAGATGGATGGAGATAGTGGCAAAGGCTGGAGGTGAAGGAAGAGAGAAAGTGAGTCAGATAAAGAGAGAAAATGAGGAGTGCATTGGAAAGCAAGAGGGGATGGGCATGGAAGGAGGGGGAGGGGGGAAGGAGGGGGAGGGGGGGGAGGGAGGGGGAGGGGGAATTAAAGGGAAATGGGGACTCAGGGATGGGCGATGAGTGCATTGGGAAAGAAAGGAGCAGGGTGACAGACTGAGATAGTGGGAGAAATGTGTGCAATGGGGTGGAGCGGGCAGAGGAAAGAGGGGGCCGGGGAGGGTATAGTATTATTTAAAATTGGAGAATTCAATGTTCACACCATTGGTTTGCAAACTACCCAAGCAAAATATCAAGTGCTGTTCCTCACTCTGGCAATTGAGGAGGCCCAGGACAGAATAGGAATGGGACAAGGAGTAGAAATAATTAGTGACGTGGAGAACCAGTCGGCCTTGGCAGACTGAGTGCACGTGTCCTGCGAGCATTCGCCTAGTCTACAGTTGGTGTTGCCGATGTACAGGAGGCCACATGACCTCCGTCTCAGCAGGAAGGCTTACTAGGTCCCTAGTTGGAAGTGGGAGAAGAGGTATAGGGATAGTTGATACATTGCCTGCGATTGCTGGGGAAAATAGCCGGCGGAGAGGGTGGTTTGGGTGGGAAGGGATGAGTAAATTAGGGAGTTTCAGAAGGAGTGGTCTCTATGAAAAGTGGAAAGGGATGGAGATGGGAAGTTCTGACTGATGGTGAGATCACGGCAGAATGTCAGCAATTATGTGTTCAATGCGGACGCTGGTACGGTGAAATGTGAGCCCCTGGGGAACTGTCATTGTTCCCTCTGGGAATCATGAACCTCTGTCTCACCTGTAAGAGCTGCTGCTTTCACTGGAATAATGTGAAAGGGGAGGTGCAGGCACCAATGCTACATCTCCTGTAGTTGCAAAGAAAAGTACCGATGGAAGGGGTAGGTCGTTTTGGGTAAGTGAACCAAGGAGTTGCGGAGGTAGTGGTCTGTATGGAAAACAAAAAGTGGTGGGGATGGGAAGATGTGACTGGTGGTGGGATCACATTGTTGAAAATAACGGATTTCATGCTATTTCATCTATTTAATTAATAATTCATTCACCTGACCCATTGTAAAATACAGTGCTCCCTTCGACCATCTCTAAAACATTGAAACAGCTAAATCATAATCATATGATCAGCCTTTATTAGTCCTACGTGAAATTTTAAAAATTATAGTTTGCCACTAAAGTATTAACCAGAGAAATTGTTGGCCACGCGATCAATCATGAGGTTCCACTATTAAACAGTGAAGTTTCCATATTTTACATTGAAGTGAAAGCCCATATATAAAGATCTGAAGCTTAAAGATCCCTGGAGACAGTCTTCATTTAACCAAGACTGGGAATCAATGCAATGCTGACAGCTTATCAGCAGCTATTGTGTGGGCATTGATGGCTTCAAAACAAGCCAACACAATTCCCATTGTCAAAACAATCTGCAGAACAAAACGTAGTCTGTTGATGATATGATAAAAGCTTGAAGAATAGGTAATTAATCGTAAGGAGGAAATTTTCAGTATTATTGTACACACATTCTTTACAGATGTAGAGGATGAGTGAGAACAAGTGGTCTTATATTGTTATTTCAACTGAATATGCATGGTACAGGAGTCACACAGCGTGGAGACAAGCTCTTTGGCCCAACTTTCCCATGCTGACCAACATACCCATTTACACTAGTCCCACCTGCCTTTATTTGCCCATATCCTATATCCTATCTTATCCCAATGCAACTGGTCTAACTGTTTTTATAAAAGTTTTTTGGGTAATAGTACCTGCCTTAACTACCTCCTCCAACAGCTCTTTCCATACACCCATCACACTTTGTTTAAAAAGGTTGCCCTGTAGGTTCCTTTCCCCCCTTCACCTTTCCCCCCTTCACCTTAAGCCGATGTCCTCTGGTTCTTGATACCCCTACTCTGGGCAAAAGACTTTGTGCATGAACCCGATCTATTCCTCTCATGATTTTATACACCTCTATAAGATCACCCCTCATCCTTCGGCGCTCCAAGGAATAAAGTCCCAGAATGAAGTACACCAACACTCCCAAGTCCCTTTGCACCTCCAATTTTTGTTTTCTCCTCCCATTTACAAAATAGTTTCTCCTTTATTCCCACTGCCAAATGGCTACGATCCACACTTTGGGCTGCACTATATTCCATCTGCCACTTCTCTGCCCACTCACCCAATCTGTCCAAGTCCTTCTGCAGAGTCCCTTGCTTTCTCTACACTACCAGCCCTTCCACCTATTTCTCATAATAATTCCACAAACCTTGGTCACAAGAGCCTTCTTATCCCCTCATCCAATTCATTAATATGCTAACTTGAAGAGTTAGCGGCGGTGGGCCCCCCTCAGCACTTGACCCCTGCGGAACTCCACTAGTCACTGCAGCCCCCTTTATTGCCACTTGTTGCCTTCTGCCATCCAGCCAACCTGCAATCCATGCTAGAATCTGCCCTTTGATACCATGGGCTTTCATCTTCCTTGGCAGCCTCACGTGTAGCACCTTATCAAAGGATTTCTGAAAATCCTGCTATTTACTTCCTCAAAGAATTCCAACAGGTTCATCAGGTAAGATCTCCCCTTCACAAAACCGTGCTGACTTTGGCCTGTTTTATAATGTGTGACTAAGCACATACAGACCTTGTCTTTTATAATGGACTCTAAAATCTTACCAACCATTGAAGTCAAGCTAACCGACCTATGGTATCCCCCCCCCCCCCCCCCCAATCATCTGCTTCATTCCCATCGGGAACAGCAGAATAATATTTGCAATTTTCCAATCATCTGGAATAATTCCTGACTCTAGTGAATGTTGAAAGACCACAACTAACCCATTCACAATCTCTAAAGCCTCCTCTTTCAGAACCCTGGGGAGCAGTCCAGATGACTTACCGGTCCTTTTAGCTTCCCAGGCACATATGAAGGTACCTTCTCCGTAGTAGTAAATAAGACACCTACCAATAGCCTTCAATGTCCACTCTTGCCTCTTTCTTATTCTTTATATAGCTGAAGAAATGCTGCTATCCGCTGTCCCCTCCCACCCAACCTACAACCCCCACCTTTGCTCCAGACCCAACCCCCCTCGCCCCCGCCACTCCACCACTCTCCCGTCGCCCTCATTGCTCGGAGCCTGGCCCGTCGGGCAGCGGGCAGCTGATGTCTGCGTACAATCCAGTGTGGTTAAAATCCACTGCCCGAGACAACAGCTTCTTCCTACTAACTTCCTGCATCCTTCCAGTGTTCTGACAGGCATGAAGCGATGGATCCCCTAGGGAAATGGCAGTGGCTGAGTGTGGAGCCTGCCTTGTCACAGCTGAGACCACTCTGGCCACAGTAAATGGGTGGGACGAGGCTGCCTGCAGCAGGTTGCGGAGGGCTAGCTCACATATACGCTGCTTCTGGATGCGCACCATCTCTCGTGTATACAGAGCGTGCCAGTATACCACACCATCTCTGTGATGTATACTATCCCCAGCAGAGGCATAATCTCTCGCATCTACTGAGCTGGCCCCAGCATGCACACACCGTGACTTCCCGTCGTTTACTTAGATATACACCAGATATATCTTGGATAGACGCTGCCACCCCCCCCCCCCCCCCCTTCTCATAATGACTCTCTAAAATAAACTGCTCCGGTATATACATCAACTCTGCTATACATATACGTTGCCCCAGTGCCCGCAGCATCTCGGGGATATACACCGACCCCCCCAGTACGCGCGGACCTTGGCCTTAACAGGGTCCACACCTCGAGTCTCACGTCCTCAGCGTGTGAGGTTTAATGGGAACTATTTAGGAATCGGTTGTCTATTGAGTTGCCGCGGAAAAAACAGGCAAGAGTTATAAAAGGTGTGCCGAGACGAGGCCGTGGAAAATACAGAAATAGATAAGATACAGTAAAAAAGCAAACAGGGGGGAGCTCGGAGTGAATGTTGACAAATAGGCAGAAACAAACATAGTCGACATGGAGAGATATCGAGTGTAGGTGGAGGGGGAATAGATACAATGTCGGCCGCAGATGAATGCTGGGGGTGAGGGGGGAGGAAAGGACAGGGGTGAGGGAAGTGGTTTGGAAGGATGGAGCATTAAAGGATAGCAAAGTGTATCCTCGGGGATAGTCTCGATGGAGAGTCTGGAAGCGGGTGCCGGGAGAGAGAGAGAGAGAGAGTAAAGGGAAGAGTTGCAATCCAAACAGGTAACGCCGCGCAAAGAGACACCAGAGACCGCTGGGACCATGAACACAAAAGTGCTGGAGGAACTCAGCGGTTCAGGCAGCATGTGTGGAGGGAATGGGCAGACGCCGTTTATGATGGGGGGGGGGGGGGGGGGGCGGTGGGGAGAGAGGGTGAGAGTGGGGAGACAGTGGGAGTAGGGCAGTGGGGGATTGGGATAGGATAGATAGTGGGGAGAGCGGAGCCAGTGAGGTGAAGGGAGGCAGTGGCTGATGGGGAGGCCATGGGGAGGGGGATGGAGGTGAGCGTTTGTGGTGAAGGGAGGCAGTGGGGGTGGGGTGGGGTGGGAGAAGACTGTGAATTGGGGAAGGGGAGAAGGGAGATGGGAGACAGCGAGGTGAGGCGAGAGAGAGTGAGGGACGGGAGAGAGTGGGGGTGAGGGGAGGGAGAAGGTGGAGAGAGGAGCCACAGGGGGGAGGGTAGGCAGTGGAGGTTGGTGGGTGGGGAGGGTAGGCAGTGGGGGTGGGGGGTGGGCAGTGGGGTGTGGGTGAGGTGGGGAGCAGTGGGGGTGGGGGTGGGAGGGTAGGAGTGGTGGGTGGGGGTGGGGAGGCAGTGGGGGTGGGGGGGGTGGGGGTGGCAGGTGGGGGTGGGGGTGGAGGGTAGGCAGTGGGGGTGGGGGTGGTGGGGGTGGGTGGGGGGTGGGGGGGGGTGGGGAGGTAGGGGAGGGGCGGCAGGTGGGGGTGGGGGGGTGGGTGGGGGTGAGGGTAGGCAGAGGGGAGGGTAGGGGAGGGTAGGCAGTGGGGGTGGGGTGGGTGGGGGTGGAGGGGTAGGGGGTGGGGAGGGTGGCGTGGGGGTGGTGGGGTAGGGGAGGGTAGGCAGTGGGGGTGGGGGGTGGGGGTGGGTGGGTGGGTGGTGGGGGTAGGGGGTGTAGGGGAGTGCGGTAGGGTGAGGTAGGGGAGGGGCGGCAGTGGGGGTGGGTGGGTGGGGGTGGAGGGTAGAGGGTAGGGGGGTGGGGAGGGTAGGCAGTGGGGGTGGGGTGGGTGGGGTGGGGGTGGAGGGTAGAGGGTGGGGAGGAGGGGTAGGGTAGGCAGTGGGGGTGGTGCTGGCCAGCGCCGTGCTCACCTACCTCGTGGAAGAGCTCCAGGCTGTAGGTGTTGTCATCGTCGGCGAAGAAGACGACGCCGGCGGAGTGTGCGGAGCGGTTCTTGCGGACCCAGCGCAGCCCCTCGTTCCTCTGCTCGGTGGCCCGGGGCAGGCCGGCCCGCTTGTAGCGGCGGGGAGTGGGGACGTGCAGGAGGGTGTAGGACGGCAGGCCGGAGGCAGCGAGCAGCTCGGACACCAGGCGGCTGCGGCCGGCAGCGTCCTCCACCAACACCCAGTGGAAGCTGGGCAGCTGGCGGAAGGTGTTGGCCAGGCGGGTGAGCTCGGCCTTCTGCACCGGCCGGCTGTAGGTGGGGGTGATGGCGTAGATGGTGGGCAGCGAGAGGTTGGCCGCTGGCGGCAGCGGCGCCTCCCGGGGGCGCCGGCCCGAGTCAATGTCCGCCAGCATCAGCAGCATCAGCGCCCAGGGCAGGGCGAGGCACAGGCGGACCACCACCGCCCCCCTCATGGCGGGGCCGCCGTCCCAGCCCAGCCCCGCCGCTCACACACCGCATCCCTCTCCCCAGCGGCCGCCCCACGCCCGCGGCCCCAGCGGCGGCTCCCCCCGCACGGCCCCGCACCCGCTCCCGCTGCCCCAGGCGCCGCAGTCGCTCCGCCGTCTCCCCGCAGCTGCGGAGTAAGGGATCGAGGAGGAGAGAGTGATGGAGAAAACGGGCTGGCAAAGGGAGATGAGGAGAGGTGGGGAGGGGGGGGGGGAGGAGTGGTGGGGAGGGGGGGGGGGGCGAACAGAGGAGAGGAGGAGAGGGAGGGTGGAGGTGTACAGGTATGAGGGGTAGGAGCTGAGATGAAGAGAAGAGAGGGAGGGGGGGGGAGAGGAGGGAGGGAGAGGTGGAGGGAGGGGGAGAGAGGAAGGGAGGAGAGCGTGGAGGGAGGGGGGGAAAGGAAGACAGACGGTTGGGGAGGAGAGGGAAATGGGGGAAGAAGGAGAGGGAGAGCGAGCGGGGAAGGGGGCAAGAGGGAGCGAGGGAGGCGGAGAGGGGAGGGACGGAGGAGGAAGGGTGGAGATGGAGCTTGGGATAAGGAAAAGGATGGTTAGGAGAGTGAAAGACGGGAGGGAGGGTGAACGGGAGGAGGAGGGGGGAAGAGAATGAGGTGAAAGGGACAGGGAGGGGGGATGGAGGGTAGAGGGTTGGGGGGTTGGGAGGGGGAAGAGTGAGGGGGGGTGGGGAAGGGGCAGGGTAGAGGGACAGGAAAGATGGAAAGGGGGTTAAAGGGAGGGGGGGGGAATGGGACGTGGAGAGGAAAGGGGGAGCAGGAAGAGCGTCTGTCGGAGTTGGCCGGAGTGTTTATTGATAATCTGTTAAACCCATCCACCCACCTGATCACACATATGTGATGGGCGCAGGATCCGAGATAGGAAACACACAGGAAGCTTTAAAGGCGAAAACTGGGAGGAGAGAGGCAGAGTGAGGGGAGCAGGAGGGGGAGTTTGTGGAAAGGACAGAGAGGAGGAGGGAAGGGGGGAAGGGGGATGAAGGGAGAGGAGATGTTTGAAGGCATGAGGAGTTAAGAGAAAACAAATTGGAGGTTGGTGGTGTCCTGTCGCTGTTGACCCGGCGCTGGAGACGTAACGGGCTGTTGCTACCACTGACAGCTGTAGGGATGATCTGTCTGTAGCCCGGGTGAGTGCTGGCCGGCGACAGATACTCCCCTGCTTTCTGACCCTGGAGGGAGTTGAGGGCGAGTGGGCTGGGATAGGGGAGTGGGCTGCAAACGTACGCGACATGTCTGCTGTATTCCGGCCCGCTGACGGTAGGGAGCAGAATGGCCCCGTAGTAGCCGCCTTCTCCATTCGTCCGTCCGCGATCAGTCAGTCGGTCGGTCAGTCGGCCTGCCCCGACCTGCGCTCCCCTGCGCTGCCGGCTGGCCCACTCCTGAAGCCTGCTCCGAAACTCGCAGCGGGAGCTCCTTCAGTTGGCACCAATTCCTGCCTGAGTGCTAAACCCGGGACACAGGGATTCCCGCAGTCCGCCCCACAATCTGGGACCTTGTGTGTCTGTATATAGTAGAGGAACTCTAATAATGCTGATCTCATTCCCATCATGAGAGGAATAGATCGGCTGCACGCACATGGTCTCTTGCCCAGAGGAGGGGGGGGGGGGGGGGGGGGGGGGTTTTAATTGTACTCTGGGTGGTAACTTTTTCACACAAAGGATGGTGGGTGTATCGAACAAGCTGTCAGGGGAGGTAGTCGAGGCAAGTACTATCTCACCGTTTCAGAAACATTTAACATACGTGGATAGGAAGCGCATGCTTCCTGGGACGAGTGTAGATGGGACACGTTGGTCGGTGTGGGCCTATTTCCACACTGTATGACTCTGTGACTATAACTCACTGAGTGGACAGCACATTTTCTCCTCGGTAGACAAAAATGCTGGAGAAACTCAGCGGGTGAGGCAGCATCTATGGAGCGATGGAAAGGAGCGCCTATTTCCTTCAGCATTTTTGTCTATCTTCGATTTCCCAGCATCTGCAGTTCCTTCTTAAACATTTTCTCCTCTCTGGGGCGTTAATCCCTTCTTCAAGCTCGTATTTTTTAAACAAAAACAATGTATTCAATTACGATGCAAAATATTATTTACGAACGACAACCGCGGTAACACATCCACCAGCATAATACAAAATCACAAAATTATCCAAGACACCAACATTTCCAATGACTATAACACAATCCTTATTTGGGATACGGCGCCGATCTCTGAGAGGAGCAGCGCACTGTGGAACCGAACTCTGTGCTCGTCTCTGCAACTCACTCCGTCCTCAGTGGAATTCACCCCAGTCCCCGACAAAACCGCGGCACTGTGGCTGTTCATCATCACCAGGCTCACGGGAAAGATTGTCACTTTTGTCTGCATAAAATCCTCAGTGAACACACATGAAAGAGGCGCAGAGCTGCAACCGGCAGTACTATCTGCGTGTTATATTGACCAGGCAATTGTGTACCGTCGCATCACCCATTGGAACTTGACTTTTATTGCTTTACTGTGTTGGGTAAAAGCCGATTTCCCAAGGATATTACATCTCCCCCTTGTGGCGACAATGTATGTTACAATGAGATTCAGGAGTTGAGGGTGATGGATACAGTGGAGCAGCGGTACAGTTGCTGCCTTGCAGCGCCAGAGGTCCTGACTACGGGTGCTGTCTGGACGGTGCGTGTACGTTCTCCCTGGGACCTGCGTGGGGTTTCCCCCGGGTGCTCTGCCTTTCCTCCCACACTCCAGAGACGTACTTCTGTAAATTGTCCCTCGTGTTTGTAGGATAGAACTAGTGGATGGGTGGCGCAAATCGGCGTGGACTCAGCGGGCCGAAGAGCCTGTTTCCACGCTGCATCTCTAAACTAAACTAAACTAGACTAAAGTACTTCAACTAACATCCCATAACCAAGTAACTATAGTGTGGTCCAGTTTACATCTACAAATGGAAACATGGACAATAAAGCAATGGGATAATGGCTGATTATCCAGTTCACTGCCCCATTCCTGCCTCTTCCCCACGTCCCTTGAACCCATTAGCATTAAGAAATGCATTTCCTCACAGAATATACGTTGATTTGGCCTCTAGGGCCTTCTGTGGTGAAGAATTCTACAGGTTCACTACACTCTTGGTGAAAATATTGCTCCACATCTTGTCCAATGTTGTCCATTCCCAGGGCCCCAGCGATGGGGCAGTGAACCGGACAAAGGGGTTAAATTAATCATTATGATTTTCAGCGCACTACCATCTTATTCTGCCCACATTAGCACTGAAATCAATATAGTGTCTTAAGATGCGACCGACTGTTGACGTGATTAGACATGGCTGAAGTACATATATAGACTTTCTATCAGACAATAAAGATTTACGTTATTTTATTACTTGTGATTTCTAAGAGCATTTACAATTTGCTCTGCATTCCATTCTCCTGCTGTAATGGGATCTCACAATGGATATGAAATAAGTGAAGACACAGCCCAGCCAGTGACCCAAATTCCAGGATACAAATACGGGAATCATGATTATTTTGTTGTGGGTGGGTGAATATGCTTTGGGCCCAGACCCGTAGTGAACAGTGAGCGCCGAGGAGGTCAAGGGCAGAATGGCCTGTTCTCTTCTCAGACTGTGTCGGGCGAAGAAGTGTGTAGAAATGAACTGCAGGTGCTGGTTTTTGTACTGAAGATAGGCACAAAGTGCTGGAGATGGACACAAAAGCTGGAGTGTCTCGGCGGGACAGGCAGAATCTGTGGCGAGAAGGAATGGGTGACGTTACCCACTTCCTTCTGTCAAGAGATGCCGCCTGTCCAGCTGAGTTACTCCAGCTTTTTGTGTCTATCTTCGGTTTAAACCAGCATCTGCAGTCCCTTCTTACACAAAGTGCTGGAGTCTGAAGAAGGGTTCCGACCCGAAACATCACCCGTCCTTTTTCTCCAGAGATGCTGCCTGACCCGCTGAGTTACTCCAACACTTTGTATCCATCTCGGCCAGAGAGGTGTTTGGAGGCAGCCTTGTGCAATCACTCTGCTTTGACAAGGCCTCACAGGCCGGCATCATTCCTCTCCCACGTCCCGCGACTCATGCAGGGAGTGAGGGGGTGATAGCGGCTCCTGGCAGCAGTGCTGGAGGCTGGCGCCAGGTGCCGGCCTGTTCGGGGAACTGCAGAGCTGGCTATCTCAGCAGAAGGAGCATCTGTTAACTCCACAGAACCTGCCAAGCTGAGCCTGCTGGTAATGAACCAGAGTATGTTGTAGACTTCAGCTTGGCACAGAGCTCCGTGGGGCGGGAGTTCAGGCATGATCCTGCCAACATGGCTCAATCCTCCATTGTGGCTTCAGTGAATGCAGGTGCAGTATGGTAGCGACACACGGGGCTTGGTAATGTTCACCTCAAGACCCTCAGCACACACTGTTGTGACATTGACGGGACCTCATTGACACAAGCCTCTTCCCACCTCATCCACACTCACCGTGATACCATATCCATTTGCTCACATCTCTCAATGGCTTTACTGTCAGAATACCTGTCTGTCTGAGTTTTGTGGCGACAGGGATAATGGGTATGAGATGATACCAGACTACAGAAGTAAAATCAATACAATTACATATTCTCATCACCAAAATACTGCATCTGTTCTATCGCCTGATCCCTGACCACAGGAATACAACTGCAAACGCAGCAGATGAAACGTCACATTTCCCACCTTGAGGAATTATTGAACAATTGGGGTATTGAGGGTGAGGGGGAACTGCCACTCTGCTTTGACAAGGCCTCACAGAAAAGAAGATGAGCCCTGAGGTAGTCAAAGATAGACGCAAAATACTGGAGTAACTCAGCAGGTCAGGCTGTATCTCTGTAGAAAAGAAAAAGGTGACGTTTCGGATCGAGACTCTTCTTCGGACTGAGAGTTAGGGGAGACTGGAACTAGAGGTATGACAAGGCACAGAACAGACCAGAGCCAGCACCGATGACCAAAGAACCCACCGTTTGGAAGCATAATCCATTTAACATTAGCGTGTAGCAAGCTGAGGGAATTGTACCAAAGACTTGCAAACAAACCTTTGTCCAGGTATTTGCGAGTGAAACTGCCACTATTGGAGTCATAAAATCCAACAGTGACAATAAATGCTCTGCCAAATTTCTTTACTATAACTTGTCAACAGTCTTGTCAACATTACATCCAGGACCACTTTAACAAATTTGAAACTCATTTTCATCAACCATCATCATTGCTCAAGAGGTCGGCAGTTAAGCACATTTAATGGAGCATATTTACTTTAGTTTAACGATGATTTATATTACGGTGGGATCTTTTCTTTAGTGGATCTAAATCTTAATCAAATGTGAGGTAACTCAATAGTCCAATTTTCTTATTGCAAGCTCAAAGCAGGACAAGAAAATGTGGGTCATGCTCATCAACATTTGCCTGCCTTACAATGACCCCAGCAGAAATGTTGCAAATAATGTGAAAAATTGTGACTTTCTAATAGCACATTAAGCAAGATGAACAATAATGCAAACCAAGCAATTCCAAAGCAAGATTAAAAGAAGTCGGGTTTCGACCTGAAATGTGGGTCGTTCCATTCCACCCACAGATGCTGCTCAACCCACTGGGTTCATCCAAAAGATTGTTTGTTGCGAGATTAGAAGAGATTATTAACAGAACTGTAATGGAATCCCCAGAAGCAGAATCTGCAAGAGGTGGTAATTACAGGGTCTGGAAAACTTGGTGAATTGGTGTTTTATTCGTCACATATTCATCTGAGCAGTGAAATTCTTTTAGAATAAAATTTACACTCGGAGCGCCGCCATGTCTTGGTGCCATTTCCAAAGTCTAAAGTCCAACATCTGGGCTGGGGAAACAGCTGGGAAAAGAAACACCTGCAGATACGAGAAGTGTGAAATAAACTCTAGGAGATGTTCAGCGGATCAGGCAGCAAATATAGAAAGAGTGAAGGTTTCAGGTTGATAACCTTTCGTCCAAACTATGACATATTTGCGACAGTGTAAGTTTGAAGTCGGATAAATAATTGGGGAGAGGGGGGCAGGTTGGATGAAAGGTGAGTAAAGAACAATAGGGAGTTTCTATGGGAGGACAACATCTGTAGATATTAAATAATATAAAAGAGGAAGGGGTGAACTTAATTGAAGTGATAAACAGAAAATCAGTCCAGATAAAATCCAGAGTGATTGATAAAAGCGAAGAGGAGGGGAGGGGAGGAGAGGGGAGGAGAGGAGAGGGGAGGAGAGCAGAAGGGAGGAGAGGAGAGGGGAGGAGAGGGGAGAAGAGGGGAGGAGAGGAGAGGGGAGGAGAGGGGAACTTGTTGATCTCATAGTTTGTAAGGAAAGCTGCAACATGTCAAGCTGTCTATGAAGCCAGATGTTTTGTCCGTGGGGAAGGTCTCAGTAAATTAACAAGTATGATGAAACTACACATATCATCACTTCACCCCAATTCGGGACACTGAGCAGAATGAACTCACCCTGCAAGCCTCTGCACCGGTTCCACTTTCCAATGGCATTGGGCTTGGTTTCAGGATCTCCTTCACCCCAGTCTCACTTAAACTCTTCCTGTAGAGCCTTTTATCTATTAATAGCACGGAGCTGGATTCCACTAAAGTCTACTCTTTCTGAGTAGTCAATTTGGTGATCCACATTGCCATGCCCGCCATTTGTCAGCATTCCAGGTTCCTTCGAACACAACCTAGGGCGGCAGAGTGGTGCAGCGGTAGAGTTGCTGCTTCACAGCACCAGGCACACGGGTTTGATCCTGACTGCGGGTGCTGTCTGAACATAATTTGTACGTTCTCCCTGTGACCACATGGGTTTTCGCCGGGTCGTCCCATTTCCTCCCACACTCCAAAGACGTACAGGATAGTAGGTTAATTGGCTTCTGTAAATTGTACATTGTCCCGAGTGTATAGGATCGTTCTAGTGTATGGGGTGATCGCTGGTGGGCACCCCACCCACTTCGGTTGGCCGAAAGGGCCCGTTTCCGCGCGGTGTCTTTGAAGTAAAGTCTAAACCTTCTCCCTGTTCACAGAGTGAGCAAGACCAGTCCTTCAAGTTAGACCCTACTTGGGAGTTTTGTGTGCAGTTCTGGTCACTGCAATATAGGAGGGGTTTGTTTGCACTGGGAAGAGTGCAGAGGGATTCACCACACATGTTGCCCGTTTTGGAGGACTTTAATTATGGGGGGAGATTGGTTCGGTTGGCCTTGTTTTCACTGACACTAAGGAGGTTGAAGGGTGACCAAACATACAGCTGCATAAAATGATGAGTGGCATCGATAGGGTGGTCAGAATTTTATTTTCATGGTATTAAAAACAAGAGGGCCTTGTTTTAAGGAGAGGAAAGAGAGTTTTATAGGGGATCTAAGGGGAGAAGTATTTTTCAAAGAGGGCACCTGGTATCCAGAACTTACTGCCAGTGGAGGTGGCACAATCAGATAGATACATTCCAAGAATTCAGACAGACAATTTGATAGTGTATTTATCCAATTGCGCGCTTTCTAATAGGAAAAGCAATGTACATGTGAGCAGAATTTAACGATCATGTAACTTTTTAATGTAATATTTTTGAAATTGTTCAGTTCAATAGATTTAGAACACGTAAAAAAAATTGCAGCCTCTTCAGTTATGTACAACTATATAACTGGCCAGCTCTTGGACTCAATGCTTTGGCTAATGAGGGCAGGCATGCTCTATGCCTTCCTCATCACCCTGTCTTCTAATTAGAAAAACAAGACTCTATCATCACCTTCTGCCTCCTACCACCTGGCCAATTTTACATCCAATTGGCCAGCTCACTCTGGATACAATGTGTTCTAATCTTTTGGATAAGCCCACAATGTGAGACCTTGTTAATGGCCTTGCTAAAGTCCACGTGGACATTTACCAACCTGCCATCGTCAATCCTTTCGATCATCTCATAAAAAACATGAATCAATTTAATTTGACAGGATTTCCCAGGCACAAAGCCAGACTGACTACCACTAATCCGTCCTTGTCTTTCCAAATGCAAATAAATCCCGTGTTTAAGAATCCCTTTCAATAATTTTTTCATCATCAATGCAAGTTTCCTGGCTTTCCTCCACTCTTTCTTACATAAAGGCATCATATTAGCTAACCTCTACTCTTCCAGTGCCTCACCCAGCATTAACAGGGATAGAATAATCTCTGACAGGGCCCTGCAATCTCCTCCCTTGTACTCTATAACATCCCAGGATACACCAGGTTAGGCTCTGAGGATTGATCCACCCTAAGGCCTCCAATACGTCCCCTAGAATATCAGTGCTTCTTCCCTTCATTAGCATCCATGTCCTTCTCCATGACAAATACAGATGAGAAGTGTTTATTTGAGCCTCGGCCATTTCCACACATAATCAGGTTTATCCACATGAGGACCTATTCTACCTCTATCTACTATTTTACTCTTAATATACTTGTAGAATCGTTCAGAAGAAATTTAGAATCTTCAGCAATGTCTGGTGCAGGATCTGAGAGAGGAAGTTTACCAATGGACTGTGCGTCAAGTCCAGTCAAAGAGTGGGATTTGCTCCCTATTCCCACAGATGAGACATCACTCTCTATAAGTGCTCAGACTACTGGTTCACATTTGTGCCGATCACTGCTTAGGTCTGAACAAATAAATGTGAATTGAAAAGAAAGCAATTCTCTAAATTCTACACAGCAGGGGATCCTATATTCCATTTGTTTCAAATTAGTTTAACAAACTGGACGTGGAGTATTGAGATTGGTATCGCAAAGGAACAACTCACATTTTCACACTGGATTCCACGTATTGCTGGGAGGTCCCTCTTCATATTTGTTTCAGATGGGGTGGTCAAAAAGACTTTTGGCACATTGGCCTTCATCAGTCATTGAGTATAGAAGTTTGGAGGTTATGTTACAGTTATATAAGACGTTGGCGAGGCCGCATTTAGAGTATTGTGTTCAGTTCTGGGCACCATGTTATAGGAAAGATGTTGTCAAATTGGAAAGGGTGCAGAGATTTCCAAGAATGTTTGTTGTCAGGACTCGAGGATCTGAGCTATAGGGAGCGGTTGCGTAGGCTAGGACTCTATTCGCAGGAGCGCAGGAGGATGAGGGGTGATCTTATAGAGCTGTATAATATCATGAGAGGAATAGGTTAGGTCGATGCAATAGGTTGGGTCAATGCAAATGGCTGAATGGTCTAATTTTGCTCCAATCTCTTGTTTTTCAAAGGTTTAAAGGTTCAATGGTCTGTTTAGTCACAGGTACCAATTAAGGTACAGTGAAACTCGAATTAGCATGCAACCATACAAAAAAAAAGCAACAAGACACACCACTACATAAAAGTTAACATAAACATCCACCCCAGCGGATTCCACATTCCTCACTGTGATGGAAGGCAATAAAGTCTAATCTTCATCCTCTTTATTCTCCCGCAGCATAGGCAGTCGAACTGCGGCATGTCCAGTTCACTAAACGCAAAGCAATTCCAATCTGGCAAATTGCTGCCAAATTGGTCTATTTTCCTTCACCATGACATATTTATTACTTGAACTGAGTACTGTTACCTATATTCACTCTGCTATCCTCATTCACCAACTGACTGAGCACTCAGTTTTACATCCACCTGTTCAATGCTGTCATACCTGATTGATCTAGTTGTTGCACTCAGTTTTACATTTTTTGGTTCAGTAGTACCATAATGGAATAATCCAGTTGTCTCCAATTCAGTGATCCAAAGCTGCCATTGATTTATGAATATCCAAACCCTTTGACAACGGCTGTTCTTTTCACAAGTGTCCCACACAGCGTGGTCCTCGCTGTAAGGCTCCCGATCCTGGGGAGATATAATACGACCAACACAGTAAAATGGCCAAAACTTACCTGCTGACTGGCTATCGCTCCTTGCGTTCTGCTTGCACTACCTAGTCAGGAAGGACTATCTTGGCCAATGAGAACATAAAATGTCATTGTTGTCCAGCTGGCGAGAATGCAGATGTCATTGCTGCCTGCTCAAAGGGAACACATTTGTTATTGTTGCAGGGCCAAGGCAAGTTCACTAAGTGTCTCCAAGGGCTGGACTATATCAACATGGACCAGTATATGAAGAAGGGCCCCTGCAAGGAACAATTCACATCTGAAGAAACGTCCCAAATGTTCTCCAGGGATGCTGCCTGATCTGCTGAGTTACTCCAGCACTTTGTGTTGTTTTATGCACAATTTACGACACTCACCAATTGTTCTGGTCCACTGAATAAATCCATGTTAAACACATTATATTTACAATAAAGCTAATCTGTAAGATAGTTAGCAATGATTTAAGTGCTTCCTATTGACTTAAGTGATGAAATCAGAGCTGGGAGATGGGTTTCAATCCAGAGCAACATATTGAAATACAGAGTGCCCAAAGTATGGCCCAGGTTGGGAACGTGTCTCCTCAAAGATGGTTGACAGTAGCTTCTCTGCTGCAAAGAGGTCCCCTGTGGGAGGACCAGGCAGACAAGACACTTAACCCTGGATATTCACAAAGAATGAGTCACAATCTGGCTCTTTCCCTTTGACTCATCCACTCCAGCCATAGCTTCTTCCACTTCTCTTGCTTCTAATGCTGCTCTGATTATATTTTTAAAGTTCTTTTTTTTTTGCAGTATACACTGTATTTGGTATTGCTATTGTATTTTTTATTAATAATTATATTCTCAAAGAAGCCCCTATTAAAAGCTCATGAATAGGAACATCATGCTGTCAGCGAGGCTTTTAGATAGGCACATGGAATTTCAAGGAATAAAGGGACATGGATCATGTACAGGCAGATGAGGTCAGTTTAACTTGGTGTCATGTTCAGAGCAAACATCGTGGGCCAAAGGGTACATTTCCATTTTAGTTTAGTTTAGGGAAAGGACTCGGGAAACAGGCCCTTCGGCCCACCGGGTCCATGCCGAACAACTATCTCTGCACACTAACACTATCCTGCACACACTAGGGACAATTTGCAATTTTACTCAGTCAATTAAGCTGGAAACCTTTGCTGTGTGGGAAGAAACCGGAACTCCCAGGGAAAACCCACGCAGGTCATGGTGAGAAGGTACAAATTCCATACATACAGCACGTGTAGTCAGGATCGAACCCAGGGTCTCTGGCACTGCAAGGCAGTAATTCTACCACCACGCCACCCTATGCTGATTATGTTCTATAACACATCTCCATTTGGCATGTAGCATTCTGACCCGTTTTTGATCTTATTTAGTTGTTATTCCCATGCCCTAGAACACATCCTGAGTGTTAATTGCCAATAAGTAAGTATTGAACAATACCATTTACTCCATTGACCCATTCATTGATTTTTTTGCCTTTTTGTCAGTTATATCATTCATTTGTTCATTTAGCCTTCATTCAGCTGCATTAATAGTCATGTACTGATCTGTTAATTCTGTACACCATCATTCGTCATCCAGTGCCAATGACAATGTCTCTGTTGCATCACAATTCAGGCATTCATTCAACTCACTGTTATTCAATATTATTTGCCATTTATATTTTTCCTCACAATCTTTTACTTTTCTTATTGTTACCTGTCAATGTTGTTCTTCACTCCATACATATTAAGCTCAGTTTGAATACGGGGGGAAAAAAAATTCTAAAATTGACATGAAAAGTAACTTTTATTAAACATGTTGTTTACATAACATATGTCTGAGGTTCATTTAAAAGCACAGGGGAGTGTTTAGACAACTGTTGCCATTAGAAAGATACCACCCAACCAGCTGAATTTGGCCACAACAAATCGAATACAACCTAAAGGTGTAGCAAACCAGTGTTTTAATTCTTCCTGCTCAGCAGGTCGAGCAGCAATCAGTCTTATTCTACATTATGGGAACACAAACAAAGTGCTGGCCAATTTAAATGAGACAATTCACTCCGTGCAGGCAAAATACCTTGAATTCAAAACTGAGTATACACAAGGCTGCTAAAGCCCCACAGTAAGAGTCCACGTCAAGGCCAATAAGGTGCTTTTCTGCACTGCATCAGCAATTATTTGCCAGATAGGGTACAAAAAAATCTTTCAATGGACATCCACTGCCAAACCTGAGGCTTGATAAAATCAGCAATAAGTCTATAGCAGAAACAAATGGCTTTGATTTCTTTTTGTAATCTCCATATATTAATTAACAAGCAAACTGTACAAGTACATGCAACTTACAAGCTGGCCTATGTGGAACTAACACACATACAAACTCCTGTGTTCTGTCCCCACCACCCTCCCCACCCTCCCCTACAAAACGTGCATGCAGCAGGTGAACTGGCCCAGGGTCATGCCGCTCCACATCAGTGATCAGAAACTCAAAGTGGCCTCTGGAGCAGGAGGAGGAGGACGAATCACTGCACCTCATGGATGTAACGTACACATGGGGCTTCACGTACTATGGGACTCAGAAAAAAAAGTTTTTTTTTTTTAAAAAAAGCAATCAAAAGTTTGCCTTTCTTTCAAAAAGTAATGCATTTCACTGTTAAAAATAATTGTTCTTGCAGTAATCCTGAAATAAAGTTAGCTAAAATCAGATATAAAATTATTAACGTGTTTTCAACTAGAACTTCCAGCAATCTTCATGCTCTGTCAGATCAGCTGAGATTGCTAAGTGACACAAACAACCAGGAAAAGTCTCAGGTACAGCTCAAACAGCTTATGCTCCGTCCATTATTGGCCAACACTTTAGGCAGTCAAATGTACAATTTTATACAGCATTTATCTCAACTGTAATTATTGGAAGAGAACTGCATTACAAGGAACAGTTTAGTGCCACAATCTCTGCAGAATACCAAAACTGAAGTTGCTTTTCACAGTCCCCAGCACTGACAGCAGTTTCAAAAACATTGTTTTCATGCAAAACATCAGAAAACATAAAAATTATTAATTCAAAATGCAAACATGTGCCTGTTTTACAAAGAGAGAAGCAATGGCAATTATGTGGCAAATGACAAACAACACTTGAAAGTCTTCTGTTTAGAAATATAACGAGTTCTGCTCTGAATCAGTTCTGAATCTGAAATCCTCTCTGTAGCTAAATTGCAATCAATGTTATGTTTTTGATTGGGAGCCAATGATATCCACACACTGACATTATCTGCATAAAGTCTGTAATTGTTGAATACCATTCGTATTGCTCACAGAAATATATCACTGGCCTTGAGTCAAGGGCATGGACTCTGCCACCAGCAGAGAAAACAACCACCAGCATTTAGTGAGGCTTCAGTGAGCAGACAGCAGTGGAAGAAGTGTGTGCAAGGAAACAAAATGTAAGAGCAGAAAGGTAACACTGTTTGTCATTTCTATAGAAATGTTAATGAACAATTCCAATTTTTAATCCGAGTTTGATACTTTCCAGTATGTGGCTAAAGCTCATTTATTTTTTTAGGTCAGAGTACTGGTCTCCTTCACTTAGCCTCTTACATATAGTCAGTGAACCTCACTGATCACCATTTTCCATTCAGATTTAATGCAGTGCGCGTGTGCCAGTTCATGCCAGCATACATACAGAAATACATTCACATATGTATGTCATTTTTAGGATTGATGAAGCCCTATTGTTGTTTGAAACAGTGCCATTGGCAAAACAAAGGTGATTGTCTGGCTCCAGCAGCAATTTGATCATATTTGTGGTCAGCGTCCGATTTTTGCCCGTTTGTTGATTTATTTTGAAATCATTACGACCTTATACAGGGAGATCCAGTTGAACTCTCAAGAGATGATTGGGAAGCTCTACGAGTCAGTGGTGTCAAGGTGGGGTCCACCAGTGAAGATGTTGGAAACAGTTTGTACCAGCCAATGACCATGCTGGAAAGATCAAGCTCTTCCAATACGATCTGTGCCACGCCCATAAAACACTTGTGGTCCATTCGGCCATAATCTCCCCACACTATCACCTGTAAAATAATAAAGCAACATATGAGAAAACATTATGTATGTTGTGTAGATAATTTCACTTGATTGACAATGATAAATATTCTGTCACAACTTTTCAATAATCACATTGTATGTAGATTAGCGAGCACAGATTGAAGCCCCCCTAGAGGGTATCGTTTAGTTTAGTTTAGAGATACAGCATGGAAACAGGCTCTTCGGCTTTGGAGTGTGGGCGGAAACTGGAGCTCCCGGAGAAAACCCGCACAGGTCATGGGGAGCACGTACAAACTCCATACAGGCAGCACCTATAGTCAGGATCGAACCTGGGTCTCCGGCGCCGTAGGGCAGAAACTCTTTTGCTGCGCCACCGTGATTGAAGGTGAGGACATGGAACGTAGAACAATACAGCACGGGAACAGGCCCCTTCAGCCCAACATGCCTGCACCGATCATGATGCCAATCTAACTCGACTTCATCTGCCTGTACATGGTCTGTAACTCTCTATTCCCAGCCTGTTCATGTGTTTGCCTAAATGCCTCTAAACCATTGCTCTCTGCTCCTAACACCTCCCCTGATGGCTTGTTCCAGGCACCTAACATTTTGCTTCGAAGTCCCGTGAGTGACTACTTGAAGAACCCCGTCCAGCCGCACGTGCGTCATTATGTCAGACGCATTGGTGCAGTCGGCCGGTTGGAGCAGCAGAGCTCCTCCAAGCGGTAAGTTTAAAACGCAAGGTAAGTTTCAAACTTTTTCTTGTGCTCACTTTCTGCTTTAGCGGTAGCGTTTAGACCATTAAAATGATGCAGAAAGTAAAGATGGTGTCGGCGAGGCGATCTGCAGGAAAAAGGTTCGAGGACCGCGAGAGTGCAGTTAGCAGATGCCCGCCTAGGTCACCAAGTCCATCGCCAGCAATGGAGCTAGCGACACCGGACCCGCTGCCTGTGAGTAGCGTAGCCACGCCGGTAGGGCGCAAGGCAACTTCAAAATCAAATAGGCCCGTTGACCCAGAGTCGGGCCTGGAGGTTTTACCTTCACAAGGAGAGACAGTTTGCACAAGGCTCTCGCAGGTCGAGGTCTTATTACAGAAGATGCTCGACAGGGACGCACTCCGTGAGGAGGAATGGTGCCCACGCCAGGCTAGTGGAGAGCCTGTGCTAGCAGCGCCTGCAATAGAGCTGCAAGACTGCACATCTTTTGAAGAGGAGGGTATACCGGCTCAGCAATACACTGACGCCGAATCAGTGGCTGGGGAGAGCCACAAGGGAGTGGAACTAGAAATCATTCCAAATATAGCGGAGAAATTTGCAGTCTCCAGAGAAGCAGGGGAGCCATTAGGGGAAGAATTGGCAGCAGCCATTCAATATATGCTCTCACATCAGCTTCAAGAATTGGCTATGGATGAGGCGGCTAAAAAATTATGAAGCCCCAATTAATTGTGGTTTGCTAAAAGTGCCGATGGTGAACCATCTCGTATGGACACAGTTGGGGGTTTCAGCAAGGTCGCAGGAGTTGAAGTTTCAAAAAGTACTTAAATTGCTGTCAGCAGGGCTTATGGCATTTGCAACTACTGTAGACAAGGGGCACATGACAGAAGCCCTGGATGCACTGGGACTCCTGTGTAGTGCATTTTTTGAAATTAATACCATAAGGAGGAGTGCGATACGCCCAGTCATAAACCCTAAACTGGCATCATTATGTAAGCCAACCAGCGCACTACCGCCTAACCTTTTGTTTGGCGAGGATCTCGCTAAGCGAGTTAAAGAGCTACATGAGGACACAAGAACTATGGGCCTCATCAAGCCGAGTGGCAAACCAGGAAAAAGGGCTTTTTATCGGCCGGTTACCATCACTGACGCCCGGGAAGGGACGAGCCACTCAGTTTCGCAAACTCGGAGCTGGCAGCCTGTCACAGGCATGAGGGGAAGGATGAATTTCCCTACAAAGGGCCGGGGGCAACAAGGACAGCCAGGACATGTGCAGGTGAGAGATTTTGCTCCTAAGGAATATAAATCAAGTGAAATAGATGTTCAAATTGGGGGCAGATTACACTTGTTTCTCAAACAATGGCAGGAGATAACATCAGATTCATTTATACTGAGCAGTATAGAGGGGGTTAAAATTGAATTTTACCCTACTGTGTGTCCACCCAGTCAGCATGTTCCAAGTCGGAAACTTATATTTTAGAGAATATGCACGTACAAGCAGAACTTAACACATTACACAAAAAAGGGGTTATTGAGAAGTCAGTTTGTCAAAACCATCAGTTTGTGTCAAGTATTTTTCCTAGGTCTAAAAAGACTGGGGGATGTAGAATTATTCTGAACCTGATGAGCTTGAACTCCTTTGTATGCTATAGGATTTTCAAAATGGAAACTTTTTCTACTGCTAAACAACTGCTTTCCAAAGGGTGTTATATGGCCAGCATTGATTTGAAGGATGCATATTACTCAGTGTCTGTTCATTGTGATGATAGGAGATATTTGAAATTTATCTGGATGAGTCATAGAAACATAGAAACATAGAAATTAGGTGCAGGAGTAGGCCATTCAGCCCTTCGAGCCTGCACCGCCATTCAATATGATCATGGCTGATCATCCAACTCAGTATCCCGTACCTGCCTTCTCTCCATACCCTCTGATCCCCTTAGCCACAAGGGCCACATCCAACTCACTCTTAAATATAGCCAATGAACTGGCCTCAACTACCCTCTGTGGCAGAGAGTTCCAGAGACTCACCACTCTCTGTGTGAAAAAAGTCTTTCTCATCTCGGTCTTAAAGGATTTCCCCCTTATCCTTAAGCTGTGACCCCTTGTCCTGGACTTCCCCAACATCGGGAACAATCTTCCTGCATCTAGCCTGTCCAACCCCTTAAGAATTTTGTAAGTTTCTATAAGATCCCCTCTCAATCTCCTAAATTCCAGAGAGTATAAACCGAGTCTATCCAGTCTTTCTTCATAAGACAGTCCTGACATCCCAGGAATCAGTCTGGTGAACCTTCTCTGCACTCCCTCTATGGCAATAATGTCCTTCCTCAGATTTGGAGACCAAAACTGTACGCAATACTCCAGGTGTGGTCTCACCAAGACCCTGTACAACTGAAGTAGAACCTCCCTGCTCCTGTACTCAAATCATTTTGCTATGAAAGCTAACATACCATTCGCTTTTTTCACTGCCTGCTGCACCTGCATGCCTACTTTCAATGACTGGTGTACCATGACACCCAGGTCTCGCTGCATCTCCCCTTTTCCTAATCGGCCACCATTTAAATAATAGTCTGCTTTCCTGTTTTTGCCACCAAAGTGGATAACCTCACATTTATCCACATTATACTGCATCTGCCAAACATTTGCCCACTCACCCAGCCTATCCAAGTCACCTTGCAGTCTCCTAGCATCCTCCTCACAGCGAACACTGCCCCCCAGCTTAGTGTCATCCGCAAACTTGGAGATATTGCCTTCAATTCCCTCATCCAGATCATTAATATATATTGTAAATAGCTGGGGTCCCAGCACTGAGCCCTGCGGTACCCCACTAGTTACTGCCTGCCATTGTGAAAAGGACCCGTTTACTCCTACTCTTTGCTTCCTGTTTGCCAGCCAGTTCTCTATCCACCTCACTACTGAACCCCTAATACCGTATGCTTTAAGTTTGTATACTAATCTCTTATGTGGGACCTTGTCGAAAGCCTTCTGGAAGTCCAGATATACCACATCCACTGGTTCTCCCTTATCCACGCTACTAGTTACATCCTCGAAAAATTCCACAAGATTCGTCAGACATGATTTACCTTTTGTAAATCCATGCTGACTTTGTCCAATGATTTCACCACTTTCCAAATGTGCTGCTATCCCATCTTTAATAACTGACTCTAGCAGTTTCCCCACTACCGATGTTAGACTAACTGGTCTGTAATTCCCCGTTTTCTCTCTCCCTCCCTTCTTAAAAAGAGGGGTTACATTTGCTACCCGCCAATCCTCAGGAACTACTCCAGAATCTAAAGAGTTTTGAAAGATTATCACTAATGCATCCACTATTTCCTGAGCTACTTCCTTAAGTACTCTGGGATGCAGCCTATCTGGCCCTGGGGATTTATCGGCCTTTAGTCTATTCAATTTACCCAACACCACTTCCCGACTGACCTGGATTTCACTCAATTCCTCCTTTGACCCACAGTCCCCTGCTATTTCAGGCAGATTATTTATGTCTTCCTTAGTGAAGACGGAACCAAAGTAGTTATTCAATTGGTCCGCCATATCCTTGTTCCCCATGATCAACTCACCTGTTTCTGACTGCAAGGGACCTACATTTGTTTTAACTAACCTCTTTCTCTTCACATATCTATAAAAACTTTTGCAGTCAGTTTTTATGTTCCCTGCCAGTTTTCTTTCATAATCTATTTTTCCTTTCCTAATTAAGCCCTTTGTCCTCCTCTGCTGGTCTCTGAATTTCTCCCAGTCCTCTGGTATGCTGCTTTTTCTGGCTACTTTGTACGCATCATCCTTTGCTTTGATACTATCCCTGATTTCCCTTGTTATCCACGGATGCACTACCTTCCCCGATTTATTCTTTTGCCAAACTGGGATGAACAATTTTTGTAGTTCATCCATGCAGTCTTTAAATGTCTTCCATTGTATATCCACCGTCAACCCTTTTTGAATTAATTGTGGCAATTCAAAGCATTGCCTAATGGGTTAACTTCAGCTCCTAGATTATTTACCAAATTGTTGAAACCTGTTCAAGGACTACTCCGAGCTCAGAGGCATGTTGTAATGGCCTATTTAGACGATATTTTAATTATCAGGAAGACTCGGACTGCAGCTGAATCATCTGTTTCAATTGTTAAACTCACTTTTGAGCATTTGGGGTTCATCATTCATCCAGATAAATGCAAATTATCACCAGTTAAAATTATTGATTACTTGGGCTTTACCATTACCATTTACCATGTTAGTGACTTTGCCCAGGGACACAAAGCAGCAGTTAATTGAGGATTGTATTAACCTCCTTAGTGAGCAACGACCTTCAATTAAACAGATAGCCAGTTTAATTGGTAAATTGGTGGCTGCTTTTCCAGCTGTGCAGTTTGGACCACTGCATTATCAACACTTACAACGAGCAAAAGAACAGGCACTGAGGACACATGCGGGTCATTTTGATAGGCTTATGCAATTGTCAGCAGAGGCAATTTCAGAAATTCAATGCTGGTTCACAAATGCCTCAAAATGTTCCAGGGAAGTTTTGGTTGAACCACCTTCCATAATCTTACAGACGAATGTTAGTGCGCTGGGTTGGGGTGCTACGGATATGTCTTTCAGTTGTGGAGGCAGATGGAATACTGATGAGACATCCCTTCTCCAATTAAGAGGGATCAATTATTTAGAGCTTTTGGGAACCTGGTATGGGCTTAAAGCTTATTGCTCTGCCAGGAATCACTTGCATGTGCAGGTTCAGATTGACAACACTACAGCAGTGGCATATGTCAACCACATGGGAGGAGTCAAGTCACAGTCTTGTGACAGACTGGCTAATCAGATCTGGGGCTGGTGCATTGACAAAAACATCTGGCTTTCAGCAATATATTTACCAGGTAGATTCAACATGGTAGCAGACACTAGGTCACGCCAATTCAATGATAACATAGAGTGGATGTTAAATCAGGACATATTTAATCAAGTGGTTGCTCAGTATGGAATGCCAGATATTGACTTGTTTGCATCTAGACTAAACCATCAGTTGCCCAGATATGTTTCATGGGAACCAGATCCTGGCGCAGCAGCGGTGGATGCATTCTCGCTGCATTGGGGTGGAATGTTTGTGTTTGCATTTCCCCCATTCTGTCTCATCAGTCGATGCCTGCAAAAAATCAAGCAGGCCTCCGCTTCAGGAGTACTGGTAGTGCCAGATTGGCCTACCCAGCCATGTTTCCCTCTCGTTGGCTATTCAGATGGCTATTCAGCCTCATATGATTATTCCCAAACATAAACACCTACTGGTGAACCCGGTAACTGGCGATCAACATCCTTTACATGATCGTATTGATCTGTTAATTTGCAGATTTTAAGGAGGCCATACCTGGGGAGAGGACTGTCTGATCGTACTGTGGATGTTCTCACGTTGGCCTGCAGGGATAGTACCCAGAAGCAGTACATCAACTCGATAAGGAAATCGGAGGTATTCTGCCTACAGCAGAATATCTCATATCAGACTGCAGGCATCCCAGACGTACTTGAGTTTTTGTCCACTCTTTACTTTGATGAAAAATTAAGCTATAGTGCGATTTATACAGCCAGAAGTGCTCCGTCTTCTTATTTACCCATGAGTTCAGAGTTGCATTCAGTAGGGACACATCCGTTAGTCACTAGATTTATGAAGGGAGTTTTTAATTCTAATCCTCCTAAACCTAGGTATTCCGGTATTTGGAATGTGAACAAAGTCCTTATGCTCCTTCGCCAGTGGACTCCTGTTACAAGCCTATCTCTAGCCAAACTAACCATGAAGGTTGTCATGCTTATGGCGTTGGTATCAGCCCAACGTGTGCAGACATTGCAGAAGCTACGGCTAGACAGAATGCAGGTATCGGCAGATGCCATTACTCTTTATGTTTATGATCTGTTCAAACAGAGTAGAATAGGTATGACAGGATGTAAGATTGTTTTCAGCATACCCAACAGTTGCTCCCTGTGTGTAGTGTCATATTTGTCTCATTACATTGAGGCTACCAGAGTCCTATGAGGAACAGAGTCTGCATTATTTATTAGCTAAAAAAAACACACAATAAGGTGTCGGTGCAAACAATTTCAAGGTGGCTAAAGCAGGTTCTGGGAAGTGCTGGGATTGATACTGATAAATTCAAATCTCATTCCACCAGGGCGGCATCAATCTCCGCGGCCAGGGCGATGGACGTGCCAATAGACCATATCCTCGCGGCCGCAGGTTGGTCCAGTGAGCTGACCTTCCAGAAATTCTATCATAAGCCAATTGCAAGGCCGGGGGTGTTTGCTGAATCTGTTTTGAGTTCTGTTATAGTTTCCCCCTGAGATAGAGGGGTTGCTATTGTTTTCTTTTGTAAATAAACCGTTAATTCATTTAAACAATGTTATGATTGATGCATTATTGATTATTTAACGATTTGAGTCAATCAATGCAGTGTGAATGCCCGATTTGGGTCTGCAGCATCAAATCACAGAGCTTTGAAATCTTCACGTAGTCACTCACGTGACTCCGAAGTAAAATAGTAAGATTAAATGAGAATTTACCAGTTTCAAGTTTGATCTTTATTTTATGAGGAGTTACGATGAGGGATTACGTGCCCTCCGCTCCCAACCCTCATAAATGTCATCTGGTAGTTCTAGTCTTCTGTTGTCTTACTATTATACTTCAGTCACTATTATCTGTGATTTCTCTCCGCTGCTTTGAAGATTGACGCACGTGCGGCTGGACGGGGATCTTCACGTAATCCCTCATCGTAACTCCTCATAAAATAAAGATCAAACTTCAAACTGGTAGGTTCTCATTTAATCTTACTATTATCTGTGAAAATAAACTGGTCTTGCATTTCTCCCAGGGATAAATGGGCTAGAGGGGATGAAGAATTTTTTTTCACCAAGTGGATAGTTGCACTGAATCTGAATGCACTGCTTGAGGAGGCAGTAGAGGCAGGTGCTCTCACAACATGAAACATCTTTCTAGAAGAGCACTTGAATCGCCAAAGCATAGAAAGCCAAGCAAACTACTGATGGTAAATGGGAATAGTAAAGATGGGTGCTTGGAGTTATTGGGCTGAAGGACCTGTTTCAGTGCTGTGTGCTTCAATAAATATGATTACAATGGGCTGATTCACTGGTATAAGATATGATTCTGCATGAAGTTATAATATACACACTAGATTTGGCAAAATGCTTCACCTCATACTAATCAGGGCTAAAAGTTCATTTGTTAGAAATAAGGAACTGCAGATGTTGGTTTACAAAAAAAAGACAAAGTGACGAGGTAACTCAGTGCGTCAGGCACCATCCTTGGAGAACATTGATAGGTGATGTTTCGTGTCGGGAAGGGTCCTTTAAAGGTACAGAATGAAATTGATGAATTGGCTAAAATGGACAGGAAGAAGGGTCTGAGATGCTGCCTGACCCGCTGAGTTACTCCAGCACTTTGTGTTCTTTTTTTTTTAAAAGTTCATCTGTTGATGGTCTGTCCATTTTAACCAGTTCATCAATTTAATTTTGTACCTTTAAATTACCCTCCTATCAACAACACCACAAATTTTAAAGTAATCTATTAAATTACTAATTGTATCTCCTTTATTCATATTCAAATCTTTACTGTCTATAACACACGGTAAGGGTTGCAACAATGATATGTGTCATAACAAGTAACCGTGTTCCTATCCTATGAGTGGCACTTGGGATACCCTGGAGCGATTTCAAATGGAGTAATAATAAAGCTTTATAAAGCTTGGTACAAGGTTTGTTGACCAAGCTTTATAAAGATCCTGAGATCCTGCTGAAATAATTTGCCAAATTCACTGAGATACTGAATAATACTCACCTGTAAGACTTTACCCTGTGGGCTTTCTTCAAATGGCAAAGACTGTTGATAGAGTGGATCGAGTGTTTTCCGTGCAATTTTTGTTTTCTTTTTGGCAATGCAAACACCATTCTCCAGCAGGTACACTTTGACATAAGGAGCTGCAAAAGGATGAAATTAAAGATTGAATAAACATATGCTTTTAAGATCAAATTCTACGAGTTATGACTTTGTAGTTTATTCCAGAGTGACTTTCAGCTTCAGAGCTAGGGAGGGAACTTGCTGGCCAAATTGCTGTTCTGGTTCAAAAGCTGCCTGTTTTTACAAAAGAGGACAGTTGTATAATCACCAACATCACTTGGCTGTTTGTTAGGGAAGCTAAAAAGCACACACAAACCCAATTCGGAGTGTTGAATCACAGACAAGGAATAGTGCAGGAGGCGGGAATTTGGTCCTGCAGGTTCTGCTGGGTCTCTGTTAGTGTCATGCAGTTCTCATGCCTCTCCCGACAGCCCTGTGATTATTTTTATTACTTTCAAGTACTGATCAATTTCCATTATGAAATCCACACAAAGTATTGTAGATGTTAACCACTGCTGTCTCAAATAAGTGATTTCTTGGTTCTTTTACCGAGTACCTAAATATGACCTCTGGGTCCCAGTGTTTCTGCCAATGGGAATAGTTTCTAGCTGCTTAAACTGCCCTTCACTTTAAATATTTCCATACATTGTTTCCCCACTAGGGGGACAATCCCAGCATCTCCGGCATTTCCCTGTAATAACTCGCCCAGAAACTGTCCCCATAAAGGGCCTGTCGCACTTGGGCGTTATTTGCACGTCATTTACGCGACATCATTTACGCGTCACGCCGCACGACGCGCGCATGGCGTGCACGGTGCGTGGTGGCGTAGGCAGTGACGCGCGGCAGCACGAGGCTCCCCAGGATTTTGGGATTCTCAAAATCCTTGCTCGTCACCTGCGTGTCGTGCAAATGATGCCCAAGTGGGACAGTCTTTCCTGCAGAATCTCTAGTACCTTTACATCTGTGCTTTGGTGCAGAGATGATACTCCAGGTGTAGCTAAACCAATGCTTTGTACAGGTTCAACAAAACCATCCTGCCTTCTCTCACTCTTATAAAACCACGTTCTCAATCTACCTGCCTTCTGCAAGCTTTACATAACACTCCCCAGCTCCCTCTATTGCTGCTGTACTGTTCATATCATAGTGCATATCTTCATGCACCAAACGTCATGTGCCTTGAGCCTGCCATTCCGGTGGACTGTCCATATCCTCCTCACCATTCAAACTTCCAAGTTTTGTTCCAACCTGCAAATTTTGAGATTGTCCCTGGTACACTCAAACGCTTATTATTAAAACACAATGGGAAAATCAGTAGACTTGGCATCTGCCTTCTGGAGAACATAACTGTTCTCCTTCCTCCTAAAAAATTATTAATGAGTCTATTTTCTGCAACTGAGCTAGCTCCTTACCCTTTGCTGCCTCTTCCATTCCAAGGCTTCATCCTTGCACATGAACATTTAATCACGTTTTGCAAATCCAACAAGCCACTTCAGCTGTCTCATTCAACCCTCATGGCATCTCACCAAAACATTCAGTCAAAAAACAAATTACTGAAGGAAAGGGAATTGTGTTTCATTTTCAAGAGAAAATATTACGGACCTATGATTAACAGAACTGCAGGGAAGGGAGCTACTCCATTGCTCAGCCCTGGACTAATGGGCTGAATGGCCTCCTGTGTTGTAGTAATTCCTAAATGCAGCCTAATTTGATTAAGCATTGGCCATTGGTCTGCAGGATGGAGGACAGGGGACAGGTTGTGCTGTTTACGCCCCTTAGGGCAACTATGTTGACAAACGTGCAAAATAAATTTGCAAAAGATAACTTTAACGTTTTTTTAATTGAAGCCACAACTTCTTGCTTTTTGCTATTCTTTAATTGTAACAACATTCAATTCTTTGTGCCTTGTGTGCCTGAAAAACCTAATAACAACAGTCAATTTAGGTTTCATCACCTCAGGCGGAGGTGTTTCTCTGCAGATACTTTTCCCACTCAGTGAAATTTCCTTACTTGATTATAAATGTGGGAATAAGTAAGACAGTAAACTAAATTGGCCTACTTTAGACTGCATGCAGCCAGAGTGATACAGAGGGTGCCAAAAACCAGGTGTGTGGCTGACTTACCAGGGAGCGACTTAGAGCCTATTTTTTGACTGAGGCCTCGTGCTCGAATTATTTCAACCTCCAACTGCCCCTTCCGGTCCATCATCCCAATTTGAATGTCACCTGAGGAAACACACGGAATTTCAAAGAAAAACCTACAGAATGCTTGGAGTGCTGGAGATCCCAATTCTCATTATCAGGTTGCAAACTATGAAAGAGAAGCTGAAAGGTCAGCCTGAAAAATTTATTACTTCAGCACAGCAAGAAAGTTACGGAATACCAAGTATTCAGAACACCTCTTCAGAACTCCCTTCAGCCAGCAACAGGTCATTCAATCAAAATCAGATCACACAAACACACAACTAAATAAGAGGTATCTGGTGACTCATTCTTCTAACCTCCAAATAACATCAAAGATCACTCATGTATCAGGGACCTTTCAATCATCAGCGGGTCACATTTTGTCCTGAATTATCCTTCTTCACCCTGAAAGGGGCCACACCTTTTGTTACGCCCGACTAGACTCAAGGATAGATCAGCCCTGGTCTCAGTTCCATGTCAGAAGGTTCTGGAGAGATGAGCACACAGATTTGGCCTAACACCCCAGTGCATTGCTGAGGGAATGCTGTACTGATGGAGGCACCACCTTTTGGACAAAACCTTAAATCCAGGAACCATGGCCTCACTCAGTTGGATTGAAGTGCACCTTTATTGCTGGTGAGTTATCTACAGTTCAGTCAATATAACTAAAAATTAATCTGTCTCGAAATCACATTGATTTGTCAGAGATGTTGTATGCAAACTATAATTTAGTTTTGTTTAGAGATACTGCGCGAAAACAGATCCTTTGGCCTAACGATACTGTGCCAACTACACAATCCTATACACTCGGGAAATTTAGTATTTGTACTTTACCGAAGCCAATTAACCTGCAAGCCTGTACATCTTTAGAGTGTGGGATGAAACCGGAGCACCTGGAGAAAACCCACGTGGTCACAGGGAGAATGTACAAACTCATTACAGACATCGCCCTTAGTCAAGATCGAACCAGGATCTCTGGTACTCTACCGCTGCGCCACCGTACCACACAGCAGTGTCCAGATTCCAATGGCAGCTCATGTTTACAAAGCCTTTAAGTGTTAAAGGCATGATGTAGTTGAGTCTTTTCATGTTTGACCAGAAACGGTTCATTATCCCTGAAAAGTTGATATTTGACCAGAAACTGTTCACTTCCTGAACAATGGCAGTGAGCTGTGGAAAGAGGGCACTGAGCTGTGGGCAGCTGGCGGCAGGCTGCGGGTAGTGAGCCACCGGTGAGCTGTGGATAGTGTCAATGAGCAATGCCAGTGAACTGTGGAAAGTGGGCAACAAGCTATGGGCAGCAAGCTGTGGGCAGAGGCAGTGTGCTTTGGCTTGTGGACAGTGGGTTGTGGGGAGTGGGCAAGAGGCAGTGTGCTGCGTGCTGTTGATTGTGGGCAGCGAGTGCTGGCTGTGGGCAGTGTTCTGTGAGTTATTTCCATGTTATGGGCAGTGGGCATTAGGCAGCGAGCTGTAAGCAGAGCTGTAGGTTGGGGACAGTGGGTTGTGACCAGCGAGCAGTGAGCCGTGGGCAGAGAGCTGAGGCAGTGGTAGGGAACTGTCAGTGTTGCACCCCTGGGAACAGTGACAGTGAGCTGTGATTGCAGATAGTAGATAATGAACTGTGTGGGCAGTGAACCATAGGCTGTAGGTAGTGAGCTGGGTGGATTGAGGGCAGTGGGCAGTAGGGAATTACCTTTGGACAATGGGCAATGAGGTTTGGGTAGTGGGCAGTTGACTGTGGGCAGTGAGCTGACTGGGTAGACCTCTAGCAAGGATGATGGGCCTATTTAAAGTGAAGCACTACAGGATCCCCACGTGACAAGAATACTGCAGGATAACTATAAGAGCTTTCACTTCCTGAACAATCACTGGGCTATGACCCAAAGAAACGTCTCTTAGACACTACTACTTGTCACCCTGCAGTGGTTGCTGACATTTGTTCACTTATCCTTCAGTGAATTTGGAGTGTTTTGTGGATAAACAACCAATCCACAAGCTGTGCTTCTGTGCTGAATGACAATGCCTTCAGGAGGCAACATCTGCCCCGCAGTTCGCTGAGTGCCAACAGATGTTTGCTTATCTCTTGCTAGCTGGAGAGTGTGGGGATGTGAGCTGACAGCAGCCATAGTGATGTGAGGATACCAGAAAGAGTGCTGTGGCAACGGTGGAAGTGGCAGACACCTGCACCCAGCTCTCTGCCCGCTGAGCATGTGCCTTGCTCTTTGGCTGCGTGCTGTAGGACCCTGTTGTGAGCAGTGCTGGTGTGAGCAGTGCTGGTGTGATCAGTGCTGGTGTGACCAGTGCTGGTGTGAGCAGTGCTGCTGTGACCAGTGCTGCTGTGACCAGTGCTGTCTGACCTACAGTGCCTGGTCAAGCATGGCCAGGTGCTCCATGAACACCTACTCACAACCAGCCAGAGATATTTTCTCTCAAATCTGAGCTGGCATCATTTAACTTGAAAGCACATTTGTATGAATAGTTTATAAATAAGAGCCTGAAATTCTAAGAAGAAATTACAATCACCCCTTTGCCTGTTGCTCTCTGAATCTCACCTTTAGCCACTTGGCCTTATGCCGCTCCAAAATTAAAAAAAAACAATGATAACAAAAAAATAATATGTTACATTCTAAGATTGACATCATATTTTGCAAAAAATAATACATTAACATTAATTATGAATTCATTTTTCAATGCTCTGCAGTAGAGGCCGCTGAGCTGATGAAGCTATTGCTGATTTCCGGTTGATTGATGCGCTTGCCTTCCCCAAGCACTCCAATAAACTAAGCTGAGAAAGCTCTGAACGCTGTGTGTGTGATTTCAATACTCATTACTTACCCATGGCTGGTGTTGCTAATGTTTGTCTTCCGACAAGTTGTGCAGGTCCCAGCCCATCAAGGAAGTCGCTGAATTGACTGTCGGCACCTAATCTCATCCCAGGAAATAAACTAGGGCAGATAACAGCAGTTAGAGGTATGAACATTTATGGCCACATTATTATTTGGCCACTGGGCACTCCCAGTGAGAAGGGCTAGTACAGGTCAGATAGTTAGTTGGGTGAGAACCCTCTTTCCCTGATTTTCAAACCTACACCAACTGGACTGAGAACAAGGTTTAATATTCAGCATTTCAGATGTTTTTACTCTTTTTATTTCCCCCTCAAAGAGTCCCTTCTCCACTCCAGGGAAAACACTTCTAGGCTATCCAGTCACTCCCCATGGATGAAACATTAAATCTCTGGCAAATTCCTGGTGAATCTCCTCTGCACCCTCTCCAGTGCAGTCATATCCTTCGCATGATGTGGTGATCGAAATGGCCTGATTAATATTTAATACATAAAATGCAGGAAACACTCAGCAGGCCAGACAACATCTGGTAAAAGACAGTTAACAATTATAGCAGAAGACAATTAATTTGAACAGGAGAGGAGATGAGGGCAGAAGTGTGGGAAAAATGATGAGACGCAGAGGATTAAATATCAACTACGATTCTGTCAAAGGTTCTTCCAACGGAAATCTTAACTCTCCCCACAGATGCTGCCTGACCTATTGTTTTGCACTTTTGTCTTAATTTCACATTTTGTGCTTTAAATAAATTTCATTTAAAGTCTTGTAGAGCTGAACACTAGCCTTTCTGCTCTTATAATCTATGTCCTGGATAATGAAGACGTGCCTTGTCTGCACTTGAGAATGTGCCAACCAACTTAAACCACCTTTGCCCCCAGCTGCAGGGACCCCTGGACGTAGGCCAAGTACTCCATTCCGAAGTACTTTGTGAGAGGAGAGGCAGAAAATAATAGCATCTGCTCACTGTATCCATGCTTTGCCTTCCTGTTAATCCCACAGTTTCACACCTGCAACAGTCACATCAATGCTAACTGAAGTGCTCCCATGAATTCTAAGAATGACTTCTTCAAATAAATAAATTAAATTAAGTTGGTTGGCGCATTGGCGCAGCGGTAGAGTTGCTGCCTTGCAGTGCCTGAAACCCGGGGTGATCCTGACTACGGGAGCTTGTCCAGAGTCTGTACTTTCTCCCTGTGACCGTGTGGGGTTTCTCCGGGTGCTCCGGTTTCCTCCCACACTCCAGGCTTGCAGGTCAATTGGCTTCGGTACTCCCCTACTCCCAATTCCTCCGTCTACGATGCATCTGCACCCAGAATGTGGTGTTTTGACCAGGGCATCAGAGATGTCCTCATTCTTTAGGGAAAGGGAATTCCCTTCTTCTATTATAGATGAGGCTCTATATATATCCCGCCGCTCCGCTCTCACTCCCCATCCCCCCCACTTGTAACAAGGACAAAGTCCCCCTTGTCCTCACTTTCCACCCTACCAGCCGTCGCATACAATATATAATCCTCTGACATTTTTGCCACCTCCAACGGGATCCCACCACTGGCCACATCTTCCCATCTCCTCCCCTTTCTGCTTTCCGCAGAGACCGTTCCCTCCGTAACTCCCTGGTCAATTCATCCCTTCCCACCCAAACAACCCCCTCTCCTGGTACTTTCCCTTGCAACCGTAGGAAATACTATACTTGTCGCTTTAACTCTCCCCTCGACTCCATCCAAGGACCTAAGCAGTCTTTCCAGGTGATGCAGAGGTTCACCTGCACCTCCTCCAAACTCATTTACTAGATCCGTTGTTCCAGGTATCAACCTCTCTACATCGGTGAGACCAAGCGCAGGCTTGGCGATCACTTCGCCCAACACCTCCACTCAGTTAGCAATAACCAACCTGATCTCCCGGTGACTCAGCACTTCAACTCCCCCTCCCATCCGAATCCGACCTTTCTGTCCTGGCCCTCCGCCATGGCCAGAGTGAGGCCCAGCGCAAATTGGAGGAGCAACACCTCATATTTCGCTTGGGCAGTTTACACCCCAGCGGTATGAACATTGACTTCTCCCATTTCAGGTAGCCCTTGCTTTCTCCCTCCTTCCCCTCCCCTTCCCAGCTCTCCCACAAGCCCACTGTCTCCGCCTCTTCCTGTCTTTTTCCCACCCCCCCGACATCAGCCTGAAGAAGGGTCTCAACCCAAAACGTCACCTATTCCTTCTCTCCATAGATGCTGCCTTACCCGCTGAGTTTCTCCACCATTTTTGTCTACCTTTGACATTAACAAATGGTTTATTTTTATTCTTCTAATTTTGTTTTAATTTTGGCTGTACTTCTCCAAATGCCAGTTAATTCCGGCTCTGATTATTGTTTCTAAAACATAACCTTCCCTTCCGCACCCCCAGCAGAGTGAAAGCCTTGACTGGAAAGCTGTAAAGAATGGGCTGTGCAAGCCTTGGTGTCTGAACACGTATCATGGCTGAATCAATTATTGGATGTGAAATGCAAGCAATTTCTGGTGAGTTAGGTTGATTGGGGAAAAGAAAGCTCCAGATTGCACATTGGACTGCCTGGATATGCAGAGAAGCGACGAATGGAATTGCATCTGGAGACATGTGCAGAAGCTGAACTAGTAAGGGGAGTACAGTAACTGGAAGAGTAGAGGAACAGAGAGATCTTGCAGAGCACGTTGACAAATCCTGAAGATAGAGGGGTTAAAAAGACAAATTGTGCCATTTTTGGCCAATACAAAGAATATAAGAGCAAGGAGGCCACACCAGGACTGTGTAAAACACCATGAGGTCACAGCTGGAACAGTTCTGTTCACCACAATACAGGAAGGATGAGACAGCATCGGGCAGGGTGCAGAAAAAATTACAAGGATGTTACCAGGGGCCATCAGAGGTGCAGTTGTTTCCTTTGGAGCAAAGGGGACTAACGGTTGGGAAGGCTGTTTCTAAGCTAACTGTGGGCCTAAAATTAAAAGAATTGGCAAAAAGATGAAAGGACAATTCATTTTGTTCCACCTGAAGACTGGTGAGGTTAGGAGCTCACAGCCTGAAAGAATGATGGAGCAAGAAACATTGCTTGAACCTACTTAAAGTAGTTAAAGAGTTTTTGCCCAAAGGGGCTAAAGCCAGCCGAGACACGATGAGCCAAAGGGCTTTCGTCTGGACTGTAAATTTCCATAAGGAATTTATCTTTTTCATCTTTGTGAAAAGACCTTCTTAAAATATGAGATATATGCCTGAATGTGCCCTGTTTCTCACGATCAGATACAATGGGTCCCACAATTTGGCAGAGAATACCAAGGCAATTCAGTGTACTTACTTTCCTTCAGAACTGTAGCTGTTCATGCTCCCATCTGTGGACTCCCGGCTGGCCTGACGTGTCATGCGTCGCATTTCCACTGCCATGCCAGTCTCTGTGCTTCTCTGGATGGTGTTTCTGGACTTCTTCACTCTAGCCTCTGTTGACAAACACTCACTTTGAAACACCTTAGAACAGTTTAGTAACATGGTCGTGCAATAATGGTAGAGACAAAACACAGTGTTTGGATGATGCTTGAGATGCCAACTGTTACTTAAGTTAGTCTTCCAACTTGACATAGTTGGATACAAAGAAGATTCAGGCAAAGGCCAAAAGCCTAATGTAGGATGAATCTACCACAAGAACTGCATACAGTGCCCTCCATAATGTTTCTGACAGATCCATCATTTATTTGCCTCTGTACTCCACAATTTGGGATTTGTAATAGAACAAATCACGTGGTTAAAGACATCAGCCAGTGCACATTGTCAGATTTTATTAAAGGCAATTTTTTTCCATTTTGGTTTCACCATGTAGAAATTACAGCTGTGTTTAAACATAGTCCCCCCATGTGTCCCAAACCATAGAATGTTTAAAAAGACAATATTGTGCTTCATGGGTTTTGTAAATGCTCAGGTGTGTTTAATTGCCTCCGTAATGCAGGTATAAGAGAGCTCTCAGCACCTAGTCTTTCCATCACCTTTGGAATCTTTTATTGCTGTTTATCAACATGAGGACCAAAGTTGTGCCAATGAAAATCAAAGAAGCCATTATGAGACTGAGAAACAAGAATAAAACTGTTAGAGACATCAGCCAAACCTGGGATTACCAAAATCGACTGTTGGGAACATCATCAAGAAGAAAGAGCGAACTGGTGAGCGTACCAATCACAAAGGGACTGGCAGGCCAAGGAAGATCTCCACAGCTCATGACTGAAGAATTCTCTCTATAAGAAAGAACAATCCCCAAACACCTGTCCGACAGATTAGAAACACTCTTCGGGAGTCAGGTGTGGATTTGTCAATGACCACTGTCTGCAGAAGACTTCATGAACTGAAATACAGAGGCAACACTGCAAGGTGCAAACCATTGGTTATCTGCAAAACTAGGATGGCCAGGTCACAGTTTGCCAAGAAGTGCTTAAAAGAGCAACCACAGTTCTGGAAAAAGGTCTTGTGGACAGATGAGACGAAGATGAACTTATATCAGAGTGATGGCAAGAGCAAAGTATGGAGGAGAGAAGGAACTGCCCCAGTTCGAAAGCATACCACCTCATCTGTGAAACACAGTGCTGGGGGTGTTAGACGATAGACAATAGACAATAGGTGCAGGAGTAGGCCATTAGACCCTTCGAGCCAGCGCCTCCATCCAATGTGATCATGGCTGATCATCCACAATCAGTATCCCGTTCCTGCCTTCTCCCCATATCCCCTGAATCCGCTATCTTTAAGAGCCCTATCTAGCTCTGGGCATGGGCATGTATGGCCCGGGGCATATATGGCTGTTGAAGGCACTGGCTAACTTATCTTCATTGATGATATAACTGCTGTTGGTAGTAGCATAATGAATTCGGAAGTGTATAGACACATCCTATCTGCTTGTTTAAACAAATGCCTCAAAACCCATTGGCTGGCGGTTCATTCTACAGCAAGACAATGATCCCAAACATACCACTAAAGCCACAAAGGAGTTAATCAACGTTAAAAAATGGTCAATTCTTGAGTGGCCGTCAATCACCCATTCTGAACCCAATTGAGCATGTATTTTATATGCTGAAGAAAAAACTGAAGGTATAAGCCCCCAAAACAAGCATAAGCTAAATATGGCTGCAATACAGGCCTGGCAGAGTATCACCAGAGAAGACACCCAGCAACTGGTGATGTCCATGAATCACAGACTTCAAGCAGTCATTGCATGCAAAGAATATGCAAAAAAATACTAAACATGACTACTTTCATTTACATGACATTGCTGTGTCCCAAACATTATGATGCCCTGAAATGGGGGGGACTATATATAAACACTGTTGCAATTTCTACATGGTGAAACCAAAATGTGTAAAAATGGCCTTTATTTAAATCTGACAATGTGCACTTTAACCACATGTGATTTTCTTCTATTACAAATCTCAAATTGTGGAGAACAGAGGCAAATAAATAAATGATGGTTCATTGTCCCAAACATTATGGAGGGCACTGTACATACTGATAGCTGCATGCATGTTCAGTTTTATCTTTGACTCTTTTTACTATTGTATTTCAAGTATTTCTAGGAAGCTTCTGGCATGTGGAAAACTGTTGAAATATTGTTATCATAAGGTTTGCAAACTCAGGTATTTGGGTTCTCTGCATATGATGGAAAATCAGGGCTGGAGTTCCCATTACATCAATATGATCAGAGCAGTCCATGCACACTGAAGCTAGTCCATGCTGAGAATGAGGGTATTTTAATTTTTCATGGGCTGTATCCAAACTAGTCTGAATTTCTAATGGGATCTGATTCTCAGATTCATTTACTGTCAAGATGCAATGAAATTCCTCATTCACGTGAATCCCTAATTCAAAGTTAGGATTCCAATATTCTGATCCTTTGAGAAGGTATAATAAAATTCAATTACCAATCCAATCAGCAAAAGTATTTATGAATTAGATCCCACTATATTTACAGCCAGAGCATCCCACGTTACTAAAAACCCTTGGAGTAAAAAAACATTTAATTTCCCTCCACTACCCAGGACCTCTGCTTAAAGATTCACTCACCACAGGGACTTCACACGTCATCTAGAAAATCATTCACAAGAAGAGCAAGCAATGGCATTGAATGGACTGCACTTCAGGAGCTAACACAGATTTATGGCCCAAATGGCCTCTTGTATTGCAATGTTTCTGTACTTCTACACGTCCTGGCCTCACAGGAGATGCAAGGTGGTAGAACAGGCCTTGCACAATGCCCCAAGTAAGCTCTTGCTATTGCAGAGAGTAGAGATGTGGGGGGTGAAAATGTCTGTGCATTAGGCATGCAGGGGAGAGAGGAACAGGGAGAGGAAAGAGCATGGCATAGACAAGGAGAGAGGATGGCAGGGGAAGGGAGTTGACTGGCAGGTACAGAGGCGAGGCAAGGTGTGGAACAGCATGATGGAGGAAGGGGGACAGGATGCCAGGGTAGGGAATGGATGGTGAAAGGGAGGGGACAATAAGGGTGAAGAGGATGGTGCAGGGGTAAAATATGTTGGTGGAGAGAGGAGGGTATGAACATGAACTTAGGTGAAGAAAATGGCACTCGGGGAGTGGGTGGTGAGGGGTGAAGAGGATGTTATGGAGAAGGATGGAGAAGGCAACCTCTGTACATGAAGGCACAACAGAATTCGATTGGCAATTCTAATGCACAGGAAAGCAAGAGGCTCCAGAGAGGTCCATCATGGCTGCAGCTTCGTCCTCCATCAAAAGCCTGAAGAAGGTGGCATTTATCATCAAGGATCCCCACCTCAGACTTCTGTATTAGCTGCCTTCCCTTCCTGGCAGTCACTCATTTATCTGGCTGATCCTGTGGTGTGATCCCCTTCCTGACAATCCACTCTATAACACTTCAGCCTCCTGCGTGCTCCTCTCCTGCAACGCCAACTACCCCTCCATGCATTCTGTGAGGAGCGGCAGTTGGACACACTTCCTGCAAACGTAGTAGTCACAAACACAGTCTGAAGAAGGGTCTTGACCCAAAACCATTCCTTGGTTGATCCATTCCTTCTCTCCAGAGATGCTGCCTCCCCCGCTGAGTTACTCCAGCATTTTTTGTCTACCTTTGATTTAAACCTGCATCTGCAGTTCTTTCCTACACACTTGAACTCATCCACTTCTCCCGCATTTCACAGCACTTTGTAGATTGCTATTACTATGCCTGAAGATATTACTCTCTCAAAGAGCAAGGGAAGACCTTACCGTGACTGTCATCGCCTCGCCTCCTTGCCAAAGCCTTTACACCTAGTCCTCAATCATAGTACCATGACCTTAGAATCAGCCCTTCTCAAAAACCACAAAGTAATTTGATAAAATACTATTGTGTTACACAAAAAGATTGTGCTGTCTTTCGGCATTCGTCCTCCCAAAATGCATCGCCTCAGACATCTCAATGTTGAACTTTATCTGCTCACACTTGCCCAAAATCACCATCCTATCAACCGCCTTTTCCCTATAACCTTTGATGCACTTACCAATTCAGAACCTATCCATGGATACAAGCCCTTCAAATCCTGTGACATCCTTCCAGAACTTTCCAGAACTTTCCAGAACTGTGCATAACAGTCTGTGTGGTCTCACCAATCACTTGTACAGTTGCAACATGATGTCCAAACTCCTGTGCTCAATACCATGAGTGATGAAGGCAGGTGCACTAAACACCCTTTTCACCACCCCATTTACCTGTCTGACCAGGAAACTATGTACCTGTACTCCAAGGTTGCTCTGTTCTACAGCACTCTTCAGGGCCCTCCATTTTCTATAGGTCTTGCCTTGTTTTAACCTGCCAAAATGAAACACTTTGCACGTGTCCTTGTTAAATTCCAATCCACATTCCTTACCCCACTTTCCCAGTTCATCTAGGATCCTATTGTAAGCTTAGATAACTACCTTCACTGTTCCTTATACCACTAATTTTGGTATCATCCGGAAACTTATCAATCATGTCGAACAATATTGTCATTCAAATCATTGATATAGATGACAAACAACTGCAGACACAGAAATCCCTGTGTCACACCACTGGTCACAGCCTCCAATCTGAAAAGCAATCCTTCACTTCCACTCTCTGAATCCTTTCACTTACCATGGATCCCGTTTGATCGGACCTTCCAAACCACCCTACATGCGGGACCTTGTCAATACTTAATGGAAAGATAAAATAACTGCTTGTGTTCTGTGACACCATTCAAATTCACTATTTGATTGACTCCACAATTACAAATATAAAAAGAAAAGATTAAGGAGAGCTCGAACAAGTGCGTTTAAAACAACTGTTTGCCCTGGTGAGAGAGTGCACATCAGGCAGACATAACATTGGAGGCTGGTTGCTCAGGCAATTGACCAGAACACTTTATTCACCTAAAGTATAATAAAAATGCAGAAATCTCTTGTAAATACATTTGATTTCAAAACTTAAATTTATTCATAATCAGCAGGTTACCACTCGGTTCTGATGGTTATTGATCTGAAACATTGTCCCTGTTTCTCTCTTCAAATGCTGCCTCAACTGCTAAGTATTTCCAGCATTTTTCATTTTAAATTCACAATTCAGGCATCCGCAGAATTTTCATTTAATATCACACAGTCCAGAAGACTTGTTGGGGCTCAGCCCCATTTGCCTCATGATTTTGGAGACTTTTGAAGGTGGCATGTGTGATTCTTACTACGAGCTCAGTGCTGTTCATTCTGAATCTGTGTACACAGTTGCATGTATTCTATGGCAGTGATTACTTGCCTCAGACTATCATGGGTTCAGTGGCAGCTGATATCTCCGTAGAAGGATCTCGTGCTTGACTCAAACTAACTCATGTGAAATTAGGCAACAGAGAAACGGGCTTCAGCATTGCTTGGTCTTTGTTGCCCGTGGCCCATGCCATTCTATGGGAAATGTAATTCTCAGCCAACACCCAACATAACCACATGCAGCACGATTCTGAGCATAATAACAAGTGTTAGAAATGGTTGAATTCCTCCCAACAGCAAAGGATTCTGAAGCTACTACACTTTGGAGAACTGTGGCTGAATCTTCCCGGTTTAGTATGACTTTGATTAAAAATGATAAATGTCCATTCTATTGTCACATGCAACGGTAGAAATTGCAATATACACCAATCAATTAAATTTCATGTTTTTCTTGCAACAAGTTGCATTTTCCAAATTAATGTGCTCACTTGCTTTGGCCCTCGGTATAAACAGATAATCATAAGCCGCACATAACACTTTTAGTACATTATACTTGACAGACATGCAATTGCAAAGTTCTTCCAATCACACTAGTACTAACTGTGTGTTCTATACTGAACCTACTGCTTTGCTTATATTGTGGACAGATATTGTGTCGGCTTTGCAACTGGGTTTGAATGGATCTTTTCTCTATTATTAATTAATTATGCATCCCTTTTTGAACTTTTGAAGTTATTCCACAGTGCAATTGGCCAATGAATGCCAGAATATAGATCCAGTGGTGATATATTTCTGAATCAGGATGAGGGAATGCAGCTAATGGGGGTGTTATGGATGCCTGCTGCCCTCACTCTTGATAAGATGAGAAACAGACTGGTGCTTCTTGCATATTGCTTCTTGAACTCCAGGCAAGTGGAGAGTATTCCATCACACTCCTAACGTGTGCTTTGTAGATGGTGGAAGGACAATTATTTTATAGAGTCATACAGTACAGAAACAGGACCTTCTGCCCAACCTGTTCATGCTGACCAAGATGCCCCAACTAGGCAAATACAATTTGCCATGTTTGGCCTACATCCATCTAAACCTTTCCTATCTGTGTACCTGTCCAAATATATTTTAAATGTTGTTACCGTACCTGCCTCAACTACTTCATCTGACAGATAGTTCCAACCCTCTGTGTGAAAAGGTTTTCTCTCAGGTTCCTACTAAATCTTTCCCCTCTCACCTTAAATTTATACCCTCTAGTTTTTAATGCTCCTACACTTGGAAAAAAACTCATTGCATTCACCCTGTCTATCTCCCTCACAATTTGTACACCACTGTAAGGTCACTCCTCAGCCTCCATTGCTCCAAGGGATAAGTTCCACTATCCCCCTATAGCTCAGATCCTCAAGCTATCATCCTCATAAATCTTCCCTGCATTCTTTCCCGCTTAATGACACCTTTCGACAGTGACACAATACTCCAAATAAGTATCAATACTCCTAACCAACATCTTATACAACTGTAACATAACGTCCCAACTTCTATACTCAATTCTCTGACTGATGAAGGCCGGCATTCCAACAACCTTCTTCACCACCTTATCTACCTGCAATGCCACATTCATTCTACCTGCATTGCCACATTCGTGGAACTATGGATTATCTTTACAGCCTTTTCTGAGAAAGGTGGGACCTGTACAAGTGGAACAGGTTGCAACTTAACCAGAATGGGGCCAACATCCTTAAGCAGAATGGGGCCAACTGGTTTGGTTGCACTGTTGGGAATGGTTTAATCTGAGTTGGCAGGGGGAGGGGGCTCAGAGTAGATGTGCAGATGGAAAGGTAAAAGGAGAAATAGTTTGCTATTCCAAGTAAGTGCACATCAAGGGAATTCAAAACCAAGTTAGATCTATTTTATTGCAAGGAGTATAGCAAGTAAAATGGATGAGCTCAAAGTTTTAATTAACATGGGGTCTATGATACTGTTGGCATCACTAACACTTGGTTGAAGAATAAACAGGAATTGCATCTCAATATCTGAGGCTCGGGATTGTTCAGGTAAGACAAAAGGGGGAGTAAAAGGGGAAAACTATTGCGTTGTTAGTTAAAGATTGCGTTACTTCAGTATTTATAGAGGTTGCCCAAATGAGACCTTAGACTAGGTAGAGGCTGAAAGCAAAAATGGTGTTGTCTGAGGAGTTTTCAGATTTTCCAGCAGTCAGCAGGAGTTAGAGGAACAGATGTAACGGCAGATATCAGAGAGACACAACACACATAAGGTCATCATGCTGAAGGACTCAATTCCCAGCTATTCACTGCATTGAATATAAGAGCATGGAGGTCATAATGTAACAAAAGTTTGGTTAGACCACAAATGGCATATTTTGTGCAGTTCTAGGTGGCACACTGGAGGAAAGATATGATTGCACTAGTGCTGGTGTTGACATTTATTAAGATATTGTCAGGGATGTGGAGGAGACAGGTAGGAGCCTTATAGAGATATACAAATTAATGAGCGGTGTAGATTGGCTGATGGAGGGGAAACTTTTCTTCATAACACAAATGTCTCAAAGTCAAACTTCTTTTTCACCATAATGTAGTTGCACAGTGGAACACATTTCTTAATGCAATAGTGGAGGCAGGTACTCCAACAACATTTTAAAAGTATCTGGATGAGCACTGAAGTTACCAAAGCCGAGAAGCTGACGGAGCTAGTCTTGATAAATGGTCGGTACACGCATGGTGGGTTAAAGGGCCTCTTTCTGTGCTGTCTGACTCTGAGGCACAAACGAGGTGGAGTGGGGGTGGGGTTAAGGCATTCAGGTGTCCAGATGGAGATCCATCCTTCAAACCTGAGACATGGAGCGGGTTAGTTGGGCTCCTGCCGAATGGCTCCTGCTCTCTGTGGTCAATCACCAGAATAGGGCCACAGGCTGACGCATCAGAGAGCTGGAGGTATATAACGTACCGCAGATTTGCCCTTGTCAAATTTTCATCCGTAGAAATGGTCCTTCTTTAATACAATGACTCTAATTTCAAACACTCTGTTGGCATTATCCCATCAGTGGTGTTTATGATGTCAGATAATGCACTGTGGGATATTAAATGATGGCAGGACATATACAGTAAATGACAGGGACCTGAGGTGAGCTGAAGTATCGAGAATCCTGGGGTTCATAGTTCTCTGAAAATTGCAACGCCTATGGATACAGCAGTGAAGACGGCATTTGGCATGCTTGCACGCAGAGCCCTAGGCACTGACTTGGCACTTTGAATGTCACAGCGCAGCTGAACAAAACACTGATTAAACCGTTCATGACTGGCAGAGTTGTGGAGAGCGAGGAAGGTTGTCAAAGAATTTAGCAAGTTTTAGATCATTTGGAAATGTGCGCTGAGAAATTGCAGGTGGAGTTTAATCTGGGCATGTATGACGTGTTGCACTTCAGGAGAACATATGTAAGGGGAAAGTATACAGAAAATTAGAGAACCCCGAGAAGCATTTATGTACAGAGGGATGTTGGCTTGCAAGTCCATAGCTCCCTACAAGGAGATGGGAAGGTAAAGAAAGTTCATTTGTCAGTTGCCGTGTAGAGTATAAAAGTTGGGAAGTCATGTTCCAGCTGTATAACACTTTAGTTAGGCCACATTTTCAATATTGTCTGCAGTTCTGGTCGCTACACTACAGGAAGGATGTGGAGGCTTTGGAGAGGGTTCACAGGAGGTTCACCTGGATATTGCCTCGATTAGAGGGCATTAGCTATAAGGAGAGGGTGGATAAAAACTAGGATTGTTTTCTTTGGAGCATCGGAAGCTGAGGGGTGACCTAATAGAAGTATTAAATTAGGAGAGCATGGTCATACTCATTTTCCCAGGGTGGAATTTTGAGATAAAAGGCGAAAAGTTTAAAGGGCAAGATATCTTTTTCAGAGAGTGATAGGTGCCTGGAACAGGTTGTGGTAGAAGTAGATATGATGGCAATGTTTAATAGGCATTTAGACAGACACATGAGTAGATATAGACCATGTTCAGATCCATATTTAAACAGTACGTGTGCAGTTTAAATTGGCATCATGTTTGGCAAAGACATCATGGGCTAATGGGCATGTTTCTGTAGTAGACTGTTCTATGGTCTGTTAGGAAGAATAGGACAGATTGGATACACTGGGTTTGTTCTCATTGGAATGCATGAGGGATGACCTTAGAGAGGAATATAAGATTATGAGGGGCACTATTGCATTAACTTCTTCCATTGTTCATCAACCGACGAATCTTTCAACCATATTTCCCGATCTATCTTACTTACTTAAATTTAAGACATTAAAGTTGCAGTGATCTGTGTCTCTTCAGAATTGGATACAAAATTATATTATACCACTATCATTTACAATGATAATTAACGTTAATTTTTCTCTCTACGGGTGCTGTTTGACCTGCAGAGTATATCCAACATTTTCAAAATTACCAACATCAGTAGCCTTTTGCATTTGAAAAGGAAAGGACTAGGGTAGCCTAAATCTAATTTGTTTCATGAAATCCCAAGAGTTAGGGTGGCCAGAAGTCTAGTTTGCTAGAAGGACACTGAAGTAACAATAGGACAGTGCATTTATACAAGACTACATAGGGTCATTATAGAAGTACCAGTTAGGAGGGACATGTGATGAAAAGGAGAATTAAGAGCAAAGAACTACTGAGCAGATTTACAAGAAAACTGGCTCAAATGCAAACTACGTTTATGTCGGTTCCAAATTTAAGTCATGGTATGGCATAAACCCATGCTCCCCTGCATCTTATCCAGTGCCCTGGTCCAGATTACTTTGGAGCCTCTCCCTGGTACTTGTTTGACATCTTTCTGGTTCAACCTTCTCCAATTCATAGTCTCCAACTACTTTCTTTCAGAGACCCTGATGCCTTCTTGCATGTAAATATAGAAACAAGGAACCACAGATGTTGGAACCTTGAATAAAAATTAAAGTGCTGAAGGAACTCAGTGGGTCAGACGGCATCTGTGAAGGGAAATGGACAGATGATATTATAGGCCGGGACTCTTCGTGAGACTGATTAGCGTAAGGAGGAAATAAAGCTGGAAATGAGAGTTGGGGCTGGGATAAAGCCTGGCAAGTGATAAATGGATACAGGTGAGGAGAGGGGACAGAGGGGGGGTGGGATTGACAGATGAGTGGAATAAGCGATACAGGCAAGAGGTTAAAGGGGACAAAAGGGTATTAGACTGGAAAGAAAAGGAGAAGTGAAATGTAATGTCGGGGAAGGGATATGGGTAGAAGGGGATAAGATAAAGAGCGGAAATAAAAGGTAAATGTGGGATTCAGGAATGGGAGATGACTGTACAAAGCAGCAGAAAGGAAAATAGTTTTCTATCCTTGGTCTCTCCCATTGCCAGAGTGAGGACGTGCAAACTGGAAGAACAGCACCATATATCCTGCTGGGTATCTTACAACCCAACGGTTGAATTCTTCAATTTAAAGTAATACCCCCCTCATCTCCCATTCTCTTTCCCTTGCCCTCATCACCCCAGTGCACATATTTCTCCTACCCCAGTCACCCTACTACTTCTCTCTACTTCACACGCTCATCTGCCACCCCCATCCACATTTCCCTGTATCCCCTCTCTAACCCGCTAACCCACTCACCAACCCTACCGCCCCCTCAAGTCATATCCCTCCATCTGGCTTTTTATTTCACTCCTCCTCTTCTTTCCTATCTGACATGCTTTTGTCAGCAGGATTTAAATCATTTGCAGATTTGAGGGCGGAAAAATGGCACATGGAGTTCAATCTGAGCAAGTGTGAGGTTTTGCACATCTAGAAGTTGAGTCTAAAAGGGCAGTATACAGTTAATGGCAAGACCTTTATTGACATTAATATACAGAGGGATATTGTGGTCCAAGTCCATGGCAACAGAAGTGAATAAGACTATAGTATGCTTGCCCTCATCCGTCAGGGCATTGAGTATAAGACACATTGCAGCCTTATGAAACTTTAGTAAGGCCATATTTGGAGTATTGTGTGCAGTTCCGGTTGCTTCTTTACAAAAGGGCATGAAAGCTTTGGAGAGGTTTACTAGAATGGTGTAGGAAGGAACATCAGATGCTGGTATAAATCGAAGGTAAACACAAAATGCTGGAGCAATTCAGCGGGACAGGCAGATCACTGGAGAGAAGGAATGGGTGATGTTTCGCGTCGAGACCCTTCTTCAGACTGAATTAGATGGTGCCTGGATTAGATGGTAGTAACTATCAGGAGAGGTTGGACAAACTTGGATTGTTTTCTTTGGAGCGTTGGAGGCTGAGGGGTGATCTGATGGAAGTATATAAAATGATGTGAGGCATAGATACAGTCAACAGTCAAAACCTTTCTCCTAGGGTTGAAATGTTAAAGACTAGAGGATATAACTTTAAAGCCAAAGGGGGGAAAGTTTAAAGGGGAGGTGAGGGGCAAGTTTTTTACTGGTGCCTAAAGCCCGCTGACAGTGGTGGTGGTGGAAGCGGGTAAGATAGTGTATTTAAGAGTTTTTTTTAGACAGGCACAAGGATATGCAGGGAATGGAGGGATATGGTTCTCATGCAGGCAGAGGAGATTAGTTTAATGGACATTGTGGGCCAAACGACCTGTCCCTGTGCTGTACTGTGCTAGAAATGTAAGCATATAGTGTCAAAGTTATAATGCATGCACATCAAGCAACATTGAGGCCTCAGCAGGATTAATATGGAGCTGCCTTCATGGAATAATCAAAAATAAAATGAATCATTACTTCAAAAAATCTACTAAGAGAAGCCCACTTGGACAAATATGATCAGAAATAGATTAATTTTATATTAACAGAAGGGATATTATCTGCAAGGTAAAGGCGGGAATATGAAGCAAGGTAAAAGTTGAGGTTGTGCCTTTGACTGACAGCTGTTTCAGAAACCTTTGAAAGGAAACCCACTGATGCCCCACATTATCAACGATTGGCAACTCAGTGGGCAGTATAAATCCCGCTGAATTAGATTGCTAGTTCAGTCAGATGGTGAGAGAAAGCAAAGTGTAAGCATGGAGCATGTTGCAGGAAAAGTTGCATTCAGCAATGATTCAGCAAGGATGATTCAAGTTACAAGGAACCAGGCACCATGCAATGCCATGAGAAGCGAAGCATACTAATGAGTAGATTTGCTGATGAGGGGCGAGGTGCAGGAATGGGGAAATGGGACCTAAAGCAATCTGGATCAGCCTACTATTAATTGAGGTCTCCGAGTGGACTTGTGCCATTCTCCTGCTCATACTACCAAGCCATTGCAGGCAGACAGACCATCCTCCTCCTGTTTCTTATTTTCTCACCTTTTCTCCTTAAGGTGCTGACTCCAGTTTCAGTACAGATCCAAGGGTACTGGGCACCTTCCAGTACCTCGCTCATTTGGCCATTCTTCGTGTGTGAGCCTAGGCAGTGAGCACAGACAGTCAATGTTGGCAGACTATTTTAACGTGGAAGGCATCACGGCCAACCACGACCATCTCCTCATCTAAGCCCACACACATGCCGACGAATAGAAAGACGTGTATCCAATTGTCCATAAGTCCAGGGGAACTCTGCATCAATAGCGAGCAGTGGCTGAAAAGTTCTGGTCTGTAGTCTCACTGGCGAGGCTGGAGATAGCTGATACGCCCGCCCTCTAACAACAATGTTCCTTGTAGAGAATGTGATCATGCAGCACAGAATGATACAGCACAGGAGGAGGCCAGTCAACTCACAGTGTTTGTTATGTCTTAGAATAAAGTTATGAAATTAGCTGCAAAGGCCCTACACCCTCACTAACCCGTCAACTCCTAATTAATACCCTCAGATCTGCACATTACCCCTCACTAAACCACGATCCTTCAAATGTTTTCCATTCACATAACTATCCAATTCTTATTGGGTATTAGCCAGCTTATTGAATTCACAATTGAATTTCATTTGTTTCAGCCACCTTTTCCTATGTTACAAGTGTGACAACTTCAAAGCACCCCACAGACTCTGATGTCCTGAGAGGACGTGATAGCTGCCTTATAAATGCACCTCTATTTTGATTTCCTGTGAATGAATTTTTACAGATCACAACAATTCTTTAAAAACAATATCCTCCTGGAGCCTCAGAACCTTCTTCAAACAGCAAAGACTCAGAATAGCAGCACAGTGCCTTCAATGTGGCAAAGTAGGGTACAATACTTCATGGGAGAGTTGTCAGATTTGACAATGAATGAGGTGAACAGGTATTCGTGCAGATGATCGAAAGCTTCACCAAAGACATTCTAAAAGGAAAAAGGTGAAACAGAAGGCAGATGGGTTTCAGGAGAGAATTCTAGAAGTTTAGGGCCTTGTTATCTGAAGGCACCGCCACCAATGGAAGAATGATTGCTTTCAGGAGACGAGAATCACAGAAGTGCAAATTTTCTGTCAGGATCTAATGCTGATGAGAAATCCAGAGATATAGAAGAACATGGCTTGAAGGTATGTCATTAAAAAAAAAATTGCCACTGCCTAACTGGAAGGCAATGTCTATCACCAAGAATGGAGTGAGGTAGGGGGGAAGGAAGGGATGGCGAATGTGAGCCAGGGTGCAGCACAAGTACCTCAGATGACTTAACAATAACTAGTTAAAACATCAGCAATTAAAACCACTGATTCTAAAATGCTGACAGCCTGCTTGATCAGACCCCCCTGACTATGGAGATATTTAAGTCATCAGTAATAAAAGAACGATCTTCATGATTACCTCCATGTTTGCCTTGGAATCAGAGTGACATGGTCATACAGCACAGAAACAGACCCTCTAGCCCACCATGTCCAGCTTTAATTCAACTTTGTAATACAGAGCCAGCCCAATGCTAGCCTTTAAAGCCAACTTCACTGCAGAAATATAAACAGAAGACGCTGGAAAACCCATCAGGTTTCAGGTCTGCAACTTTTGTCAGAACTGGGAAAGTGAGAGAGGCATGTTAGTTTTGGTAGTTGACAAGATAGTAGAGGGATATATAGAATGAAGGGATGGTCTGAGATCGGATTAGTGAAAATGGTTTAATGGCAGCAGTAACCAGCACATTAAACTTCTTGGTCTGTGCAATCTGTTGTTAATGATAAACTGTTGGGACCTGCCCGAGAGGCTAGATTGAGAGGACTATAGATGATCTTGATCATAGAAGTCTAGCCTATTGGGCAAACCCCACCACGTTACCAATAACAACACATTACCTCTCAAGGCAGCTTAATGTGAACATGGTTTTGTTAAGGAAATTCATGCTTGAAGAAGTGATGTGTGCTGGAAATCGGAGAGATTTCCTTAAAGCATTTGACAAGTTATTGCAGAAAGTAACAGCTCATGGTGTCGGAGGTAGCATGTTGATATGGATTGAATTGCTGACAGGAAACAGAGTAGTCACAAATTAATCATTTTCGGGTTGGCAAGATCTAGTGGGCAGTTTGCCGTAAGGATCAATGCTGGTGCTTTAAACCTTTTAGAATTTATACCAATTGGATGATAGCAATGAAGGTATTAAATTTGCTGAAAGTGGGTGAGAGCAGAGGTGTGATCTGTAAACTAGTACTGCGATCTAAATTGTTAACTTTCTCTCTCCACAGATGCTACCCATCCTGCTAAATTATTCCTGCAAAAGAATATAGATGTTAGGTGAATAGACAAGGATTGGGCAGAAAAAGCATTAAAAATACAGGTGACCTTGTATCAGTATTGGATGTCATGTCGTAACTGTACAAAACATGAGACTAAACGTGGAATATTATGTACATCTCTGGTAGTCACATTACAGGAAGGATACAGTAGTATTAGAGAGCCTGCACAAGAGATTTATTAGTATTTTTTCTGGAATATCAACGATTTTTATAAGAATGCATGAGGCATCATTAATAAGTTTGCAGATGACAGTAAAATAGGTGGTATCATAGACATTGAAGACGGTTATTAAGAATTACAGCAGGACCTTGACCAGCTGGGCAAGTACGTTGAAGAATGGCAAATGGTGTTTCAGATAAATGTGAGGTGTTACATTTTGGGAAGTCAAACTAGGGAGGGAGCTTCACAGTGGAACCCTAGCGACGTTATAGTACCTTAAAAGATAGGGTGGTGAAGAAAGCTTTTGGCATGCTGGCCTTTATCTGTTAGGGAATTTAGTACAGAAGTCAGAACGTCATGTTACAGTTGTACAAAACATTGGCGAGGCTGTACTTGGAGAAGCTTTTGCTTTCGGTATAGGAGAGATGCCATTAAGCAGTATAAAATGTTGAGAAGAGTTACAAGGAGTTGCCAGAACAGCATGAGCTAGAGGGAGAGGTTATGCAGGCTAGGACTTTATTCCTTGGTGGCAGAAAGGTGATTTTATAGAGATGTATAAATTCATGAGGGGTCATCTTATAGGAGTATATAACATCATAAGGGACATGGATAAGGTGAATGCACCTCATCTTTTGCGAAGGGTACAAGCATAGGTTTAAGGTGAGAGGGGAAAGATTTAATTGGAACCCGAGGATACTTGGACAGGAAAGTAGATGGACTTGGGTCTAATGAGGGCAAATGGGATCAGTGCTGATATGCATCATAGTCGGCATGGACAAGGTAGGTTGACGGGGCCCATTTCTGTAATTCCATGGTTCTACAAGGAAATCATCCATTTTGGCAGGAAAAGTAAAATAGAATGTTGTCTTAATGGTGAGAGATTGTAGAGGGATCTGGGTATCATAATGCATGCTTTGGAAGAGATGAAAAGGCAGTGATAGCAAATAATGAGGAGTGCTGGCAGAATGTTACTGTCTATTGTGAGCGGAATTCAGTAAAGTAGGGAGGTTATACTTCAATAGTACAGGACATTTGTGAGAATACATCTGGAGTATTGTGTACAATACCAGTCTCACAGAATCATGGAATCATGCAGAAACAGGCCATTCGACCCAACTCTTACATTCCCATCAGTAGGCACCCTTGTGTACAAATCCTTGCAGCCAATACTCAATGCTATGCCTAAACAATTGTCCAACAATTAATAAACTAGATACTTCTTAAATGCTGTCAGTGTCTGAGTTTCAACCACTCTCTCCGACAGTGGATTTCAGGTACTTACCACTCACTGTGTGAAGAAGGTTCTCCTCATATTCCCCTATAAACCTATGTCCCTTCATTTTACCTATGTTAAATAAGGGGAACGGGTTATGGCGATCTACCCTTATCTATACGCCTCATGATGTAATATATAAAATCATGTCCTCTCCTTCACTTCCAGGAGAACAGATCCAGCTTTGCCAGTCTCTCCTCATAAATGAAGTGCTCCATCCCAGGCAACAGCCAGGTGAATCTTGTCTGTACGCACTCCAGCGCCATCACGTCCCTCCTGTACATTGGTGCCCAGAACCGCATGCAGTTCTCCAGCTGAGGCCTGACCAACATTTTATAAAGTTGAAGTATAACCACCCAAGAATGTTGCAACCCATGAAGACCAGCAATCCATATTGACTTTATAACCACATTGTCAACCTAGACTTACGCTTCAATGTTGTTCTGTTCTTCAATACTCGCTGAGACCCAATCATTCATGATGTATGTCCAAACCTTGCTGATGCTCCCAAAATGCATCAGCTCACGTTTATCTATATTAAGTTCCATCTGCCAATTCTCGGATCATTTCACCAACATCCTGATATCTATCTGAAACCTACCACAATTAAAACAACTCTGCTGAGGGGCTGGGCACTGATCCTTGCAGGGCAACATCAGTCACAACCACCCGGTTGCAAAAGTAACCTTTAACTATCTCTCTGTCTCCTATTGTCAAGCCAGTTTTGGATCCAGTTCGCTGATTTGCCATGCATCTCTTAGCCCCAACCTTTTGGAACCAATTTTCCATATGGGCTCTTGTCAAAGACCTTACTAGTCCATGTTAATTATATTTACTGCCCTGCTTTAATTGATACTTTGTTTCCTCTTCAAAGAATTCACTCAAATTGATGAGACTGTGTATGTCCTTGGCAAATACATATTTGCAGACTCTTATTGTCTCTACTTCACCACAGGATCATTAATTCTCTCCCACAGATTTTTCTCTTGGTTTTTTCACTCCCACTGATGTTGGCCTGATAGGTCTACAGTTGCCAGGCTTTACCCTGCTGCATTTCTTGTTCTCCAGTCAAACGGCACTTTACTTGTATCCAGTGCAAATGTAAAAATCTCAGCCAGCGCAACACCAATCACGTTCCTTGCCTCATGTAGCTGCTCAGGATAGATCACATCCAAACCTGGGGATTATGTCACCTTTTGGATGCTAAGGGCATTGAGTCCCTCCTCTATATCTATGAAGACCTGCATTTGACTGTCACCTACTCTTTCAGTGAATTCTCTAACTACAGGATGTATTCTTTATGAATACCAGTGAGAGTGTAACTTCTGGCCTCATGCCCAGATTGTCCCTGTTGTCCCTAAAGGGTTTTACTTTTTGACACTGGTTATGTTAAATATACTTGCAGGATTAATGTGGATTTAGCTTAATCTTGTCGGCCTGTGATTGTTTTTGTGAGCTCTTTTAACCATCCCAATTTCATTTTTAAGCACCTCCGTTCACTTTTTATACTTTGATGGGTCGCCCCTGTTATTAGTTTCCATACCTGTTGTATGTTTCCCTTTTCCTCTTTATCCAACCCAAAAAATCCCTCAACATCCAGGATTCTTCTTACCATTTTTACTATTATGGAAAAATGGTCTACTTTTAACTCTTGCTATTTCGCCTTTGTACACTTATCGCTGTGGAGATGTAGACCTACCTGCATGTAGGTGCTCCCAGTTTATCTTTGCCAGGTCCTCCCTCATGTTAATACAATTGGCCTTCCCCAATTTAAGAGTTTATTACTGGTCCAACCGGATCTTTTTCCCTAACCATTAAAATATATAGACTTATGATCACTTTCTCCAAAATAATCCCCCATTGACACTCCCTTTATTTGACCAGTTACATTTTGCAAGATAAGATCCAGTAAAACCTCTTCCCTCAATATCTATATACTGTGTCAAAAAGCTCTCCTTGTTGCACTCTAAAACTTCAGCATCTTCTGAGCCTTTAGAGCTGAGACCATCCCAGCTAATATTTGGGAAATAGTACAATTAGCAGTAAAAACCCTAGTAAGATTAAATGAGAACTTACCAGTTCGAAGTTTGATCTGTATTTTATGAGGAGTTACGATGAGGGATTACGTGAAGACCCCGTCCAGCACGCATGCGCGACATTTCTTCAAAGCAGCGGTGTGGATTCACAGAAAACACAACAATTGAAATAAATATAGTAAAGAAAAAATAAGAACTTAATTACCAGTTGATCTGTATAATAGAGGGTGGGAGCGGAGGGCACGTAATCCCTCATCGTAACTCCTCATAAAATACAGATCAAACTTCGAACTGGTAAGTTCTCATTTAATCTTACTATTTTACTTCGGAGTCACGTGAGTGACTACGTGAAGACTTCAAAGCTCTGTGAATCCGAACCGTGTACCAGCTCATGCTTCACTCACTGCCCGAAGACCTTAGAGGGAGGAAGCATGTTATACAATCAACAATAACCTGTTTGTGAACAAAAAAGGTTTATTAATAACAACAAAAAACAGAGAGCTCCCCCGGGCTTAAATTAAATATTATCTGCAGACTCTAAAATTCTGTCTGCAAATGTAGCAGGCTCCGCCAGCGGCTTACTATAAAACCTTTGGAAAGTTTCTTTCCGAGGACCATCCTGCTCTGGCCAGAATATGGTCCATAGGCACATCCATTTGCCTAGCCGCCGACGTAGATGCAGCCCTGGTGGAATGAGATTTGTACACATTAGTATCGATTCCCGCGGACTTAAGCACCTGCTTGAGCCACCTTGAAATGGTTTGGCTCGTCACCTGACCATGAGGCTTCTTGTGGCTTATCCATAAGGCTTTTTCTCTCCCTCTTAAGTTATATGTTGTGTCTATGTAGTTGGCGAGATGGGTCTTGGCACACAACCGTGGGTCAGGTGAATATGCCCGGAACTCCATAACTGGAGGCGTGGTACCTGGTCTAGATTGTTTGACCAGCCCTGAATGTGAAATGTGATACAGTCCAATGACTCTGTCATGCTGTCCAGCCTCAGAAGGTGGAGGGACTGTACCCTTTGAGCTGACACTAGAGCCATGAGCATGACTGATTTCAGTGTAAGTTGTTCCAGAGTAAGTGACCTGGGTGGTGGCCATCCCCTAAGGTACGTCAGTACTATGCTGACATCCCAGATCTGAGTGTACCTAGGCCTAGGGGGATTGGTGTTAAAAATGCCCCTCATGATTTTGACCACTAGTGGATGGGACCCCAAAGTCAGTTGTCCTGCTGCTGGAACCAAATAAGCTGACAACGCACTCCTGGCTGTATTAATGGCGCTGTAGCTGAGTCCTTCCCGATGTAATCCAAGCAGAAACTCCACAACACTGGTGGCTGTAGCTGTGGTGTAGGTAGTTCCTGTTTTGGAGCAATACCGTTCCCATTTTCTTATATTGGTCAGGTATTGTCTCCTGGTGGACTCCCGGTGAGATGCGGTCATCATGTTGATGGCGTCCTCAGACAGTCCCAGGCCCAGTAGAGGTCTTTTTAGAATCTGCAAGCCAGGAGATTGACTCTGTCATGGCACGGGTGACTAATGCCTGACACTGGGTGGATTAATAACTGTCGACTGCTGGGGAATTCCAACGGTGTTTCAACAGCCATGTCGAAAGCCACTGGGAACCATGGCTGTGTAGGCCAGTCAGGTATTATCAAGATTCCTGAAGCGGAATCCAATTGAATCTTGCGTAATACCCGACTGATGAGGCAGAAGGGAGGAAAAGCATAAAAGAACATTTTCCCCCAATGCAGCGAGAATGCATCAACTGCTGCTGCCTCAGGGTCTGGTTCCCAAGCGACATACGTTGGTACCTGGTGATTCAGCCTGGATGCAAATAGATCGATATCTGGTGTGCCATATTGCTTTGTAATTTCAGCAAACACTTTGGGATTTAACATCCATTCGATGTTATCATTAAATCTGCGTGACCTGGTGTCTGCCACTGTATTTTGCTTACCTGGAAGGTAAGTTGCTGATAACCAAATATGCCTTTCAACACACCATTGCCAGATTAGGTTGGCCAAATTGTCACACGATATCGACTTTACACCACCCATGTGATTGATATAAGCCACCACCGTGGTATTATCTAGTTGCAACCGGACATGTGCATGATGCGTATTACATGAATATGCTTTTAACCCATAAAACGCACCCAACATTTCTAAATAGTTGATACCCCGTGTCTGTAGGCAAGATGATTCAAATTTACTCCATCTGCCCCCTGTGCTGGATTGCATGTTAGTTGCTCCCCAGCCCAAAGCACTGGCATCCGTTTGAATGGTTAATACTGGGTTGGTGATCATTATGGGACTGGAGCTGAGTCTTACATTCCTCGCCCACCATTGTAACTCTGAAATGGATTCAGCAGTTAAACTCATAGCTCGGTCAAAGTGACCTGAGTTTTGCTTTAGTGCATGCACTTTAGCTCTTTGCAAATTTTGATAGTGCAAAGGCCCAAATTGTACAGCTGGGAAAGCTGCTACCATTTTGCCAATAACTCTAGCTACTTCCCGTATGGTTGGCTGATGTTTATTCATGAGTTTGTTGCATGATAGCGCCAATTCTGATGCTTTCCCCTTCGGCAGAGTTACAATCATGCGAACAGTATCTATCGTAAAACCAAGATAGTCCATGGCAGTGGACGGTGTAAGATTGGATTTTTCTGGATGTATGACAAACCCCAAAGTTTCAAACAAACGTTTGGTGGCTGCGACTGCCAAAATAGCTGTCTCCAAGGTTTTCCCTACTATTAAAATGTCGTCTAAATACGCCATGACTATATGCTTTTGTTTCCTCAATAATGCCAAGGCAGGTTTTAAGATTTTAGTGAACAACCTTGGAGCAGAGGTTAGCCCATTTGGTAAGGCTTTATATTGCCATAGCTGTTTCATCCAGATAAATTTTAAATATTTTCGATGGTCCTTGTGTATGGGTACTGAGTAGTAGGCATCTTTTAAATCAATGCTTGCTAGAAAGTACCCCCTAGAAACCAATAGTGTGGCTGTTTCAAAAGTATCCATCTTGAAATGTATATACCTGACAGACTTGTTCAAAGTAGTTAAGTCAATGATGATGCGTCGTCCACCATCTTTTTTGATTTTAGTGAAAATATTAGACACAAATTCCAAAGGTTCATGTTTTGTTCTTTCAATGACACCTTTAGCTTGTAACCTCATCAGTTCAGCTTGACCCTCTTGTTTTCCCTTGACTGAGAGGGTGAATACCCTTTTGGGTATATGCTGAACTGGTGGAAAATCTTTATGGACAAAGTCAATTTTGTAGCCATGAACGCTGCTGAGTATATACTTGTCATTAGTGATGGATTCCCATGCATCCAAAAACAAGTGCAATCTCCCCCCTGTTAGCACAGAGCCCCTACTGCACATATGCTGAGAGGAACCAGACCCACCTACCTCCATGGTTATTGGTGCTTCTTCTGCCTCTTCGCTGGGTGATGAGGCGTCTGCTGGGCTGTAGAGGGTTGATGTTGATCTCGATGTTGTTGGGGGTGGCGCATTTTCCATGGGTCCGCTCTGGGCCCTGGCCTAAAAAAGGCTTACGGGGAATGGTTGCGGACCCCGAGCTTTCACCAGTCCCATAGTGTGGTCGACGACTGGTGGACGCCATGGGGTACTGCCGCCTGGGTTTGTTGGGTCTGCTCGGTCCCAAACCTGCCCTCACGAGACCAAAGGTCTTGGATTCTTCTTCCAGGTCTTTCACCTTTTTTGGAAGGTCTTTCCCAAAGAGCAGAATAGGAGGTTCTGACCCCGGTGTTTTGCAGAGTTCCGCAAATTTAGGGTTGAGGGCAGGCTTGATAATCTCCTTTCGCAAATTATTTATCTCATATTGAGTGGTGCACAGCAGAGCTAATGTGTCTTGCTGATTTGTGGAGATATCCGCACCATCAATGGACCGAGCATAAGATGTTATTCCTGCAGTCAGGAATTTAAGGATCTTCTGGAGCTTCAACTCCAGGTTTCTGATGTTCTGCCCCAAATGTCCCCAAATTTGGCTATTGACAGCAGGTACATTCAAAGATGTACAATTTCCTGGGGCTGTATATAGTTGAAGAGCCTCATTGACCACTTGTTCTTGTAGGGGTTTAGAGGACAGGTGGTTAATGCTGGCTGCAAGTTTCGGCTCTAATGGCCGACCCGCTTGTGGAATGGCCACGTAGCGGTTGACCACACCCAGCAGCTCTTCCTGTTCCTGTACACCCTGCGTACTCCCGAAATCTTCAGCCAGTGACCCCTCTTCTTGACCAGCCCAGACCTGGTCGCCAATGCTGCCTTCAAAAGAAGGTGAAGCAATGGCCAGTGCCGTAAAAGGCACTGCGGGAGTGCCTGAACTCCCTTGGCGAGGCTGCTGCTGCTCTCTCAGCAGATCTCGCTGGAGCAATTGCTCCATAAGCCGTTCCATGCGGCTTAGGCGGCTGCCTGTGCTCTCGAGCGGTAAGGCATCTTCATCCGAAAACGTCGGACACTACCGCCCGGTTCCGGCTGCAGGTACCTCCAGCCCGCTGCTCAGGCAGCACTAGCGGTGCTGGGCTCGGCTCGGTAGTTATAACCGCCGCCTCTTGCCCCCCCTCCAAAGAGCATTCCTCAACGAAGGACGAACGGGGGCGAGCTGCAGACTTCTTTCCTCGGGCCTTGCTCATTCTTCCTGGAACACAAGACCACAGAGAGAAAGACACACACGGCCACGGTAAACTTACCTGTCGGCCCGACTTTTCAATTTGTAGCGGGAGCGCCTTGAACTCCCGTTCGTCGCGGTGCACTGCATGAACGCTAATGTCGCGCATGCGTGCTGGACGGGGTCTTCACGTAGTCACTCACGTGACTCCGATTAGCAGTAAAAACCCTATTTTTATTGCATTTCTCTAATATCTGCCACCTTATCTGTTCTGTTACCTCCTGTTATTTAATATTTGAGAAATAGTACAATTAGCAGTAAAAACTCTATTTTTATTGCATTTCTCTAGTATCTGCCTAGTTCTCTGTTCTTCTACCTCCTGTTGACTGTCCTGTCGGGAGAGCACTAAAACACTCACAGCAAAGTAACAACAACCTTTTTGTTTCTAATCTCTATCCATTTGAGAGTCTTCCAGGATATCTTCTCTCATTGCAGAAGTGATGCAATCTTTGACCTTCTCCCATTATCTCCTTATTTAAGGAAGGTCCGTATTGCATTGGAAACTGCCCATAGTTAGCTAGTCAAACATCCGGCCCAGATTACATTACCAACATCAATTTCAATTTGTGGCATACCAGCCAGGAATTCATGCAACAACTCTGTCAAAGCATATTCCTAGCAGAAATGACGACTGAGAGGTAAGAATGCTGCCGTTAGATAAAATGCTGCAGATGGTTCTTCTTTCTTTCATCAGATGTCTTACTCTACATGGCATGGAGCCTCATCAGAGAGGAATGCAGTATTAACATCTCAATATTCTTCCCTGAACCTGCTGTTCAACCTTGCAAGGCTGCCTGATGGGTATGGAACATCATTAAATTATTTCTTTACCAATCTAAATTTGAGAAGACAACATTCATTGTGAAATATTAATTTTATGGTTCAATGCACAATTAAAAGCACTGCAGCATGATACCGAAAGACGACAAAATGTGGTTGGTGTACTGTGTTGGAAGATCAGTCTTCAAAGCTCATCTGATAATAAACTTATTTTTGATCACAATTTGAAACTTTTAAATTCCCATAAAAATTATTAAATGTCCCATTATGAACAAAAGAATAACAGGATGGTCCAAAGCAGTAGAGCTCAGTCTGTGTGGGTTGGTTGACTCCTGTGCCTGCTGAGGTTAATAGTTAAACCCTGGGAACAGAGGCTTTATCTTTATGCTGCTCTGAAGATGTGAAGTGACTTAATTTACACTCCGCTGCCGTTGAAATGTTACGTAAGTGGAATAGAACAGTTCAAATATTCATAAACATGAAAGTAATTATTCTCTATGGATAAATTACATGAGACTTCCCTTCTTGGATTCTTGGATCTTGGTCCTCCAAAAATATTCCAAATGGAATAAAAACTGGCTTCCATGTACCAGTGATTGATACTGGGGCCTTACTCAATATTATGTGCAAGCTCTGTTTCAGTGTTATGGGCCTGTCCCACTTAGGCAATATTTCAGTGGACTGCCGGTGACTGCCAAGTTGTCGGCAGACGCCTGAAAAACCGGCCACTGGAACGGCGAATGTCAGAGTGAAACACGCACAAACACATCACTTCCTTCACCAGCCCGTTATGCAGGCGGGTGACAGGGCAAGCAGGGGGAGCAATGTCTAAAAAATTCACACGGTGCAAAGCCAAGGTGAAACAGGCACACACCGCGATGAACAGGAAGGTTGGCGCTGTAAAAAGATCGCTAAAGCATAGTGTACAGTAAGTCCTTTAAAAGAGGGGGTGAGAGGGGGGAGAAGAGGGGAGAAGGAGTGGAGACAACTTTTAAGAAGCCAGAACTACACGGCTGTGAAGCTCGGCGGACATTAAAATTATCGGTCGGTTATCCTTGGTTCTGAAAACTACTGCTTACCTTTTATTTCCCAATGTAATTCACCGGTCAGCACCGGCTACAACCTCTGAGAACCTCTGAGGACCTTCGACCTCCTGGCAACCAATTAGGACCACCTGGCGACCCACCTATGGCTTGAGAATTCTCGCTACTCTCCATGGCGGCTTCATTCTAGTCGCCGCTAATTTTTCAACATGTTGAAAAATTCACGGCGACCATAATGAGGCCGCGACTAGTTCCCAGAATGCAGGAACTCCTCACGACCATGAAAGCGACTCCCCGGCAACCATGTGGCGACTGCATAGTCTCCTGCAGTCGCCTAAAAAGTCGCTTAAGTGGGACAGGCCCATAAGGAATAAAACATCATGAGTTACAGTACAACTGTTCAAACCCTCTTTCTCTGACGGATGAGATGGAAAATGGTGATGCATGGGTGCACAGGCATAAACACTCACCAGTCTGGCTGAGCTGTGATGTGCTCCTGCTCCTCCTTGTCAAGCCGACAATGGCCACCATTTTTGCACCCAAACTCGATCTTCGTTTCTTGCCCCCTGTTCCTACTGTTCCCACAGCAGTGTCCGACTGACTGCCGTCGTTATTGTCCAGACTATACATCTCTTCACTTACACTTGTGCTCTTCATAATATTTCTCCCCGATGTCCCCATTTGCCTGCTTTGCATTTTGGAGGTAAATGCACTTTTTTTCCACAACCAATTTCACCATGGGAAACATGAAAAGGGAAGAAAAGAGATTAAAAAGTAAATTGGCACACTTCCTTCCAGCATAATTCTGTTGGTAACATTTCAATTGCTATACCTAACTGCAGTATCTCTTATTAGAATGATTCACTGAGCTTTAACTGAAATCCATAATCAAACTGGTAGGCATAATAAATCACCTCTCCATGAAGCAGAGGTTTCCCTGCATGGTACAAAGTCAATATTAAACAAGTCCCAGGTTCTAGCCCAAATTGCAAAGAGGAAGAGAGATTCCAAGGGGAGTAAGGAGCGGCCGTGGCTGACAAGGGAAGTCAGGGACAGTATAAAAATAAAAGGGAAGTACAACATAGCAAAGATGAGCAGGAAGCCAGAGGATTAGGCAACTTTTAAAGAGCAACAGAAGATAACTAATAAGGCAATACGGGGAGAAAAGATGAGGTACGAAGGTAAGCTAGCCAAGAATATAAAGGAGGATAGTAAAAGCTTATTTAGGTATGTGAAGAGGAAAAAAATTAGTTAAGACCAAAACTGGACCCTTGAAGACTGAAAAGGGCGAATTTATTATGGGGAACAAGGAAATGGCAGATGAGTTGAACAGGTACTTTGGATCCGTCTTCACTAACGAGGACACAAACAATCAATCCTGATGTACTAGTGGCCAGAGGATCTAGGATGACGGAGGAACTGAAGGAAATTCACATTAGGCAGGAAATGGTGTTGGGCAGACTGTTGGGACTGAAGGCTGATAAATCCCCAGGGCCTGATGGTCTGCATCCCAGGATACTTAAGGAGGTGGCTTTAGAAATCGTGGACGCATTGGTGATCATTTTCCAATGTTCTATAGATTCAGGATCAGTTCCTGTGGATTGGAGGGTAGCTAATGTTATCCCACTTTCTAAGAAAGGCGGGAGAGAGAAAACAGGGAATTATAGACCAGTCAGCCTGACATCGGTGGTGGGGAAGATGCTGGAGTCAATTATAAAAGATGAAATAGCGGCACATTTGGATAGCAGTAACAGGATCGGTCCGAGTCAGCATTGATTTACGAAGGGGAAATCATGCTTGACTAATCTTTTGGAATTTTTTTAGGATGAAACTAGGAAAATGGACAAGGGAGAGCCAGTGGATGTAGTGTACCTGGACTTTCAGAAAGCATTAGATAATGTCCCACATAGGAGATTAGTGGGCAAAATGAGAGCACATGGTATTGGGGGTAGAGTGCTGACATGGATAAAAAATTGGTTGGCAGACAGGAAACAAAGAGTAGGGATTAACGGGTCCCTTTCAGAATAGCAGTCAGTGATGAGTGGGGTACTGCATGACTCGGTGCTGGGACCGCAACTATTTACAATATACATTAATGATCTAGATGAAGGGATTAAACGTAACATTAGCCAATTTGCAGATGGCAAAAAGCTAGGTGGCAGTGTGAACTGTGAAGAGGATGCTATGAGGATGCAGGATGACATGGACAGGTTGGGTGAGTGGGCAGATGCATGGCAGATCTAGTTTAATGTGGATAAATGTGAGGTCATGCACTTTGGAGGCAAAAACAGGAAGGCAGATTATTATCTAAATGGTGTCAAGTTGGGAAAAGGGGAGGTACAACGGGATCAGGGGGTCCTTGTTCATCAGTCACTGAAAGTAAGCATGCAGGAACAGCAGGCAATGAAGAAAGCGAATTGCATGTTGGCCTTCATAACAAGAGGAGTTGAGTATAGGAGCAAAGAGGTCCTTCTGCAGTTGTACAGGGCCCTAGTGAGACCACACCTGGAGTATTGTGTGCAGCTTTGGTCTCCCAATTGAGGAAAGACATTCTTGCTATTGAGGGAGTGCAGCGTAGGTTCACCAGGTTAATTCCCGGGATGACAGGACTATCATTTGTTGACAGAATGGAGCGGCTGGGCTTGTATACTCTGGAATTTAGAAGGATGAGAGGAGACCTTATTGAAACATATGATTGTTAAGGGTTTGGACATACTAGAGGCAGGAAACATGTTCCAGATTTTGGGGGAAATCCAGAACCAGGGGCCACTGTTTAAGAATAAGGGGTAAGCCATTTAGAACGGAGATGAGGAAAAACTATTTCACATAGGGAGTTGTGAGTTTGTGGAATTATCTGCCTCAGAAGGTGGAGGAGGCCGGTTCTCTGGATGCTTTCAAGTGAGAGTTAGATAGAGCTCTTAAAGATAGTGGAGTCAGGGGATATGGGGAGAAGGCAGGAATGGGGTACTGATTGTGGATGATCAGCCATGATCACATTGAATGACGGTGCTGGCTCGAAGGGCCGAATGGCCTACTCCTGCACCTATTGTTTATTGTCTAAATCAGCAGTGAATTATGTGGCCAGTGGCTTTGCCAGGATTTGAAAAAGAATAAAATGTTTGATCCAGACCACTATAAATTGTGCCCAGTAGATACTTAGTTGATGGGCGAGATTGGGTCTTGTGATATTCCTTCTGTTGGAACAAAATGCCAAGAGATGGCCAAAATGCTGGAGTAACTCAGTGGGTGAGGCAGCATCTCTGGAGAGAATTCCTTCTTTTTAACAAAGCATTTCAGAAGACATTCTCTCCAGAGATGCAGCCTGACCCGCTGAGTTACTCCAGCATTTTGTGTCTACCTTCGATTTAAACCAGCATCTGCAGTTCTTCCCTACACATGGAGTCTAAGGTGCTCAATTGGAATGCATTCCGTGATTTACTTTAATAAACTGATAAAATAGAAAGTCATATGATATGTATTCATAAAAAGCAACAGAGAACAAACAGAGTCATTGTCAGGCAATAAATATGTAATAAAGGTGATGTAACTCCCTGATCCCTCCTTGTAGCAGACACCACTTCTTTAAACACATTCTATTCAGCCATCATTACCATCTGGAAGTTTGTGCCCTGACCTTGTGGCAGGTCAAGTGTCCTTCTGCACACTTCAAATAATGAGCAAGCCAATCATAGATTCACAACATGATAAAGTAAAACACAGTCCATCTGCTTGTGTACCTCTGTGAAAGGCCATGGGTCACACATCCATGCACGTTCCTCCGGACAAACTTTTCAGAAATAACAGCTTTATCTCATGCCGTATCATTCTTTTGCTGTTTTCTTCATGAACCTGTTTTCTAGATAGTAAATCTTCTGCCACCGTCAGCTGTTTTCCAACATTTAGTCTTTCAAATACACCTAATAAGTTGCTACTTAACTTTCTCCCCTCAGAGAACAATGACAGTTTTTACAGCCTCTCCACAAATTGTGTTGAGGTAAATTCTTCATCCTAGTTAGCATTTTTGGAAATAGGTTATTAAATCTTATTAACACACAGCTAAAACCTGTTAATTCATTAGAATAAGACAAACTCTGATGAGTTATTGGATGTTCCATGAAGTCTTTGACTTTACGTCGGGGGTTTCCATTAACCCGACAAGCTAAAGCACAGAGGAGCCCAGATTGTGCAGGGGTGTGCAACAGCAGCCTGGGATTTTCACTGAAGAGTTAAGTAGCAAGGCATTCATTCAGAGGGCCTCCTCAGCACTTGTAAGGCCTGGTTCACTTATCTAGAGCAAACCTATCTGAATGGGGCCAGAGGCCATGAAGCCTCTCCTCACTGCTTAGTGTCTCCACTATTCCTTCCAACTCACTGAGCCTGCTCATCATCCCACTCCATCTCTCAATCTCTGATCAATGTCTGATCTCACAATCACCAAGTTACAATCTGACAATGCTCCCCGATATTGCTGTCCAACCATCCACTGACCTCCCAGGTTGACCCTCCCCTCAGCAACTCCAGATTGAGTAATAGCGTGACTCTTAGAAATCCACACACAGTGGACACACTGTATAGTTTAGTTTGGCAATGCCGCACGGAAACAGGCCCTTCAGCCCACAAGAGTGGGCGTTGACCAGCGATCTTGCACACTAACACTATCCTACACACTAGGGACAATTTATAATTATACCAAGCCAATTAAACTACCTTTGGCTTTGGAGTGTGGGAGTGAACCAGAGATCCTGGAGAAAACCCACGCAGGTCATGCGGAGATCGTACAAACTCCTTACAGACAGCACCCGCAGGATCAAGCTGTCAGGATCAAACCCGGGTCTCTGGCGCTATAAGCCAGCAACTCTACCACTGTCCACCATGCCGCACACTGATACAGGCCTGGTCATCTCTTCATCTTCATGCCTCTGTCCATTGAGCACAACCACACCCCTGCTACCTGTAACTCAATCTTCCTCATCCTACTGCAAAGACGAGGCTCATAGAGGAAGGTCTTTCACCATGTAGCACCCATTCAGTGGGACACCAGGCCTTGGGTTATGTGTGCTGCTGAACATGCGTGGTCGGCTGACAGCAACAAGTTTATGGGTATGCTGTGCACCGCCTGACTTACCACTGGCATGCAACTTCAAGATAAACATTTGCTTCAATGGATACTTCCAGTGCTTGATATTTTCCCACACGGCCCAGCTACTACGTGTGAGAGCCACAGGCACACTGGCTCTGGACAAATGGTGGGACCATCAGGACAGGTCCTCACGCAACATCTTTAGCCAGTGGTGCTGAATGGATCAGTGTCTTCCTCAGGTCCCAACAATCACACAAGACAAGCTTAGAATCAGAACACCCTGCCTCAGCTACTAAGGCCTGGACGGAGTGGATGTGGAGAGGATGTGGGAGAATCCAGGATCAGAGGGAGGCCTCAGAATAAAAGGAGATGAGGAGAATTTCTTGCAGGGAGAAGAGAGGGAGGAGCTGGGGATGCGAAGAACAGAAGAGGGAGGTGTGGGACAGGTACGAGATTTTAAGGTCTCCTTGCAACATTTTATACGTCAACCAACTACATTGAAACATAGCTTTTTGCAGAAGCTCACTCTGCATGAATTAGCACTGACACGACAACACTTGACTAAACCTTTGGAAATAATTCCTTGGCTATATCGTGCTTAGAGCGGCTCTGATGTAATTGTAAATGTAAGCATATTTTTTACATAACTTTACAGGTCTACCAAAGAACAGCATTTCAATAGACAATAGACAAACCTCCTCCTTTGTTTTATTGTAGCTTCAATTTCTTTAATCGTATAAGAAGCTCTGGTGTGGCTTTAATCACACGGGAAGTTAATATGTGCACACTGCAGACCAACAGTTCTTCCAGTCGATTCACACTGGAGTAAGTTATCTTTCTGTGTCTTTGATTGCCCATTTTCTTTTTCTAAACCTAATGGGTTGTTGTCACTGTTTTTCAAAAACTACCCTGACTCGGGTCTCAGAACTAGATCATTAAAATTCTGGAGTACATAATTGTCGAAGAATATTGGACCAGCATTGATAATTTCAAGAGCACAGTGGTCACTTTGAGTAGGGGCAGCAGCACTGACAAAGCTAGCTGAGGCCTGAGGAAATAGACCCCAGACACCAATGGAAAGCAGTCGGAGGTTTAGGTGCTGTACGGTGAAATAGTAATGCAGCTGCACAAAGACCTACCTTGTGGGAACAAAGTCTTTACTTCACAACACCCCTTGTCTGGTACTATCATCACACTAAACAGGACAGAGAACAAATCAAGCAATTTCAAACTAGATCCATGGTGAACAAAGTCCATCAGAAGTTGCAGAAATTGTTTCTTTCCCATTAGAGTATAGTTCAGTTTAGTTTAGTTTAGAGATAAGCTTGGAAACAGTCCAGTCGCCACGCCGACCAACAATCACCCATGTACTAGTTCCAGCCGACACAAAAAGTGATCTCCATATTTGGTAATTAATGTACTTTGAAATGGTTAAAATTAGTAAACAGCATATATGTAGATAACAAGACTAAATTCTTGGAAAACTTAAATTATTTCCCGTACATGACAAAAGTATATATCCCTGATCTTTTGCTACTGATAAAGCCAGTTACACATATCCTAAAAAATAATATTATAGATAGACACAAAATGCTGGACTAACTCAGCGGGACAGGCAGCAACTCTGGAGCGAAGGAATGGAGAGAACATTCCAGAGATGCTGCCTGTCTTGCTGAGTTACTCCAGCATTTTGTGTCTATCTTTGGTTTGAACCAGCATCTGCTGTTCCTTCATACACTGAAAATAATAGTGTCCTTTCAATGCAATTTATTAAATTGATGGACTTGGACTACTGCCTTAAGTCACCCATCTAGGTCCGCATAAGCCTACACTCTCCTGGGGGAGAACCCGCTGGGGTTGCACACCTGCAAGTCTGGCAGTGTGGAAACGCTGGGGGTGGGGTTTGAATTGAAGTAAATATTTTAAAATATAAAAATTATTTCTAAAAAATATCAAAAGCTAAAGGAATAAACCCCAAATAATTAAAATCATGATAAATGTCACTTCGAAGAAGCTACCCAAACCCATTCTTTTGTATCCTGTATAAAAATACAAAACCTCTGGACGGGAATATTCAATACCATTTCTAAAATACTCAAAATTCAATTGGAGTCAGATTCAAAATTAATAATATTAGGAATGTCAGAGGGCTGTCCTAAGTTAACGATATTCCAAAGGCGCTTCCTTGATTATGGTTTAATAGCTGCAAAATAACTTATACTTAAATTCTGGAAAAAGATAACAGTTCCCACAGTGAAGATGCGGATCACAGTATTCACCCATGAATCCAACTCCGCCCCCAGGACCGGGACCAGCCTTCCTGATGAGTTTGTTCATCCTATTGGCATCTGCGGCCTTGGCCCTGCTGCCGCAACACACAACAGCGAAGAAGATGGCACTGGCAATATATCCCACCATCATTTTACCAAGATTTAGCTTTACAGGAGCGCTCAACAGACCACTCCAAATGAATGTCAACATATAGAAGAGCTCTCTCCATACACTCGAGGCACCATCAGTTGTGGCTTCTGGTTTGTGAATGATTTTCATATTGAATTTGCAAAATTTGCAATCACCTAATATTTACAAAACCTGTGCAGCAGGAGGAAATTTACAGGGCATGGTCTGTTCAATGTCACAATGCTCTTTTTGGGGGGTTTACTTTGTAGGATGTAATGCTAGATTTTATGTTTTACAACAGTCCTATACTTCAAGATTAATTGAGTTTGGGATCCCTGAAGATATAAAGACGAGTGCAAGCTTCGTCATTCATCATTTCCCTGTCGTGGGAATAATACAATCCAAGAATAACTTGGTCTATCAGTATAACAAGCTCCTCATCGCTGGGATCTAAAGCTTCTACTGCACACAATCTGAACCCTGACCATAAGCAAGGAGGTGAAAAGTTAATGCAAATAAATTGGGTTATGGAGTCAACATTACAATGGGGCAGAACAAGCTTGAGGAAATATTGTGCACATGCTTTCAAAATATCTGGGAAAAGCGAATATAATTCATATTTAAAATGAATAAATAACCCAAGTACTTCCTGTTTCTTATAACTAATGCCACAAAAATATGCATTACATACCTAGAACTGTACTGACACCTAGGTGGATTCATTGATGCAAGTTAAACTGTTTCATACTCCCAGCATATTATTTTTATAGGAATAAACTCATGCTGCCTCATATCTACCTATACAACAGTTACAGATCTGACATGTAACAACTCAATGTCATCCCCACACAACCTGCACTGTATGTTGAAGTATCCAACATATTAATTATTTGAAACTGTGTGAGTACTTAGTGAGACAACACTTGATACGAGTCATTAAGCCACTTTATTTACCATTGGGTAGACATTCATGTCAGATGTGAACAAATTTGCTCATTTTAATCAGAAGAATTAAAATAATAACACAAAAAACATACACATCATGTGCTTTAAATCATTTAACCAGATTTTGTATTTTTCACATCTTAAGATTTTCCATGTTTTCATTCAGCCTATAAGGTTAAGGCAGACTAATAAAGCTCCCCCTTTAATTTTCCATATAATCTTTTCAAATTCTGATCAACCCCCACCACCCCAGATTTTACCACTCATCTAAAACTAGGGGAAATTTAAAATAGGCAATTAACTGAATAACCACGAATCCTTGAGATGTGGAAGGAAATTGGAGAAGCGGGATGTGAGCCATGCAGGGAGAATATGCAAATTCCACAAGGGCAGCACTTGAAGTCAGGATCAAACTCAGATTACTGAAGCTATGAGGCAGCAGCCCTACTAGCTGTGTTGCCGATTAAATGCTTCTCTAGGACGTCTGAGGCATTCTTTTTGAACATTTATATCGGCACATAACATGTAGTTGATGAACAGATCTGTAATTGGCATCAGTCTTTGGGAAAAAAATGCTACATCCAGGAGTTTTCATTTCGGTTTGGGAACAGTGTATCCTACAGCCCCATGACCCAAGTTGGCTTTCATCGTAATAGCCCTGTCCCATGGCGTTTGCCCTGATTCGAACTCGGAGATTTACGGTAATGGCCACTCGTCGGTACTCGGGGCTCTCGTGGACATTTTTCATCACGTTGAAAAATCTTCACGAGTCTTCCCGTGCTTGGAATGAACTCGTACCGTGGGACAGGGCTTTTATTCTGTTGTTTCTGCAGTGTAATTTTCCATAGTGGTATCCTAATAGCCCTGTCCCATGGTGTGAGTTCATTCCAAGAGCTCTCCTGAGTTTAACAAAAATCAAACTCATGGTAAGCACGGAGAATGAACGTAGCGGGTACGTCGGAGCTCGGGAACGTCTCTTAGCGCTAACAGCAGGTACTCGGGAAGACTCGCTAACGGCAGGTAAGCACGGGAAGACTCGTGAAGATTTTTCAACATGATGAAAAATGTCCACGAGAGCCCCAAGTACCAACGAGTGGCCATTACCGTAAATCTCTGAGTTTGAATCAGGGCGAACTCGGGAGAACTCTTGGAATGAACTCGTACCGTGGGACAGGGGTTTAAGGCAGATGATTTTTACTTAAGATAAATGCCCCACTGCTTACCTGGTTGTATATTCCTTTGTTGGAAAATCACGTATGATTCCCAAGCAATAGTTAATGTCCCTTTTAATGGTGCATTAATTTGGCACTCAACAGTTTCAGCTTTAAGAGCATTCTTTCTATAACATTTAATATTTAACTTTAACTTGAAAATATGGATATGTTGACATTTCTAAAAATCTTTTTAGGTATTTTATGTTGTCTTCTGATTAATTTTGTTTTGCCCTTCTTTTCCGAAAGTGCATCACTGCATGTACTTGTGACACTGCCAGTTTCTATGCTTCCAACTCTTTCTGACAGTGTACCAGGAACCAATTCTTCTAAGTCAAAGATAGATAAGTCATTGGCATTCTTCTCAATGGACTGAGGCAGTGGTCCTGGGTCTGCAACTATGATCTGTTGGTCAGGCAGTGTTTTGGATTTCACAGGCTTAGCTTTGGGTCTCTGTTCCTCCTCATTTTCCTCATTAATACAGCTGACACACAGAAGCTCTCGAATGAATGATGAACTAAAACACAAACAAGGAAAAGGGGCAAAAGTAAAAGAAAATCAAAGCGATACTGACAGAAAATTAATGTAATATAACACAAAAGGATGAATGAAGGGAAAGAAATGTTTCATACAAAAAGTTAAAAAAATGAATGAAAACCATGCTTTTATACAAATAAGGTTAATATAATAAAATCAAAACCTGAATCACATGTAGAACAATGCTGACAACTAAACATCATTTTGAAAGGAACAAATGTCTATATTCAATTTGACATGTCACTGAAATAATTAGATACCTTGAACAAAATGATGTTAATATTAACACATTACACAATCTTTCAAAAGAAATGGATGGGATTAATATAGATTTTTTTTTTGCAGTGTAGCATGCAAGTAATGTTAGTACTCATCAAAGATCCTATAGCGGAGCTCTGCTATAGGATCTTTGGTACTCATGCTGCTATGTAAAATAAGCTGCATCCGAATGGCAAGTACTTATCTGGGTAATCAGCTGAGACAGGGGGATATTATCACCTCATGGCATGTGGGAGACCTGTGACCAACAACTTTAGTGTTGTTAAAAGTTCATTGTTTCATTTGTCATCACAAATAATTTGGCTACCTGTTACACCAAAACTTGTTTAATTGAATTGCTACCCTTTCATTTTGAAGTTTATATGCTACTTTTGGATCTAGTTCAACATTTTTAAGACCTTATCTGGCTTTTGAAATAAAAGTTTCTATCTATTTTGGTCTCATTAGTCACCATTACCTTGAATGCGTAGTTAATCATGTGACATCTCTACATTATTCCCTTGGTGTTGGAGTTGCTTATATGATTGACAGTCTCGTTTAATTTAATTGAAATGAAGAGCAACATAAAACCCCGCCCCACCCCACTTATTAACGTTGCCCTTTTCCATGGATGAAGCAAGGGGGGTGGCATCATGTACAATAACAGGGAGACATGACACAAAAATGCTTATAAGGTCTTGTCAGTTGCAAAGGCTGGTGGCAACACAACATGCTATTTACCAGATGTACAGTGATGATACCTCACTCCACCAACTATTGCCTCTCCTGAAGCTCATCACTACTTACCTGATGAGCAGAAAGTTCCCCCAGCTAACAGTTGGAAGGACTAAAGGCCCGTCACAGATTCTGTTGCTTGACTGTTGACACTATTTTTCTCAACAGAATGTTATGAACTGGACTGGCAGCATTATTGGCCCACTGTGGTTAGTCTGCTACTCAATGTGATTATACTTCGGAGTCACGTGAGTGACTACGTGAAGAACCCGCCTCACGCTGGCAACGGCATGACGTCAACGCTGACGGCGGAAGGAGGAGCTGCAGTAAGGAGCAGCTCCTCGCAGCGGTCGGAACGGCCCGCAGGTAAGTGCAGCTAGATCGGGGCGGTTTTTTAGGTTACGCTGGGTGGCTCCAGCAAACGAAACCAAAAGTAAAATTTAGAGCCACGTTAACGTGCTGATTGAGCACTGATTATTAAAGAAAAATGGAGAAATCGGGAAAGAAGTTTTCGCGGGTAAAAAGATCTTCCCGGGGTGAAAGTAAAAATACGGGACGCGAAGTTAGTGCGGACCCGGTTCCGATACCGTTGGCCGCCGATTTACCCGATAGTGAGTTTCCAGATTCTCCAGAAATAATAACCACGGAGGAAAATGTTCCTAAAAAAATGCAAAAAGAAATCTGAGAGGCCCGTGGTTTCTGATGACTCTGATACTGAAAGACCTCCAGACAATAAAACTATGTGGCTAAAAATGGAGCATATGGAGAAAGTTCTCCAAACAATTATGAGACAAGGGTCACAGTACCAGATGAATCCCAAAAAATCCCTGAGGGGTTTGAATATGATGAATATGGCTGTGGGCCAAGTTGGGAATATGATACTCCGGACCCAGGATTTGGGCTGGAAGAAGTCTCATGGGGTGATATCCCAATTGATTTAGGGCTGCAGAAGGCAGACCCTGCTGGTGGTTATATGGCTTTTGAAAGCACACCACAAAGTAAAAAGAAAAGGCCTAATGTGCCTGGGATAGCACAAGATTTTGCTATACCTGAAGGAAGTGGTGAGGCTATGGAAGAAAACCTAGCTGCCAACATAAATTATATGGTATCTCACCAACTTCACAATTCTGTGATGAATGAAACATCAGAATTATATAAAGCTCCAAGAAATTGTGCCTCATTGGAAGTGCCTACGGTGAATCCGATGATATGGACGTCTATAATGATGGAGAGCCCAAGAAGTGAAGTTTCAAAAGGTGCTCAAAATTAATTTCTGCTGCCATTACGGCCTATGGCAGGCAAATGGAGAATCTGGAAATGGAAAAGATTCAAAAGGATACTTTGGGTTTATTGTGTAATTCGTTCTATGAAATTAATTGTATGAGGAAAATGGCGATTCGGCCCATATTTCACCCTAGGTTTGCAAGCCTGTGTCAAGAAAGTGGTGTTCAAGCTCCTGGGTATTTGTTTGGAGAAAATCTGCCGAAACAGCTGAAAGAGTTGGATGAAGAAGCTAAATATTTTAGCAATGTTAAACCTTTTGTCTTTGGACAAAGAAGGGTTTTTTCGACCCGAAGGGGTTTCGATTTTCGTTATAGAGGCAGAAATCTGTCACGAAAATACTATCGTGCTGTGCAGGCGAGTGCTTCCCTGTATTCGGGAAGAAGGAGACCACCACGCTCATACGGAGAGGTATTAAAGACTTATATCCTTAAAGAAACTGTGGATGACTCTCCAGTTGGAGGGAGATTGCAAAAATTTTATAATGCCTGGCTTAACATTAACTTCTGATCAATATGTATTACAAGCAGTTTCGGGAGCCATTATTATTTTTAAAGAAGGGGTTAATCCTCCTGTACAGAATAAACCTGCTTATGCTTATGTGTTTTCTGCAGAGGAAAGAATGGAGATTAATGTGGAAATTGACAAATTATCTGGAAAAGGCGTAATTGAAAAGACTTATGAACATAAGCATCAATTTGTCTCTAATATATTTCGAAGAGATAAAAAAGATGGTGGTTGTAGAATTATTCTGGACCTTACAGATCTAAATAAGTTTGTAGAATACAAACATTTTAAGATGGAGACATTCAGTACTGCAAAATATCTTATCTCAGCAGGGTGTTATATGGCTAAGATTGATTTGAAGGATGCCTATTATTCTGTAGCAATTCATCAATTCTTCAGGAGGTACTTAAAATTTAATTGGCTGGGACAATTATGGCAGTTTAAAGCTTTACCAAATGGATTGAGTTCGGCTCCTAGACTCTTTACAAAAACTGTTGAAACCAGTTTTAGCCCAATTAAGAGCACAGAAAACACATTGTTATGGCTTATCTGGATGATATTCTGATCATTAATGATACTCAAGAGTCAGCTGAGCACTCAGTTTCAGTTACTAAAGCTTTGTTTGAAAAGCTAGGGTTCTTGATTCATCCAATTAAGTCCCAGCTGCAGCCAGCACAAACAATTAACTTTTTGGGGTTTGTAATTAACTCAGTGACTATGTTAGTTACTTTGCCAACAGAGAAGGCCAATGACATTTTGATGACTTGTAATTACCTCATTCACAAACCTTATCCCTCCATCCGAGAAGTGGCGAAAACCATTGGGTAAACTGGTAGCAGCATTTCCGGCAGTGGAATTTGGTCCATTACATTATCAAAATCTTCAAAGGGACAAAATAAGGGCTCTTAAAGAGAAGGCAGGTCACTTTGACAGGCCTATGCAATTAACAAAAGAAGCCGTGTTGGAATTACAATGGTGGGTTGAAAATGTCCCACAAGCTGCTAAGAATACCATGATTAAACAGCCTGAAATGGTTTTACAAACGGATGCTAGTGCTCTCGGATGGGGGGCTACAGATTCGTCCTCCAGTTGTGGAGGTAGATGGAAAGCTCAAGAAGAAGCGTTTCTTCAAGCTTATGGTATTAACTATTTGGAGTTATTGGGTGCTTTTTATGGACTTAAAGCATATTGTTGTGCTAAACAAGGTCTACATGTGTTAATACAGTTAGAACAATAAAAACGGCTGTTGCATACATTAATCACATGGGGGGAGTTAGATCAGTATCATGTGATTGTCTGGTCAATGAGATATGGCAATGGTGTATTGGTCGCCAAATATGGATTTCAGCAAGCTAAATTCCAGGTAAGGACAATGTGGTAGCAGATGAAAGGTCCAGGATTTTTAAAGATAATACGGAATGGATGCTTAAGCCAGCAATATTTAAGAATATTGTGAACCGATTTGGGTTGCCAGAAATTGATTTGTTTGCATCTAGGCTTAATCATCAATTGCCTACTTATGTGTCTTGGGAACACGATCCAGATGCAGTAGCAGTAGATGCTTTTTCATTACACTGGGGAAAGATGTTCTTTTATGCTTTTCCACCATTTGCTTTGATTTCAGAGATGCCTGAAGAAGATAGAACAAGATTCTGCTTCTGGATTGTTTGGTAGTTCCAAATTGGCCAACTCAACCTTGGTTCCCAGTAATGCTGAATATGATTAAAGAACCATATATGTCGATTCCTAACTGTAGCGATATCTTGACTAATCCGGTAACTAAAGAAATTTACCCATTGTATGCATATATGAATTTATTAATCTGCAGGTTTTGACCAGACCACTACAGGAGCTGGGATTGTCGGACAAAACTATGGAAGTTATAGTCGCATCATGGCGAGATAGCACACAAAAGCAATATATGACACATATTAAGAAATGGGAAGACTTTTGCACACAGTCAAATATTTCTTATGATACTGTAAATATTGCAAATGTTTTGGAATTCCTTGCCAATTTGCATTTTGAGCAACATTTAAGTTACAGTGCCATTAACACTGCACGCAGTGCCTTGTCGTCCTATTTAGGACTTATGACTGATCAGAGATCAATTGGGTCGCATCCATTAATATCTAGATTCATGAAAGGAATCTTTAATATTAATCCACCCAAACCAAGATACACAGAGATTTGGGATGTGAGCATTGTACTTACGCTACTTAGACAATGGACTCCAATTGAAGGGTTGACATTGGAAAGATTGACATTGAAATTAATTATGTTAATGTCACTGGTCTCAGCTCAAAGAGTGCAAACTTTACAAATGTTGCATTTAGACTGTATGCATGTGACTACAGATAATGTTGTGTTCTATGTTTACGATCTGATCAAACAAAGCAGACCAGGGAGATCTGGAACAAAGGTAACCTTTCAAGCTTATCATATTGATCCTACTTTGTGTGTGGTTAAACATTTGAACCAATATATTAAAGTTACTGACACCCTTCGAGGAAATGAAAAAACGTTAATGGTTACGCACAAAAAAACCACACACAAAAGCTTCAGTTCAAACTATCTCAAAATGGTTGAAACAGGTGTTGGTTTTAGCGGGAGTAGACCACTGATGTGTTCAAATCTCACTCCACCAGGGCGGCAGCTACGTCCGCGGCGAAGGGGCGGGACGTACCTCTCGAGCATATTTTAAAAGTCGCAGGGTGGAGTAAAGAAGAAACTTTTTCAAAGTTCTACAATAAACCTGTTCACACTATGACAAGCTTTGGACACGCGGTGTTGGGAGCACTATAATCACCTGCTTTGTTTACTATTAATTGCTATAATCAGTTGTGTAGTCACCTATCTTTTATCGCTTGTAATCATTTCCCTCAGATATAAGGAGGGTTATTATATGGTCTTTAAACCATTAAAAAAGTTAATTGTGAAATGATCTAACATTAGTCTGGTTTCTCATGTATGTGTTTACTTAGCCGGACTGTCGTACGGATTAATTCTACGACATAAAAAACACAGAAAGCTTTAAAATCTTCACGTAGTCACTCACGTGACTCCGAAGTAAAATAGTAAGATTAAACGAGAACTTACCAGTTCGAAGTTTGATCGTTATTTTATGAGGAGTTACGATGAGGGATTACGTGCCCTCCACTCCCGCCCTCATAAAATAAATGATCAAATGGTAGTTCTAAGTCTTTTTATGAAGCCTTACTATGTTACTCCGGCTTTTGGTGTTCTGTGTTTTTCATGCCGCTGCTTTGAAGTATGCCGTTGCCAGCGTGAGGCGGGTTCTTCACGTAATCCCCTCATCGTAACTCCTCATAAAATAACGATCAAACTTCGAACTGGTAAGTTCTCATTTAATCTTACTATTATAGCTGATCCTCTACCTCATCCGATCTTCCGATCAGTATTAACCTTTGATGCGTGGTAAACCAGCATCTGCAGTTCCTTGTGTCTTTAACCTTTGACCCAATTGGTGTTCAGCAATGTATTGGTTTCACCCTTACATGTCCTCAATAATTCATCATCTGCAGGCCTCTGTGCAGTAACTTTCAAAGGATTGCACTCTATGTATTCAGATTCTTAGCTCAGCCCTACATGGCTGACCGGGTCCTGAGAAAATGGTCCTCCGGTTAGATAAAACAGCTTCTCTAGTGTCCTAACAAAATCGCTTAGAAACATAGAAACGTAGAAAAATAGATGCAGGAATAGGCCATTCGGCCCTTCGAGCCAGCACCGCCATTCAATATGATCATGGCTGATCATCTAAAATCAGTACCCTGGTCCTGCTTTTCCCCCATGTCCCTTGATTCCTTTAGCCCTAAGAGCTAAATCTAACTCTCGCTTGAAAACATCCAGTGAATTGGCTTCCACTGCCTTCTTATTCCGTTTCATTGAGGTGACATCTAATTCTTCTGAACTATGATGAACTTTGCTCCAACGATCCACACATTAATTTACTAGAAAAAGTGAGAAACTAGTCCCTATCTGACAATTATTGGTTTGAGAGTAGTTTCAGAACTTTCCCTGAGGAAACAAATAGATAAACTTCATCCCACAAGGGAATAAATTGCATGAATCAATTAATATTTTATCAGATTCAAAATTAATGAATACACGTGATGAAAACAGGCTCAATCTTGCCCTTCTCATTATGCATTTTAACCTAGAGTTTCCCGAGGACTGGCACCATAATAAATTACATCGACTTCATATTTTCAAACAATACAGAATGTTATTTGATTTTTGTAACAGAACCAGTGCTGTAACAGAGCAATCCAATTAATCACACTGTTCTCCTTCCTCGTAACCCGGATCTTTTTCTCTTTAAGTAATTATTCCATTTCCTTTTGGAAACTCAAATTGAATCTGTTTTAACCCTTTCAGTCAGTGCATTCTGTATCAAAACGACTCATGTGAAAAACGTTTCCTCAGACTTCTTTTGAAAATTATCTCAAATTTGCCTCCTCTGCTTATGACTCTTCTACACTGTAAGCAATTCCTCTTAATTCATACAAAGTAACCATGCATGATTAGAACGGCACAGTGGCTCAGAGGTAGAGGCCAAAGACCTGGGTTAAATTCTGACTACTGGTGCTATCTCTACGGAGTTTGTACGTTCTCCCTGTGACCGCATGGGTTTTCTCCAGGTGCTCCTGTTTCCTCTCACATTACAAAAAAAAGACGTGCAGTTTTGCAGGTTAATTGGTTTCTGTAAATTGTCCCTGGTGTGTAACATAAAACTAATGTTCGGGTGATCATTGGTCAGTGCGGACTCAGTGGGCCAAAGGGCCTGTTTCCATGCTGTATCTCTAAAACTAAGTCACTCACTGTTCTATTGCTTTTCAATTTCTATCCCAATTTTTAATCCTTATTTATTACGATGGTGCATCAATGTTTTACCTCAATCACCCTAGTTCCACATGTCCTGTTTCTCTGTTATTTTTACGGAAAAAAGGGAAGAAAAGGTTCAATCCACTATTTGGGAAATGCCACAAAAATGACAATTACAATGACTGAAAGCAGAAAGGGAGACCATTCTACCCATGCATCCGTGCAAGCCCTTTCAAAGGACCAACAATCAGCCAAAGAATGCTGGAAATTAAAGGGCCAGTCCCACTGCGGCGACCTAATTTGCGAGTTTAGAAGAGTTTGCGCTCGACTCAAACTCGCAGCATGGTCGACACGTGGTGCTAGGGGGTCACTGGAACTCTCTTTCATGCTCGAGGGAAGTTCCCGTATACACGCAGCGTTAATTTGGTCGAGGAAAATTTTTCAGCATGCTGATAAATTTTTCCGCGAGTACAAAATAGGTCGACATGGTTCTTTTGAACTCATACAGCAGTGGAGTGGGGTCGCTAGGCAGTCAAGGTAGGTGTAGGCAATCTCCTTTGCTGACCGGGCATTTTAATTGGCTCATTGGAGTTTTCAGATCCAAGGAAAACCGATCGGTAATGTTAAATGCCCGCTAAACGTTATTACAAGTTGTCTTAAAAGTGTCTCCATTCCTTCTCCCCCCTCTTCTTCCCCCTTCTCTCCCCCTCTCTCTGCCCCCCCCCACCCCCGCTCTCTAAAGGACTTACCGTACACTGTGCCAGCCGTCTCTTACCTTCCTGTTCATCGCGGGTGTGAATTTCAGACAGCGCTCCCCCGCTTTACATGGCCCCCGCCTCTGCGATGTAATTGTGTGTGTGTGTGCAGACAGTCGATCCGGCTCAAGGTTTTTCAGGCGAGTGTCCACGAGCTTGAAGGTCGAAATCAGTCGCTGCAAAGTCACGTTAGTGGGACAGGCCCTTTAGAATGTTCAGTGTCTGTAAAATTCTACATGGAATGACTTTGGACTTTAAGTGTGTGCAAAATGTCTCCTATGTTTTCCACTGATTCCTTTGTCAAATATTTCAATCTTTGACTTTGTTATCAAAGTATCTATCAGCTGGCAGTTTCACCTAATTCACCCATTCATTCCTCCACAGAATTATGAACACGTGAATTAAATCTTCCCATAAGATGCTCCAATCTTATAGAAGCTGGTCCTCTTAGTATTGCCCTGATATCTCTCTGTTTATACCTTTCAAGTATCTTAACATCTGAAGCACATTGTCAAGATCTGACACAATAATGGGATAACTTCTGGGATCGGGCATAACTTCTGCCCTGATTCAGTTTGACCTAATCTGCCAGAACAGATGACTTTATTGGCACACTACAGGTTGCAGTCCTCTAGTATCTCATGGCCAGAAAGGAGCCCTAAACAAAGAAGTTGCTCATCTGTTTTACCATTTGCTTTAGCCTCTTGAGCCATTCTGGCCTTGTGGCTCTCCAGGCGACACAGCTTGGTGACAACTTCTTTGGTTTAATGAAGCTGATTTAAGCCTCAATTAAGTTCATGAAGAGCACATGAATTAAATCAGTTTAATTTGTGGGTCCAGGACAGGGTCACGGAGGGGAGTGGGGAGACTTCAACTGAAACAGACCAGAAGATGGGGAGATTTGGGGCATCAGTTAGGTGATTTGCAACATCAAGGAATGAGTTGGCTCTTTTGAGCAGAAGGGGTGGGGGGGGGATCTATTTGAGAAAAAATGAATCATGCCTCACAAGAATTGTGCAGACCTAGAACTGCATGACGGGCCTGCACCACCAATAAGTTATGAGCGTAGAGAGGAAAATCCCAGAAGTTGCTAACTGTCAGGTATTGCACACCACTGCACATGTTCGCACTGTGCATTGGGTGGAGGTCTGAGAAGAAAACTCACAGCCTTCACAAATCTAGCAGTAAATAATTTTACTTTTGTGTCATTCTTTGTTGAAAAAGAATCACATCAATAGACAATACACAATAGGTGCAGGAGTAGGCCATTCGGCCCTTCGAGCCAGCACCGCCATTCAATGTGATCATGGTTGATCATCCCCAATCAGTACCCCGTTCCTGCCTTCACCAGATTATCCCCTGACTCCGCTATCTTTAAGATCCCTATCTAGCTCTCTCTTGAAAGTATCCAGAGAACTGGCATCCTCCGCCCTCTGAGGCAGAGAATTCCACAGACTCACCACTCTCTGTGAGAAAAAGTGTTTCCTCATCTCCGTTCTAAATGGCTTGCCCCTTATTCTTAAACTGTGGCCCCTGGTTCTGGACTCCCCCAACACCGGGAAAATGTTTCCTGCCTCTAGCGTGTCCAACCCCTTAATAATCTTATATGTTTCAATAAGATATCCTCTCATCCTTCTAAACACCAGAGTATACAAGCCCAGTCGCTCCATTCTCTCAGCATATGACAGTCCTCTATCTCGGGAATTAACCTTGTGAACCTACGCTGCACTCCCTCAATAGCAAGAATGTCCTTCCTCAAATTTGGAAACCAAAACTGCACACAATACTCCTGGTGTGGTATCACTAGGGCCATGTACAATTGCAGAAGGGCTTCTTTGCTCCTATACTCAACTTCTCTTATTAGAAAGGACAACATGCCATTCGCTTTCTTCACCTCCTGCTGTACCTGCATGCTTACTTTCAGTGACTGATGAACAAGGACCCCCTGATCCCGTTGTACCTCCCCTTTTCCCAACTTTACACCATTCAGATAATAATCTGCCTTCCTGTTTTTGCTACTAAAGTGGATAACCTCACATTTATCCACATTAAACTGCATCTGCCATGCATCTGCCCACTTACCCAACCTGTCCAAGTCATCATGCATTCTTATAGCATCCTCCTCACAGTTCACACTGCCACCCAGCTTTGTGTCATCTGCAAATTTGCTTATGTTACTTTGAATCCCTTATCTAAATCATTGATGTATATTGTAAATTGGTGCAGTCCCAGCACTGAGCCTTGCGGTACCCCACTAGTCACTGCCTGCCATTCTGAAAGGGGCCTGTTAATCTCTACTCTTTGTTTCCTGTCTGCCAGCCAATTTTCTATCCATGTCAGCACTCTAATCCCAATACCATGTGCCCTAATTTTGCCCACTTATCTCCTATGTGAGACTTTATCATATGCTTTCTGAATGTTCAGGTACACTACATCCACTGGCTTTCCCTTGTCCTTTTTCCTCGTTACATCCTCAAAAAATTCAAGAAGATTAGTCAAGCATGATGTCCCCTTCGTAAATTCATGCTGACTCGGACCGATCCTGTTACTGCTATCCAATCATGCACAAAAATGTAGCCCATTCATACTATATATCCCATGACCAATATTAGTTTACACTGATCCTTCCCTTTTATTTAAAGGGGTTTTGTTACGTTTGCTGACAATTCTAGTATTGTGGTACTTTTACATGCTGCCAACTACACTAATCTCAATTCTCTTCTAATGCATTAAATAACTCAACCAGGGTGGTCAAGCGTGATTTCATTTCTGAGTTTTTCTTTTCCCCATTTTAAATACTTTAATAATTAAATGTTTACTCTATTATGCCTTGTACTGGTTTTTCTTTTGGCATATAACATCTATTTACTTTAAATGAAATGTTAATTATTATTGGTACTACTGCTGCTGAAATTTATTGCTCCTCACTAATGCTCCTCACTATGTGATCCCTAAACATAAACTTAGCAGAAATTACATGGGTCAAATTTCAAGGAATTCAAGCACCTAATTTTCTTAATTTGCCCGCGTTAGAAGAGAATGATGTCAAAATCGGTGCTCCTATCCTTCACAGTTCGCACCTGTTGGTCTCTGGTAAAGCCCCACACTCCACCAGTTCACCGAAAAATGATGCAATAATCATTGATATAAAAAAGATATTGCTCATAGTGATAAATGTAAAGTGATCTCCAAGTTTTCACATTGTCAAGACACAGTACTTCATTGCTGAGTAAGATTTTACTTGTTACATAATGGGTTATACGTTTCCCATGAGTTATACGTGTAAATAGGGTAAACACATCAAGGAAGAGGAAGAATGACTAAATGCAGGCCAATGCTTTGATGGAGGTGCGGGATCTATCACTTAAGGGAAGAGGCAACAGGGTAAGGCAGCTCAGCTTTACCTCAAGTCACCAGAAGCCGAATGCCGTCTCTTTTTCAGATCTTCTTTTCCTGGCTTCTTTTCAGAGTTTCTTTTCTCTCCCTGGTCTACTAACACCCACGATATCCTCCTCTCCTTTTTATTTGTCACATCCCTGTTGTTTTCTAAGGATTTCGATCTTTTCCACAATTAAAGCATGCAAAATAAAATCAAAACAACTTAAATGGAACTAACTAGTTGAGCAGGATGTGACCAGCTTCAAAACAAGTCATTCTCCTTCTGCCAATTCAAAATTGTTAATGAACAAAGCTAATTATAACAAAAAGAATAAAAGCAAGTTTTAGACATAGCTTGAAGTCCATAAACAGAATAGGAAATGGTGCTGATTCTGCAAAGGTGGTTCTTTATCCAAGATAAGAGAGGAATCTTTGTAATATCATCATAGCACGGAAGACAAAAACTCAACCAATGGACCTGTAAGGAATACTGCACAAGAGCTAAATAATAGATTGTTATACTTAAACAACTCTCAGCAAATATAATAAAACTGTCAAACTGATTCAAGTTCTCCTTTTCAAATTGAACTGACATGAGATTTGCAAACTGTGCTTTTAAATTTTCAACTGCTATTATGTGTCTAATTTTAAATGGATTTTTCAATATGTATTTGTTTTCAGAATTCCACATCTGATGTCTAATGTGAAATTAGGCATTTATTGCTGTGTTTACAATATGCTGTCTGGAGTTGAAACTCACCTAATCTTCCGACTGCCCCTTGGGCGCTCGGACTGTACTGACATGTAGCTTGTACTGCTGAGACGAGAGGCACTGCTGGTTCGAGAGATGGCTGATACATCACTGGCATCGCTGTCTGACGACTTGACCGAAACGTTATCAATGCTTCTGTTTTGTTCATTATACGAAAGATGCTTAAAGTGAATACAATTGTACCCCATTAATACGAAACACACGGCCATTAAAAATGCTTATTTTTTAACTATTAATTGAACTCTATTTATAATTCTTATTATGATTAATGTTCTGTTCAACAATTTCAGAATTAAACTACTTCAAGTTATACACATAACCAATCATATTTTAAGCAATTTTACTTGAAATAACTTTAAAATGAAAACACTGGTTTGAAAAGGCTGTTTGAACTCCGCACCTTTGCAAATAAATTTGAGGAAAATCTAGAAAACATATTTTTGAGAATGATACAAAATTGTGCACAATTTGCAGCCAAGCAGAAAATCTTATTATTTTTATGACAAAATAAATCACAATTTTTCATCCAAGTTTTCATCAACATTTAATGATCAGTTTCACAAGTATTGGTGATGATAATATAAGAAAAGTTCAAATGAACTCATGAGTTCTAGGAACCTATCAATAAATCAACTACTTAATATATGACTACTTTGCAACCAAAGGCAAAGGAAATAGCTGCTACCCATACTATAATGTTATTCTGCTACTATCTTTTGAAATACAAATCTTTTTCAAATAACTTATTTACTTATAAATATAAACGTTTTAAATCTTCCTACAAAATAAATCTCAGTGGAACTGAGTTCAGGTAACTCACTCCATCTGTGTTTCTTTCCCACTCTCACCAGTTCACCATCGGTTCACCTTGTCCATCTCTCCCACCATACCCCATCCTCATTATCGAGGCATCACCCTACCCTACCTACTTCCATGTGCCCATCACCCACATATTTACCTACCTGGGTTTCTTCTCCCTTGCTTCGTTCTTTCTAGCCCTGCTCCCACCTTTCCTCCCTTCATCTGGCTCTTTTTCGTACTTCTTTATTTAGTCTCATTCTTTCTTTATACTGGCTACCTGCCCATCACATCTCCCTTATCTGGTCAAACCTATCACCTACCAGCATCTGTCTCTATCCTTGCCCCTTGCCCCTCCTCTTCCCCATCCATCTGCATTTGCCCAAATCTTTGGAAACTGGAGACCTAATGTATTGAAAATTAGTACATTCCAATAGGCAAGCCTGCATCCTTTACAGCGTCCTCAGCTTTTTTCCGTATTTTTAAACAAATAAGGTGAACAGAGACATATATGAGACATATATCTACTTTTACTCCTGACAAAGAGAGTATAGCAGTTTAGCAGCAATCTATGTGTATGACCCATTGGTACTGTATGAACATCACATTTTTCATTTATAGGTAATCCTCCCCTATGGACTGTCTCTCCTCCCATTCCCCTCAACAACCCTTTCTCTCCTTCTGATTGCCCCCTCGTACTCCCTTTTCTGTTTCCTTTCTCATAACAATGCTTCCAGCAAGTCCCCCTTGCACACATATTTGTCGTCCTCCCTCTCCCAGTTTCAGCTACCCTCCATACACATTGCCTCCTTCCCATCTGGTCTGGTTGCACCTGCCATTCATTTCCCCCTAACGATTAACATTATTCCTTTCCTTATTATCAGATTTCAGTATAGGTGTGTTCCTTCTCATCACCCTCAAGCAGTTGTCTCTACCTTCACCCTTCCTTCCCTTCATATGGCTCTTTTCCGTACTTCTTTAGTTAGTCTCTTTATATTGGCTATCTTGCCTCTCCACTCTTAGTGTATGGTTTTGACATTAATGCAGGGTGTTGTCCTGAAATGCCGACAATTCCTTCCCCCCCCCCCCAACAGATGCTGTTCAACCTGCTGATTAATTCTAGCAGTCTGTTTGTTGCACTAGTGTGAAGACCCTTGAAATGTTACTGCCAGTCAATTTTTATCAACCTGTTCTTTAGAGGGTGGATATAGAAATCGTGGAGGCAGAGTTGATGTGTCTGTGGAAATGTATTCCATGCAGCTACACTGGTGTTAGTCCTGGTGCAGCAATCTCTGAAGATGGAGAGCTTGGGTGTGGAGAGGAGTTGACAACAGGCTTGTTGCATAAATCGCTCAATAGCTAGGCACCAAAACTGCTCGACTAAACAGGGAACGGAAGAGGGAGGAGAGGAGGGAGGGGAAGAGGCAGCAGCCGAAGGGAGGGCAGAAATGAGAGGATGAAGCAAGAAGGAGAAGGAATGAGGAGGGTAAGGGGTTTGTATTGAGGATTGGGGAGGAGAAGGGAGGAGTGTGGTGTAGCAGAGTGATGAAAGAAGGGAAGAAGGGCAGAAGAGAAGGGATGAAGGTAGGAGACCACATTTAAAGTGAGCAGATAAGAAATTGTATATGGAGAATGGAGTAAACCAAAGATTTACGACAGAGACAATCCTGACTCTCTCCCCTACTCTCTCAGGGAAGAGAGTCTTCCCCCCCCCCCCTTCTACATATCCTTGCCGCTTCCCCCAGTTCCCATCCTCCCCATATAAACGCCCCCTGCCCTTCTGATATCCACCCCCCCCCCCAAAAACCCCGAGCGCCCACCGAATCACGCAAGCCGATCACCTGCCCCGCCCCCTATCTAGCTATAGGAATTTGGGAGAGTCTTTATTCCACCATGCAGGGGTAAGATGTTGCTCCAATCATTGCCCCGGTTGTCGAGTTGGAGATAGTCAGGATAGACATGAGGTGTAAAGGGATGGAGGATCTGTTGACTGGAGTTGATTGGTGAATAGTGAGCCGATTTGGACCTAGGAAATACACTGTTGATAGTCGGCCTTGTTTTCTGCATTCGTCCATTTTCTTTGTAATTCTTACCGTTTTTGTACAACTCTCGCTCGCTCCTGTTCCAAGCTGGCACCTGGGCGCCGCCGGGCTGTTTGCTGCGTACCACTTTTGCCTTTATTGAACTTCGATCGCTGCTTCCGACTATTTGCCGGCTTCCTAGTGAAAAAATGGGGTTGGTTATAAATGTACAAAAGAATATGATTGAGCAAGTTTACGAATCCCAACGCACACAAACATTTTGCAAGATGGGTATACCAAGAAATCTACAAGCCAGGATATAATTAGAACCCCAAAACACTCCTGTGCTGTCGATCTTCTCGGCGGCGTCAATGGTGGGGTGAGAGACGCTTCCTGTTTTGCTATGTCTCCCGAAAGAATGTTTTAATAGTGCTAAAATAACGAGCTTGAGAGGACAGGGGAGTTCTTAAAAAATATACTATCCGGAGCTGCTATTTTAAATTGTTGTGTGTATCAGAAACTTGCTGATATAACAGAGAATAACGAGCAAATTTAATTGAAAAATGGGAATCTCCTGCCAGAAGATAGCCTGTAAAAACCTGCTTGAAGACCTGCCACAAGAGACTACTTGAAAAGAACTTGGAAAGAGTCTCAAATCCCCTCAAACGCTATAGCTGTGAATGCGCAGAAGAAAGAAGCTGACTTTCGAAAATCCTTTCTCCAGGAAATGACCTCCAATGGAGGAGGAACAAAGAATGCATATGGAACAAATGGAAAAGTCGGTATTACACTTCGTCACTTAAGTTATTTTAAAGTGATACAAGATAGGAATGTCGCGCTGGACAAAAGCCTCTCTGAAAAAATTTAAACAAGGTATGATATAGGCTGATGGGGAAAATTGATGACTTAACCAAAAACATGTGATGATTCGAGGTTTGAGGAAGATTAAACAAAAAAAATTAGGGGTTGATAAGTACTGTAATAAAAAGCTGGACCATTGTAAGGTCTACTGATGGGCGGCTTGGAACGGATGGAATATACGATAACTGCGATGGCTAAGGAGATAAAGAGACTAAAGAAGGACAAGAAAGCACAGGGAGGAGCTTGCTTAAAATGGAAGCAAAATGTAGCCGGACTTGGAAGAAGATCAAGAAGACTAATCTGAGGATTAGTTGGAGTAAAAAGAAGGGAGAGGAGAGTGGGCTAAAACTTTCAGAAGTTTTGACTGCCAAACTTACTCACCCGTGCTGCTTAAGCTGCCTGAAGCCCCGAGACTAGATATGGCTCACCGGGGTCCGAGTAAGGTTCAAGCAGGTTCAACTGCTCCACCCCAGAATTGATTATTCTGAAAATTCTATGACATTTCAACCCTGGAAGGAACTATGATGAGAAAATTCCATATGTGTAATTGATGTTTTGAAGAAGCAAACTATGATTTCTTCCGTGATTTTCCAGATGAAGTCATGGAAAGAGGGACAGTTTACAAACATGAGAAGGCTACTGAAGAGGTCGGGGTAAGAAATGGGATAGTATATCCGCGAAATGAGAAATGACTTATAACCATGTTGAACGTGCATTCACACAATCCAAGAAGAGGCATTTAATTTTGCACAAAGTATCACAAAGGAGGACTACTGATATGAGAAACGACGAAGAAAGAACTGTGTTCTTTTTTTTTAATATACAAAAAAATACTGCTCTGGTTTAAGATGGAGAACTTTCCTCGAGGCGTTGTCCTAGACATTTTCTTTGAATGGAAACTCAAGCGATTTTATGTTTTTTCATCTAACAAAGGATTGACAAAGAAGAAAAATTGGGCGGGGAAAAAAACTTAGAGAATATGGAAAAATATTATCAGTGGACGTTGTATATTAAGAATATGATTTAAGAAATACACAATTACATACTAACATAAAATATTAATAAAATTGTGATAATATTAGGCTAGCTTAATATGGCTGATGTTGTTTATTTCATGATGTTAATTAACTTGCTTAATATAAGAATAACAAGTTAATATGGGGATAAGTACTAATAACATATTAACAAATTTTTATGGATATAGATTAGATTTAGTTCTAAATTGCGAGCAAAGAGGGGAGAAGAACGGATGCTGAAGTTACTTAAAGGGTCTGAATCTAGTTAACCCCATGGAACCTGCTGGGTGTCTGATACAAAAGTTTGAGACTTAATTGTAATAGAGCTAGGCATATCAATAGATATGGATATATAATAACATAATTACGTTATATCCTAAATCTATACTCGGACACTTTTTTTATGTTGTTTTTGTTCTCTTGAAGATATATTCTAATCAATTATTGGAAGTGTGTATATTTTATATCTATATTTCTGAACTTTGGTATCGCTCTCTTTCCAATTAATAATAACGGGTAAGGGAGCAGAGCAAACATTAAAAAAAAACGGAGAAGTCAATTAAAGAATTTTTCTACCAACTGTTGGTTGTCTGTTTTTAATTATTAATATCTTTTTTTTGGATATTTAAAAAATATCACTTTTTGTATGTTAAGTATCTTTCATGATCTACACTTTCTGGGCCACCCCCCCCCCCCCCCCCCACCCCCCCCTCCACCACATGTCCTTTTTTATGGTCTATTCTGAAGGGGAGATGCCAAAAAACTTCACAGCTGGGATGCCATCCTCCACCTAGAGTGATGAGGTTCTTGTTGCACCATATGAAGTTAAAGGTATTAAACATAATTCATAATGCAAGACGATAACAAAAGAAAATCTGAGGAAATCAACATTTCTGTAGTTTGGAATAAGGGCGCTAATTAATAAGGGGTAAAATTCTTTGCACAATAAAAGCCTGAAACGTGACATCATTTTCTTACAAGAGACGCATTTGAAATATCAAACAAGATAGATTGAAGGTAAATTGGACTGCGGCAACCATACTATCTTCATAACTTCTAAATCTAGAGGTAGGGCTATTATCATTCGTAAAGGTTATATACCCATTATTAAGAAATATAGCAATAAAGAGGGGAGGGTATTACTAGTCACGGAGAGAAATTTTATTCTCCCGTAAATTCCATTACTTGATAAAATTTATGCTCCTCATTTTGACAACCACCAATTCTCGTAAAATTTTGGGATATAATTACAGAACTAAACTACAAAATGTGATTAAATAGGGGGAGATTTGAATTCTTGTGTTTTAGATCATATCTGGATAAATCAGCAAAAACACAAAAAAGGATTAACATTAAAAATCTAAAACTAGGGATACTCCTAAATACATACATGAAAAATACCAACATAACGATGTATGGAGGATCGCTAACACAGTAGTTAGGGGACTATTCATTTTATTCAACGGTAATATAAAAATATTCACGTTTGGATTACTTTCTTAGTGGACCACAAAACTTAATTCATATACATAAAATTCTAAATAATCTAATAGTATTTATTTCTGACATTCGCAAACTTTTTCTTTAAAATAGGTTCCAATCCTATAAAAAATCGTATTGAGGGTTTAACCCCAAAATCTTTAAAACAATTTCACAAGGATATGTACATATTTAAAAGAGCAGGATGGATTCTTTTTGAGGACAAATGATACACCAGATTATTTCAGCCTCTTATTATTGGGAACATTTAAGGCATTTATTAGAGGAACTGTAATCTCAATCAAAGCTTTCTTCAAAAAAAAAATAACACTGAACAATTCTGCAGATAGAACAAGAATTAGACAATTAGGTTTAGACACTGCTAAAGAACCAACTATAGATAAACATATTAAGAAACAAATATAAAATTATAAATTAAATTAAAATAAATTTAACGGCCAGAAATAAGATATTTCCAATATAAACCCGGAACAATTTCGAATTTGGTTGATAAACCTACTAAACTCTTAGCACGCCAATTGAAATAAAACGGACGGGAAACAGAAAATACAATTACTAACATTAAAATCAGACAAAGGGGAATTTCCTAACATACCTAAGATATTTTAATAGATGGCTCATTTTTATCAAAATTTTACATCAAAAAAAACCACTGCAAAAATAATACTCAAATTACAAATTTCTTAGACAATAGTAATCTTCCAAAACAATAAATATGGGTGGATCAAGAGCGGGATTAGGACACAGATTACCTAAGAAATAGAAGAAATAAAAAATATGTTGAAGAATGGCAAAACGCAGGACCAGATGCCCCCTTTAGTAATGAATTCTATAAAAGATTTAATGAGATACTATCTCATTGCCCCTGCAAGATTAATCTAAACCATATAACATATAACAATTACAGCACGGAAACAGGGCCCTCTCGGCCCTTTCCAAGTCGTGCGGACCATTTGTTTGTTTTCCCTAGTCCCCTATAACTACTTTGCACTCAGACCATACCCCCATTGCCCTCACGTCCATATAACCCCCCCCCCCTCATCCACTTTTACTTATTAAATGTTAAAATCATATTGCCTCACCTACTTCTGCTGGAAAAAGCTGATTCCAGCACAGCCATTCCACCCTCTGAGTAAAGAAGTCCCCCCACATTGTTACCCTAACACCTTCTGTCCCTTAAAGTCTCATTCATCGCCCTCATGTTTGAATCTTCTCCCCCTCTCCACTACCTCAAGGGAAAAAACGTATCCACTTGCAACAACTCTGTCTATTCTTTTCTCATTTTAAAGACTCAATCAATCAAGTCCCCCCTAACCTTCTGCCGCTCCAAAGAATAAAGACCCCTAAACTTGTTCAAACCTTTCCTGTAACATAGTTGCTTGGAACTGCCTTGGCAAGCTTCTAGTAAAACCCACTCTGTACTTCCTCTATTTTGTTGTCACTTCTTTAAATTAGCGGACGCAAAAATATGTACACCATACTCCATAAATTGGTCCTTACCACCATACCTGTGTACATGTAACTTACTTCCCTTATCCTATATTCAATGCTAACGAGATTTATAAAGCCAGACACACCTAAAGGCTTTCAGATTACCCACCAATTCACATGGATTCCACCTTCAGGAACTATGGCCACAGTTATTCCTAGATCCCCTCTGTTCCATCTGCTTCCTCATATTCCCTAACATTTACCAGATAGGTCATTTTGATTTGCCCTGCCAAGATTGTAGCACTTCACACATAACAGCATTAAACTCCATCTGCCATCTTCACACCCTTTTCCAAATGGCCCAAAATCTTCTGTAGACTTTGCAAATCTGTACATTATCCCACAACAACCACTAGCTTAGTATCATCTGCATTACTTACTTTATCCCAATTTTCCACCCCATCACCAGATCAATTGATGGTACAGAAAACAGTGGACAAAACAATCCTTCCCTGAGCCCCCCACTGGTCACCCGCCTTCCAACGCTGACAAACAGGCCTCTCCACATTACTCCTCCTGAACATCTCAGTCAGCCCACGCGTTTGAACACCATCTTGCTACTCCAGCCATTAACACCCAAGAGAATTGAACCTTTTAACAACCTTAATGGGGGAACCTTGTCAAAGGCCTTACTGAAATCCATATAGACAACAGTCCAGGTCTGCTCTACCCTTTCTTCAAATTTCCCTATTACCGCTTCACAAAATTCCACGAAGGTTTGTCAAACATGACGCTATCTCATGACAAATCCATGGTTACCTGTTCCTTGATCAGACCCTGTTTATCCAATGATCTTATAGTATTATTATCTCTAAGTATCCTTCCATTATTTGTGCCCCACCTCTGACGTCAAACTATAGGGTCTATAAGTCTAGGATGTATGCCTTTGAACCTTTTTTAAACAAAGAAAGAACAACATGCGCAGTACGCCAATCCTCGGCACTATTCCTGTTTCTAATGACATTTGAAATATCTTCTGTCCATTAGCCCTGCTATTTCTACACTAAACTTCCTATATGTCCTAGGGAATTATCCTGTCAGGACTGGAGACTTATCCACTTTTGATATATTTTTCAAAAAGTGTAGATTCTCTCCGCTTTAAATCTCATAGTTTCCATAGCTACTACTCGCCCTATTCGCCCCTTACCTACACAGGAGTTCAAATCCTCTCTCCCTTGGGTGAGATACCGAACGAAAAATAATTTGTTCATTATCTCTCCCCCATCCTCTTTTGGGGCTCTGCAGAAGCTGTTCCTTTTCTGGTTTCTCTATGGTCCAATGTTAATCCACGTTATCCTTTGGCTCTTAATATTAGACTGTAGAAAACCTTTGGTTTACTTCACCTTTCTTGCCCAAAAGCATACCTCATTATCATTCTTTAGCTTCCTAATTTCTTTCTTAAGATTCTTTCTTACATACTGCTTTATCACTCACTCTAGCACCTCATTTTACCTCCTATCCTCCTAAATTATTGTAGTTCGCTCTCTTTTTCGAAGAAAGTGTATCAATAGTTCCCTTGAAACCAGGCTCTTTCCAATTTTTACTACTATTTCCTTTCAACCTAACAGGGAACATAAAGATTCAGTACTCTTACAATCCTCTCTTTAAATGTCCTCCATCTCCTTCTAACATCCCTTCCCATTGAAACAAAGTGTCCAATTCATCCCTTTAAAATCCTTACGCCACCTCAAAGTAGTAGCCTATCTCCAATCATCCAAAATCTCCACCCTAGGTCCTCCAGTTTCTGACTCCTCCATAATTATATTGAAAGAAACTATTGGTAATTGTGATGGCATCTGGTCCCTAAGTGCTCACCAAAAGATACCTCCTCCATCACCGGGACCTGCCTCTTTTCCTAACCAGGAGTTCCGCCTGCCCCTTTCTCCTGGTCGATAACCTCCATGTACGGCTGCAAAACTATCTGCAACAATTAGGCAAACTCCAAACCATCCAGCGCCATTTACAGAATGTGTTTCCATCTATTTTGGAAAATGAAATCTCCCACATATCACTACCTTGTGCTTGCTACGAATATATGCTAATCTCCTTAACACATTTGCTCGTCCAATTTCGCTCCCAATTTGCGGTCTTAAGTAACAACCCCTAAAAACGTGGTTGCTAGCAACACACCGTTCCACTTCTCATTCCACCCCAAAAGCCTCCCTAGACTAAGCCCTCAAATCTAGCCTGCCAAAGCACTGCTGTAAAATCTTCTCCTGACAGCAATTTGCAAAAAAAAAAAAAAAACACCTCCCCCTCTCTGGTCCTCATTCTATCACACTGAAAGCACGACATCTGGAATCTTTAGTTATCCAATCACAGCCTTCCTGCAACCATGTTTCACAGATAGCCACAACAATCATATGATGCAATGGGGTTAATTGAGGGGATTCAAATTTTCTAGGGCACTGGGACAGTTCTGGGGGAGGTGGGACAGTCAAACAGGACGGTTGGCACCTGAAAAGGAATGGAACCCATGTTCTATGGGGGGTGTTTGCTAGTGCTGTCGGGGAGGATATAAAACTAATGTGGCAGGGGGATGAGGTACCAAGAGCAGAGAGGCCGGATGGAGGAAAAATGTGGCGTAGAAGCATTAGCCCCCCCCCCCGGTCGCACGGTGAAAGGTAAAAGGGCAGGCAGACAAAACCAGGCAAAAATCCACAAAGGGGCTCACTTTTCAGCAAATTGTATAAGGGGTAATTGGGCGGTTTTTAGTAAAGACATGCCTGACAGGCTTTGAGTCTCAGCAAGGATATTCGTAATAAGGGTGGACGAGTTGAACGTGCAGATAGATATTATGATTTGATATAGTTGGGATCCGGCGACATGGCTCCAGGTGTGAGAGTAGGGCTGGGAGCTGAAACATCCATGGGAAATATTCAATATTCAGGAGGGATAGGAGAAAGGAAAAAGGAGGTGGGTAGCGTTGCTGGTTGGAGGGAGATTTAAGCAATGGAAAAGAAGGACATTATAGCTTGGAGGATGTGGAGAATCGGTATGGGTAGAGCTACAAAACCTAAGGGGCAGAACAAACGCTGGTGGGTGTTGTGTACGGCCACTAAACAGTAGCAGAGCGTTTTTGGGGATTGTATCAACCTGAAATAGCAATCGTGCGACAAAGGCAAAAACCAGTTATATTGGGTGACTTCAATCCTCATATAGATTGGGTTAACAATGCAGGGGTGCTGAGGAAGGGATTTTTTGGAATGTTATGCGGATAGTTATCTAAATCAACATGTAGAGGAACAACGAGAGAGCAGGTATTTTAGATGGTTTTTGAGTAATGAGGATGGGGTAATTAGCCATCTTGTTGTACGTGACCCTTGGGCAGAGTGTCCATAATATGGTTGAGTTCTTCATTCGGATGGAGAGTGACTTGTTAATTCAGAAACAATGGTTCTGGAACTTAGAAAGGTAACTTGGGGTATATGAGGACGGAATTGCCCAGATTGGAACTGATCAATTAATTCTAAAAGGGTTGACGGTGGATAACAATGGAAGAATTTAAAGATGATGGATGAACTACAAATAGAAGTTGAGTATCATCCCTGTTTGCAAACAAAGGAAATAAATCGGGGAAGTAGTGCATCCGTGGATACAAGGGAAATCAGGGATAGTATCAAAGCAAAGGATTGATGCAGTCAAAGTAGCCAGGAAAAAGCAGCATACCAGAGGATGGGAGAAATTCAGAGACCAGCAGAGCGGGAACAAAGGGGGATTAATTAGGAAAAGGAAAAATAGATTATGAAAGAAAACTGGCAGGGAAACATAAAAAATGACTGCAAAAGTTTTTTATAGATATGTGAAGAGAAAGTGGTTTAGTTAAAACTAATGTAGGTCCCTCTGCAGTCAGAAAACAGGTGAGTTTGAATCATGGGGGAACAAGGATTTACTGGCGGACCAGATTGAATAACTACTTTGGTTACGTCTTCACTAAGGAAAGACATAAATAGTATCTGCCTGAAATAGCAGGGGACTGTGGGTCAAAGGAGAATTGAGTGAAATCCAGGTCAGTCGGGAAGTGGTGTTGGGTAAATTGAATAGATTAAAGGCCGATTAAATCCCCTAGGAAGGCCAGATAGGCTGCATCCCAGAGTTTACTTAAGGAAGTAAGCATCAGGAAATAGTGATGCATTAGTGATAATCTTTCAAACTCTTTAGATTCTGGAGTAGTTCCTGAGGATTGCGGGTAGCAAATGTAACCCTCATTTTAAGAAGGGAGGGAGAGAGAAAACGGGGAATTACAGACCAGTTAGTCTTAACATCGGTAGTGGGAAACTGCACTAGAGTCAGTTAATTAAAGATTGGATAGCATCACATTTGGAAAGTGGTGTAATCATTGGACAAAGTCAGCATGGATTTACAAAAGGTAAATCATGTCTGACGAATCTTGTTGGAATTTTTCGAGGAGTACGCACTAGTAGGCATGTATAAGGGAGAAACCAGTGAGACTGTGGGCTATATCTGGACTTCCAGAAGGCTTTCGACAAGGTCCCACATTTTAAGAGAGATTAGTATACAAAACGTAAAGATCATACGGTATTAGAGGTTCAGTATTGATGGTGGATTAGAGAAACTGGCTGGCAAATACAGGAAGCAAAGAGTAGGAGTAAACGGGTCCCTTTTTCACAATGCAAGCAGGCAGTAACTAGTGAGGTATACCGTCAGGGCTCAGTGCTGGGACCCCAGGCTATTTACAATATATATTAATGATTCTGGATGAGGGTATTGAAGGCAATATCTCCAAGTTTTGCGTAGGATGACACTTAAGCTGGGGGGCAAGTGTTCGCTGTGAGGGAGGGATGCAAGGAGACTGCAAGGAGACTTGGATAGGCTGGGTGATGTGATGTGGGCAAATGTTTGGCGAGAGATGCAAGTATTAACTGTGAAATGAAGATGTACGAGGGTTAGTGTCTGCACTCTTGTGTCAAAACACGTAAAAGGAATTTCTTATGTATTTAAATGGTGGCCGATTTAGGGAAAAGGGGAGATGTCACGAGACCTGGGTGTCATGGTACACATCCAGTCATTGACAAGTAGGCAATGCAGGTGCAGCAGGCAGTGAAAAAAAAGCGAATGGTATGTTAGCTTTCCATAGCAAAAGGATTTGAAGTACAAGGAGTCATGGAGGTTCTACTTCAGTTGTACCAGGGTCTTGGTGACTCACACCTGGAGTATTGCGATGCAGTTTTAGGTATCCAAATTCTGAGGAAGGCATTATTGCCATAGAGGGAGTGCAGAGAAGGTTCACCCAGACTGATTCCTTGGGATGACAGGACTGACTCTTATGAAGAAAGACTGGATAGACTTCGGGTTTATACTCTCTGGAATTTGGAGATAAATGAGGGGGGATCTTATAGAAAACTTACAAAAATTCTTAAGGGGTTGGAACAGGCCTCGATTGCAGGAAGATTGTTCCCGATGTTGGGGAAGTGCAGGACAAGGGGGGTCACAGCTTAAGGATTAAGGGGGAAATACTTTAAGAACCGAGATGAGAAAAGACTTTTTTCACATCAGAGAGTGGTGAGTCTTCTGAACTCTCTGCTCACCAGAGGGTAGTTGAGGCCAGTTCATTGGCTATTATTTAAGAGTGAGTTGGATGTGGCCCTTGTGGCTAAGGGGATCAGAGGGTATGGACAGAAGGCAGGTACGGGAATACTGAGTTGGATGATCAGCCATGATCCATATTGAGATGCGCGAGTGCAGGCTCGAAGGGCTGAATGGACCTACTCTCCCGTGCACCTAATTTCTTGTTTCTATGTTCTATGTTTTCTCTATCATATTTCCAGGGACAATCCCAGGCTCTAAGTTCACTTTTTTTTTTGTTTATATCCACCTTTAACTTACAATGCTCCTAGCATTAAAATATACACAATTTTAGAAACCACCGTCCCTTATTCTCTGAGTCTATTATCTTTTCATCTTTCTCGCTTCTAAACTTTTTGGGTCCATTTCGGGTATATATCCGCTTTTAAAACGAAAAAAAAAAAATATTACTACCAGAAACATTAACTGAGTCCAACGATGATACTTATACCCAAAAAAGGATAAAAAGCTAGAGAGACCCAGGCTCATATAGAGCTATTGTACATCTCCTAACTACCAGATTTTAAAAAATATTTAGCAAAGACCCTAGCGAGAAGATTGAGTAAATATGTTAGCCAACTAATAAACCCGGACCAAACAGAGTTTATAATCAGAAGAATACCTCTATTAACAATTTGAGACGTCTAATATAATGTACTCACAATAATACTGAGAAGGAACTGCAATTTATTTCAGATTGGATGCAGAAAAGCTTTCTTCGATCAGTAAAATGTCCAATTTTATTTAAAGCTCTTGCGCAATATATTAATTTTTTTTTAACATGGGAGATAACTTTATACTCATGGGTAATAATTATTATATATGATAAGCGACGGCTAGAATACTGACTATAATAATATTATTATCCCGAAATTCCAATTAGCAAGGGGCAATAGGCAGGGGTACGTACTATCGCCCTGCTATTGCACTTTAGCAGAAAGTATAAGAAGTCATCTGAATATTTATGGATATTAATACCAAACACTCAAATAATAAATTTCATTATGCAGACGACATATTACTATATATTACAAATCGCAAATTAGCATACCAAATATACTAAACTTAATAGAGGAATTTGGTTCTTTTTCAGGATATAGAATACATTGGAACAAAAGCGAAATTATGACGATAAAACCTCAAGAGCGACCCATTTGTTGAAATTCCCCTTTAGAATTGCAACAGAAAAATTTAAATATTGGCATCCAATTCACTAGGAAATATAAATCATTACTCAATGCAAACTATATGCCTTTAATTAACTAAATTAAATGGGTTGATTAATTTGGAAAACACTGCCGATGTCCTTAATAGGCAAATAAACACGATAAAAATGATCTTCTTACCACAAATATTGTACCTATTTCAATCAATACCAACATACTTACCTAAAAAATTCTTTAAAAAACTAGACTCTGATATTAATAAACTTCATATTCAATTATAAATCACACAGAATTAAAAAAAAAACACTTGTGTAAATCTAAAGAATCAGGGGACTGACACTTCCTAACTTATTGCATTACTATTGGCAGTGAATATTAAAAATATAATTATTGGTTGGACAGGTCTGCCCAAAGTAGATTGGATAAGAATGGAGAAAGAGGATTGTTCCCCTTATATATAGGAGCGATCCTTCTTTCCCCGATGAAACTGAACAATATAATATATAAGAGAATCCAATTATTCACAGTATAATACAAATTGGAAACAAATAAAATTAACTTTAAATTAATAAAATTATCGCTTCTTTCTCCAATAGCTAATAATCCCTATTCAAACCATCCATTATTGATAAAACGTTTATCCATTGGGAAAGACAGGAATTAAAACGATGGGAGATATTATGAAATGGAAAACTTTTATCATTCAACAATTACAACTAAAATATAATTTGAAAAGTAATCAATATTTCAAATATCTTCAAATTCAAGATTATTTGAAAAAATATACACAAAGATATCAAACTTTAACTCTAGATATATTGGAGGAAGGAATGAATAGAAAGCCAGAATCAAGCAATTTAATATCTTACTTACATAATACAATTCTAAATATAGAAACACCAACGACAGAGGCAATTAGAAGGGACAGGGAACAATATTTATTGATAAAAATTTCGAATGATAGATGGGGAAAAATTTTTTATTTATAAATAAATGTTCAATTAATGTAAGACATAACCTAATTCAATTTAAAATTTTACATAGACTATATTATTCGAAAACTAGACTGAATAAAATATTTTCAAATGTTTCCCCCATCTGCGACAAATGTTTAACTCAAAATGCCACTATAGCACATTCCTTTGTCTCTTGTATAAAACTGTATACATTTTGGAATGAAATTTTTGGAATTTTTACAAAACTATTTAACACAAAATTGAACCCCAATACAGAACTGATTTTCTTTGGATCAATGGAAGAGGGAAGTAAACTAACTAAAAGGCCCACAGGAGCCGTTGGAAGAGAAGGAGGGGGAGGAGCGACACCCGACTGGTAAGGTTAAAAATTAAGCGCGGGGCCTGTTTTTTCAGAGGCCCACTGGAGCCGTTGGAAGAGAAGGAGGGGGAGGAGCGACACCCGACCGGTAAGTTTTAAAATCAAGCATGGGTCTTGTTTTTTCAGAGGCCCACAGGAGCCCTTGGAAGAGAAGGAGGGGGAGGAGCGACACCCGACCGGTAAGCTTTAAAATCAAGCGCGGGGCTTGTTTTTACCTAAATCCATAACATTCCATTTGGAGAAAGTGGGTTTTTGTTTTTTTTTGAGGAAGCCGCTGATGTGGGAAGTGGACTAGGGTAAGCAGCTGATTGGTGGGAAGTGGACCAGGGTAAACAGGTGATTTACAGTCAGATTTCAGCAGTTTGTGGTGATTTTATATTGTGTTGATATTGTATCCTGTGTAAGGGGGGAGTATGAAGGCCAGGGCAGTGTACTGTTCTGGATGTCAGATGTAGGAGGTCAGGGAATCTGACAGCCCTTCACATCTGCGCCAGGTGTGTCGAGATGGGGCTCCTAAAGGACTGTGTTGGGAACCTGGAGCAGCAGCTCGATGACCTCCGTCTGGTCAGGGAGAGTGAGGAGGTCATAGAGAGGAGCAACAGGGAGGTAGTCACTCCCAGACCACAGGAGGCAGACAAGTGGGTCACAGTTAGGAAGGGCAAGGGGCAGAGGCAGGGGCTAGAGAGTACCCCTGTGACCGTACACCTGGAAAATAGGTACTCGGGTTTGAGTACGATTGGAGGGGGCAACCTAGCTGGGGGCAGCAACAGCGGCCGGGCCTCCGGCACAGAGACCGGCCCTGATGCTCAGAAGGGTAGCAAAAAGAGGGGCAATTGTAATAGGGGACTCTATAGTTAGGGGTCATAGGCGATTCTGTGGACGCAGTCGGGAGACCCGATGGTAGTTTGCCTCCCTGGTGCCAGGGTCTCGCATGTGTCGGAACGTGTCCAAAAGATTCTGATAACGAGGGAGAGGAGCCTGATGTTGTGGTACCATAGGTACCAATGACATAGGCAGAAAAAGTGACGAGGTCCTGAACGGAGAATTTAGGGAGTTGGGGGAAAGTTAAGGAGAAGGACCAAAAGGGTAACGATTTCAGGCTTACTGCCTGTGCCGTGTGACAGTGAGAGTAGGAATGAAATGAGGTGGAGGATAAATGCGTGGCTGAGGGACTGGTGCAGTGGGCAGGATTCATGTTTCTTGATCACTGGGACCTCTTTTGGGGAAGGCATGATCTGTACACAAAGTACGGTTGCACTTGAAACCCGAGGGGGACCAATATCCTGGCAGGGAGATTTGCAAAGGCTACTGGGGAGACTTTAAACTAGAAAGGCTGGGGGTGGGGACTCGGTAGAGGGGGCTAGGGGTCAGGGTGTGGGGCAAGAGGCAGAGAAGGGAAGTACTCAGACCCAAAATATAGGCGAGAAAGATGAAAAAGATAATAGACAGAGAAAAGGGATGGTGGGTTTCTAAAATGTGTATATTTTAATGCTAGGAGCATTGTAAGTAAGGTGGATGAACTTAGAGCCTGGATTGACACCTGGAAATATGATGTTGTGGCAATCAGTGAAACATGGTTGCAGGAGGGCTGTGATTGGAAACTAAATATTCCAGGATTTCGTTGCTTCAGGTGTGATAGAATTGGAGGGACCAGAGGGGGAGGTGTTGCATTGCTTGTCAGAGAAGATATTACAGCAGTGCTTTGGCAGGATAGATTAGAGGGCTCGTCTAGGGAGGCTATTTGGGTGGAACTGAGAAGTGGGAACGGTGTAGCAACACTTTTAGGGGTGTACTATAGACCGCCAAATGGGGAGCGAGAATTGGAAGAGCAAATATGTAAGGAGATAGCAGATATTAGTAGCAAGCACAAGGTAGTGATTGTGGGAGATTTCAATTTTCCAAAAATAGACTGGAAACACATTCTGTAAATGGGCTGGATGGTTTGGAGTTTGTAAAATGTGTGCAGGATAGTTTTTTGCAGCAGTACATGGAGGTATCGACCAGAGAAGGGGCAGTGCTGGACCTCCTGTTAGGAAATGAGGCAGGTCAGGTGACGGAGGTATGCGTTGGTGAGCACTTCGGGACCAGTGATCACAATACTATTAGTTTCAATATAATTATGGAGAGAGTCAGAACTGGACCTAGGGTGGAGATTTTTGATTGGAGAAAGGCTAACTTTGAGGAATGCGTAAGGATTTTAAAGGAAGAATTGGGACACTTTGTTTCATGGGAAGGATGTAGAAGAGAAATGGAGGACATTTAAAGGGGAAATTGTAAGAGTACAGAATCTTTATGTCCCTGTTAGGTTGAAAGGAAATAGTAAAATTGGAAAGAGCCATGGTTTTCAAGGGAAATTGGACACTTGCTTCGAAAAAAGAGAGATATCTACAATAATTATAGGAGGCATGGAGTAAATGAGGTGCTAGAGGAGTATAAAGAATGTAAAAATAATCTTAAGATAGAATTAGGAAGGCTAAAAGAAGATATGAGGTTGCTTTGGCATGAAAGGTGAGAGTAAAATCCAAAGGGTTTCTACGCTATATTAATAGCAAAAGGATAACGAGGGATAAAATTGGACCATTAGAGAACCAGAATGGACAGCTATCTGCAGAGCCAAAAGAGATGGGGGAGATATTGAACAATTTATTTTCTTCGGTATTCACCAAGGAGAAGGATATTGAACTCTGTGAGGGAAAAAAGTAGAGTAGCTATGGAAACTATGAGATTCAAAGAGGAGGAAGTACTGACACTTTTGAAAAATATAAAAGTGATAAGTCTCCAGGTCCTGACAGGATTTCCCTAGGACATTGAGGGAAGTTAGTGTAGAAATAGCAGGAGCTATGACAGAAATATTTCAAATGTCATTAGAAACGGGAATAGTGCCGGAGGATTGGCGTACTGCGCATGTTGTTCCATTGTTTAAAAAGGGTTCAAAGAATAAACCTAGCAATTTATAGACCTATTAGTTTTGACGTCAATGGTGGGCAAATTAATGGAAAGGATACTTAGAGATAATATATATAAGCATCTGGATAAACAGGATCTGATCAGGAACAGTCAACATGGATTTGTGCCTGGAAGGTCATGTTTGACAAACCTTCTTGAATATTTTGAAGCGGTAACTAGGGAAATTGATGAGGGTAAAGCAGTGGATGTTCTCTATATGGATTTCAGTAAGGCCTTTGACAAGGTTCCCCATGGAAGGTTGGTTAAGAAGGTTCAATCTTTGGGTGTTAATGGCGGAGTAGCAAGATGGATTCAACAGTGGCTGAATGGGAGATGTCGAGAGTAATGGTGGATGGCTGTTTGTCAGGTTGGAAGCCGGTGAACTGTGGGGTGCCTCAGGGATCTGTGTTGGGTCCACTGTTGTTTGTCATGTACATCAATGATCTGGATGATGGGGTGGAAAATTGGATAAGTAAGTATGCAGATGATACTAAGATAGGTGGTGTTGTGGATAATGAAGCAGATTTTCAAAGTCTACAGAGAGATTTGGGCCATTTGGAAAAGTGGGCTGAAAGATGGCAGATGGAGTTTAATGCTGTTAAGTGTGAAGTGCTACATCTTGGCAGGACAAATCAAAATAGGACGTACATGGTAAATGGTAGGGAATTGAGGAATGCTGTGGAACAGAGGGATCTAGGAATAACTGTGCATAGTTCCCTGAAGGTGGGAATCGCATGTAGATGGGGTGGTAAAGAAAGCCTTTGGTGTGCTGGCCTTTATAAATCAGAGCATTGAATATAGGAGTAGGGAAGTAATGTTAAAATTGTACAAGGCATGGTAAGACCAATTCTGGAGTATGGTGTACAATTTTGGTCGTCTAATTATAGGAAGGATGTCAACAAAATAGAGAGAGTACAGAGGAGATTTACTAGAATGTTGCCAGGGTTCCAGCAACTATATACAGAGAAAGGTTGAACAAGTTAGGTCTTTATTCTTTGGAGCGCAGAAGGTTAAGGGGGGACTTGATTGAGGTCTTTAAAATGATGAAAGGGATAGACAGAGTTGACGTGGATAAGCTTTTCCCATTGAGGGTAGGGAAGATTCAAACAAGAGGGCATGACATGAGAATTAAGGGACAGAAGTTTAGGGGTAACGTGAGGGGGAACTTCTTTACTCAGAGGGTGGTGGCTGTGTGGAGTGAGCTTCCAGCAGAAGTGGTGGAGGCAGGATCGATTTTAACATTTAAAAGTAAAGTGGATAGGTATATGGACGTGAAGGGAATGGAGGGGTATGGTCTGAGTGCAGGTAGATGGGACTAGGGGAAAACAAATGGTCGGCACGGACTGGAAGGGCCGAGAGGGCCTGTTTCCGTGCTGTAATTGTTATATGGTTATATGGTTATATGGTTAACTATATTCCAAGAAGCTTTTCTTAATTACGGTCTAATAACAGCAAAAAAACTTATACTCAAATTTTGGAAAAATGCTACCACGCCAACATTCAAAATGTGGATCTCAAACATGTCTGAAATGCTACACTTTGAAGAAATGAGATTCCTCCTACTAGGCAAAGTAGACCTAGTCTTAAAGACTTGGTCTCCTTTTATCAACTTTTTACAAGCAGATGGTGCAACATAAGAAATTAAATGGTTTGGAACCGGGTGACGGATGGGCAAAAATACGAAATAGGTAGATCTCTCCTCTTTCCTTTACTTTCTCCTTTTCTTTCAATCTTTTTAGCTTCTTATCTCGGTCCTGTATTTCTTTGGCTATCTGTTTCTACTCGCTTGTCTATCTATTCCGACACTCTTTATTTCTTTTTTCTCTCACTGTTCTTTTATTATTAAATCAAAAGTACGGAGTTGTACAAGAATGGAAATATGTATGGATGTATTAGGTACTTAAGTACCACACTACTGTACTTACTTCTAACAAAAATAAACAAAAACAACAAAAAAACTCTGTGCTGTCCATTAAAGCAAACATTGCATCTTTTTGCCATAGCTCTTTATGTTCCTCGTGCAGAGAAACTTGCCAAACCTTTCAAAATTAAAAAAAGAAAAAGTTAAAAAGCAATTCTGAAGATGGGTCTCGACCCGAAACGTCGCCTATCTCCTTCGCTCCTTAGATGCTGCTGCACCCGCTGAGTTTCTCCAGCTTTTTGTGTAACCCTAAAAACCCAGTTGGATTGTTATCCTTGGAGGGTCGGAGGGGAGACCTGATAGTAGAATATAAAAATGATGAGAGGCATATATAGTCAGGATCATTTTCCAAAGATGGACATGTCAAAAACTAGAGGACATAGCTTTAAGGTCAGAGGAGGAAAGTTTAAAGGAGATGTGTGAAACAAGTACTTTTACACAGAAAGTCGTGGGTATTTGGGAACAGGCTGCCAGGGGAGGTGGTGGAATCACATTTGATAGAGGCATTTAAGAAGAAGATGGAAGGATCTTAATCGATGCAAGCAGAGGAGATTAGTTTAACAGCACCATGTTCGGCACAAACATCGTGAGAGGTAGGGCTTGTTCCTGTGCACTACTGTTCTATGTTCTAAAAGTAATTACAATAAGGCATACAATAATCTTGAACGAGAAGACCAGCATAAGTTTGTTCAAGGCAAATCATGTCGAAGTAAATTAATAAGAGTTTTATTTGATGAAGGATCGCTGAACACTGATCAAATGTGTTAACGTGACCTCCAAAATGCATTTAATAAGGTGTCAGAAAATAGATTTGCCATTAGCATTGAAAACCATGGAATAAAAGTGGCAGCATGGAGAGAATAGCTACAATGAAGTTTCCCAGAAGATGCTAATCAGGCTACTACTTTAATAACTTGGATGGACTTGAGTGCACAGAGTACAATTTCCAAATCTGCAAATTACCACATAACAAATACTTTGGAACTGTGATAAGGATAACAAACTTCAGAAAGATTTAGATAGGCAGATAAATGTCAGATGAAATTTAACAGAAAAACGGAAAATCTATATAACTAAAAGTCTCATCTTGACCACTACCTGTCTGCACTGCATATTGATTTTAGAAAAATTGCTACCCTATATCGCTATGATTTTTGGCCATCTTAATCACAGTCCTCCTCCGCTGAGGCAGCCCCAAGGATGTTTCCGATAGATGAAAAATAAAAAAGTTATGAGTGTTTAGAAAATCTTGAGATCAGATGATTGGTCCTCTTGCCTGTCAATCACCACAATGAAGGTAACGCCCCTTCCGGGGGGGGGGGGGGAGGACCATAAAACCCCAGATGCTTGGAGTAAGTCAGTCACTCCGGAAGATCACGAGAGAGAGTCCACAACTGTGATTCTAAACTGTGAATCAACTGAACAGTGAGTCTGCAATGTACTTGCAATAAATTATTTGTTTGCTCTTAATGACAATGCAATGACTAGTTTGGTAATTAGGTGGCCTGCACTCTGCTTAAAATGATATGAAATTGAATTTGGTGGCCTGCACTCTGCTTGAAATGCTATGAAATTGAATTTGATGGCCTGCACTCTGCTTGAAATGCTATGAAATTGAATTTGGTGGCCTGCACTCTGCTTGCAATGCTATGAAATTGAATTTGGTGGCCTGCACTCTGCTGGAAATGCTATGAAATTGAATTTGGTGGCCTGCACTCTGCTTGAAATGCTATGAAATTGAATTTGGTGGCCTGCACTCTGCTTGAAATGCTATTAAATCGAATTTGGTGGCCTGCACTCTGCTTGAAATGCTACAAAATTGAATTTGGTGGCCTGCATTCTGCTTGACATGCTATGAAATTGAATTTGGTGGCCTGCACTCTGCTTGAAATGGAATTTCAAGGAATAGCCGTGAAAGAACTGCCAACCCACCAGCCCTAGTGACTGATCTGCCTGCCCACCAGCCCTGAGCAACTGAGCCGCCAGCCAACCAGCCCTGAGTGACTGAGCTGCCAGCGCACCAGCCCTGAGTGAGAGGGTGGTGTGCTGAGCCCTCTCCTCTACTCCCTCTTCGCCTACGACTGCACACATGTACATGGTACTAACACCATCATCAAGTATGCAGATGATACAACGGTGATTGGCCTCATCAGCGACAACGATGAGTCGGCCTATAGGGAGTAGGTCCAGCTCCAAGCAGCATGGTGAGCTGACAACAACCTGGCCCCTAACACCAAGAAGACCAAGGAGCTCATTGTGGACTACAGAAGGTCTAGGGGTGGCACGCACACCACCATCCATATTAACGGGACGGAGGTGGAGCGTGTTTCCAACTTCAGGTTTCTGGGGGTCAACATCTCTGATGACCTCTCTTGGACCCACAATACACCAACACTGATCAAGAAGGCTCACCAGCATATCTTCTTCCTGAGGAGACTAAAGAAGGTCCATCTGTCTCCACAGATTCTGGTGAACTTCTACCGCTGCTCCATCGAGAGCATCCTTACTAACTGTATCACAGTATGGTATGGTAACTGCTCTGTCTCCGACCGGAAATCACTGCAGAGGGTGGTGAAAACTGCCCAATGCATCACCGGTTCCTCACTCCCCTCCATTGAGTCTGTCCAGAGCAAGCGATGTCTGTGAAGGGCAAGCAGCATCATCAAGGACTGCTCTCACCCCAACCACAGACTGTTTACTCTCCTCCCATCCGGGAGGCGCTACAGGTCTCTCCGTTGCCGGACCAGCAGGTTCAGGAACTGCTTCTTCCCTGCGGCTGTTACCCTACTTAACTCTGCACCTTGGTCACTGTATATGAGAAGAGCCAGTCACCCCCCCCCCCGGACCCTCCTTCCCCCAGTGATGATCTCCCCCCAACCACCCCCCCCCCCCCCCCCGAAATTTGCACTACCGCTACTGTATATACATATATATATATATTTTACTGTTCCATTATTCTGTATTTACACTTCTGGGTGAGATGCTAACTGCATTTCGTTGTCTCTGTACTTGTACACTACATAATGAAAATTAAGTTTGAATCTGAATCTGAATCCGAGCTGCCAGACCACCAGACCTGAGTGACTGAGCTGCCAGCCTACCAGGCCTGAATGACTGAGCTGCCAGCCTATCAGGCCTGAGTGACTGAGTTGCCAGCCCGTCCATTCGGCCCACAATGTCCATACTAGCCCTCTGGAAACCCTTTGGCCCACAACATCCATTCTAGTGCTCCAGAAAGCCCCCCCCCCCCCACCTCCCCGGCCACCAATAGTGGAATTGGTGGAGAGGTGGAATATTGTGTTAGGGGACCAACCCTCCCGTGTGAACATGGGACCCAACGTGTCCCACTTAGTCTAGTGTTATATATATGATGTAACATAAATACATAAATATATAAATGAGATGTAACATAAACCACAGGACACAATATTAGAAGTACAAAATTGACAAATTTGGGGTTACCTGCGAATTGTACATTGAACTTGTCAGGACAGATTAAGAACATGGCAAACTAGCCAGGGGTTCATAAATAGAGTATGAGAAGAAATAAGTCACAATTAAACTTTGCAGCTTTAGTTCAACCACAGCTGGAGTAATGTTCCCTGTAAGCCAGACCTTAAGGAAGATGTAAAGACATTGAAGCAGATGTAGGAGATTTAACGAAATGATTCCAGAATGGGAGATTGCAGTTATACGAAGAGACTGGGACTGTCTCCTTGGAATAGTGGAGGTCATGAATCTGGTGTAAAACATGAAGCTCATAGACACAACAGAGAGAAAATGTTACCATTGACACATTTGTAGACAACACAAATGGGCTCACAATCCAGAATGCACTGCCAGGGGGGTACTTGTGGAGTCAAGTTCAATCATTCTGTTCAAAAGGGGAGTTGATAGATTTTGTGAAAGGGAAGAATTTAAGAGGTTTGGGGAAAGACCAGGGACTCTGGACTAGCAATGAGACAATTGGACTGTTCTTAATGTAGCAATGGTATGGGATCAATGTGCTGTAACCAGATCGTGGTGTCGAAAATTACTTATGGAATCAGCTTCTACCTTTATTCCAGGCCAGGTAGTCCAGATCCCCACAATCCTTTGCTTGCAAGGAAGTTCTGCCCAAGTCCTCTCCTGATTATTTTATCAATAATTTTAAACAGTATCAAGAGACTTGGAGTTATACAGCACCGAAAAGGATCCTTTGGTCTACCATATCCTTGCTGACTTTTGTCAATCTAACACTGATCCCACATTAGCATTCCTATCTTTCTATATCTTGCCTGTTAAGTGCTTATCTATATATCTCTTAAATGAGTGATTGTATCTGGTTCATCCACATCATTTGGCAGTGTCTTCCAGATATCAACTACTCTCTGAATATTGCATGGGATCTTCTGTAGTGAGACTCTTCACATATACTGAGCCAGAAAGAGGAGTTGTTGGAATCAGATTTGATAGAGGTATTTAATCTTGTTAATGATGATTACTCAGTTAAAGGAGAGTTATATTAAGAGACCTAGAATACAGTGATAAAATTGATGGGTAATCAAAGTGCAAATGGGGAAAATTGGTGTGCTTATGAGTAAGAAGCCAAGCAATTATATATAAATGACATGAATCACATGTACCCATGGATAACTTTTACAAGTTATGGCTTTGTTCTCCTCTCAAAATAGCTGGTCGAAGCAAAGTACCAAGTCAAATTTCTTGTATGTATACTTACTTGGCCAATAAAATTTTATTCTGATTCTGATTCTGATTCAATAAAATTGTGCATCAGAAACGTGCCAGTCTTTTCCAAGCAGCATTGACACATTTTGCAACACAGTTAAAGCATCATACACAACACGTGGTTGGCTGTTAACATCAATAACGTCTATCCATGATCCATTTGGGGATCCTCAAAGCCATATGTGTCTAAGCTGATATTTCATACTTACAGACCCAAAAAGTCTTGCCGTCCCATTAAATCTGCAATAGTTTAGCGTTTTAGATGTACAAACATTTCATTGTTAGGATCTCAAATTGTGAAAACACAGCATGGTTGAATTTTATCTGCTACTTAAATGTTTCTGTACACTGGTGCTTGAGACAAGTTTCACTGCAATGCCTTAGAAACACAAAAGTTTAACAACGGTGACAAGTTGGTACCTTGCTCCACACTCGTGCTTTTGACAGGGACCTGTGGGAGCTGCCTTCCCCTCCGCCCGTACAGTGGTGTTGCTGTTGATGGTGATTGTACCAGGCTTCCTTGTTGATACACTCTGTGAAAGTAGAGCAAACATTACTGGTCTGACTTTTACTTTTCTCATCTACAGCCTAAAACCACCCTATAGAACATTATGAAATTTGTCATCAATTATTCTTCAAGGAACATCAAACTATTTAACCTGATTTCACCACATCCCTCTCCTTGAACATTGTCAAAAACATTATTTCAGAGCAAAACCTCAATTATAGTTGCATCTTTGTTTCAGTTGTCCTGTTTTCTGAACATGAATCCCTTGCTTTTTTATTTTGGGAAGCAAGGAAGGATCTATGAAATGTAATTCACGCCACACATTTTTAGTACAAGCTGTCTCCGGACTGGGATATTTGCCATCGGAAATCCACGTCTACTGAGGCTACACCGTTTTCCAGGACTGCAGCTCAAAATCTTGTATTTCTTGAGAAATGCTTTGTTGAATTTGATGTAAACAGCAACTATTGCAAGGTCAATTGTAAACTTTAAATCTGAGATTTAATTGTTATACGACAGAGATGTTATGAGAATGTGCAGCCTTACCACAGATCGGTTTACTCAAGATGAGGCTGAGTAAGATAAATGGCTTGCTGTTGCTACAATTGTTTATGGTGTTTTTTATGTTTTTATTTCCATTTACTTAAACTGTACAATGTTGCTTTTGTATGAAAATACCCAAATATGTTGGAATTGGAATATTACAACATAGCACAATTGAACCAAAATATGACCAAATTGTCATGATATCCAAAAAATCAACACTGATGGCAATCCCCAGCGACAATCCCAGCCTCTCCTGGTGGCTCTTTGACAATTTGCTTTGTAAAAGGAATCCCTTTTTAAATATCTCAGATAGGATAAATGTCACTGATAATTGAAGACATTTAAAACTCGTTTAAATTGAATCAAAATGTGGTAAACCACTATAAATGGTAAAAACTTATTAAAATACCTACCTGCACTTACCTTTGTAATCAAGTTTGGCCACCCCATTTAATTGAGTGGAATTATGTTAATTGTATGGACAACCCTGGCAAACTGCTCCTGCCCCATTCAGTACAGGAGGTCAGACCTCTACCCTCTGACTCATTTCGAGTCTGGGATAGAGGGCAAGGTCAAAGGTACAGCTCACCTTGGACTTCAATGCTGCAACATGCAGTTGTGGTGGAAGTCAGAGATGAGGTGACCTGCAAACAGGACATTATTATCTGTTGAACTGCCAGCCATAGTTAAGCAGAGTCTAGCCCAACCACTCAGATACGTTGCCAGGTTTACCAAATGGACAAAACATCATCCTCACAAACCATAACTCTTTCATTGAATTGTATTAATTGACTAATATTTCTTATGTATCTACATATATTTGAATTTCAGGAAAATCATTAAGTCTGATGATCTGCAATGGGATGATTAGAAATCTCAGCTGGAACTCAGTGCAATCAGTAAACTATGCAACTGTAATGAATCAGAGGTCATCCAATTAAGAATTTGAAGATTTGAATTTTAGATTAACACTTACGTCACGGACTCCTTTGAATCTGTCCCATAATAATCACAAACCAGTTGATTGGAATCAACTAAAAGCAACTCGGAACACAATTCAAGAACAGCTTTCCATAAAGTAGTTGGAAACCATTGCTAGAAATGTCTTCACACAGCGAATGGGGCAAGGATCCAATGCAGAGTGATTTAGTGATTAAGATAACTGTGTATTAAGAATTCTCAAGACCAACCAGCAAAATTCAACTACATTATGCTTAAAAAATACAGCATCACATTACCCAATTTCTACCACCCATTTTTAAAAATGTATATGAGAAAAACTATTGTTTTTGAAGATGAACACAGTACGCTTACTAGAGACCGACTAGGTGAGGTTATTAAACCAACAAGTCTCCTGTTGATGACCCTCAATTCGCAGCCTGGAGAGACTATTTCAATTAAAAATGTCTTCCAGACCTCCAGTCCCACACTGCGTTCAAAAGCTGCACCATAGGTAAGTCCCAGTAACGCCCACATCCAGTATACAAATTAACTTATCATCAGTATGATTGAGATGAGACTTGTGTCCTATCAGAAATGTACCCCAAGAGGGATGGTCGAATGGGATGAAATTATCAACCTACAACGTAACGGATGGGGGGGGGGGGTGTGTGTGTGTGTGTGTGTGTGTGTGTGTGTGTGTGTGTGTGTGCGTGTGTGTGTGTGTGTGTGTGTGTGGTGTGTGTGTGTGTGTGTGTGTGCATTTTGTCTGCTGAGAAAAGCAAACATTGCAACTGATATAAACGGGAAATCACTGGAGGGAACAAATGTTATGGTGGAGGTTGGGGTGCCAGTCGAGAAAGCTTTGCTCTTGGTGCCATCAAATTTCTTCAATGTTGCAACCATCTAAGTGGAGAATATTCGACTTCACTCCTGACTTGCGGCCTGCAGATGGTGGAAAGGCCATCGGGTGGCAGGAAGTGATAACCCAAAGCCAACTTCATATCCAATTGCTGAGCAGGATTAAAACTGGTCTCTCAACTTGTGTGGGATTACTTTTCAGAATCAAAAGCAACTTTAATGTAGCAAAATGAGTCAAAGTAGTTCATGGAAGATTGAAAACAAGAAATGAGTCTGACAGTTGTACTTCTTCAGTATTTCTTCTCTTCACCACATGACTGTCATCCAGTGGATTGGATCAAATGGTATTTATTGAACAAACCTTGCTTATATCTACAATGCACAGGAAATCTGCTTTGCCGTAGTGAAGACCCATCTTCAACTGATGAGGTAACGTAAATTACTTCGTAAAAAAGATTTTCACCACAAAATTCTTTCCCTATAACTTTAAAAATTGTTATCTCAATAATTACACAAAGGTGCACTTCAAGATTTTTAAGGTTTCCTGCCATGATAGCTGTTCTACAATAATGAGGGAAGGTCATCCGTGTGCCCTTAGCATTACAGAGCACTCTACCTTCTGTCAGGCAGTAATGCACAACCTCAGAAAGTGAAAAGAATCATAAGAATAAATTATTTTGAAATACATTCTACTTTCCTTCATGTAACAATTTATATTGAATTAGAAATATGATGTGACAAAAAAGTGTTCAAATCTTATTTTCAAGACAAAGATTTACACTGACAAATAAGATAAAAACTTATCATATTGTGGTCACTACCATTAGGAGGTAGTGACCACAATATGATAAGTTTTAATCTACAATTTGAGAGGGAGAAGGGTAAATCGAAGGTGGCAGTATTACAGTTGAACAAAGGGGACTATGAGGCCATGAGGGAGGAGCTGGTCAAAGTTGACTGGAAAGATATCCAAGCAGGGATTACAGTTGGACAACAATGGCAGGTATTTCTGGGAATAATACAGAAGGTGCTGGATCAGTTCATTCCAAAGAGGAAGAAAGATTCCAAGGGGAGTAAGGGGTGACTGTGGCTGACAAGGGAAGTCAGAGACAGTATAAAAATAAAAGAGAAGTATAACATAGCAAAGATGAGCGGGAAGCAAGAGGATTGGGTAACTTTTAAAGAGCAACAGAATGTAACTAAAAAGGCAATGCGGGGAGAAAAGATGAGGTACGAAGGTAAGCTAGCCAAGAATATAAAGGAGGATAGTAAAAGCTTCTTTAGGTATGTGAAGAGGAAAAAAATTGTTAAGACCAAAGTTGGACCCTTCAAGACTGAAAAGGGTGAATTTATTATGGCAAACAAGGAAATGGCAGATGAGTTGAAGAGGTACTTTGGATCTGTCTTCACTAAGAAGGTCACAAACAATCTTCCTGATGCAGTAGTGGCCAGAGGAGCTGGGGTGACAGGGGAACTGAAGGAAATTCACATTTGGCAGGAAATGGTGTTGGGTAGACTGATGGGACTGAAGGCTGATAAATTCCCAGGACCTGATGGTCTGCATGCCAGCGTACTTAAGGAAGTGGCTCTAGAAATCGTGGACGCATTTGTGATCATTTTCCAATGTTCTATAGATTCAGGATCAGTTCCTGTGGATTGGGGAGTAGCTAATGTTATCCCACTTTTTAACAAAGACGGGAGAGAGGAAACAGGGAATTACAGACCAGTTAGTCTGACATTGTTGGTGGGGAAGATGCTGGAGTCAATCACAAAAGATGAAATAACGGCACATTTGGATAGCAGTAACAGGATCGGTCCATGTCAGCATGGATTTACGAAGGGGAAATCATGCGTGACTGCTGGAATTTTTTGAGGATGTATCTAGGAAAATGGACATGGGAGAGCCAGTGGATGTAGTGTACCTGGACTTTCAGAAAGCATTTGATAAGGTCCCACATAGGAGATTAGCGGGCAAAATTAGGGCACATGGTATTGGGGGTAGAGTGCTGACATGGATAGAAAATTGGTTGGCAGACAGGAAACGAAGAGTAAGGATTAACGGGTCCCTTTCAGAATGGCAGGCAGTGTACCGCAAGGCTCGGTGCTGGGACCGCAGCTATTTACAATATATATTAATGATTTTTTATATGAACGGATTACAAGTAACATTAGCAAATTAGCAGATTCCACCAAGCTGGGTGGCAGCGTGAACTGTGATGAGGATGCAGGGTGAACCGTGAGGAGAATGCAGGGTGACTTGGACAAGTTGGGTGAGTGGGCAGATGCATGGCAGGTGCAATTTAATGTGGATAAATGTGAGGTTATCCACTTTGGTAGCAAAAAAGGAAGGAAGATTATTATCTAAATGGTGTCCAGTTGGGAAAAGGAGAAGTACAACGAGATCTGGGGGTCCTTGTTCATCAGTCAATGAAAGTAAGCATGCAGGTACAGCAGGCAGTGAAGAAAGCGAATGGCATGTTTGCTTTCATAACAAGAGGAGTTGAGTATAGGCGCAATGAGGTCCTTCTGCAGTTGTACAGGGCCCTAGAGAGACCACACCTGGAGTATTGTGTGCAGTTTTTGTCTCCAAATTTGAGGAAGGACATTCTTGCTATTGAGGGAGTGCAGCGTAGGTTCACAAGATTAATTCCCGGGATGGCGGGACTGTCAAATGCTGATAGAATGGAGCGGCTGGACTAGTATACACTGGAATTTAGAAGGATGAGAGGATTCTTATTGAAACACGTAAGATTATTAAGGTTTTGGACACGCTAGAGGCAGGAAACATGTTCCTGACGTTGGGGGAGTCCAGAACCAGGGACTACAGTTTAAGAATAAGGGGTAAGCTGTTGGAGATGAGGAAACACTTTTTCACACAGCGAGTCTGTGGAATTCTCTGCCTCAGGGGGCGGTGGAGGCCGGTTCTCTGGAAACTTTCAAGAGAGTGCGCGATCGGGCTCTTGAAAATAGCGGAGTCAGGGGATATGGGGACAAGGCAGGAACGGGGTACTGATTGTGGATGATCAGCCATGATCACATTGAATGGCGGTGCTGGCTTGAAGGGCCGTATGGCCTACTCCTGCACTTATTGTCTATTGTCTATTAATTTAAGTGTATAACATCTGAACACATTCTACATCATTTTTGAAATTACAAAATAGGTCGACCCTCAAATTACAGCTTGACCAATTATTAGTTTCACTTCTACCCCAAGAAGACAATTACTTGAAGGAATCAAATGAAGTTCACAGTAAAAACTATGTTCTGGAATGTTGAGGAGTGCATGTTTCAATAATGCCTGCTGGGTGGGATCGTGGCTTGTTACAACATTATTGTTGTCAGTTCAGCGTCAATTCATACTCTTCTAAGAGCAGAAGACTGTTAATTTCCTTTAAATTGAAACATTTGGATCCATAAGAAATTGGCAACAGATTTAATGAGTGCATTGCACCAGGTTACATAAAAATATGTAATTCATTCCACTTTTCCTGGCTCAAATCAATTGTGAAAAATCTTTATTCCCCTGGTGCTCCTAGCATGACTGACATGAGGATAAATACAGCAATTAATGACTGCCACAACCATCACATTTATTATCAATCTATTAAAATATAAATCATGTACATTTTCACAAAAGGATAGCCGAGATTCTTTCTGCATTTTATTTGCAGTTCAGAGGTTCAGTTTGGAACAGTCATTTATGACATCTGACAGAGACTTTTATTTTTACCTGTATGTGTTTCTCAATTTTTGCTGTGATATTAGTATCAAAGATTCACTTTCAGGCTTGAAATTTGTTGGTCTTTCAACTTTTTATTTGCTGGAGTACTGGATGATCTAGAAAGCTCAACTGTGTGCATTGGGGGATTATTTACTCATGAAGGGCATCGTAGGGAAGCATAGTTGCTCTCTACATGTTTAAACTTAAGATCACTGCCTCCCACACCATACTCAGGAGTCGGCTTGGCTGACTACATCTCTCTCCAGTTCTGAATCATGACGATTGTGCTGCCATAATGCGAACCAGCAATTTCAACACAGGTCAAGGAATAACCCACACCATTCAGGTCTCCACACTACACCAGTCAGAACTAAAAGAACTCAGACATTTTGCAGCTTTTCTAAACTGCTATTTAATCATGGAATCAGCAGCAGTTGAGGTGACAGTTATTTTAATGGAAATGTATGATAAAATTAGTAAAATAATAATCACATAAGTGTTTGAAAGTATGAATACGACAAGTTAATTTTTGGGGTCCCTCTGCTTAGATGACAGCGACTTAAACTGCCAATAAATAGGTAAATAAACTACCAGTTCATTGGCTATATTTAAGAGGGAGTTAGATGTGGCCCTTGTGGCTAAAGGGATCAGGGGGTATGAAGAGAAGGCAGGTACAGGATACTGAGTTGGATGATCAGCCATGATCATATTGAATGGCGGTGCAGGCTCGAAAGGCCGAATGGCCTACTCCTGCACCTATTTTCTATGTTTCTATATTTCTATGATAAAATCAATTGAATGCCACCAATCTGGTGTCAAGTGAGATTTTGATAACATTCACTGCCCATTTTCAAGAGAACTGAGCCAACAATTGTCCCCTCAATGACATTTTGTGCATTCTTTTCAGTTTTTGCTGCTTTTCAGTTTTTGAAAGACTCCAGCGTCCTGACATGCCATGTGAATGAACAAGAAGAAAGAGAGAGAGGATGCTTAGAATGTCATGAAGGAATGGCCAGCATTATCAATGGCAGAGAATAGTTCCAAACAAAAGGTCTGGGTGAGAAGTTCTTCAGTGTGTGCTCCAAAGGGATTCTAACATTTTAATGCAAGCCCCTACTCCAGTGTTGTGCCTCCTGCCAAGGTCTACAGTAAAACAAGCTGAACAAGTACAATGACACAGGAAATGACACTGCTTACCAACTACTGTCGCTGATTGTGGGGATACAGATCGCAGGAGAGTGGGAGATGATCCTTAAGAAGGTTGAGGAAAGGACCATAAGATTGGTATCGGGAGATGTGAAGCAGCCCTCAGGTCAGGTATCCAGTAAATCATCGCGATTGGAGATGTTCTGAATGAGGAGTTGGTGCTGGTTCTGAGGGGATGATTGGGAATGGAGCTGAAGAGAAGTTCAGAGTAGGGGATGGCGAGAGGTCCAAGGGCAAAAATGATTTTTGCAAGAAGGAGCATCTTCCTTACTTTGGCTTGCACTATAATGGTCTGGTTACCTAGTATTACTGATAATTTATTGTATTATTGTCATTGTATATTTATTTGTTTTGTTGTTGCAATAATGGGCCTGCAGTGAGTAATAATTCCTGGTGCACATGACAATTAAACTGTTTTACCTTTTGTCTCTTGTTTGGAATTGAATAACTATGGATGAAAAGATCAAGAGGAGGTAGGTCAACCCTGGAAGTGACTCAGTTGAGAGTGGAATAATTAATTACTGCGAAGGAGACCTCGATGCTCTGGTTATGAACTGCTATAGAACTGATGCGCTACAATGCTCAGAACTATAAACTTTTTAAAATCTTTTCCCTGCACGGGAGACCCGACTTTTTCCCTGTTGGGTCTCCATTGTCGTTGGGGCCTAGCACCGTGGAGCAGCCTTACAACCGGAACGACCTGGGGGCTCCAGTCACAGAGCCTGTGGAGCTGCGGACTACTCACCATCATGGGGCTGGCCGGCTTCGGAGCATGGGGAGCGGTGGCGGCTCGCTGTTGAGGCCCGACTCCGGAGCTCCAGCTGCAGCTGCAAACCGGTGGACATTCGTGATATCGGGAGCTCACGGGTCCGGGTGAGAGACCGCTTTCCAGAGCTCCCGCAACGCAACCTCTCCAGCCCGTGTTGCGGGGTTGGAAAGGCCCGGAGCAGGGCCGTACATCACCCGGGCGGCTTTAATGGCCGCAGTACATTCAAGTGCCCGCCGGGGGCTCCAACTTGTGACTTTTGGACCTGGAGCGGGGCCGTACATCACCCAGCGTGGCCTCAACGGCCGTGGGACTAATCATCGCCCACCTGGGGCTTCAACATCGGGAGAGAAATGGTGCAGGGGAGAGAGAAGACTTTGCCTTCCATCACAGTGAGGAGGAGATGTTTTCTGTAAATTGAATTGTTTGTGTGTCGTGTAGGAATTGTTTTGTTTGTATGGCTGTGGAAACGGAGTTTCGTTTGAGCCTCTCTGAGGTTCGAATGACAAGTAATAAAATCTAATTTAATCTAATCTAATCTATATTCTGCACTCTGTATATACCCCTTTCATCCACGTATTGTACTTGAATTTGACATTATATTTATGTACCGTATTATCTGATCTGTTTGGATAGCATGCAAAACCAAGCTTTTATCTGTACCTCAGTACACGTGACAGTAATAAACCTAAACCTTTTGTATTTAGCTTTATATACAGAACGATGTATATACAGGTTTTATATACAGAACAATGTTGTGCTTGTCAAGTGTGCATTGTTACTACTACTGACAGCACTGTATATGCTGCACAATGGCCTTTATGGAGATCTAGAACTAAACGTGAGAAACCTCTGGATGTGTGCTGGGATAACACAGTGTTCTCCATGAAAAGGATGCATCAATCAAACTGAAAGAAAACACCGATAATTTGATGGCCGAAGTATTAAGGAATCTCTAGAAACAAGCAAAGGATAACCAAAGAATTATGAAGAGGGAGAAATTATAAGTATGAAGGTAAGCTGATAAAAAATGTAAAGAAGACAGTACATACCAAGAATGACAGACAATCATAAAGAGAGAAGGAACAACCTCTAGCATTAGAGAAAAATAAATGGGCAAACAAATGGGAGTAAAGGCCAACAAATCGCATGGAGCTGATGGCCTGCATCCTAAGCTCTTGAAGGAAGTGGATGCAGTGAAAGTGGATAATTTTTGGTTGTAAACTACAAACATTCCCTGGATGCAAGAGACATCACACAGGACTGGAAAACTACAAATGTAACATTTTTTATAATTATACAGAAGTTTAAATTGTTCTGTAATTAATGTAATTACACAGATCAGAAAAATAGGATTTATGATTTCAAGCTGCATCTAAAATAAATAATGAACTGATTTTCATTAGTTAATTCCCTTGAATGATCAGCGTTGCACTTCTAGTGTAAATTTCCACCTTATTCTCATATATTCATCGTTTATCCCCAAATGTTTCCATCTGTCACTTTTATCTCATCATTCCAGAGGATAGATTAGTAACCAGTATCTATAATAAATTAATGCAGATTCAGAGCCTGGGTGGTCACAAGCTATTTATACTCAGCAGTGAGCGGGGATCCGTTGTCTGCAGCGGGAGCCCCCTCAACCCCAGCGCAGAGCTAATGGGGGCATCCAGCTGTGATCTGTTTCACTTGCTGCCCTTCTGACTGGGTATGTGCATGCTGGCTATGAGCTGACCCCATTTCCCAATTGGAGAGGTTGGCCTCCAGATTCCAGGCAAAGCTGTGTGATGAATGCAATACAATCTCCCCCGTGATCCTTGCTATTTCTTGCAGGAACTCGGACAATACCCTAACCATGGCTATTTGCATTGCAGCAGCAATCTTCCAAAGTCTTGCCCATAGAATTCCTCATGTCCTCCAAAGCAGAACTGGGGCATAGCTCACTCTCTATGGAGCTGCCACCAGCCACACCAGCCATACCTGCAAGTATGCTTGCAGGGAACTTCTGTCATGTCTCATCATACACCTCCAAACTCTGTTTACAAGAGATCCCCAAGCAAGGCAGGCAGTGGATGGGCAGTGGGACCTCCTGCTTGACAGCATGAACAGTGATGGGACCTGGAGCCCAGTGAGGGAAGCTTGAACAACGGATGCTCATGGACAGAGTATTAATGCACAGAGGGAGAAGGATGAGGCAGCTGAGGGGAGATGTAAAAAGGCAGCTTCAAGTTTAATGAGCCTGTCCATTGCTCTGTGGTAGCAAACAACACTGGCAAACACCCTCTCCTCCAGTTGCCTTGGGTGAGATAGAATTCCCCTCAGACTGACCCTGCCAGAGAGATCATCAATCGTTTATCTGCACTGATGCTTGACGTGCCATGATTCACTGCAGTCACCAATTTACCGCTGTTGGCAGAAGAGGTTAACTACTGGGACCACAATCGTTGCCATGAGGTTCTCCAGATCAACCACAAACTGGGGGAGGGTGTCATGCCTGACTCCTTCTCCCTTTTGATTCACAGTGAATCAATTGTTCCTAGAAAACTGGCATTTTTATGGGCGGGCTGGAGCCGACTGGAAATGTGACAACACACTGTGGTTGTCCTTCAGTGCCAGACAGAACTGCTGCAATGACTGGAGAAACAAAGGGCACCACGTGTTGCATACACTTAAGGCACGCGTCTGATAACCATTCTCTCAGACCAATAAACCAATAAAGTGCTATTCTAGTATACTTTTTCCAAAGCAAAATAATTTCTTGCTCTATAGATTCCAACCGTTCTTTGTGGACTGAATTTCACTTTGGAATAAATGAGAATATGATCTAAATTCAACAATCAGCAAATAAATATCAATTTCAGAAAGCCTAAGGATGATACTAGATTCTAATGGTGAAATCTCCTCTTTAACACACCACACAGCTCTGGAATATGGAAAAAGAATTGTAAGTCATTAACCATAGATCAAAATTAAAGATTAGAATTCTCAATTATATTTGGTATTGGAAAACACAAATTGAACTAAAAATAGTTAACTTCCAAACGAGCCAGCACATAGTTTTATACATAAATCTTGATGCAGACTTTGAATAGGTCAGTACCTGTCATCCTCTGGAGAGGCATGCTGGATGTGAATCCTGGGACTAGGAGGTCGTTTCCTATCTAGGGAGTGAAACCACCTTTTCCACCATGAAACAGGAAGATACATAGACAGGTTAAACAGAAACTGGGAACCAGAAACTGCCAGCAAAGGCTTAGCGGTAGATGGCTGACTAGGAGTGTACCCCGTGTATCTAAACACAAGTAACATGGAAAGTAATTGAGATTTTACAATGATAATTCTTCCCATGAATGAAGCAGAGCTGGAAAATGGTGATGGCAAATAGTGATGTTGTTATTCCATCTTTAATGTAATTGTTTGGAATGTTTTGATCATATTTGCATTAATTTGAAGCAAAATGTATATCAAAAGTTTAATTACAGAGTGGGGGATGGATGGCAATCTGCCAATACTCGGCATTATGCTTCTTGTATAGTTTGTTTTCATCCCCACACATGAATAAATTATAAGAGGAATAGATAGGGTAGACAATGATAATGTTTTTCTTAAGGTAGGGATGTCAAAACAAGAGATTGTTGGTTTGTGAGAGGGATAAATTTAAACAAGAGGAAAGTTTATACACAGAGAAGTTGATATCGGGTATGTGGTTGGCACAGCATAGAAGGATACAAACCTAATATGTGCAAATGGAATTGATGTAGATGGGAAAAATGGTTGGCATGGGATGTAGTGAGCAGAAGGGACTGATTCTCTGCTGTATGACTCTCGGGTAAATGTTCACAATGGCGGATTTATCAATAAAAGATGTGTCCCTTCTATTGCATTCTTTTGAAGAATGTATCTGCTCCAATTGTGATAGACAAGGCTTTTCCCACTTACTCTGAAAGTTAGGTGGAAGCCTAGGGGATTAAGAATTTTAAAGATTTTTTAACCAATCTGCTTAAAAATACTAAGGTTCAATTCCATTATAAAATATTATCTGTGCATTCGCCATTGTTGTTGACATTGAGAATCTGCCATCAAATGATGATAAAAACTGTGATCACTCAATAGGAATGGAGTGGTACAGAGTTTGATGAAGTCCTGCTGAGGTGTTGTGTGTAGATGACACTAACTCAGAATCAAGGAGCTGAAAACTGACATGTCTAATTCTACTCGATGCAGCATAGGTGACATGTACAAAATGTTCAAAATGAAAGCTGACTGAATGAATCACAGGAATGCTACTTTCAAAATATAATCATCCAATTTCTCTTGGCAATTTTTCTTCTATGGTGTTCTCCTAAACACCGGGCCCATAAATCTTAAGACATAAATGGAAGAGCAGGAGGTTCTGACAGGAGGAAGCTAACGTCTGGTTATTCCTTGTCACGGAAGGGAGCCAAGAAGAGACAAGAAGGTATGCCTCAAAAATTGGCACACAATACTGTTCAGGGTACTGAGATACACATGTCCTTGGTGCGGATTCGGTGAATTCATCATTCCACACACTCAAAACACAAGCAATGTCCTTGTGTTTGAGAGAAGTAATTGTGCATGATTAGTACTGATAGGTACAATGATTGGTAAGGATGTGGTAGGCCAATGATGAATAATGACTGGTAATGCATGTAGAATCACACACCAGGAAGGACTACCTTGTTAAAAGTGCATACAAGCTTTTACACGCACACACTTTATCTGAGAGGTTAGAAATGGACATCTTAATAATTTCTCTTTTCTGATAAGAAGTCCTAAAGCCAATCACACAACATTTATTGATAATCTAATGGAGAAAGTTGATTCTTTAAATAATAGCATATGTGTTGGAATCTTGATTCCAATAAAGTGATCACAGTTAGGGTTCTGGTGTTCCACAATGAACTACCAATATTTTAAACAGTTCTTGTTCTAAGACATGATTAATATGGAGGATATCTGTGTTCTCAGTATTATATGATTGGGTTAGCTGCAGCTCCCAATGATGCAGAGTAAAGGCCCTGAGACCTCTGCCACACCTGCAAGAATGACTCCAGTTTTTATCATTTTAATGAAGGCAAGAAGGTTCTTTCAACTTAAGCTAACCACTGAAATATTTCAGGAAATGTAAAGTAAGTCATGACTGGCTAGCTAAAAGCTAAATCAGTGAAAGTTTAAGTTTTCTCCTTTTCACGTTTATGTCTTGCATTTTTTAGAAATGTTTTCCTGTAATGTAATCAAAATGGTGTGGAGATTCTAATTTATCTGCATTGAATAATGGGGTGATTTTTTTCTGTATGAGTGAGTCAGTGGGGAAAGTATTGTGAGGGCAAAACGCACTCAAGTAACCGTGGATTATGCAACAGAGAAGGTCTCAGGAAACACTATGGCACTAGTGACCTTTTTGTAAATCAGGCCCTGGATTAGTCAAACTCAGCCAGGCTAGTATCAAAACCTACCAAGGAAAAACAGGATGACGTAAAAGTCATTTGAAAAACATACAAGGATAAGAAGGGGATTTACTAGCTTGACCTTGTTTGACATCCAGTTGTTTTCAGTCCATGCAATGTTGCATTGTGTCTAAACACATCACCATCCACTCTACAAAACCACTCTCTGGCTGGGGCATCGTTCCAGTTGGCTGTTTACCGCTGAGCAATACAAGAAAACATCAAAGGACATCCTGTTAGCCTTGCAAAGCTGAGTAAACCTGGCAAAGCAGCTGAAGGTGAGGAAAAAGGAGAAGAAAGCTGCCACAGTGCTTGTACCTTGTGCAGTGCTCAGACAGAGCTGGGTGGCTTCAATGCATTTCACCTTCCCAATTCAAAGCCAAGCACTGTCTACACACATCTTGTAAATACGCATAGCGTTAAGTTGCTCTGTTCAAGGATGAAGCACAGCCTAAGGAGAATAAAAACTCTAAATAACATGGAGAGAGGCCCTTAATATGTTGACGGGTTTTAAACAATGCATTAATGCACATTATTTACTTTTGTCTTTGATACATTTTGTTTTTTTCCAGTAAAATATTTGGCAGAGCTTGTGTACCACTGATTATTGTGTTTATTTCTATCTGTTGTCATTGGAGGATTAGGCTTTGCCATCATGATGCAAATATAAAATACAAGCAAGCACTGGGTTTCAAAATCCCTAGCATACAATTTTTTGACCTTATGAATATATTCCAATCAATTTTTAAACAATTTCTTGAAATAAGTTAAACCTACCTGACATTCTAGCAGAACGTCACTAGCAAGTATGTGAGACAAATCAAGTGGTTTGGAATTAGCCTGGCCATGCAGCTGACTGCTGCTGAGGGGGTGGTGATATTTTTGGTGGGAATGTTTGCAGGTCTGCATGGGGATGGATTTGTCAACCGTTGTCAGATTGTACTCTGTCTTTCTCGGGGTCAGGCAGAGTATTTCCGGGAGTTTGGGAGTTGTGAGCAAAGGGTGGCTGCAGACTGGCAAGATGGATGGGGATGGATCTGCCAGCTGCTGTAGGCACCTGGCATTTCCACATCTTCTCTCTTTCTCTCTTTGCTCCGACCCCCGAGTTGCAACTTAACACATCTGTGACCGGTTCAGGCCATTTTTTGGAAGATATCCAGACAGCTGCCACAGAAGATTGAGGATTTCTGGGGGATCTCGCTATACAACCACTAGCCTTGTTGCCGACCAGTTCTATTTTCCCCGATGACTGCTCATACATATGAATAGGAGTAGAGAACTTAACTAATAATGCTGCTTGTACAATACGCCACTTCCTAAGCTTTATATCCAAATGAGGGGTTATCCCATCAGACCTGAAATTAATCACAGGCCAAATCGTATTTAAATGTTACTCAGAAACTCAGGTACGTTTGCAGGCAGTGACAAAAATGACTTACCTTACCTTTTAATTCAAGTTAAACTGTCAGGACATCTGCTTGGATTCTGTTTAGAAAGATTCAATTTCAAATTCCTACTTCTGTTTTTAAACACTAGCCACTGAGTAATGAGATACTGTCAACATATGAAAGGCTCTCTACAAGCTGGAGGAAGAAAAGGTAAGCAAGGAAAGCAAAATTATTGAAATGCCAAGCGCTCAATGTGAAATATACACACAAGATTAATATGGTTCATGTGTGAGGATTCACCTAAGCAAAAGGGCAGAAAACATTGTAAACACTCTATCGTCTGAACATGACACAAATCTAAGAAGCCTACAGGGTCACAACTAAAGAAACATGGAATCATCAGCACAGATGACAAGGATAAAAAAGGGTTCGATATACCTGTCTTGTTCTGGTGACTGTAAACTAGTATCGGGTCTCAAACAGTTGGTACTAGCACTCCTAGCCCTGTCAAGAGAGTGCTGTATTTCACTAATGCCAGTACATGGGATCCAATGGTGGAAGAGAAGTAGGACAGGGAAGGAAAACAAAGAAGGAATATAATGTTAGATCGTAAATCATAAAGGCAATGCACTCTTCAAAACATAATACAAAAACAGTTATGAATTCAATCATTAAAAAAAAATGCTGGAAAGTTGGAAGGATGAATGTTAAAACAATTCAGTCAAAAACAGAATCTTGGCACAGTTAAAGCAATCTTTGACAATCATTTGCTCATGTTGTTCCGAGGTGGTGTAACCCATTCATTAGCAAAAATCAAATAACAAGCAAGAGTTGGAGTGAGTTTGGGAGATAATGTAGCAGCATGGTTAGATGGCTTACAATGAGCATGCTGATGATTTCTGCTTGTAACTCCACAAAATGCAGCAGGATTGCACACACATTTGAATGTTTGGTTTGGGTGTTTTTAAAACTTTCAAAGATATTGTAATACTAGTTCAACCCCCAAAGATCACATTTCAAGAGCTGCCATTGGGCTGCAAAGTTTCCTCTGAGCTGGAACAACACTTGTCTGCGTAACGGAATAACAATTGCAACAGCTAACCTTGGAGGTTGCAAAAGGTAAAAGCCCAAATTGTGGGTTTTTGGGATTGATGTGTTAATTCAAGAAATAACTGAACACTGCAAAATGCCAAGGATCAGGTGAAAGAATGAGGGGAAAATCTTAATGTCCTCTATAGACCAATATAAAAACATAATGGGTTTAATCATTCAGGGAGATCCTATTTTGTATGATTTGTCTGGACAGCATGCGAATCAAAGTTTTTCTCAGTACTAGTATCATTAATAAACGATTATCAATGCCATTTATGTGATTATAGCTACAATTTTATATTAAAACTGCTGTATACATAAGCTCTCAGGCTGGAATCTATTCATATTTTAGCATTAAACTGCAAGATTGCAGTGAATGATTTTGTGTGAGCTGAGTACGTAAAGATGAATCATCAAAAACTGGCATGTAATCAGTGGAGCCAGACCGAAAGATCTGGGACCAGCCCCACACTACACAAAACACACACAAATCAAGGAGATCAGTGAGGCAACGACTCAGTGTATCAACGGTAACCTGACATATGGCCAACACCATCATCCCAGGCATGGGCAGAGTACTCTAAATTCTCATAGAAAGGGAAAATATTCTGGTTCCAATGAATCTTCTACGAACAACCTTCTTATACCCCCTCCCTCGACTCTGTCCTGGGACCCCAACAGTCCTTTCAGGTTAGGTAGAGGTTCACTTGCACCTCCTCCAATCTTATCTACTGTATCCATTGTTCAAGATGTGGACTCATATACATCGGTGAGACCAAACAGAGACTGGGTGATCGTTTCGCTGAACACCTTCACTCAGTCTCTCTGAACCTACCTGATCTCCCTGTTGCTAAACACTTTAACTATCCTTCCCATTCCCACACAGACCTTTCTGTCCTAGGTCCCCTCCATTGTCAGAGTGAGGCTAAATGCAAATTGGAGGAACAACATCTCGTATTTCGCTTGGGCAGCTTACAGCCTAGTGGTATAAATATTGATTTCTCTAACTTCCAAGTAACCCCGGCATTCCCTCTCCCTCTATCCCTCGCCCACCCAGGTCGTACCAGTTTCTCATTTTCACCCAACAAACAGCTAACAATGGCCTGTTTCCTTTATCATCGTAACCAATTTGCTTATAGACAATAGACAATAGGTGCAGGAATAGGCCAATTCAGCCGTACGAGCCAGCACCGCCATTCACAGTGATCATGGCTGATCATCCACAATCAGTACCCCGTTCCTGCCTTCTCCCCATATCCCCTGACTCCGCTATCTTTAAGAGTCCTATCCAACTCGATCTAACTTATCTTACATTCATAGGTAAATAAAAATGCTGGAGAAACTCAGCGGGTGAGGCAGCATCTATGGAGCGAAGGAATAGGTGACGTTTCGGGTCGAGACCCTTCTTCAGACAATGTTCTTTATCTTTCTACATCATCTATATCTCTCATTTCCCTTTCCCGTGACTTTCAGTCTGAAGAAGGGTCTCGACCAGAAACGTCACCCAATCCTTCTCTCCAGAGATGCTGCCTGTCCCTCTGAGCTTTTTGTGTATATCTTCAATAAAATGTTGTTCTGATACTTGAAACTCACCAATGACAATAAACTCTCCAGCTCTCATTGGGGTGCCTCTCAAACCATTTCTATCCATTGGTGACAATATCCTGTGCATTACCCGATATTCACAGCTGGACAACCCACCAAATTATAACTAATTTACCCCCTCCGTCTCCCTCACTGATGCTGCCCTCCCTCATATTCCTCCCTTTACTCACTCAGACTACCAATACCAAGTTGCACTACTCCCTTCCTCACTGACCACCCCGACATCCTATGGATACTGTACTCTCCTTCACCCACAATCCTCCCTCACAATGCCATCTTCCACACTCTCTGCTTCCTTCCTCACTTCTCTGGGAACTCACTCTTTACACTCTTTTCTTAGTCACACTGACATTCCCAGTGTCTTCCCTCCCTCTGTCCCCCGCACTCTTCCCACCATGCCACCTCCTGCATTCAATGCATCCTTCCCCACTGACATTGGTAGCCCTCACTCCCATTGCCCCTTCCCCAAGCACATAGTTACCACCTCACTTACACTGTTCCTTCCCTCCTTCCACACTCACAGACCCTGCACTCACACAGCCTCTCCATCGCTAATTCCCTCTCTTGTTCCATTTGTGACTTACTTCCTTCCCTTCTTCAATGAAGCGTGGTTCACTCTCCAAATCTTTGATATAGTTTGTGAAGGTGAATCCTCAGCACCAACATCTGCAGCTCACAACTCCAAAATGACGTTTATTCCTAATCTCTATTTTCTGTTATTAACAAACCCTTAATAATCCTTAAACCTATCTCAATAACAGAGAATAACATGAAAACAGGCAGCAAAGAAAGGCAATTTGCAGTGGCAAATTAACCTATCCATCTGCACATCTTTGGAATGATCAAGGACACTAAATCCACTGGTTACGGAAGAATGTGCAAACTGCTCCCATACATCGTCGGAGATCAGGATTGAACTTGGGTCACCAGAGTTGTGGGCAGTAAACTCTGTGACACCCACTCTGCGACGCAGAATTTTATCAAATTCTGTCTGAATGTCCAAATACATCATGTGAGTGCGCTTCACCTGAACTGATCGCAATACTCCAAGTGTAATCTCACCAACAATTTGTACAGCTGCATCATGCTGTTCAAACATTTGCACTCAATACCCTTCCCAGTGACGGTAAGTGTTCCAAATGCCTTCTTCACTGTCAACATGGCTAGCCACTTTTATGGAAACATGCACCTATACTCTCAGATCTCTCCTTTCCACAACTCTCTCCAGTGATCTACCATTTTCTGTGCAAGCCTGACCTATTTTGACATATCAAAATACAAAACATTACACTTGTCAGATTTAAATTCTATTTACCATTCCTTAGTCCACCTTCCCAGCTTATTTAGATTCTGTTGTAAACTTATATCTCCTTCCTCAATTTAACTATACTACCAATGTTGATATTGAAAACAAGAGGACAATGGCTTAGGGTTAGGGATAAGAGGTTTTGAGGGGATTTGAGAAAGATTTTTCACCCGGTGTGATTTGAATCTGGAATACTGGATGAGAATGCAAGCAAAATGAGTAGTTTCACAATATAAAGTATAGACTTAGGGCTAATAATGGGCATTAGTGTAGATGGGGAATTGATGGCCGACATAGGCAATATGGAATAAAAGGCCAGTTTCTCATCAAATTAGTCATATAGCATGAAAACAGGCTCTTCGGCTCAAACTGTCCATGCCAACTAAGGCACCTGCCTGTATTAGTCCCATTTGCCTGCGTTTGGACCTTATGCCTCTAAATCTTTCCTATCCATGAACATGTCCAAATGTCTTTCAAACATTATAATTGTACCTGGCTCTACCACTTTTGCTGGCAACTTGTTCTATATACCCAGCACCATATGTGTGAACATGCCCTTTAAATCTTTTTCCTCTCACCTTAAGCCTTTGCCCTCTAGTTTAAACTCTGCCCAGTGAAAAAGACTGTGACCGTCATCTTTTCTCTGCCCCACATCATATTATAAATCTCTATAATGTCACCCTTCAGCCTGCTTCACTTGTGAATCTTATCAGTACTCTCTCTAGCTTAATCCACACTTTCTATGGTGTAGCAACCAGAACTGCACACAATGTTACAACTGATGCAACAGTATGTCCTAATTCTCATACTCAATTCTATTTCACAAAGAGTGGTGGAAACAGAGTCTTTGAATATTTTAAGGCAGAGCTGGATCAATATTTAAGTGATCATTTATAAGTGAGGGAGTAGAAGATTATGGAGGGCAGATGCGAAAGCAGAGTTTAAGTTACAATCAGATAACCATCATCATATTAAATGGTGAGGCCGGCTTAAGGAGCAGAGTGGCCTCCTACTGCTCATTGTATGTTCACATGTCCATAGTCCTCCAAACAAGGTATATAAAACATGTGGAAGAATCAAACTGTTGCCGAATTGATCTAAACTGAGTCTTCTGGAATAATACATATATGTAGTCCCCCTGCCATTGACCTGTCAAACTTGATTCCTTCGCCTCTTGCCTGATTGCAATCTGCAAACATCAGGTGTTCATTACTTGCAACATTTTAACCCTTGCATCCTCTGCCCACCCAGTGTTAATAGTAAGATTAAATGAGAACTTACCAGTTTGAAGTTTGATCTTTATTTTATGAGGAGTTTCGATGAGGGATTACGTGAAGACCCCACCAGCACGCTTGCGCGACATTCTTCAAAGCAGCGGTGTGAAATCACAGTTACCAGAGTTGACTAACATAGTAAGATAAGAGAACTAGCATGCCAGTTGACCTTTATAATAGAGGGTTTGGGAGCGGAGGGCACGTAATCCCTCATCGTAACTCCTCATAAAATAAAGATCAAACTTCAAACTGGTAAGTTCTCATTTAATCTTACTATTTTACTTCGGAGTCACGTGAGTGACTACGTGAAGATTTCAAAGCTCTGTGATTTCATGCCCTGGATCGAGTCCATGCTCACACACTGCCATTACGAGAAATGGAGGAGTATGTTAACATATTTCAGACATGAAACTGTGCTGAAAAACAAAAGATATTTATTCCATAATACGAAACAATAATGCCCTTACATCGGGGAAATTATAAAACAAAACTTAATATTTTTTCCGCAAACGTCTCAGGTGCGGCCACGGGTTTATTGTAAAACCGCTGAACGGTTTTTTTGTTATTCCAGCCCGTTGTTGCAAGGATGTGGTCCATCGGAACTTCCATCATCCTTGCCGCTGATGTGGATGCAGCCCTGGTGGAGTGAGATTTAAACACGTTAGTGTCCACCCCCGCTGCACCCAATACCACCCTTAACCATCTGGAAATGGTTTGCACGGTGACTCCATGGTGAGGGCGTTTGTGGCTAATGAGCAAAGCCCTCTCCGTGCCCGAGACTCTTAGTGACCTCTATGTAGCGTAATATGTGGGTCACGATACATAGACGGCAGTCTATGGGATAGGCCAGGAAATCCAATTTTTGGCCAGATGAACCAGGCCTGTCTTACTTGAGTAACCATTGTATAAAGAAAGTTAACTTGCTATTGGATATGTTCATGGCGTCCATCCTTAGCTTATGTAGGGACTGGACCCGTTGTGCCGTTACGAGTGCCATCAGCATGACCATTTTGTAGGTCAGTTTATCCAATGAAAGGCCAGTTATTGGTGCCAACCCTCGGAGCATGGTTAATACAATGCTGATATCCCAAGTCTGGGAATATCTGGGCCTGGGGGGATTTGAATTAAATATACCCCTCATTAATTTTGACACCAGAGGGTGAGATCCCATTGCAAGGTGATCGCACCCTCGCCCAAGATAGTTAGATAGGGCACTCCTGGCACAGTTGATGGCACTATAGCTCAAACCCTCATCGAAATGAAGGCTTGCCAGGAACTCCCGCTCTTCCGTGATGGTGGCTGTGCCATTTGTGGTGTTCGTTTTTGAGCAAAACACCTCTCATTTCTTCATGTATGTGAGGTACTGTCTTCTGGTGGACTCCCTGCACGATGCTGTGATGACATTGATTGTTCGGTCGGAGAGTCCATAGTCCAGAAGTGGCCTTTTCAAATCCTGAAAACCAACAGGTTTATCCGGTCATGGCATGGGTGACTCTCCCTTCACAGGGTGTACCAATAGACTCGGATGTTTATTTATTGGGATGCAAGGTTCTGTGGCCATGTCTTGTACCACAAGGAACCATGGCTGAGTAGGCCAGTCGGAAACAACCAGAATACCCGATGTGGTCTTGTCTAATTTCTTGCAAGACCCGACTGATGAGGCAGAAGGGGGGAAATGCATAGAAAAACAAATCCCCCCAGTGTGGCGAGAAAGCATCCATCGCTACTGCCCCAGGGTCTGGTGCCCATGCAACATATGTTGATATTTGGTGATTGAGTCTGGATGCAAAAAGGTCGATATCTGGTGTTCCATACCGATCTACAATGTCGGCAAACACTTTCCGGTCCAACATCCATTCGGTGTTGTCATTAAATTTGCATGACCTGGTGTCCGCCACTGTATTTAGCCTACCTGGAAGGTAAGTGGCTGATACCCAAATGTTCCTTTCTAGGCACCAGTGCCAGATTGTGTTGACCAATTTGTCACAGGATATCGACTTTATTCCACCCATATGATTGATATAAGCCACCACAGTGGTATTGTCAATCTGTAAACGTACGTGCAGATGGTGCATGTCCGAACAGTAAGCTCGGAGTCCATGAAATGCTCCCAGCATTTCTAGATAATTAATTCCCAGTGCCGGAAGTAGAGTTAATTCATGTGCACTCCATCTACCACCACAACTGGAGGTGGTATTAGTTGCTCCCCAACCTTTTGTGCTGGCATCAGTTTGTAGTATAACCGAGCGATTTATGATAGTGATGGGGTTAGAGCAATGTCGTGCATTGTCTATCCACCATTGTAACTCTAATTTCGCTTTCCCTGGTAATTGCATTGGCCTGTCAAAATGGCCCGCATGGTGCTTGAGAGCTGCTATTTTTGCTCTTTGTAAGTTTTGGTAATGTGGTGGGCCAAATTGTGTGGCTGGAAAGGCAGCCACTAACTTCCCAATCACTCTGGCTACTTGCCGAAAAGATGGTTTCCTGATGCCAGTAAGGCTGTTGCATGCTTCTATCAAGTCTGATGCTTTGTTTGGTGGCAAAGTGACAGACATGTGAACAGAGTCAATTGTGAACCCCAAATAGTCCACAGTAGTAGAAGACATCAATTTTGATTTATCTGGATGAATGACAAATCCCAGTTTTTGAAATAGGTGCTCGGTGGCTGAAACAGCCAGTTTGGCCAGCTCTAAAGTTTTTCCCACGATTAATATATCATCGAGGTAAGCCATAACAATATGATTTTGTTTCCTGAGACACGCTAAAGCTGGTTTTAATAATTTGGTAAACAGTCTGGGCGCTGATGATAATCCATTAGGTAGTGCTTTGTACTGCCAGAGCTGCCCCATCCAGACAAATTTCAAATATCTGCAATGATCCTTGTCTATTGGTACTGAATAGTATGCATCCTTTAGGTCGATGCAAGCCATGAAGTACCTTTTGGCAATTAGTTGTTTGGCCGTGATAAAGGTTTCCATTTTGAAGTGGACATACTGCACGAAAGTATTCAGTTCAGTCAAATCTATGATGACGCGGCATCCGCCGTCTTTTTTAGTTTTAGTGAAAATGTTCGATACAAACTCATGAGACTCTCTTTTAGTTTTCTCAATTACCCCTTTTGAATTTAGTCTTAGAAGTTCAGCATGACCTTCTGTCTTTTCTTTCTGTGAAAGTACGATTTTCCGACTCGGCATATACTGAACCGGGGAAGGGAGTTCGTGAACAATTTCAATTTTATATCTGAAAAACAACAGCACACAGAGCCAGCAAATGACTTCAGAATGGTAAGTACTTACCTTTTTTAAACTTACGCTGGAGGAGCGGCGCTCTTCCTGCCTGTCGCTTCGCAATGCGTTCGACGATATGTCGCGCATGTGTGCTGGCAGGGTCTTCACGTAGTCACTCACGTGACTCCGAAGTAAAATTAGTATTAAGCTAGGGGTTGTGGACTTGCTGATATAGATAGGGCCTATGTGCAGAACACCCCAAAAACTAGGGCAGAGGTGCAAAAATAACATAAAGGATTTACAGACAGTTATTCATAAATCCACCATGCTGGCCAATTTGTCTTATGGTTAAGTTATGATTCAATTTTAATATTTTCAACTTCTGTTTTAAATCCCTTCATGTCTCACAGACCGTGCCTCTGCAATCTCCTTCAACAGTACTGGCCCATCCGCATTCCTCCATTTCTGGCTTTCACTATCGCCACGTGTGCCTTAAACTGCCATGCTCCCATCCTCTTAACCAAGTTTTTATCCTTTACAGTGCTACTTAAAACGGCCTCATTGCCAAAACTATTGGTCATCTCTCCCACCATATTTATTTGGGTTGTGAAAAATGTTATTTGCTGACATAACTGAGAAGCATATTTGGATGCTTCATTAGCAGTTCCTCATGAACACAATCTGCTGTTGACTTAATCTCAAGGGACTGGAATAAAAAATGTAATTAATTATGCCTCAGTTGCATAAAGTTATGTTGCGACTATAGCTGTTGTTCAGGGCAGAGTACTACACTTTAGGAAGAATATACTCTGAATAGAGAAGGTGCGGTACGGGATCACCAAGAAGATGCTAGGTATAAAGTTAAATTATGAGGAAAGATATCATGGATAAAAATTGCGTTCACTCTGGCACATGTTAAGGAGGATTCTAATTAACGTGTTTAAGTTGGTTTAAGTTTTTAGAGGATAGGTGGAAAGAAACCAGTTTCTCTGATGGGACAAGGAAACACAATCTTTAAACTCAAGCTAGCCACTCCTTCACACAAGTCATGTCAGCAACAACCCCTCTATAAATTCTTCGCAGTTAACCTAATCAAAAAATTAAATTGTTAGGCAAGGAAATTAATGATTACGGAACCCAACTGTTAGACAGAATCTAGATAGACATCAGGCCTAAACCTGTACAGAATGGTGCAACAGGTCAGAGCATTCCTGCTTCCATGTGACTGTGCATCCTTTTGAGTTGTATAGTTTTGTACATACAGCAGGGGGCAGTTGATGGGCAGTTTTTTAAGTTATGTCATTTTTTTTTGGAAATGCATTAGAAGATGGCTAAACTCCTTTAAAGCTAGATCCCATTGTTAAATATGGCCACAGGAGGGTGAGTAAATGTTATTCCTTGTTCTTCAGATAAGTAGCAGGAGAGCACCTGCAACATCCAGACACTTTCAACTCTTCTTACCTAACCAAGATGTCTGTAAATGACAATATCCGTGATTCTCGACTCTGAGATCTGTCCAGTCTAAGGCTGGATTTAAAGCAGGAAGGCAAAGTGTAGCTTCAGAAGCAGTTTGAAAATTAAATGTTAAAAGAAAAATATTAATTCATGCAAACATATAGAATCATCCACTAAATTGGAAACAAAATTTCACATACATTAAAATAATTAGATAGCAAATAAGGTATATTATGATAAGCAAGAAAAATAACAGAGGATGTTAAATACATTCCAATAAACAATAAATTCAAATAATGCTAACTCTGTCCAATCTCTTGAAATACAAGTTCCCAGGAGAGAAAAAAATGATTTGTCTGCATTTTAACTAAAATTGCATTTTTAATTAAAAAAATATTTTGGGTATCATTCCCAAAAATCAATAGCTGATAGTTGTATTCATTTTTTTAAGAATTGACTAAAGGTTTTGATCTAATTCCTGTGAAATCTAATTGAACAGATGAGAGTCATTGATCAAATGTGAAAATAGCAACAAAACAATTAACTAGAGCAAAAAATAAAGATTAAGTTACACTTAAACTAACATGGCATATTTCAAAAGAAAATAAATGTGAAGGAGGAAAGAGTTCAACAGCAAGGAAAAGATGGATTAAATGAATGGAGTTCAATGTAAAATCTGCGAGTGCATCTGAACCATCTCGTGAGCAGTAATCAGCAAAACAAACCACCTTGTACATTCTACATTTCTTCATACCAACATTGTGGCAATGCTTTCAAACATTGGGGTATATGGTAGGGAAACAAAAGGGGATGGTCTACCATGGTTAGGTAGATAGGGGTTTAAACCAACCCCCAACCATGAGTTGCTGGCTCAGATCCATATTAGTCTCATGGTGTGCCAACTGGTCATGTTAGTTCCATGGTAGAGAAGGCAGTCATTCCAGTTCCTCAGCATACAAATGGTCATACAAATGTTATGGCATAGTTGTGAGTCATTCAATAACAGCAGGACATGCCAATCCCATGGTATACCATGTGGTACTGCTTACCCAATGGTATATCAGTTGATCATGCCCAATGGTGTAGTCTAGTCCCATGATAGAGCAGTTGGTCACACTAATCTCATGGTATAGCAGCTGGCAATCGGTAGAACCGCTGTCCCATGCACAACAATTTCAGAAGAATGTATTGTCATGAAAATTCGGGAGAGCCAGCAACCAGGAGATTCATGATTCTCTGAAATCTATGCATCTATGTTGTAAACCCACTGATTTTACTTATTAAGGGGATACAAAAAGCATTCTACCATCATTATCTGTGCATTTAAACTTTCAAACTTTCATTCCCTTTAAACATTTTGTTTATGTTAGTCTCCCTGCATTATTCAACCTTATATGTGCACAATCACACCTCTAACAACTTTAAATTCCAGATGAAGAAGAGTCCTGATGCAAAATGTCACCTATCCATTTTCTCTAGAGATGCTGCCTGACCCACTGAGTTACTCCAGCACGTTGTGTCTACCTTTGCTATAAACCAATATCTGCAGTTCCTTTTTATTACATTAAAATTTTAGCTGCCAGGTTCCTGTCTATTTGTAACATGATAAATGTCTTTAACAATTAGTATATTTTTAAGTTCAAAGTGATCTCGATTTTGAAAATGTTTCCTGTCTGCCCAAGTGCAGGCTGACAATATTTACGAAAATAATTTGTAGTCCTAGTGCCAAAAACTGGATACACTGTGATCGTCTCTCTCAAAGAAGTCAAAGGGAAGGAATCGAACAGTAGTTGTCAAGAGATCTTTTACTGATTCGGAGCCTGTGACAAGTGGAGTGCCGCACGGGTCGGTGCTGGGACCACTATTGTTTGTTATCTACATTAATGATTTGATGACAATATTATTAACAATATTAGTACATTTGAAGATAACGCCAAAATGGGTGGTACAATGAACTGTGAGGAAGGATATTTACATTTACTACTGGATTATCCACTGAAGCTATATAGGTGTAGCTGAGCAATAAAAAGTGGATGATCACCTTGGTGACAGAGTACCGCAGGCTCCCAAATAGTCAACGGGAATTAGAAGAGCAAATATGCCAGGAGATTGCAAGCAGTTACAGGACTAATAAGGGAAATGTTATTTTACTTCCCCAATATAGACTAGAACAGTCATAGTGCAGAAGGTGTAGATGAGGTGGAATATGTCGAATGTGTTCAGGAAAGTATCATCAGGCAATATGTAGAGTGCCCTCCACCGGAGAAGGCAATGCTTGTTCTACTCTTAGGAAATTGGGAAGGGCAAGGAAATTGGGACTGATGTTTTAGTGGGTGCAGTGACCCAAAAATGCTCAGAAGCAATGACCAACACACAGTTCTATTAGCTTTATACTAGTTATGGTTAAAGACAGGACGGGTCCGTATATTAAAATTCTGAAGACCAACTTTGATGGTATTAGATGAGAACTCGCTCAACCTGATTGAAGTAGGTGTTTGCAGGCAAAGTAATGTCTGGAAAGTGAGATGCATTTAAAAGTGGGTTAACCAAAATTCAGGGCATGCATGTTCCTGTTAGAGTGCAGGGCAAGGCACGTGGGTGTAAGAAGCTCGGATGATGAGAGAAATGGAGGCTCAGGTCGGGGAAAAGGAGACATGGGACAGGTATAGCTGGGTTCAAGTGTATCCACGAAGGAGTTTCAGGAACTGAGGCTCATACTTAGGAAGGAAATTAGGAGGGCAAAAAGGGAGCAAGGGATAGCCCTGGCAGATAATACTAAGGGAAATCCAGAGATATTCATACAATAAGGGGCAAAGGGTAACCAAAGAGAGAATAGGGCCACTCAGAAACCAAACGGTCACCCTTGTGTGGAGCAGCAAGCAACGGTCAAGGTCCTCAACGAATATTTAATTTCTGTTTTTACCGTGGAGAACTACATGAAGATTGGGGATCTTGGAACAGTCAATGAAAGTGCCTTGAGGACAGTAGGTACTATGTTCAAGGAAGTGTTGAATGTCCTAAGGCTTATGAAGGTAGACAAATCTCCCCGCCCTGATCAGATATATCTGAAGACACTGTGGGAAGCCAAAGAAATTGCAGGGGTACTGGCTGATATTTATGAATCATCATTAAATACTGTCCCTTTGCCCCAACTGCAACTCCCACCTACTCCTCCTACCCCCCCTCCCCCTCCCCATCATCCATACCCCCTCTACTTTAATCCCTCTGGCTTCTCAATCCACAACTCTTCATTCCTGTCTCACACCTTCTGCTCTTATCTTTGGCCTTTGTTCCAACCATCTGGCTATCAAAAAAAACCCTTGCCTGTCCACCTATTACTTGCCATGATTTGTCCTGCCTCTCCCTTTGTCCAGCTTTCTTCACCCCTACCCCCCCCCCCCCCCCCCCCCACCAACACCCCCACCACCACTACAATCAATCTGAAAAATGGTCTGGACCCAAACCATCACCTATCCATGTTCTCCAGAGATGCAGCCTGACCTGCTGAGTTACTCAAGCACTTTGAATAATTTTTGGGGTATTAACAAGCATCTGCAGTTTTTTGATTCTACATCATTAAATACAGGTGAGTTGCCGGAAAACTGGAGGGTGTTATTGTTGTGCCTCTATTTAAATATGAAAACTTTAGATCAGTGAGCCTAACATCTGCGTTGGCAAGTTACTTGAGAGTATTCTGAGGGATAAGATAAATAAGCATTTAGATAGACAGGTGCTGATTAAGGAAAGAGGCAGCATGGTTTTGTACGTGGGAGATCGTGGCTAATGAAACTGATTGAGTTTTTTGAAGATTTCACCAAAAAGGTTGATGAGGACAGAGCTGTTGACATTGTCTATAGGGATTTTCACAAGGTATTTGATAAGGTTCCGCATGGTCAGCTGTTTTAGAAGGTTAGATCCAGTGGGATCCAGGGAAACCTAGTCGACTGGATAGAAAATTAGTTTCATGGAAGCAGAGGGCGATGGTGGAAGATTGTTTTTTGGACTGGAGACATGTGGTGTGTCTCAGGGATCGGTGCTGGGCCCGTTACTTTGTGGTTTATATCAATGATTTGGATGAGAATGTACAAAGCAGCATTTGTAAGTTTACAGATGGTACTGAAGTGGGTGATATTGTAGATAGCGAAGATGACTATCAAAGATTACAGCAGGATCATTTGGACAAGTGGGCTGAGGAATGGTTAATGGAGTTTAATACAGATGAATAAGGTGTTGCATTTTGGGAAGTCAAACTAAGGATAGACCTACGCAGTGAATGGAAAGGTTCTGGGGAACGTTGTAGAACAGAGGGATCAAGGAGTACAGGTAGATAGTTGCTTTAAAGTGGCAGCAGAGGTAGATAGGGTTATCAAGAAGGCTTTCAGCGCATTATTATGTTACAGTTGAACAAGACATTGGTGAGGCCACATTTGGAGCATTATGTTCAGTTTTGGTCATCTTCCTATAGAAAATATATTCTTCAACTGGAAAGAATGCAAAGCAAATTTATGAGTATCTGCCCTGATCGTCCCCAATACCCTATTTTTCCCACCAGCCCTCAACGCGTTGTTTCCTTTTCCCCCTCTCTCACACAAATACACCCATAGTGTCCCCTTGCCCCACCCCATCCCCGCCTCCGCCCCCATCCCAACCCCCATTGCTCAACGCTCTCCTCATAGAACAGAACATGTGAGAACAAAATATCCAAGGCCAGGCCCTTCAGCCTACAATGTCTGTGCTCCTTTGGTTTATAATTCCTATATTTACTTATACCCTTGAAATACCTTGGGTTGGTGTGAAATGTGATACTGCTTTATGTTAAAGGTGTACTGTAAATCCCTCATATGTTCTTCCAATTTTTTTTAAAAGGTGAACTAACAGGTTAATGAAGCTATCAATTTCGAGTGATTCTGGTGAATCTTTACTTATTTAACATCAATCCTTCCTGCCAGACATCCTCACATTAAGCTGACACAAATAGAGCCTCTCCAAAAGAAGTGAGGTTGGATTTGAGGTCAATGGCACAGCATTCAACAGGTAAACAACAATGAACATTAAAAAAACAATCTAAATGAACAAGCCATTGGAGTTTATTAAAATGGCCTTAAATAAATATTTGCTGAAATAATTACCTACCTAGAAGTCTTTTCAAATGAACAAACTCTTACCTGAGACTTTAGCAACCATTCCCCTCCAGTAAAACAGCAGCAGCATTCCCCTTGGCCCTGGCACAGAATCTATTTACTGAGATTGCATCATAAGCTTTTGACAAATCAGCCCAACTCTTACTTCCTCACCAGACTCCAGCAAGGGGTGCAGCCTGCCCTCCAGCAGCAACTCACAAATAGGAGCTTCCAGGTTTCCACTTGTATTAAAATCCAGAGTTGCCCTCAGCTCCATTGGATAATAACAGCAAACACTGTAATTCAGGCCATTACTTGGCAAATCCAGGTCACTGGGAATATTACTGGAAATGTCTAAATGTGATAATGACCTACTTTCTCAAATGATAAAAATTTCAGTGGCTGGCTTTTTAGAAGATCTCATTAAGATGCCTTTGGCCTAAAATTCTGTGAAAGATTCTTAATCTAAACCTAAACAAGTCATTGACACAACTCAGACACTGAATAGCGATGTTGTATCTAAAGTTCTTGTGTGTGTGTATGTGTGGTCAGGGGAATGGAGAATTTGAATTCTGTCAGGGGAATGGAGAATTGAAATTAGACTGAAGATCACGTGATACCCCATCCCTATCAGTATCTTAACACCTTAGTCATCTCCTGGTTCAACAACTACATTGTTTGAATGAAAGTCAGAAGTCGTGTTTCCTTGCTCATAGCTAACCGATAAAAAAATCCCTCTGGGACAAATAATGAAATCCCACCAAGCAAGGCGATGACCTTGCTCCTGGAAGGTCATGTTTTTGATTTGGTGGATTAGTCAGGTAGTTCCTCGATGCTCAGGAAAGATCTTCAAAGTTTTCAAAAGTTTCAAAGATCTTTTATTATCACGTGTACCAATTAAGGTTCAGTGATATTCGTATTACCATACAGCCATACTAAAAAAAAAGCAACAAGACACACAACTACATACTGCAAAAGTTGCACATTCCTCACTGTGATGGAAGGCAATAAAGTCTAATCTTCTTCCCTCATTTTATGATCTTATTCAAGTCACCAATATATTTCATAGATTGCTGGTTTCAGATAGGTTGGTTATAATTCAGTCTAACCTGTTCAAATCCAAATGTGAGAACAAAATATCCAATGTCAGAGCTCGAGCAGTTCAAAGTGATGTTGTAACAATACTGCTCCAGGGCAAAGACCATAAATCTTATGACATATTAAGAACAGTCATTTGTCCAATGAAAGTTGATCAAATGCTTGGGTGTGCTTTCAAGTGAAAATGGCTCACAGAAAAATGTTTATACTTTCATTAAATATACATTAAGATCAGCAGCTCTTGTTGATAGCAGTATTTTGGAAAAACGCAGCTGTTTGAATTAATAAAGATTTTACCAACAATAAATACTAGAGATCACATGTCATTGTATGTTTATATTGCTGCATGTTAATTTGTGAAGTCAATATCTATGGAGAGGATGTGCATTCAATTTGATGGGATGTTTGGGCAAGTGGTATGCCCAAATGCATTATGTAAAAAACTAACATCCAGTATAGATGGATCCTCTGTATCAATGATTATTTTACTGAATTTATTTCTGAGTGGCATTGTCAAAAATCTGCTGAGCACACAATCAAATACAAACAATGAAAATGATAAACTCTCAATATTATTCACCACTGGGTTGAAAGGCGGCATTCTAGAAACAGAAAGTATAGCTATGTTAAAGCACAACAAGATGTCTGACAATGAACTCATATATTTACAACTGAAAATCATGTTTACGACAGCAACACTAAACCAAAGTAGAAAAAAATTCATTCACAGATTACCTTCTTTTACAGAATGAGAAAGCAGTGTTGGGCTGCTATATTTACCTGGCAGTATGCAGGCATTCTGCACTCCTTCCTCGTTTTGCTCTGGGCAGCGTAAGGAGCTCACTGCACAGACATGATGAATGGGGAGCAATTCAGTGAGGAGAAAAGATGGAGCAATGAAAAAGAAAGTGAGATCTGATGAAGACGCGACTGAATGAACAAATTAAAATATTTTCATTGTATGCTTCAATGATACAAGCACTTAAAACTTTCCAATAGGGAACATGTAAGTTCTGTGATTAAATATCAGAGAGAATTAATTTAAATGTACCATTGCATTAAATGCAGTCCCTAATAGAATGATGTTCAATTTAATTTATCTTATTAACAGGGGGTCATGATATACTTCATGTAGTAAAAAACTACCAAATTCCTTGGAAATGTTAAAGAATGCCCCTCATTCCCAGACTCTGAAAACCACATCATATTTGAATGAAAATTGTGTAAGTGAAATTATTTCCTAACCAAAGCTTTTTTGTGACAATCACTGGTGCAGTGCAGAAGGCAACGTAAATATGGATATGTGTCATAAAGAACTGCAGATACTGGTTTAAATCGAAGGTAGACACAAATGCTGGAGTAACCCAGTGGGACAGGCAGCTTCTTTGGAGAGAAGGAATGGGTGACGTTTCGGGTCGAGGCCCTTGAAGAAGGGTCTCGACTCGAAACGTCACCCATTCCTTCTCTCCAGAGATGCTGCCTGTCCCGCTGAATAAATATGGATATGAAAATCACATACAGCTCAGTACTTACAGCAATCATGTTCCCTCCACAACAAAATCTTTAAAGATCCCCTACCCTCAGTTTGGGAGGAGATCAACAACTGTCAGGGGTTGGCCTCCAATTTTCTTACACTGGGATAATGGTTCAAGATTTAATTTCGATTAACTTGCCGGTGTTCCTAACAATACCTGACCCTTGGTTTTACTGCAGCCCTGAGAGAAGCCCAGTAAAGAAGAGTATATTGAGAGCCTGTCTCGAGCAGACTTTGTTGATACTCACACAACTTCAATCATCAAAGAAAAGAATAATGGAAACTTATTCTTTATCAAAACTGCTACTATATTTGAAATGTATGCAACAGCAACACGTTTTTTTCTCAGGAAATATGCTAATACCTAATTATAAATTGTACCCTGATTCTATCTATAAGATTTGCCATCCCAGGAATCATTTTGATGATGCCTCACTGAATTTGCTCCATAGCAAAAGCATTCTCAAATTAAGAAGCCACGACAAGGCACCAGTACCTGGTCCTACGATCAGATCCTCTCACTATGACAGTCAGCATACCATTTGATTTCTTATTCCTCAGCTTCACCCGCATGCTTATTCCCAGTGACTGGTGTACAAGAAACCCTGATATCATTAAACCTTCCTCTTTCCTTATCTCTCACCATTGAGTAAAACATCTCCCATACTATACTGCACCTGCTTGAACCTGCCCACTCCTTCACCCTGTCCAAATCAACCTGGAAAACATTGTGCCTTAATTTCACCATTTGGTTGCTCGCTATTTTAGTTATATGATATTTTTGTTACTAAGCATTTGCAGAAATAGAGCAAGTAACGAGAAACTATGAAGCTGTCTACTATCCCCCTCCTCTGTGCAAAGAGAAACTTGCATCTATTAATCAATCTCATTGTGGGACCTGTACTTTAAAAAAAACTGTACTTTCTTTGTAACTGGAACAATATATTGTACACCTTGTTTATTTTTTCCTTCGCTCCACCTGATGCACTCATGTATGGTATGATTTCCTGGATAGCATGCAAAACATACGTTTCCACTGAGTTTCGGTACCACTGACAATAATAATCAAATACCAAGAGGAGTAATCCTCCGTTTCTTCAGTCTCTACATGTAACTGAATTCCCTTATCCCTGGTATCAGCCTGATGAATCTCTTCTGTCTCCACTTTCGAGCTCCGGGAACCTACACATTAACATCTAGAACCAAAGACACAGTGTAGGACAAACCTAACCAGAGATGTATAAAGATCATTAGCATGAATTTATTTACGTTGAGTGCTCCTGTTTGTGAAGCCTTGCATTTTTTAATAGCCCTCTCAGCTTGCTCTGTCACCAAAGGTTTATAATTACACACTCCTTACTAACTGATTCCCAGATAGTGCTCAAAATATGTACATTTAAAATAAATGTCTCTCGATGTTGTTAGTTCACTGTTCATTCACTGTTAGTGCATATTAGTTTTAGTTTAGAGATGATACAGGCCCTTCGGATAACTGAGTCTGTGCCGACCCACGATCACCCGCACACAAATTCTATTTTACACACGAGATGAAGAAGGTGAGCGATGAGGGTAGGAGAGTGGATGTTGGCTACACAGATATTAGTTAGCGATTTGTTAAGGTCACTGATAGTGGGCCCTCTAAGTCAAATGGTAGTTTAAATTCAGAAGTGGCTCACCGATAGAAGGGTGTTATTCTGGCTGGAGATCTTAGAGCAGTGGTGTTCCGCAGGGATCTGTGTTGGGACCTCTATTGTTTGTGATGTAAAGATCTCGGACATGAATGTAGATGGGTTGGTTATTACGTTAGCAGACAACACCAAAATTGGTGGTGTTGTGGACTGAGGAAGGCTATCAAAGGATACAGTGGAATATAGAACTGTTACATATATGGGCAGTAAAATGGCAGGTGGCATTTAATGCGAGTGGTACATGTCCTCACAGGCAGTTTATGTAACGCCTCTCAGATCTCACTTCTCTTTCATCGACATACATTGATGGTGTTCAATGGCTTATCTCACCCTTCATCCACAACTGATTGTCAACCCAAAGCTCTTACAACTTGATAACACCTCTGATTGTCAGATCTGTTGGATCTGCCCACTGTCAACATGAATGAATGCACTGTCCATGCTTGCTGGAGAACATACCAACAGGCACTGACGAGGAAAAGATATGCATCCCATTGCATGCCAAGTCCCTATGTCCTGTCCAGCTTTGGAGCTTCAGTTTGCAGGGATTAGCAGAATTTCTCTTCTTTGTTCGTTGGGGACACCAGATGTGACATTGCCCTGCAGGATTAATCTCTCAGACCCCTGGTATAACATCTTGACTGCTTCTGGATCATTACAGGACATGCCCAGCAGGCAGCAATACTGCAAGTGCAGAGCTAATGTAGCTAAGAGATGATAGACTTCTGGATAAATTACTAGAATCTATTGTTTGCATGGTGAGTGAGGGGATCTTTGATCTATTCTGCATCTATTTCACTGAGGACCTTGCCCATCTCCTGCAGCTCCACATATAGATGCCCATATTTTCTCTCTAGTTATCCTTTCCATCTGAGTATATATAAAATCTCTTTGGATTCTCCTTAATCTTATCTGCTAGTGATAACAATTTCCTTCTTCAGGCAATCCAGCTGAATATGGTGCAGATGCGATTCACCAGGATGTTGCCTGGATTTGAACATTCCAGTTATAACTAAACATTGGATCGATTGAGTGTTTTATTTGGAGTGGAAGAGCCTTGGAGGTGACCTGGTTAAAGTACAAATAATTATGAGGGGGACAGATAGCGTAGACAGTAAAAAAAAAATCCATGGTGGGGTGGTCTAAAACAAAACCGGTAAAAGTCCAAAGAGGTTTTGGAGGGCTATGAGGGGGAATTATCTTAAACACAGAAGTGGTTGGAATCTGAATGTATTGCTGGTGAAAGGAGATACTCACACAACATTTAAGAAGTGTTGGAAAATCACTTGAATCGCCATGACATAGATGGCTACCAATTAAAAGTGGGTAAATGGGATTGGTATAGATAAGTACAATAGTCAGGATAGACCTTGGGGGTGGGATGGGTGCGAAGGGCCCGTTTATATATGGTGCTATTGGTGCTGTATGGTGCTATTCTGTGACTCTAATGATATAATATATAGTCACCCTCACTCACCAAAACACGCATCGTGAGATTGCTGCACTCTGAGACCACTGAGCAAAGTCACATTGTGGTTTCCCCGTCTCCCTTGTTATACAATGAAATAACTGAACTATACTCATACTCACTCTTCATGCTCACACAGGGAGCTAATTGCACAAACATCACATCTAAATCCTACCTTTTAATAATTTTCCTAGTTTCATTTATAATACACACGCTCACACACAGGCAGACATGCATGCACACAAACACATATATGCTCACGCACACGCAGGCATGCATGCACACAAACACATACACGCTCACACACACAGACATGCATGCACAAACACATAAACGCCCACACACACAGACATGCATGCACACAAACACATACATGCTCACACACAGGCAGACATGCATGCACACAAACACATACATGCTCACACACACGCAGGCATGCATGCACACAAACACATACACGCTCACACACACAGACATGCATGCACAAACACATAAACGCCCACACACACAGACATGCATGCACACAAACACATACATGCTCACGCACACGCAGGCATGCACACAAACACATACACGCTCACACACACAGACATGCATGCACAAACACAACATGCATGCACACAAACACATACATGCTCACACACAGGCAGACATGCATGCACACAAATACATACATGCTCACACACACGCAGGCATGCATGCACACAAACACATACACGCTCACACACACAGACATGCATGCACAAACACATAAACGCCCACACACACAGACATGCATGCACACAAACACATACATGCTCACGCACACGCAGGCATGCACACAAACACATACACGCTCACACACACGCAGACATGCATGCACACAAACACATACATGCTCACGCACACGCAGGCATGCATGCACACAAACACATACACGCTCACACACACAGACATGCATGCACAAACACATAAACCGCCACACACACAGACATGCATGCACACAAACACATACATGCTCACGCACACGCAGGCATGCATGCAGACAAACACATACACGCTCACACACACGCAGACATGCATGCACACAAACACATACATGCTCACGCACACACAGGCATACCTGCACACAAACACATAAATGCTCATACACACGCAGACATACCTGCACACAAACACATACACGCTCACACACACACAGACATGCATGCACACAAACACATACACGCTCACACACACGCAGACATGCATGCACACAAACACATACACGCTCACGCACACGCAGGCATGCATGTACACAAACACATACACACTCACGCAGACATGCATGCACACAAACGCATACACGCTCACGCAGACATGCATGCACACAAACACATACATGCTCACACACACACACACACACACACACACACACATGTTTCCGCTCAAAATTCATGATGTCAGCATATCTTTTCTAGTTTCTTTATAAACGTATCCAAACATGATGTAACTGAATAGGGGGGTGCCTGGAGGAGATGAATGGCCTCTTCCTGGTTGTAAGCTCTTAATTTCCAACCTATTGGTTGGGCCTTCCACCTCCCATTGACAGCACTTTCAGGTAAGCTCTCCAAAGGAAACTGCCTCACAGGTCCCTTAAAAGGTAGTTCCACTGAAATTAAATCAGGATTTGCTAATCGGTCCAAGCTAGTCAGACAATGGCCTTGCATGCTTTGAATGGCAACATATACATTGGATTTCATGTGCAGATAGAATAGAAGAGCTTAAAAAATATCACTCATTTTCCCCAAGCTGTTTCTTGCAGAGAGGTAGTAGTGATGGGCAGCTGAAGTTGGGAGTGTTAACACACAAGGTTAAAGCACACACTCTTCTTTGCCTGTTTCATCCATTGCAGCCCTCCCACCAGAATTTGACTTCAAATGCTATTTCAGGTGCAGTGCAGCTCAGAGGCTCCACAGACCGTCGGTTATTGGCTGCATGCAGCTCAGAGCTCAAAAGATGGAACCAAACGTTCACCATTCATTAAAAATGACAACCATCTTCCTGTCAACTTCCAAGTACCCCAATGCATGCTGCCATGACATTACGGTCATCACACATCTGAGAATTATTATAGTACCCGATTATTGCTAGGCCTTGCTCTCTATGTCTTCTACAAAGAACACCAGAATAAAATGATTAATTATTACCATGGTATTGCGCAAAGTGCCAGAAGCAGAAGATAGGATTTATTTCCTCTGATTTGCTCTCTGTATCTAGTAATGATCCACCTAACCCATGCTGGTCATAACCTCCTTCTTTTCATTTTCATAATGGTGTCAAGGACCAATATCACCCAACCCTGCAGTCTAATAATCATGATTCACCCGCTGACTGGAAGTGGGCTGGCATTGCCAGTCATTAGCCTGTAAGAGATGCAGAGGTTGCACACCAAGCTGCAGTGTGGTTTCGTTAGGAGATTTCCAGACTTTTGATCCAGACTGTGTCGGTCATGTTAAGCAAGGATAATAACTTCTGTTAAATTATTTGCCAAACATGAGAACAGATATAGTCCTCCAACACACACTGCTTCAGTTCTTGTATGAAGAATGACCACTTGAATGGAAATTGTGGAAAGTGTATAGTTTTGGGAGGCTGAGCCCGGTGGATTCTGCTTGATCATATATATGCAAGTGTGAAAATCTTCACAGGGAGACCAATTAAATACAGTGAGTTAAATAAAGAAAGAGATAGAAAGGTTGAATTGGCAAAAGAAAAAGTGACAGAAGGGAAATGAAAGGATAGTAATCCAATTTAAAGAGCACATGGGAGCTATTAACCACCAGCGTGATTGGGATCCCACAGGGTTTACTCTTCCTTACATTGTTCAATACTATCTTTGTGTGCTTCAACTGCATTTTCTCAAAACACAGTAAGAAACTCTCTGTGACACTCCATTTACACAAGGCTAAAAATGAAATGCTGCAACTCATTTTGCAATTTGTAGTAATTTGCATTATGTCAATTTATTTTAAACACTCTAATAGCAACCAGAGTTAACTTGTTATTATTTTACCAGTTAATCCTTGTCCACTGTGAGCTGGATTTAATTTTGATGTTGTTAAGATTGCCGGCTGGTTGGGAATCTGAATATGAGTCAGCTGGTGTATATGGAGCTCAGACAAACAGAAACTAATTCAGAGGTGATGTGGTCATGGAATAATTCAGTTGGTAAATAATTCAGATCCTTTGTAACTTAGTCACCTCTCTGAGTACGAGATGGAAGATGTTTTACATCAGTGGAATTACTTACAAACACCACCAAAATGAAAATTGACACAAAATGTTGATCAAGATGCTGAACAAGAGGAACAGGATAATTGATGAACACTGTACCTGTCTCTTTCATATGGGTAATGATTGTCTATGTCCCTGGAACAGCGCTCGACAGGACTGCGTGAGACAGCTTGGTATTGGGTGGGAGAACGAGATCGCCGGCTCTGATGGATTTCATCTAGACTCCTATACGAAAAGATTTACAGTTCAGTAGAGGATGGTCAAGACTACTGCAAGTAGAAACTTTGTCTCAAAATCTTTCATCTCAAGAGAAAGCAATTTAGTGTAAGAAAATCAAAGAGCACCAACCCATAAAGTGGTCATTAAAGTATCTTTTTCTCAAATGACTTTGAAATTCCACAAGAAAATTTTAAATCAGAACAGATTACCGAATTGACAAATTTGTAAAACAAAGGTTATATATACTTCCTGCCCATCGTTTAAAAAAAAAGAAACTTGCAGCAAGAAGATGAAACACACCTCTGTAGTGGGACACTGGGTAATCGTGACCGGGTCCTGCCCTGGTCATCACCACGGTGAGGAGAGACAGAGCGTGAACGATGATGCGGGCTTCGCTGTTGATCTGGCACAGTTAGTGTGCTTGCTCTACTTTCTCTACTGCTAACCCTATAATCTGTTGGTTAAGATGCCAAAAATAAAAGTACAATGTAAGTTTTAACATTTGTTTGTATGAACAATACTCAATACGAACAATGCTGCAACTGTAAAGATGAACTTTAATGAAATAAGAACTTAAAAGCGTGATTCCATGCTAACAGCTTTTTTAACCATCTCTATGGCTAATTACTTTTAATCCTTAAAATATGAGATGTTTTTTAAAATGCATGCAAACAAGACAACCTGTATCCAAACTAGATTGTTAAGGGGCTGGCCTAGTTATGTGATTGACAATTATTATGCATTATTATGATTAAAAACAATTGGAAGCCATCAGCTTGGTCACGTGGAGAAGTCCAGAGGCCATGCAAATGTCTACATTAGGTTAAAGCAAAGCCATGCAGGTTGCAGTCACTTGGAAATCTCGGTTCTATGGCTATATGCTGCTCTATTGCAGTTCACCTGTGGAGCTCAAGCAGGAAGGCTAGAACATGGCCATTGACTCCGTCACAAAGTAGTATTCTTTCCAACCAGAGTCTTAGATGTTATAAAGTGCAATTTATTTTGGGAAGCATTAGGTGAACATAACATAGAAAATAAATGAGAATAATGTTTCTCTTCTGTCAGAACGCAGTGGCATAAACCAGCACTAATATCAAAATACCAAAACTGTAAGTGGACACGCAAAGGCATGTTACCACACAACTTCCTCAGCAATCAAGATCAATAACTTAAATTACTCATTCTCTCCTTTGAAATGCAAAGCATTGGATTTTAAGCATTTCCCAATAATTAAGATTTAACTATGAAATATACCTCGGTTTTTATGAAACAGATTGTGACATGAAGTTCCAAAGTTGAATTATTTTATGAAAAACTTAAGAGGATTTCAAAATGGTGAGGGAAGTTGGTCTGGATAAACTGCTGAAGGGTTGGCAGGGCAAGCAGAGCAGGCGTAAAAATTGAAATGACTGGATAGCCTAGATTTTTCAATTAGCTTTATTCTGTAAATAAATGAGTTAGTATTAGCATTTTAACAGTTAGAATCAGAATATTTATACTAATCTATTTTGGCATTGAGTAACAAACTTGCAAAATGAGTGATCCAGAATGGCCATTGGGCCTTGCTTCATTCATAAAGCAGTGAGTTAGTTTCAGGATATTGAAAGTATAAAGGGATAATGTGAGAAGGTAGGTAAATGGGGAAATGTATTTAAAAAAGGTAACTTTGTTTGGCATTTTCACTCGTAGCCCATCATTTTCTTAACATTCATGGTGATTTGTTAATCACGAGCTGCATTTTGCAGAAAAATGTCAAAGGCCAAGTTCTTTGCCACTGGAGTCACAGAAAACCAATCACTTCTCCCTGCACCCCATGCAGAGATCACGGATGAGTATGGCATAGATTGGGTAACAGAACACTCAAACTCAAACATGAAGCAAAAATAAATTCATGAAAACTGGGATTAATGAAAAATAAAACCAACATAACAATGCGGAATATTTAGGTGCAGTTTTTTGTGGGGTTTTAATCTAAAGATTACTTTTAGATAAAATGTAATTGCAAAATTGTGTATAGCACTTAAGATCTAAGGGTTTAATCGAATACATTTCAGCCAACTGTCTATTCAAATATCACCCACTAATTTCAACACTGTTGTTTTGGCTTGAGTCATGCAGCCACTTTTAATATGGATGAATAGTTGTTCAATTTCTGTGTACAAATCTTTAAATGAATTTAATAAGAAAAGAGAGCATACAGTTAATTCTAGTTTTATTGAATTGGGGGCTTGTGTCATTTCCTTCCCAAATACATTTCTTGATGCAACTAAATTAGGCCAAATGTTTTCTGATCATAAACAGTTTTATTGTTCACAGAGTTTACAGCTCTGAGCAAATTGAAGACAAATTATAGCCCAAAAATGAGCAAGTTCAATTTTATCTAAAAAATTCAGACTATTGTAAGTAAGTTTGATGTAACTGCATATACAACTCTGTTATTGTGCTAAACTGTTCTATAATCTTACAATTTTATTTTGGGGGACATTTATGGAGGATTTGCTACTCAGGCTGTGCAGGATACGAGACTGCAGAATCTGGGCTAAAAGACTCCAACTCCAACCCAAGTCTCTACCTACCTTTGCTTCAGATCACAACCAAGGCCTTGCAGTTAGTGCATTTTGTGTATAAAGTGTGAAATTGCCCTGAGTTACTTGTGGGACATCAAGTTAAATAAATCCAAAAGAGCAATTTATTTTTGTGTTGTTCACTTGTGCTGAACATTGTGTTCAATCAAATTCAAATGATTTGCTTAAAATGTACATGTCAACCCAATTAATAGCCGTTTATACACCTCCAACTGTACATTTAAAAGCAAAATGCTCCATCCTCACAGTGTGAAATAAATACTGAAGCAGTAATTTTAAAGGAGTGATTATTATTGCTTCTTTGTATTAAATCTCAGCTAACGAGCATGTGCTTTGACATATGTAATTACAATACAATATCATGGCTGGCAGATGGGTATTATCTGCTTCTTAAAACATTACTGACCTCCTGCTAGAGCCCCACATCAAAAGCAATTCTAAATGCAGATAGCATTCATAATGAGAGCATGTTCTGCCACCCACCCACCTGCTGTGACCACTCCAATACCATCATCAACATCATAATCTGAGATGTCACTATCACTGATTCGCTGAGATCCTGGTTCGTGATGGAACAAACAGACAAAACAACTATGTGCGTGGACTCATTAACATTTAAGAGTTATTTTTAAATCAGAAATGCTTTGAAAAATAAACAAATAAGAGTAACCTAGAAATTTAAAATCTGTTGAGTTATTCTACATTTTTAGCAACACAGTTTCTAATTGGGATCTCTAGCACAGAATAAATACATTCAAACTAAGGGAAAAGGAGACACATATTTAGCATATCATGGTATTTCACTTAGTAAACTAAAATCAAGAAAAAAAAGAATTACATTCTAACCATAACATGGCAAATGACCAATAGGATTCTTACTGCAGATACTCACACATTGGACAAATGTGCTGGGAAACTATCATGTTCAATTGTGCATAACTCAAGGTCTTTCATCCATTAATCATCTGAAAATTGTGAAGGACAAACATACAAATTCCCAATATGTGGTTTCACTAAGCGAGGCTCTTTGGCAGGATACTACACTGAGAAATATATTCCTAACACCTGGAATATTTTTTTTTGTGTGTTTGTTTCATGGGATTGATGATTGGTAATACCAGATGAACACACCTTGGTGAGACTGCTGCTGAATCAATCAAACCAATTAAAGCATGGACCAAATTTGGGTTGGATATTCTTTATGCATATTTTAAATTACTATAATTATGCTATAATGCTTTTAGTTCCACAGCAGACCACAAAATTTTTAGTTCAATGCTTAGGAATCACTTACAATTTGTTTTAAACACTGTGATTGCAGTTTTATTTAGCTTGGGAGTGGCGCATGTGTAAAACAGAAAATCTGGAATCAGTTTGTGGCAGTAAGACGAGAATAGGTAACATTTCTGTATTAATGCATCTTTTTCTCTCAGATACAGTGATGCAGGGGGATTTCCATTATTTGCCATTTTAAATCCACATTTTGGGCATTTAAACAAGCTCACCCCTCCCAGAGTGCAGTGGAACACAATTAGCTTTGCATGGTATAAATATTTACCATGCTCTTATTTTGTAATCCCTGATATGATTAAGCAAAGTTAACATTTTTTTGAAAGGGCAATCATATTTGAAATAATTGACAGTCGTTTTTCTAGCACATTCAGAGCTTTGAGAAAATTTGACTTCACTAAAGCTATGCCTCAGGCTATCCTGTTTAGTTATTCTTCACATTGATTATCTGGATTTTAAAGAGGTATTTGTTGAGATATTATTTTTTTAAATGGGTACATAAAATAAGCACTCACAGAGTTGAGAATATTGAGGATTAGTAACGTGGCAGAAAGAGTAGGAATAAACAGGTCATCTTTATATTTACAGATTGTAACTGATGACGCCCCCCCAAGGACCTGTACTGGGCCCACAGCAGCACTGATAGTGCAGCTGACTCATAGTGCCAATGACACAAGTTTGATCCTAACATCCAGTGATTCCTCATACATCCCAAAGATGGGTTGGTTGTTAAGTTAACAGGTTTCTGTAAATTACTCTGTGCACAGTTGACCGATGGGGGGGAAGAAATAAAGGACAAGTGAGAGAGAATAGTTTAAAGGGAATTAAAGGAGGAAATAAGATTGATGCAATTGCTCTGCAAGGCAGCGCAGACTCAACAAACTGAAGAACCTCCCTCAAAGATGTAAGGAAATATAAAAATAAATTATGAAAATATGAACCCCAACTATATGTAGCAACATTAGTGACTTAGATGAAAAAAGGACATGTACCATATCCAAAGGTGGAAAAGTAAGGAGCCACCAATATTCTGATGTGAGTCATAGTATCAAGAGCTTTACATCACAGAAGAAAGAATGCCATTAAAATGACAGTGTTTTGGTCAATCAAGAAATTATTGTCAGGTCTAAGAAGGGAGCCAACCGGAAACATTGTCTGTCCATTACCCTCTACAGATGCTACTTCAGCCGCTGGAGGAACTTCTTCAATGGATTTATTTTCAGGATCTCAGAAGAGCCAACATGGTCAGCATTTAAAGCCCTCCCTTAACTGTCTTCATAGAGTTAGTCATGGAACCGCGGAGATATACAGCATAAAAACTGTATGCCTTTGGCCTATCGTCTAATATTGCATTAATCCTTTTTTAAAATTTCCCTATATACTCATCAGCTACTGCCAGATTCTACCACTCACCTACAATACACTAGGTCAATTTACAGTGGCTAACTAACCTACCACTCTGAACATCTTTGGGATGTTGGAGAAAATTGGAGCATCCAGAGGAAAACAAATTAGTCACAGAGATAATGTACAAACGTCAAAGAAGAGCTGCCTTCTTTAGCCACTGTAGCCCTTCTTGCAATGGTCTTGAAGGATCTGTTGGCATAGATTTACTGATACTGAAAAACTGGTTTTATTTCCCAATCGCGATGATGTGCAACTTGGAGCAGAACTTGTCGGTGATTGTGTTCCCTTGTGCACCCTGCCCCTGTCCTTGACATAAATATAGCAGAATTGGGAAATGCCGTCAAAGTAGCCTAGACAAGTAACTGCCATGTAATTTGTAAATACAACCACTATGCATCTGTGTTGGAGGGAATTAATGTAGGATAGCGAATGAGATGCCAATCAAGTGGGATGGTTTTTGGTATTAACATAAATCCAATTTTCCATCTTTTTAGACACCATCACAAAATCATTGCAGTAACACTATTGAATCCACTTTCCCATCAGCCTTGCAAACTACTTTGCCTCAATTTAGTATCCATTTTTCTAAAAAGCATTGGGTTTCAGATAATAACTAATTTTAGTTGATGAAAGTTATTCCTCACATCCCTCAAGTCTATGCCATCACTTTCAATCTCCACCCCCTATCCTTGAACCTTATGGGAACAACCTCTCTCTATGTGTCCTATGCAAACAAATAAACATATGAATTAAGACCAAGAGTAGGCAGCTGTCAAGATCTTGTGCGTATCAATCAAATTCTTCTCAATCTTCCAAACCCATCATGATTTAGCACAGTATAAACTTGTCATCTTCGAAACCAATACATTTCTTCTGCTATCTTTTGGGGACATTCATAACCTCTCAAAAATTTAGTGACCCAAATTAGTTGCTTTTTAAAGATTCAACATAGCCTCCCTGTTTTTGTAATCTGTGCCTCTGCTTATGAAGCTCATTCCATATGAAGCTCATTCTAGACTATTCGTTTAACATTTTTTTGCCCTTTTCACAGATTTATGCACACAAACGCCAAGTTCCTTACACCCTTTAGAACTGGCTATTTAGCATTTATTGCCTTCCCCGGTTCTGTCTTCCATAGTTATCACATCACACTTTTTCGCATTAAATTTCTCAGCTTGCTGTCCAACCATTCTATCAATCAGCCATCTTGTTTTGCCACCTCCCTCCAGGGATCTGTGCGCAGGAACATCAAGATTCCCTATGCCTATCAGCATAATATTATTCTCTGCATATTCCTTTCCTTGTCTGTTCTTCGTAAAGTCATAGAGCTATACAGCATTGAAACAGGCTTCAGGGCCCACCTTGTCCATGCTAGTTAACTTTCTGGGCTAGTCCATTTGTCTGCATTTGGTCTGTGTTCTTCTAGATGTTCCTATCCATATATCTGCCCAAATGTCTTTAGAAAGTATAATTGCATCCGCTTCCAGGCATCCTTTGGCAGTTCATTCCAGACGTGGACCATCCTCTGAATGAAAATGTGCCTCATGATGTCCTTCTCTACCCTCTCACCTTAAGCCTATACCTTCAAATTGTAGAAACCTCTACCCTGGGAAAGAGTGAGTATTCACTTTATTCTTGCCCCTCAAAATTTGTATACTTCAATAATGTCACCTCTCAGCCTCCCATGCGCCAAAGAAAAAAATCTAACCCATTCAGCCTCTCCCTAAATCTCAAGCCCGCATGTAGCGGTAACATCCTTGTGAATCTTTACTGTACCCTTTCAACTAAATGTCATCCTTCCTGTAGTTGGGTGACCACAACTGTACAAAATACACCAAGTTTGGTGAAACGCCTTCTTCCCTGTCCATTTGACTCACCATTTTCAGGGAACCATGTATCTGTGCCCCCAGAGCTCCCTGTTCTATTTCACTTTCCAGCAGTCTCCTTTTCACTGTCATGCCCTGGCTTGACATAGTAAAGTACAATATCCACACTTATCACAGTTAAATTGCATTTGCCATTCTTTGGCCTAACTTTCCAACTGATCTCGATCCTGTGGTAAACTTAGATATCCTTGCTCATTGTCCACAATACTATTATTTTTAGCATAATCTGCAACATTTATTAACAATGTTAACTAAAATGTCATCCGAATCATTAATATAGATGAGACAGTGAACTAAGCACCGACTCCTTGTCACACCACTGGTCATCAGTAAAAAAACCCTTTGATTCCTTTCTCGCAGCCAATTATGAATCCAATTGACTAGCTCACCTTGGTTTCCATATGATCTAACCTTCCAGATAAGCCAACTGCGTTAGGACCTTGTCCAAATACACTTTTTCACACTTGGATGGACTGATTCCATTCATCACTTCAGTCCCATCTAACCAGTCCATTGGTGTCTTCTTGCAATCTACAATTATCTTCCTCATTCCAATGTTGATATAATGTACAAACTTTGAAATTACATTTAAACATAAATCACTTAACTACTCTATGAAAAGCTTGGAGCCTTTGTCTTAAGTCTCTGTATTTGAGGACACACCTGTCTTAGAATCAGCACAATATACATTTATTCCTGGAATGAAGGATGTTCGATGTGGAATGTTTCAATAGTGTCAGCCTATACTTACTGAAGTTCAGAAAAAGAAAAGTGTTCTCATTGAAACATACAAGATTGATAGGCTAGATAACAAAGGCAATTTCCTCCAGTTTGTGGAAGTACACTTTCTGGAAGTACAAAGACTCAGCATTAAGGATCAGAAATTTATCATTGAAATAAAGAGAAGTTTCTTAATTTTAAGGAAAGTAAAATTGTTGAGTTACACCTCATTGTAAAATAATTAATGGGCACATCTGTAATTTATCATGTGTACATCTGCTATTGGATATTTTGCAGGAAGTCAGGAGAATAAACTCTGGTTAACAGACTGACATCACTGAAATAATAAATTATATAAATTACATTATATACTTGGATGTTTGGATGTCAAATTATGTCAATGTAAAAATGAATATAAGATAATAGCCATCAATGCTTTCAAAAATACCTCCTAAAAGATGATGATTTTATCTATCAGGTTAGTTCACTATACAAAATATGTATAGACAAGTTAAATATATTTAATGGCTTTCTAAAAGAACAATAAGTATTTATAATGTATTTACAAAATATGATATAACACAAGAAAATATACTCAATGTGCTGGAAATACTTTGCCTTGCTCTTTAACAGAACATTAACTTGATTGTTTTCATCTGTAGCCATGAAATGAAAATGTAAAACGGTAATAATCCAAAGCATTGTTTTGAAGGCAATTGTCTTCTTTATGGATCCAAATTTAATAGAGCATTTTAATAAATTATTTAAAATATCTTTCCTCATTATCATAAAGGGAAAACAGGGGCAGAAATGTAACAAGAAGAGTAGATTGGAAGTTAGGTAATATGCAACGGCATATTTAAAGGAGAGCTTTTCAGTTGCTACATGGTGTTTGTGATGAATGTCTCAAATCACTAGATTAAAATACAAAGCATCATCAATTTTAAATTAATGATTGAATTTGTGCCCATTTCCCCTTCATTTGTGTTTTGCACCCTGCAACAGGACAGAATCAGTTCTGATTAGTCATAAACAAAATCCTATTTAATTGTATCAGAGTCGATCTACCCTGTGTTTTTTAATCTGTTCGTGGCCTTTCACACCATTGGCTCCAACAGCCTATTCAAGCTTCTCTCCACCAGTAACACTAACTCCACCTCCCTTCCCCATCCCACCACACACAACTACATGTACAGACACATATATTTTGCTCTAGTGCCTCTCAGGGCCCTTATTATCTCTTATTTTTAAGTAGGCTCTCAGCAATATAATTTACAACATGGTATCTATTTCCACAAAAGCTGGCAAATGTTCCACTGTCTCTAAATTATCAAACATTTAGTACCAAATAATTCTTCCACTAAATTTTGGAAATATTAAAGTAATCACAAAATACATTGTCTCTTTCCCTGGCAACTCTTTGAAATTGAATAATACTGCTCACAACGTTGACTTTAAATTCAGATCTCATATCCAAGCCGTCACCACAATCTTCTTGTTTCAGATCTGCAACACCATCTCATATCAACAGTGTGGCAATTGCTACAGAAGGATTCATCCATGTCTTTGCTGTGCCATATTCAATGACTTGAGGACACTCCACGCTGATTTTCCAACTCAAATATTTGTAAACATGAATTCATTATAAACTCTTCTGTCCAACCCCTAAAGCACATCAGTCTCCCTCACAGATTGCGTGCTGATTTATACGGTTCCTGGTTAAACAACATCTACCTTCCGATGTTCTCAGGCCTAATTTTAGTCAAATACTTCTGTAACGGTAAACTTGCCTCGAGGCAATGAGCCAAAATACCTGAATTATTTCATGGTGACCACTGATACACCTTAAAATGTAATCACTCCACCAGTTGTGTCCACTCTTTCAGTTACCAAGGGTCTAAGTCCTGGCATTCCCTCTCTGTGTCTCTCCAAATCTTTTTACTCCTTTAGGATGCTCCTTAAAACTATGATCAAGGGTTTGAAGAACTTTCCAGGTGTCTCCACTTGGGAACTGGCATAATTCCTCATGTGATAACATTCTTGTGAATCACCTTGGGATGTTTTGATTCATTTAAGCCACAACACAACTGGAAGTTGTTTCAATTCACATTTAACAAAATAACTAACTATTGAACACTGAAAATATTTACATTGAACATTTACTTCAGAACCGAGATACTTGGACTCTTAAAGGAACTACAATTATCAATGACCTACTTTGTAGTCTTTTACTAGGACTTTCCCCATGGACATGCCGCCGTGGCATGTAGGGCGATGGTTGGGGCAGAGGTAGTGAAGATACGTCATGCGTCTGAAGTTTATACCAGTGTGGTTCATCATCCAGCAATGCCGTCTCCAGCTCTATAAGGATCTGTAAAAGTGTAGCAACGTCATCTACTGTATAACAGTCTAACAAGCAAGCAAGAGAGAACTGAACAAAGATATCATTAAAAACAGATGATTATAAGCATAAGGGACTGATAGCGAAAGTCCTTTTCCAAAGAATGTGGGAATTATAGAAACAGCACAGGAAATCAGCCAATTAATTCATTGCTGAATAAAGTATTTAGTACTTTATTTAGTATAGGTCTTAAAATAAGAATGGTCTTAAAATAAAGTATCTCACATTTTATTAAATTGGGTATTATTATTCAAGCAAATATTTTCAGTCTAACAACCTTAATGAGGCATATGTTTGAACACTTACCATTGCAACTTCTAGATTAGAATTCTCTATACAATTCTATTATGGCAACAATTACAAGATAATTTCAGACTCTAGTCACTGGAATGGGACCTCTTTTAAAGTCTCACTTTGAACTTTCGCCACTATTATATTTCATATTTTATCTATATAATAAATATAATTATCATTTGGTCTAGGGCAATGCTATGAACCATTTACTAATGTTTAAGTATTATAGCTCACAGCCCAAGTTCTTTAACTAGAAGTGAGCATTTATACTCCAAAATGCATAGGAGCATCAAAATGTAACACAACAGCAGCAAACTGGGCCTGCATTGCCAAATATTAGATAACCGACCATGTTGGAGCCTAATGTTTGGAAGATGGATAATTTCCAATGAGTTATTCCTGTGATATCTCCACATAAAGCAAGCCTGAATTAAGCTAGTTCAAGACCTGATGGTCGAGTACCTAGGATTCACACAACTCATCCGTCAAACATTAATTCAGAAATTGTGATTGTGAGTGTTGTTAATTTTTATTCCCTCTTCCAAAAGTAGAGGACCGAGAATGTCTCACACATGTCAACAACAAAAATGCTACTTGTCTTTAAATTGCTCTCCTTTTCTCTACTTTTGTCGGGCAAATACAAACATTTTCCAATCATTGTACATCTCTATTCTGAATGCCTGACCAACCTATCCTTCCTAATTTCACTTTGTGTTAAAGGATCAAATTGCTGAACATAGCAAATGATCAAAGAACAAATTGCTAAGCATACCCATTTACTGAATTACCAGAATGTACAGTGCTTTCAGAAAGCATTCAGACCCCTTCTCTTTTTCCACATTTTGTTACGTTGCAGCCTTATTTTAAAATTGATTAAATCCTTTTTTTTATCATCAATCTACACACAATACCCTATAATAAAAAAGCAAAAACAGGTGTTTAGAAGTTTTTGCAAAGTAATTAAAAAGAAATAACAGAAATGTCACATTTACATAAGTATTCAAACCCTTTGCTATGACACTCAAAATTGAGCTTAGATTCATCCTGTTTCCATTGATTATCCTTGAGATGTTTCTACAACCTGATGGTTGCCACCGGTGGTAAATTAAATTGATTGGATGTGATTTGGAAAGGCACACACCTGTCTATGTAAGGTCCCACAGTTGACAGTGCATGTCACAGCAAAATCCAAGCCATGAAGATGAAGGAATTGTCCGTAGACCTCCGAGGCAGGATTGTGTCGAGACACAGTTCTGGGGAAGGGTATAAAACAATTTCTGCAGAATTGCAGGTCCCGAAGAGCACAGTTGCCTCCGTCATTCTTAAATGGAAGAACTTTGGAACCACCAGGACTCTTCATAGAGCTGGACGTCCGGCCAAACAGCAATCGTGGAAGGGCCTTGGTCAGGGAGGTGACCAAGAACACGATGATTACTCTGACAGAGCTCCAGAATTCCTCTGTGAAGATGGGAGAACCTTCCAGAAGGATAACTACATTTGCGGCACTCCACCAATCAGGCCTTTATGGTAGAGTGGCCGGACGGAAGCCACTCCTCAGTAAAAGGCACATGACAGCACGCGTGGAGTGTGCCAAAAAGGTTGTTTTCTCTGGTGCTCTGGTCTGATGAAACCAAGATTGAACTCTTTGGCCTGAATGCCAACCATCACGTCTGGAGGAAACCAGGCACCGCTCATCACCTGGCCCTACCATACCTACAGTGAAGCATGGTGGTGGCAGCATCATGCTGTGGGGCCGTTTTTCAGCGGCAGGAACTGAGAGACTAGTCAGGATCGAGGGAAAGATGAACGGAGCAAAGTACAGAGAGATCCTTGATGAAAACCTGCTCCAGAGCGTTCTGGACCTCAGACTGGGGCAGAGATTCATCTTCCAACAGGACAACGACCCTAAGCACACAGCCAAGACAATGCAGGAGTGGCTTCGTGACAAGTCTGTGAATATCTTTAAGTGGCCCAGCCAGAGCCCGGACTTGAAGCCGATCGAACATCTCTGGAGGGACCTGAAAATAGCTGTGCATCGACACTCCCCATCCAACCTGACAGAGCTTGAGAGGATCTGCAGAGAAGAATGGGAGAAATTACCCAAATACAGGTGTGTCAAGCTTGTAGCGTCATATCCAAGAAGATTTGTAATCGCTCCCAAAGGTGCCTCAACAAAGTACTGAGTAAAGGGTCTGAATACTTATGTAGATGTGATATTTCAGTTATTTATTTTTAATTACTTTGCAAAAAATTCTTAAACATCTGTTTTAGCTTTTTATTATGGGGTATTGTGTGTAAATTGTTGATAAAAAAAATAATTTAATCCATTTTAGAATAAGGCTGTATTCTAAATGTGGAAAAAGTGAATGCACTGTAGTGCAGAACACAGTTGTACAACTTATAGCTTGCCAAAATTAAAAGTTCAAGAAATATAATTATTTCTGCTCTGAACCCCAGGGAAGGTTTTTTGGAGGAAGTCTAATTTGAGATGCCCTCAACATCCTCAACATCCCTATGCCCATTTCTACCGTGGTGAAGAGCAGTCCGAGGATTCACAATGCATCGGCGAGACAGCTTTCTGCTGTACAATGTCTGACCAATGACACAAATGCTTTAGCAATAAAAATAAATTCAGAATTAAAGAGTTTGTGTCTTTTACCTCTCCAAGAAATCCACTTTCTTCTTCGTGCACTCGAGGCTGATCCCACAACGTGATCTCTAACATCCGTTCTCTAAAGTCTCTTCGGTGCACGTGAGAATAGATAAATGTTTGGTTCCATTTTGGCTCTAAGCTTCTCTTGACTGTTTTGGTCCTCCTCTTACTTTTGTCACTGCCAGTTAAAATATATAGTTAATTTACATTTGCTAATCCTTTCAAACCATCACAATTCAAAAATACAAACCATGTCAAGGCAACACATTCTAAATATTCAAAGTAAATAATATAAAGAATTCTGGCAAAATGAAATATATCACTACAAAGATAATCTACTTCAGATCCACATTCAGACTGTGTTGCCATTGAGGTTTTAAAAATAAAGGCAAATGATTTTCTACACGTTCAGTGTTTTTCTACACTTGAAGTTTAAAGATATTGGCCCAGATTTAGCAAATGCAATGACACAAAACCATTGGTCTCTCTGTCACTTCACGATAAACTCTTAGCATCTTTGAGATTTCAGCACGAGACGGAAATTTCGGGGGCAGTGCATTATTCAGCACTTCTCCGCTGTCCATGCTGCCCATCAGAATCTACTATTAAAACATTCAGATGGTTGCAAACCATCTTGGAAAATTAAGTGCTGTGTTGTACAATGGTTCAATTCAGTGGTTCAATGGTGCTTTATTGTCACATGTGAAAACGCACAGTGAAATCCAGTTCTGATATACAGTTCAGTAAAGTATTGCCACACCTAAGCACAATTCCCGACTAGCAAAGTTTACAGAAATAGTCCACTGAGGCCAATGTTGTCAATCGCTAATAAACCAAATGGCTCAAAAGATCTATGGTACTTGTGTGTTTTAATTTTCTCACACAAATATTTCTACATATAATGGATTATAAAACAAAATATTTCATGTACATTTAACTTAAGAATTGATTTACGATATTTTGCCTTGTCAATCCAATGGAAATTTCCACCTATATTTTGTACTCCATAAAAGTTCACAATGTTGTTTTTTTCAAAACTGATTTGAGTGAGAATTGTTTAATGTGATTGTCTGTTATTCCAGATTGATGAGATCACTGTTGCTGCCCTTCAGGATTCGACTGGAACCAATGCCGGACAGGAATTAAGTAGAAAATAAGGTAGCCTTGCCCAAAGAGGTTTTCACGTCTTTAAGATGGGCTTTTTCCAAGATCAGTGGCTAGCATTGTCCCTTCAAGCAGTGTCCTCAAACCATGGGTCTAGTAACTGATTGAACTCCGTTTACCAACCTGCCATGCCCTTACCCACCCTTGGTATCATCAACAATAAGAATGGACAATCCAGATCTTAAAGCCTTGATCATCCAATCTCATTCGGAGTTTCATCCTCTTTAAATTCAGGGGCCTACAGTTTTATGAAGAAGTCTACTGTAGCAATGCTGCCTGATGGGTGAATACCAAGTAAAAAATACCAATATTTAGTACCATCTTGGGCTAAGTAAATGAGATTAATGGAATTGACATAGGGAGCGAAGAGACATTTATCAGTGCTGCATGACTCTATGACCATCAACAATGTGCATGGTATCTAAATCTTATGTACTTTATTAAGTCAAAAGTTGAGACCTGTGGAAGTTTAGGAGGAAAGTTATTTATTTGTATGTTTGTAAAGATTCTTTACAAAATGCACAATTTACATGCAGCCAAAGGGGATTTAAATGGAATATGGTGGTATCACTGCAAGAAGAAAACAACAAAGCTTTATATGTATCCTGTGGAATATTTTATTTTATTGGCAATAAAGCACATTTGAGAGTCCTCACCATCTAATTTAGGAAACTGGGCTGCTAATTTCTATGAAAGATGCCACATCGAATGCTAAACAAATACTGTATGCAACAAACTGGGAATTGAGCAGAAATTCACTATTTCATTTACATCAGGACTTGTTGATTGAATCAAGAGATAATCAAACTATGCTAAATAAGGCAGAAGATCAAAAATATAAATGTGTGATTAGTAATCTCCCATTGGCCATTACTAGCTAAGAAGAGGGTAGTATCACAGAACTCTATATAAAAGATGCTGAAGGAGGCCATGTGTGTGCCATCAGAGCCACGTCACTTAAAAAAGAGCTACAAACTAATCCCCCCTTCCAGCACTGGGTCCTTAGTCCAGTCAGAGTTCTTCAAGTGCACATCTGAGGATTGATTATGCAGGATTTTTTCCCTTTAACGTACTAGCAAACCAGCCTGAGCAGTATGTAGAAACAAAGAACTACAGATGCTGGTTTATAATCAAAGATAGACACAAAGTGCTGGAGCAACTCAGTGGGTCAGGCAGCATTTCTGGAAAGGATAAGTGATGTTTTGGGTCAGGACCTTCTTCAAACTGTAAGGAATTATTTAATTTTAAGTAACTTCTACCTTCACATCAGCTTGTAATTTTCTCCAAAATTCTAAAACCATGTCTGACATCTTTGCAAAATATGGTAAAAAAAACAATGTTCCTCTCTCCTGATATCATGATGTCAGTGTTGATAGGGAGAAGCTGGTGAAGTTTCTAATTTTAATGTGAAAGGAGTGAAATCTGTGAAAGATTAAAGTGCTAGAATATGAAGGAAATGGTCATTATAATGGATCTCTTGGCGCTATGAAGTAACAATAGAAATTGTTAACAGTTTCACTTTTGTGGGGAGAGGCAGAGATGCAAGACAGTGTCTTAACGCATTTGGAGGAGGTTTCCAGGAGGGAAGAGACAGAGCCCAAACTTGATGTACAGTTGGCTGAAGGTGTCCTTGAGGAGCAGAGAACACTGCTGGTCCAGAAGCTGTGCTGGAAAAGGTACTCATCATCTTGAGCCAGCAACTCCAGAATTCTTTTCACTGTCAAATTTTCTGAGGCCTGAGAAACCTGGTAGTAGCCACTGAATGGTAACCACTGAAATTCAATTAATTTTCAGGAGAACACTGAGAGTCTGATTTAAGCATGCATTCCTTTTAGCGCAAAACACACGTGATGCCCGTCCTATTAAATTGACTATAAACATGTCAAAATGATCCTTCTTCAACTATCATTGAGGCAATTTCTTAATTTTATAAACAGGTATATTGTGCAACACAAGCATAGCTTCAATACTTCTGATTTCTGCAGAATGGAAATTCTGGTTGAATTTGTCAGATTTCATTAAACAAGCACAAAAGGATTTATGTCCATATTATTTTTTAAAGCTGCAACAATGATCCTGCTAAGCGGTGATTATCATAACATACTAAGTTTTGTCATTCGTAAATTCCATATTCCAGTGAGAATGGATTTTGTGATACAACACTGCCCTCTATTGTTACTGGATTGATTATAAAATCCACCAGCCGTCTCCACCACCTTCAGTCAACTGAGATGTACGATGATCGAGACCTCAAACTTGACATCAAGGTCATTGTGTACAGAGAGGTTGTGATTCCCACACTTTTGCATGCATCGGAGATGTGAGAAACTAAAAGTGGTCACCTTTGAGCACTGGAGAGGTATTAGAATACTATAATTGTAACAACCTCCAAATTTACAATGTCAATGTCTTATCCAAGGCTCACATGATTGACATAGACTCATGGGTCTTCTTGTCCAATGCCACAAATGTAAATATACATTCAGGAAGGCATCAGCCATTTCAAGTCTCTCTGAAGGGAGCATGGAGAGGTCAAGTGCAAAGAGTTGAAAGGAGTATTCAAGAACCCAATCAAGCCACCCACACACTCACTCAAACCCCACCTCTCCCTCCTTGGCAGAGTCTGCATATCTCACATAGAATCTCAAAACTCACAGAAATACAGTGGAAGCAAATTTACCGCAATGGAGAAAACGTTACAAATAACATGGTTGCATAGAAATCTTACATAGGACATAATATTCGTCTGACAATAGTAATAAAGCCAATGCACTTGTGCATCACTGCCATTCAGGCATTTTAGTTTAGATTGATTTATTCACTTAAAAAAATACACCCTGCGAAGTTCTGAGGCAATCCAGGCTATGGATCTAATTTAGAAACTGTGTGGGAAGGAACTGCAGATGTTGGTTTAAATCAAAGATCGACACAATATGCTGGAGTAACTCAGCGGGACAGGCAGCATCTCTGGAGAGAAGGAATGGGTGACATTTCTGGTCGAGACCCTTCTTCAGACTGAAGAAACTGTGGGTCCTGTTCCAATTTCTCTATTAACCTGTTTGCCAATGTCAGATAACCTGGCCTAGTGGGAAAAGGAAGAATGATAATTTAGTGGCATAACTATCTGATCATCCCAGTCGTCTTAATCTAACCTGACCTTCAGCAATTTCTGGTAAATGCCAGACTTGGGAACAATGGGATTTACAATAATCCAATGAGGAACAATACATCCATTTTGATGGTCGAAGGTTGTTCACCATTCTTTTAGTCTAGCAGGGTGGCTAAGCTTTTTAATCATGAAGACTAATGTTTGTAAAGCTGTTCTAAAATAATGGTCAAAATCCTTAATAATTAAGAGGGTAGGACCTTACATAGAGTTGACTACTTATTATCATCCATGTCCCTGTTTTTCTAAGGAAATAAAATAAATAAGTGAAGATGTAACAACATTATGCCTACCACACAATACAAACAGATGTGCAGTTCATTTTTTTTAATTGATTCTCAATGTTCACCTTCGATCTGGAAGGAAGTACATTTTTACATAAGGATTCCTGGGCCGACCGTCTCCTCGAGAAGGAAGCTCCATGGCTTGTAACACATTAACTATCAACTGGTGGCCGACTTTATCGTACCAGAGTTTCACCTGTGAAAAGAATATATTTTATGGTCCATGCATCATCATTCAAAAGCTCGTACACAACAAAATGTCAAATCTTCAGTACATGCTGTTCTAATAACGGATATACAGGCGTTATGTTGACATTCTTTTGAACTTTATTCTATGCTCGTTATTTCTTTAACTGTCCAACTGCAGGTTTTCCAAGACGAAAAGAGACCAAGGTCCATTTCCTTACATAAAAGTGTTAATTTCCAAATCTAAAAATCTTCTAATCCTGAGATTTGAAAATATGTAAATTACCTGATATCAGCCTTGGCAGCTTCATTAATTAATGATGATAAACCACCAAATGGCTCCACATTGATATTAAACAGCGAGGCACTTGCCTGTCAATGCTTCAGTTAGTTCCAGTGTAAATAAGCACATAAACATTAAGATAGGAAGATGCTGTGCCCCATGAGGGTCACTGCTCTTTCTCCAGTCTTTCTCTTCCTCCCTGAGATGTTGGCTCTTTCTGAGCTACCAACCTTTTTTTATCTATAAACCCGATTGGTTAATGTTGGTAGGTTGTCAAATCTGCCCTCTAACCCATTGAGAGACTTCTTCATTTGGTTACCTTTCTCAGAATGTTTCCAGTTGCAATGAAAGTTTCTTCAACCTAACTTATTAATTGTTCCTTTTGCCACAGATGCTGTCTAATCTGCCTGGTGTTTCCAGCAATTTAATTTTTTTATTTCAAATTTCCAGCATCTGCGACTTTTTCACTCAGACCATAGAGATACTTTCTAACTTAGGTCAGAAGACAAAAACCTAGAGCAGGAAGTGCTGCTAAACTTTTGACTTCATAATCGAGGGGTAAAGGAAATAATGTTGAAATGTTGGCTGCAAACTCAAACCAACCAGAATTCAGGTCAGCGAGCTTTGTGGTAATGTTGAATTAGTAGAAACAAGTAGAAACAGATGCCGGTTTACAAAAAAGAGCACAAAATGCTAGAGTAACTCAGTGGGTTGGGCTGCATTTCTAGAGAACATGGCTGGTGACATTTTGGGCAGGGAACTTTTAGTGGCAGATTAAAAGCTATGTACCTATACATTGAAAACACCTATCATCTTGACAAAAACTACAAACCTTCAATACTGAACATCAGATAAGTGAGGGAACAGTTGATCCATCCATTGGAATGGAAAGAAACTACAGCAATTACATATTAACTAATTTACATTGTTTTAAATTAATTTGAATATTCTTGAATGATTTAATTGCTTAACAATACTGTATGCTTACATCTGCAAGAATATGTCATTGTTTACATGGCTATCAGTTTTTGAATGATGATATTTTAACGCAGATCGAGTATGTGACTTGATCAGTTTTCAGAATTCTTTTCAGCTGCTTTAAGGATTGACTCTGGGCCTCATGTAAAGATGTTTCAAAAGATGTGTGTGTGCGTGTGTATGTGCGTGCAGTGCACGATACGTTTGCATCTGGACTCTCTTAGTTTCGCAACTTTGTCAGTGATATTTCTGATCAAACTCTGCTAGTATTTCTGAAGGAGAAGACGACGAAAGCAAACATTAAAAACTTGAACGTGAGGAGATAGCCATGACAACAAAAATAAAGTATGAATAATGAAATTATGAAATAAAGTTATGAAAAATAAAAGTGTTCTATTAATAATAAAAAGAAAATATTAGAGAAAACAGCCATCAAAGGATCAGCAAGCTGGACAGTGGATGTCTGGCTTACTACATTGTTTTCATGGAAACTAATTTATTTTTCTTCTCCATTTATATTTGGCTCATTACTCACTGTAAGATTCAGCAGAGGTGCTCGTATTACTGTACTTTTTACATATTGAGTGAAAAACACACACTGCATACCCTGTTTCTATGTTCTTCCTTTGCTGCATTTGGCAAGGAGGTGAAATAATCTATTCGGAATAGTTTCCACGACTTAAGGTGCAGTTTTGCCAGATAATCAGAATCTTTGAAATAGCTGGGGAGTCTGATTTAAACATGCAACCGCAGATGCTAGCTTTCAAAAAGACACAAAGTGCTGGAGTAATTCAGCAGGTCAGGCCTTTGCTTGCAAGAGTGGGAAGATTTGTTTTGAATGTGTTTTTCTGAGGTTTAAGATTAAAATCCTAGGCACAAGCATTGAACACCTGTCTCCATGCAAAGATGTTGGGTAAGTGGGGCATCCTTTGGGTTTATTTCTGTAATCACTCTGTATTTTTTATTTGTATCTGGCCAAGACGATGAAAACATTTGCAGGATCTGAATCATTCAACATCATCAAAAAAAACATGAAAAATCAACGTGCAGTAGCAACTTCCCAACTAATATGTTACGTATCTATTGATTCTGTAACCCTGTTAGGTCATTCATTTGCTTTTCAATCAACAAATTGTTTTCTTGAAGTTTTCTTGGTGATACCTCTTCTTCAACCTTTTCCCTTTTTGCTCTTCATTCCATGACAGACCTCAGCTGTGTATAAGATTAGCCTTTCCTTTGATACTTAAATTATACCAGCTTATCCAAATAATGGGTAATTTTATTTTGGAGTCACGTGAGTGACTATGTGAAGACCCCGTCCAGCACGCATGCGCGACATTAGCGTTCATGCAGTGCACCCGCGACGAACGGGAGTTCAAGTCGCTCCCGCTACAAATTGAAAAGTCCATATAACCATATAACCATATAACAATTACAGCACGGAAACAGGCCCTCTCGGCCCTTCCAGTTCGTGCCGACCATTTGTTTTCCCCTAGTCCCATCTACCTGCACTCAGACCATACCCCTCCATTCCCTTCACGTCCATATACCTATCCACTTTACTCTTAAATGTTAAAATCGATCCTGCCTCCACCACTTCTGCTGGAAGCTCATTCCACACAGCCACCACCCTCTGAGTAAAGAAGTTCCCCCTCACGTTACCCCGAAACGTCTGTCCCTTAATTCTCATGTCATGCCCTCTTGTTTGAATCTTCCCGACCCTCAATGGGAAAAACGTATCCACGTCAACTCTGTCTATCCCTTTCATCATTTTAAAGACCTCAATGAAGTCCCCCCTTAACCTTCTGCGCTCCAAAGAATAAAGACCTAACTTGTTCAACCTTTCTCTGGTTAACAGAGTTGCTGGAACCCTGGCAACATTCTAGTAAAATTTACCGTAAGTTTTACCGTGGCCGTGTGTATTTTTCTCTGTGGTCTGCTTGTGTTCCAGGAAGAATGAGCAAGACCAGAGGGAAGAAATCTGCAGCTCATTCGTCTTCCGTTGAGGAATGTTCTTTGGAGGGGGGGCAAGACGTGGCGGGAATAACTACTGAGCCGAGCCCAGCACCGCTAGTGCAGCCTGAGCAGCGGGCTAGAGGTACCTGCAGCCGGAACCGGGCGGTAGTATCCGACGATTCGGATGAAGATGCCACACCGCTCGAGAGCGTCACAGGCAGCCGCCTAAGCCGCATGGAACGGCTTATGGAGCAATTGCTCCAGCGAGACCTGTTAAGAGAGCAGCAGCAGACTCGCCAAGGGAGCTCAGGTACTTCCGCAGTGCCCATTACGGCACTGACCATTGCTTCACCTTCTTTCAAAGGCAGCATTGGCGACCAGGTCTGGGCTGGTCAAGAAGAGGGGTTGCTGGCTGAAGATGTCCAGAGTACGCAGGGTGTACAGGATCAGGAAGAGCTGCTGGGTGTGGTCAACCGCTACATGGCCATTCCACGAGCGGGTCGGCCTTTGGAATTAACCACCTGTCCTCAAAACCCCTACAAGAACAGGTGGTCAATGAGGCTCTTGAACTAGTATGCTCGGTCCATTGATGGTGTGGACATATCCACAAATCAGCAAGATACATTAGCTCTGCTGTGCACCACTCAATATGAGATAAACAATTTACGGAAGGAAATTATCAAGCCTGCCCTCAACCCAAAGTTTGCGGGACTTCTGCAAAACTTTGGAGGATCAGAACCTCCAATTCTGCTCTTTGGAAAGGACCTTCCGAAAAAGGTGAAAGTCCAAGAGGAAGAATCCAAGACCTTTGGTCTCGTGAGGGCAGGTTTGGGACCGAGCAGACCTAACAAACCCAGGTGGCAGTACCCCTCGGCGTCCACCAGTCATCGACCACCATATGGGACTGGTGAAAGCTCGGGGTCCGCAACCATTCCCCGTAAGCCTTTTTTAGGCCAGGGCCCAGAGCGGACCCCATGGAAAATGCGCCACCCCCATCAACATCAACATCAACAGCAGCCCTCTACAGCCCAGCAGACACCTCATCGTCCAGCGAAGAAGCAGAAGAAGCACCAGTAACCATGGAGGTAGGTGGGTCTGGTTCCTCTCAACATATGAGCAGTGGGGGCTCTATACTAACAGGGGGGAGATTGCACTTGTTTTTGCATACATGGGAATCCATCACTAATGACAAGTATATACTCAGCAGCATTCATGGCTATAAAATTGACTTTGTTCATGAAAACATGCCGCCAGTTCAGCATATACCCCAAAGGGTATTCACCCTCTCAGTCAAAGAGAAACAAGAGGGTCAAGCTGAACTGATGAGGCTACTAGCAAAAGGTGTAATTGAAAGAACTAAACATGAACCTTTGGAATTTGTGTCTAATATTTTCACTATAACTAAAAAAGATGGTGGATGTCGCATCATCATTGACTTAACTACTTTAAACGATTCTGTTAAGTATATACATTTCAAGATGGAAACTTTTGAAACAGCCAGAATATTGGTTTTTAGAGGGTACTTCCTAGCAAGCATTGATTTAAAAGATGCCTGCTACTCAGTACCCATACATAAGGAGCATCGTAAATACTTAAAGTTTATCTGGATGAAACAGCTATGGCAATTTAAAGCCTTACCAAATGGACTAACCTCCGCTCCAAGGTTGTTCACTAAAATCTTAAAACCTGCTTTGACATTATTGAGGAAACAAAAGCATATAGTCATGGCGTACTTAGATGACATTTTAATAGTAAGGAAAACCTTGAAGACAGCTATTTTGGCGGTAGCAGCCACCAAACGTTTGTTTGAAACTTTGGGCTTTGTCATACATCCAGATAAATCCAATTTAACACCGTCCACTACCATGGACAACCTTGGATTTACGATTGACACTGTTCGCATGATTGTAACTCTGCCGAAGGATGCCAGTGCTATGGCTGGGGAGCAACTAACATGCAATCCAGCACAGGGGGCAGATGGACTAACTCTGAACCATCTTGCCTACAGACACGGGATATCAACTACTTAGAAATGTTGGGTGCGTTTTATGGTTTTAAAAGCATATTCATCTAATACGCATCATGCACATGTCCGGTTGCAATTAGATAATACCACGGTGGTGGCTTATATCAACCACATGGGTGGTGTAAAGTCGACATCGTGTGACAATTTGGTCAACCTAATCTGGCAATGGTGTGTCGAAAGACATATTTGGTTATCAGCAACTTACCTACCAGGTAAGCAAAATACAGTGGCAGACACCAGGTCACGCAATGGATGTTAAATCCCAAAGTGTTTGCTGAAATTACAAAGCAATATGGCACACCAGATATCGATCTATTTGCATCCGGGCTGAATCACCAGGTACCAACGTATGTCGGTGGGAACCAGTCCCTGAGGCAGCAGCAGTTGATGCATTCACGCTGCATTGGGGGAAAATGTTCTTTTATGCTTTTCCTCCCTTCTGCCTCATCAGTCGGGTATTATGCAAGATTCAATTGGATTCCGCTACAGGAATCTTGATAATACCCGACTGGCCTACTCAGCCATGGTTCCCTGTGGCCCTCGACATGGCTGTCGAAACACCATTGGAATTCCCCAGCAGTCCAGAATTATTAATCCACCCAGTGTCAGGCATTAGTCACCGGTTCCATGACAGAGTCAATCTCCTGGCTTGCAGATTCTAAAAAGACCTCTACTGGGCCTGGGACTGTCTGAGGACGCCATCAACATGATGACCGCATCCCACCGGGAGTCCACCAGGAGACAATACCTGACCAACATAAGGAAATGGGAATGGTATTGCTCCAAAACAGGAACTACCTACACTACAGCTACAGCCACCAGTGTTGTGGAGTTCCTGGTTGGATTACATCGGGAAGGACTCAGCTACAGCGCCATCAATACAGCCAGGAGTGCGTTGTCAGCTTATTTGGTTCCAGCAGCAGGACAACTGGCTCTGGGGTCCCATCCACTAGTGGTCAAAATCATGAGGGGCATTTTTAACACTAATTCCCCCAGACCAAGGTACACACAGATCTGGGATGTCAGCATTGTGCTGACATACCTTAGGGGATGGCCACCACCCAGGTCAGTCACGCTGGAACAACTTATTCTGAAATCAGTCATGCTCATGGCACTAGTGTCAGCTCAAAGGGTACAGTCCCTCCACCTTCTGAGGCTGGACAGCATGACAGAGTCATTGGACTGTTTCACATTCCATATTCAGGGACTGGTCAAACAAACTAGACCAGGTACCATGCCTCCAGTCATGGAGTTCCGGGCATATTCATCTGACCCATGGCTGTGTGCCAAGACCCATCTCGCCAATTACATAGACACAACATACAACTTTAGAGGGAGAGAAAAAGCCTTATGGATAAGCCACAAGAAGCCTCATGGTCAGGTGACGAGCCAAACCATTTCAAGGTGGCTCAAGCAGGTGCTTAAGTCCGCGGGAGTCAATACTAATGTTTATAAATCTCACTCCACCAGGGCTGCATCTACGTCGGCGGCTAGGCGAATGAACGTGCCTATGGACCATATTCTGGCAACAGCAGGATAGTCCTCGGAAAGAACTTTCCAAAGCGTTTATAATAAGCCGCTGGCGGAACCTGCTACATTTGCAGACAGAATTTTAGAGTCTGCAGATAATGTTTAATTTAAGCCCAGGGGCAGCTCTCTGTTTTTTTGTTGTCATTAATAAACCTTTTTGTGATAACATACTTCCTCCCTCTAAGGTCTTCAGACAGTGAGTGAAGCATGAGCTGGTACACGGTTCGGATTCACAGAGCTTTGAAGTCTTCACGTAGTCACTCACGTGACTCCGAAATAAAATAGTGAGATTAAATGAGAACTTACCAGTTCGAAGTTTGATCTGTATTTTATGAGGAGTTACGATGAGGGATTACGTGCCCTCCGCTCCCACCCTCTATTATACAGATCAACTGGTAATTTAGTTCTTATTTTTTCTTTACTATATTTATTTCAATCGTTGTGTTTTTTTGTGAATCCACACTGCTGCTTTGAAGAATGTCGCGCATGCGGCTGGACGGGGTCTTCACGTAATCCCTCATCGTAACTCCTCATAAAATACAGATCAAACTTCGAACTGGTAAATTCTCATTTAATCTCACTATTTCAATGTACTGAGGAAGTTCAATGTTGGATTAAACTTGAACGTGGATGAGCAGTCACCCACAATTATTTCTGATGACTCTGACAAAAGTCGCCTATATAGGCTTCCCTAGGATTTAACCACCATGCTCAGCACTTGTTTTGGATAAGTGTATCAATAAATAACTTAACATGTTGATAAATGGAATTAGCATATATTAACAAAATACTGAAAAAAAGAAAATGACCAATCACTGGATAGATTTTTCTTAATGTTTAGACATTAAGTCCAAATAAAAATCATAATTAAAAAAACTACGTCCCTAACGGCGGCCAGTTGAATGTTCCGCCCAAGTGATTGCATCCCGATGCTGAAGCCTTGTTCAATTGTCAAGACTGTTAACTCAGTTACATAATGCATTTATATCAATGAAAAAGATAAAGGTTTTTCTCAACATGTATGTTTAGTTTTGTATGTTATTGGTTTACTCACTGAGAGCTGTCCAGGTAAGATCTGAGGGGCATCTTTCAAAGCTCCTGGGCTGGTTGGAGAAATGACTGAAATACAGGGACGTTCCATCTTCTGCGACTCAAAGGAACTCGAACCTGAAAGCATTTAATCACAGTACTTCTATTTATGCAGATGCTTGGCATACATTAAGTGTTGAAATACCAATGCAGAGACAAATGTATAATATTCCCTGAGTTATAAAGCGCAGAAACGGGCCCTTCTCCCACTGAATCCCTACTGACCTTCCAATATTCATTTATCAAAAAGCCACTTTTTATTCTCCCCATATTCTGCTCAATTCCCCTCACATCCTCAGATTCTACCATTCACCTACACACCAAGGGCAATTTAATGACTACATCCTATCAGTGTGGGATGTGAGAAGAAACCAGAGCACACTGAGGAACCAGAGCACACAGCCAGAGGGAGCGTGTGCAAACTCCATAGAGACAGCATTTGAGGTCAGGATTGAACGCGGGTCTCTGGTTCTGTTAAGGAACATTACTGCTCGCCTCCACTGCTCCACAGTGGCATTATATGAACGTATTCGTGGTTACATCCAGTCATACAAAATCATGTTAACTGAATCTTAAGAAATAAAGTCATGTGTTTATTCAGTGTCAAATATGCTTTACTTGGAAGAAATATTTTTCAATACGTTGGTCAACAAATAATTCATGGATTCTTGATGTGTTTGTGGGTTAGAAACATATCTATTGTCAAACCAGAAATTAAATTAAGCCCTGCGGAATAGCAATTCAGAATCTTGTGCATAATGAACTTGGGCAGTCACAAAATTATTAATGGGTATTAGACCACAGCAGAAATCACCCAACGACTTCAGACACAGGGGGCGAAAGAAATTTGCAAAAATTAAGGATGTAATTAAAGCGGTAGATAAAGGAGATCCAGCAGATGCTGTGGATTTGGAATTCCAAAAGAGATGCAGTAAGGTTACTGTCAAGTGCATACTGGTTTACGGTTGGATAAAGGAATGGCTAGCTAACAGAAAACAGTGAGTAGGATGCCATAAGTATTGTGGGAATTGAAACTCTGCTGAACTAAATTAAACGTGCCTTGCGAGTAGGGGAAAGTTCCAGCTCACTGTACAAAGCTGCAGTGTTGTCAGTCTGAATGTTTTGTACAGCTTGTACTAGACAATAAGGCTTTGTGTTGCAGGGAAAAAGGTTAGAATGCTGAATCGCACAGACCAGTGCATGACCCACTGCAGCTAAGTCGTAAAGAAGTATGGTAAAAGAGGGCTGCTTGCTTAAGGGTAGCTGATCAGTCTGCAGCTTGACTTGCTCTCCTTGTTAACAAGTTTCTGAATAAAGAAGTTAACTGTCATTCAAGTCTTGGTAAATTATTCCGGCAGAATCCTTCCTGGGGATTTAAACTACTTATAATCTATGTCAGTGATTTGGATGAAAGGAGCAAGTATACTGTAGCCAGATTTGTCGATGAAACAAAGAGTTAGGAGGTTTTGAGAAGGACAGAAAGACCTGAGAATGGTATATAGATAGGTTAAGTACATGAAAACTAGGTTGACAGGTGGAGTGTCATGTGGGGAAATGTGAGATTATCCACTTATGAAAGAACAATGAAAAAGTAAATTATTATTTAAACAGAGCAAGATCATTAAACATTGCAGTACAACGGGATGTCACACACAATGTTGGCATAAAGTAAGAGCAAGCATTTGGGATTATGTTGGCCTTTATTGTATGTGATGGGGAATTTCAATTTAAGGAAGTTTTGATTCAACTTAACAGGGCGCTTGTGAGAAGGCATCTAGAGTATTGCAAATGGCTTTTGTCTCCAAATTTAAGGAAGAATGCCTTGCCTGGAGCGCAGGAAAAGTTCACTAGATTGATTCGTGGAATAAAGGGATCAATGTATAAAAAAGATTGGGCCCATACCTACTGGAATTTAGAAGAATAAAGTATTATCAAAATAGTTAAGATTCTTCGGGGGAATGAGAGGGTGGATGTGAATGTTTCCCCATGGGATACCTAGAACTAGGTATATGGTTTCAGAGAAGGGGACTGCTTATTTCAGACGGGTGAAAAATAATTTATTCTTCTGTGAAACTTTAGAATTCTCTACACCAGCGAGCTGTGAGGTGGAGTCACTGGATATATTCAAGGTGGAGATTGGTAAATTCTTGAACCACATGTGAGTAGAGTGTTCTGGGGACAGGAACAGGAAAGAGGGGTTGAAGCCAAAATTGGATAAACTTAGATTTTATTGAACAGAGAAGCAGGGCCAAAGTCCAAATGGCTCAATCCTGCTCTTGAGTCTTACCTTCTTATGTCAGCCCAGGTTTAATGGGCAGCACGGATAATGAGTCCCTTTAATTCAGAATAAAACATTGAATGGTGCAGAAAATCAGTTCCAAAAGCCAAATCCCCCTACTTTTTGCAAATACTTACTGGACTCCAAAGGGGGGTGGGAACTCTCCGGAATTCTAGGTATGTCACTGTTGACAGAAACGGAACAATTTGTATTGTGATATTTTTGGCAAAAATAGCCATCACATTCAATCACCAAATAATTAATGTTAACACAATTGATCACAAACAAGTTTATTCTATTTAAAAAATATATATTTTCTGAAATATTTCATTAGGACTTAGAAAATGAAAAGGATTTCAATGCAAGCACAGTTCAGACTATCCAAAGCCAAGTATCTACCCAATATTTGCATGATTGAGAGAAACTTCAGTAAACTTCACCAGAAAATATTTAGTTCAGTGCGGCTGCTTATAGCATTTTTATGACATCCAAACTGAAATAAATTCCTGTTAAAAGTTAGAAAATGAGATTCAGCATGGTGAAGACAGTATTTGATATTCTTGCCTTTAGTGGTTGGAGTATCAAGTACAATTGTTAGGATATAACTGTACCAGACATTGGTGAGATAACACTTGGACTATTGTAATCATTATCAGCCATTAACTGGAGAAGTTGCAGAAAAGTTACACAAGGATGTTACCAACGCTGGAGGGCTTGAATTATGAGGAGAGACTGGAAAGGTTGGGGTTTTATTTTACACAAGGGCATCGGAAGCCGAGACATCACCTTATAGAGGTATATAAACTCACGAGGGACATGAATAAGGTGAATTGTTTCAGTCTTTTTCCTCAGATTAAGGAAGTGCAAAACTGGTGGGCATGGATTTAAGATGAGAGCGGAAGATTTAAAGAGGATCCGAGGGGCAACTTTCAGAGGATGGTGAGTAGGTAGAACAACCTGTTGAGTCAGACACAATTACAACGACATTTGTAAATTTTACATTTAAAAGACGCTGCAAAAGGTACATGGACAGTAAAGGTTTAGAGGGATGTGGGTCAAATGCAGGTAAATGAGACTAGCTTAGATGGGTTTCTTGATTGGCACCGACAAGTTGGGCTGAAGGGCCTGCTTCTATGCTGTATGACTCTATTACTCCAAATGCTGCATGACCCACTGAGTATTTCCAATATTTAAGGTCCCTTGTATCTATGATTTATTTTTGCTTTTTCATGGTATTTGTTAAAATATGACTCAGTTAAATTTAGTCCTTACATAAGATTTATATACATATTATATCACGATCCCACTATGATGCCAGTCTACAATTGTGATCGTGACAACAAGCTGCAAGCAGTGTAGGCTTAAGATAGAAAGGTTTAGGAGAAGATTTGGCTGGGCTCAGAATGTAGAAAGATTGTTTAAAACGAGTTTTCTACATCAAATAAGGTGATTTATGGAGAAGCGTTATGTATACACAAGGATAACAGAATTTTCTTTTTTGCTTGTGGGTTTCGAAAAAAAAAGTAGGAGGACTATGCTTTGGTTACATAAGGCATCAGCGAGACCACATCTGGAGCACTACAGTATGTATAGTATTGGACTCCTTACTTAGAAGGGATGTTAATGCATTGGAAGCAGTTTATGAGACCACAAACTGGAATGGGCAGGTTATGATACAAGCAAAGATTAAGCAGCCTTAGCTTGTATCTGCAAAAGTACAGAAGAATGAGAGGGGATGTGATTGAAACTTGTAAGGTTCTGAGGGGACTTGTTTAGAGGATGTTTTCTCTTGTTAAAAAAATCTAGAATTAGGGGGTCACTGTCTAAAAATAAGGGGTTGCCGTTTTCGACAGATGGACAGTAAAGGTTTAGAGTAAAATAACGTGTAAAATAACGTGTAATTTTCTCTCTGAGACTTTGGAACGCTCTTCTTCACATGAGAGTGGAGGCACAGTCTTCCAATATTTCTAAGGGAGAGGAAGAGAAATACAGTACATGTTAAATATAGCGGGGTGGGGGTGTTGAAGAAGACTACCTTGTGAATGTGAAGTTGAGGTTACAATCCGGTCTGCCATGATCTAAAATGGTAGAGCAGGCTTGTGAAGCTGCAAAGCTGTTCCTAATTCATGTATTGTATGTACATAAATTTGTTTGTGAATGTTGAGCTTAACAATTCATATTCAGCATTATTTTTCAAAGCATTTCTTAAACCACTTTAGAATTGTTTAGAGAAATGCATTTGGGGATACATGCAAGATCATAGGATATAAAATTAAATTGTTCAGTGTCTGTACTTTGATGTATGTATTTCACAGGTCCAATGACCTCGGGTTTAAACCTGACCTCTGATGCTGTGCGTATGCAGTTTGCATGCTCTCCCTGTGATCTCGGGTGTAACCCCTAGACTCTCCACTTTGCTCCCTTATCCCCAAGATGTGGGCATTGTTTTGTTAATCAGCTGCTGTAAATTGTCCTTGGTCTGTAGGCCGGTGACAGAAACTGAGGGACACTGATGGAATTGTAGGCAGAATAGTTTATAGGAAAAGTTAGTGGGGAATGGGATTAATGGACTGTTCTGTGCACCAGCAATGACTTGATGGGTCAATGTTGGCTCTTACGATGTCATAAGGAAATATGGAAATACCTGCACACACATGCATCATGTGAAGCATTCAGACGCAGTGTGGTTGCACCTGCTGACATTTTGGCTGCAGCCCAGTGGAAGCAGAAGGAGTTGGCAGATTGTGGTAATGTCAGATGCTGCTTTCTAACAAACATAGCCAAAGCAGAACTCAATAATGCAATAAACATAAATGTGGAGCCTTAGGAGTTGGGACAGGGGAATTAAAAATGGCAGTAACATTAAACAGATATTTTAATTTTGTAGCTGCATTGACATTTAAAGAAACTGAAAGCATACCAAGGGACAAAAGAGAATGAGCAGCTTAAAAACAATCAATGTCACAATAGAAAATGTAACTGGAAGAGCTACTTAATAACACATGATGAGATAGAACTACTGAACACAGATATTGGCCCATTGAGTGAATGCATTTTCTCTATCAGGTTAAGTAAGGATGGGATTTGCATTGGCTAAGTCCCCTGGACATGTAGTCTTGCATCCCCAGACTGTAAAATAAGTTGGCTGCAGAGATACAGAGTACAATGAACATCATCTTCCAGAGCCCCACTGATTTTAGGCAGTCACTACGATTTTATGAATGGGGGAATATTTTTCAAAAATATTTTTCGCATTCTCTCCGGATGTAATGAGTCGGGTAGTTAAAGTAGATATCAGACCAGAGTAGGAACAGGAGTAGTCCAGTCAAATTTCTGTAGGTATTGAAGATAAAATTGCAGTACAGATTGATTAACGGACAGAAAAATCAACTGTTCATTTTCAGGTTTGGAAGCTGTAACTAGTGGGTATAACGGGGATCAGTGTTGTGGCCACAAACTATTTATAATCCATATTAGTAACTCAGATGAGGTACTAAGTGCAATTATCCATTTACTTAGGAAACAAAAATGATAAAAGGATGGTTAAAATAAATAAGTTGGAAGGACACAAATGCACATAAATTTGTTTGCATTCTCTATTGGTGCACAGAACTATAGTGAAAAAGATACAACGTGCTGGAGTAATTCAATGGATCAGGCAGCATCTTGGGAGTACATGAATAGGTAACGTTTTGGGACCCTTCCTCAGACTGATTGTGGTGGAAGCGGGAAGGGGAGAGAAAGCTGGGAGAGAGATGGGGGCTGGACAAAGTCTGGCAAGAGGTGGATGCAGGCGAGGAGGGTTTTTGATAGGTAGATGGTTGGGCACAGGCCAAAGATGAAGAGACAACAAATATTAGATAAGGACAGAGGAGGTGAGAATTGTGAAGCCAGAGGAAATAATATAGCTGTAAGAAACATAGAAAATAGGTGCAGGAGTAGGCCATTTGGTCCTTCGAGCCAACACCGCCATTCAATATGTTCATGGGTGATCATCCAAAATCTGTACCCCGTTCCGGCTTTTTCCCCATATCCCTTAATATGGGGACAGAGGGAGGTGGAATGGGAGAAATGGGTGTGAATCCAGGTGGGGTACAAGGAAGGGGTGGACACACACATCTATCCCTATACCTCCTCCCTCACATCCATCCAGGGACCCAACAATCCTTCCAGATGAGACAGATGTTCATATGCACCTCCCCTAATCTCATTTACTGTATTCGGAGTTCCTGATGTGGCCTCCTTTACACTAACAAGACCAAGCACAGACTAGGCGACCATTTTGCCGAACACTTGCGAATGGCCCGCCAAGGCCCACTAGATCTCCTGGTTGCAAATTATTTCGCTTCCCATTCCCATACTGATCTTTTTGACTGACCTGGGACTCCTCCAGAGCCAGAGTGAGGCCACAAGCACCCTTCAGGAACAGCATCTCATATTCTGCTTGGGTAGCTTACAAACTAATGAACATTGAGTTCTCCAATTTCAGGTAACTAGCCTACTTACAACCCCTTCTCCTCGTTCCCACAATCTTCTCTGTGCCCACCTGGATTTGCACTCATTTCACCCCTTCCCGCAATCCTTGTCCTCATCCACCTACATTCCTTCCTCTGGCTTCATAATTCTTACTTTTTCAATCCTTATCTCACACTTTTTGTCCCTTTATCTCTCGCCTTTGTCCAAACAACTATCCAGATAAATTGTGTAGAATTGCCTGACAGGCATTTCAATGCTTTTATGCAATCCTTCCCAATGTTTGCATTGGATACAAATAAATATCCTGCTGCACATTGTCCAGATAAAATCCATATTGGACCATGAGGCCCATGCAGCTCTCATCGATTTTATTTCCTGACACAAAACTTAAATGTCACTTAAACACATTCCTTCACAAGCAACGCTAAAGGCAAAATATAAACCTTACCCTATTGGCCTTGAAACAACTATTTCAACCTGAAGTTCTGATTTAGATTCCAAAATGATGTTGTAAACCTCTTCATTTGTAGCTCCTGGTAAAGGTTTCCCATTCCATTCAAGGACCTCGTCACCTCGGAAACAAATGTTTTACAATTATCACACCATTTCAAAATTATACATTTTTTCCAAAGTAAATATGGATTCTGGCAATTCACCTTTCAGAAAATACCATGATTTCGGAAACTGAAACAAATATATTTTAGAACAGATATCGAATAGCTTGCAAGTATTGTGCTTTGATGGATTGATTGAAAGATACAGCATGGAATCAGGCTTTTCAGCCGGCCTAGTTCACGCAACCATCGATCTCCTGTTCACACTAGTTCCATGTCATGCCAGTTTCTCATTCACTCCCTACACATTTAGAGCAATTTACAGAGACCAATTAGCCTGCAAATCCGGACATCTTTGCGATGTGGGGGGGAAATGTGGGGCAGTCAGAAAGGGAATGCGCATAGTCCACACAGACAGCACCCGAGGTCAGTTTTAAACCTGGGTCTCTGACACTGTGAGGCAGCAGCTCTGCAAGCTGCACCACTGCACTCTAAAACAACACCTGACTACAGCAAGCTCTGCGCACTTTTATTTAATTTACTTTGAAGTTCCATTTAGCATTTCCATCCCGGGTGGATGCACAGGAAGGTACTGTGGAAATGGAAGTGGTTATTGGTGATTGATGAACGATTCACATTGGGAGAGAAGTCTCTTCAGAATACTGAAAGAGGATAAAAGGTGGGCTTAAGGGCCTGTTTCCGTGCTGTGTGACTATGTACTTTTATTCTTTACGTTGTTCAATTATTGTACTTTAATTTCTTTGCACAACTTCAGATAGTACTGCAATTTTGCACCGTTCAATTTTGCATTGTTTGTGGTATTGTTGTATTTATTATTACTGTATGTATACTGTTTACTCCATGAGTAAGAATTTCATTTAGACAAAAGACAATAGACAATAGACAATAGGTGCAGGAGTAGGCCATTCGGCACTTTGAGCCAGCACCGCCATTCAATGTGATCATGGCTGATCATCCCCAATCAGTACCCCGTTCCTGCCTTCTCCCCATATCCCCTGACTCTGCTATTTTTAAAAGCCCTATCTAGCTCTCTCTTGAAAGCATCCAGAGAACCTGCCCCCACCGCCCTCTGAGGTAGAGAATTCCACAGACTCACCATTCTCTGTGAGAAAAAGTGTTTCCTTGACTCCGTTCTAAATGGCTTACTCCTTATTCTTACACTATGGCCCCTGGTTCTGGACTCCCCCAAAATCGGGAACATGTTTCCTGCCTCTAGCGTGTCCAAGCCCTTAACAATCTTATACGTTTCAATGAGATCCCCTCTCATCCTTCTAAACTCCAGAGTGTACAAGCCCAGCTGCTCCATTCTCTCAGCATATGACAGTCCCGCCATCCCAGGAATTAACCTTGTAAACCTATGCTGCAATCCCTCAATAGCAAGAATGTCCTTCCTCAAATTAGGGGACCAAAACTGCACACAATACTCGAGGTGTGGTCTCACTAGTGCTCTGTACAACTGCAGAAGGATTTGAATCTGAAGTATTTAATTTGACCAAACTCTAATAGCTAGCTGCTTTCAACGATAAGATGGCAGCTGTGTGGTTTTCCTAACTTCAGGGCTTTTTGGTTTTTGTATATGCAAGGTCTGTGGTTCTTGACCTCTCAGGTTCATACACAGTGGTTTCTCCCAAAATCACTCCAGTGTCCAGCTCCTGATATACAAGATATGGCTGGTACCTCCACTACTGCCCCAGAATATTGTTAACAAACTCATGTTTATACTTGAGCCTCCAGTTCCGTCAAAACCATGATTGTCTCTTGGAGTAAGATTTCACATGTTAAAGAGTTTGACCTGCATTCCCTCATCACACTAACCTCATCACTCTTTACTCTATTCGGGAATGCACCAAGATTATACTTACTTGTTAAGAACCTCAGATGCTGCAATTCACAACTGCCTTCTCTGACATTTGATTACAGGGACTGAACTTTGAACTCTGAAATATTTTGCAAAACAAGACTGAATTGTGCTTTTAACTTTACAACAAATTCTAACAAATGGATTGTTTATCATGCTCTGCGGCACCAGTCAGTTTGCTTGTGTGACAGAGATGTTAGCACCACCTTACTTCCATTTCTGATCACAGCATTTTGTCCTTTGAGTTTGTTGCTTGCAACTTCTTATGTTATTAGACGTACTATATGTGCAAATATTCATGCCTCTCGGGATTTAACCTACTTCCTAAATACATCCCTTTTATGGCATCCTTACCATCTTGTTTTGAGCTTCCTTGTTACATTTGTGAATATTATTTTAATTCTAAGGAATGGTTGTCTTTTTGATAATTTGCAAAGCGATTTCGTTTTTTTTTACATAGCATTGGACTCCCACAGACACCATTCCCATCATGTGCAGCATTTGCGGGGTTCTTGAGATCTGGTCTCAAGATGAGTACGACTGTTACTCATTCACTCACATAGACACGGAGCATCAGCACTTTTATTATGGCATTGAGGCTTTAACAAAACAGCAAGTTGGATACAAAAATGTTAATGGAAATAGGACATGACCTGCACTTGAGAAGGTGCAAAGGATATTTTCTAAGATGTTGCCAGGGTTGTTGCAGAGAGTTGTGAATCTGTGGAAATCTCTGCCACAAAAGGCAGTGGAGGCTAATTCACGGAATGTATTCAAGAGAGAGTTAGATATAGCTCTTAGGGCTAATGGAATCAAGGGGTATGGGGAGAAAGCAGGAACAGGGTATTGATTTAGTTTAGTTTAGATTAGTTTAGTTTAGAGATACAGCGTGGAAACAGGCCGTTTGGCCCACCGAGTCCGCACCGACCAGGGATGCCCCCGCACATTAACACTATGCTACACACACTAGGCACAATTTACATTTATACCAAGCCAATTAATCTACAAACCTGTACGTTTTTGGAGTGTGGGAGGAACCCGAAGATCTCAGAGAAAAACCATGCAGTCATGGGGAGAACGTACAAACTCTGTACAGACGGTACCCGTAGTCGGGATCGAACCCGGGTCTCCGGCGCTGCAAACATGGTATGGCAGCAACTTTACCGCTGCACCACCGAGCCGCCCAATGATCAGCCAAGAACATATTGAATGGCGGTGCTGGCTCGAGGGCCAAATGGCCTACTTCTGCACCTATTTTCTATGTTTCTATTTCAGTAATAATTATAGGCCAGCTTTATTTTCCTTGGAGCAGAGGGGGCTGAAGGAGGGAACAAAATTCAGTGGCATAGTTAGATGAGAAATGTATCCCTTTAGCAGAGGTATCTAAAACTAAAGGGTATAGGTTTATGGTAAGGACCAAGAAATTTAGAGAGGATCTGAGGAAGAACATGTTCATCCAGAGGGTGATAGGAATCTGCAACACACTGCTTAAGGAAGATACTTTCACAACATTTAAAAAATAATCTAGATGAGGATTTCAAATGTCAACATACAGAAGGCTACAGACCAAGTGTTGATACATGAGAGTTGTAAAGATATGAGTTTGATATTCGGCAAGTTCATGGTGGACCTAAGGGCCCATTTCTGTGCTCGATGTCTCCACTCACAGATTTCCAACCATGTGGCACTTAACATCAGAGTAATCTATAACTCTCCGTTAATAGTTTCCTTGTTAGCCAACAAAAATATACCAGATTATCTTACATTTACTTACCAGCTCTCAAGTGGCCCACAACATCAGCTAAGCTGCCTTTTTTCACTTTGGTGATGAAGGCCCCAAGTCTTCCAGTTTCTGTTAACTTTCCTCCAACCACCTGAATGGTAAAATTGACCAATGAATTCTCACTGATTATTCTCAGCTGATTATTATCTAAATGTGATGAAAGGGAAACTGCACGTATTTGCGGGAACATTGCCCAGTAATTACATAGATGCTGTAGGGTCATGGACACTGTAAAATATATCAACGTCATGCTCAGGTCAGTACTCCTAATGACATTAACAATCATAAGAGGTCTCCCTATGGATTGATTTATTTGTACGCCATCTGATGCGGTTTTAAATGGAATACCCTTGTTTGATTTTGTGCCAAGTTAAATTGGGAAGAAGAAAGAAAATGAGGTAATTTTTCTGGTAGCAATATCCCAATTTAATGAAATTAATGCTTAATTTCTTCTGCATAAAAAACAACATTCTGTTCTGAAAGAAATCTCTTGCCACATTGATTATTGTGAAATAACTTGACAATCCAGACCCGCCTCCGATGAAATAGGTGGTACATTTTGTACGGTTTTAATATCATCTGGTTATTGAAATTATCTAGTAAGTCAACTTAACATATACTAAATCATCCCTGTATGTTTTTTCAGTCCAATTGAATTGAATTATCCACTAAGTGTTCATCTATTTTGTGTATGCCACATTATTTACAAATTCTTTTTAGGTTCAAATAAAAGATGGGGCCCTGAAACTCAGTTGGCCACAAGGCCATCTCCTGTGGATCATCTAGTAATGAGAAGCAGTTAGCGAGCAAGATGACTCCTTGTTTCACAAGGGACAACAGCAAACCGTTTAAGGTACCTCACACACACCTGGAGGAATATATCTTCCCTAAAGAGTTCAGAAATTACGACACAGAATTGATTTATTTTAAATGAATGAATTGCATGCACGGAATTGAAAAGGACTCACTTTTAACCCAAGTAAAGCTCCAGATTCTTTAGGCATACTTGTTCTCTTGTTCAAAATTATACGTCCTATGAGACGATCTCCTTCTTTGGACGGTTGCCACGTAACAGGATGCTGCCGATTATATGACATTGATTAAATTACATAAGCAAATTAGAAACCATAGAATTAAAGACTATTTCTTATACTGTAATTACTCCCAGTTTTATGATTAACTGTACAGAGAAATTCCAACCTTTGCTACGGATTATTGCAGTATACAAGACCATGAGGGGTCCTGGATAGTGAACACTCATGGTCGTTTTCCCAGCGTGGAGGATCTAAAACTTGTGAGCATAGGCTTAAGATGAGAGAGGAGAGATTTAAGAGGGGCTTCCGGATCAACCTTTACAATTTAGGGGATAGTTCAAAGCTGGAACAACCTGCCAGACGATGCTAGAAAGGGGGTACAATTACAACTTTCAAAAGACATTGGGACAGATATATGGATAGGAAGGTTTAGAGGGACACGGGTCAAATAAGGGTTAATGGGACTAGACCAGAATACCAATATGATCCGCATGGACAAGTTGGAGGACCAGTCTCTATGCTTTGTAGCTCCTTGATGTGATGGTTTGCTTGTGGTTCTCAAAGTTTCCCTGGAAAGGACAGACCATCCAGCCAGTGCAATCTGGGCAGTTTGGAGTCAGATACTCTCAGGGTCTGACCATAAATTCAGCCATAGTAATGATAGTAATGAAATGTAGAATAATATATTTCCTTCAAAGCACAGCTGACCTCCACAGAGTGTCCAAGGGTGGGCGTACACCCACTGGAATTTTGAATAACAAGAGGTAACTTCACAAAAATGTATCAGACTCTGAGAGGAATTGATTGCAGAGATAATGCGGAGTTTGGGAAGCAAAACAATTGCAGTTGCAGATGTGAAATGAATACACAGAATGGTTGCACAAAAGATTCCAGCATCTGCATTCTTGTGTGTCTCTATTTTACTGCTCCGCTGCAAAATACCAAGTTCTCCTCCTCTTGCCAATGAGAGTTCTGGAGGACCCACTCGTCCTCTGTTATTTCTGCTGCTCTCCTAAATGCTTATAAATGTTGCTATCATGTCTGCTATATTCCTTCCTCTAGCTTCACAATTCACACCTCTTCTCATCTCATACTTTTTCTCTTTTCATCTCTGGCCTTTGTCCAACCAGCTGCCTACAACAATCCCTTTCACCTGTATCGACTCATCACTTGCCAAGCTTTGTCCAGCCCCCACCACTCTTCCAGCCTTCTCCCACTCCACCCACCACAATCAGTCTGAAGAAAGGTTCTGACTTAAAACCATGTGTTACAGGAATGCTGCCTGACCCAGCATTTGGAGTTCCATGCATCTTTATTTGGCATCTCCAAGCTGGAAAAAGACTCTAATTACCCCATCTATTCCTCTCATTTTTTTATATATACTCTGTCAGGGGAAGGGAATCACATTCTTATGCATCCTAATGAGTAATTCGACTGAAAGCTAGGATTTTAAACGTATCAATGTAGGTATCAGATTGACTGGGATAACGTACATAAATATTTGATTTAAAGGCTCTGAGACCTGATTTGATTACATTTGATTAAAAAGCTTCATTGCAGGCACTTCAAGTCACTGGAAAAATAGCACAAAAACACTATCTCTGAAGTATCCTCCAAATTCACTGGAAGAATAAGTGAAGTAACATCTCCCAGGCCAACAACCCAAACACTGAGGCAATAATTGCGTTCAGTTGGCAACGCTGTTTGTATGTCTGAACATGATTATGGACATAGCTTTTTTGTTAAACTTTTCGTAAAGAACCACACAAACATTGGTTCACAATGAGTAGGGAAAATATATCACCAGGAATATAACATTGGTGCAAGGACAGAAAGAGGAGACACAAACACCTGCAGATGCTGGAATCTTGAGCAGAACACAAAGTGCTGGAGTACTCAGCAGGTCAGGCGACATCTGTGGGGGAAATCCACAGATCATGTTTCTGTTCACAGACAGAGGTTAATGTGGGACCGATCTCAGTGTTTTGATCTTGTTTCCTATCACCGCTTTTCTGCCTGAGGGATAATGGCCTTCTTTGAAATGTGTGTGTTCTTCTTCATGAAGTGAAGCCACTTGGTTTGATCCTGGGCTAATTTCTTATGCCTCTATAACCTTAAAGTTTGCTTTCAGGATGCTCCATACAGAATTACCTCCAGCCTCTTTGAGTTCTTACTTGTTAACAAGTTAGAATAGTGCTGTTGTCTAGCTTGGCACGTATAGGCATGTACACACAATGCTCTATCCTCACAGCTGATGCTGGGCTTCAGTGAGATGACACAGACAGGCCCTCTCACTTTCTCTCAGGATTTATCCATAGGTATTAACGAAGAAACTGCAGATGCTGGAGAATCGAGGGTTACACAAAATGCTGGAGAAACAAGCATTTTGCACCCGCTGAGTTTCTCCAGCATTTTTTGTTTATCCATAGGTAGCTCTGGTTCCACGTTCATCTTGAAACATGTTCCATCAATTTTATCATCCACATGTTACATCTAAGGGAAGACTTGGGATTATCACAACCTACTATTTGAGTAGTTTTGTGGGAGACAAGACATTTACAGTAGTTATACCTTTTCAATGCAAGTGACATTACTGGGTCTTGGTATTAAATGACAGCCATTTTATCAAGTACTCTTTAAGTAATATTAATTAGATTGGGAATGTGAACCACAAAAACACAGTGTTATGTAGAGTAAAAATCTGATGTGAACTTACTGAGCTGATCGGCGAGGTCTCACTGCCATGCCACGTAACGGGATCCAACCAATAGTAATCTAGATCACCTGGCGAGGTGAAAGAACACAATTATAAATCATAATAGCTTCTGACAAATAATTAATGCTGTTTGGGTGAGATTGTGGATCATAACCATAATTCTAAATAACTTTTCTTTTTTACCTAATATTTCTTCTTACCTAAAATTCCATTCCTTATTAATCATCCCATTTCCAATCTGATCTACACTTTTCCTATACAAGTACCTGTCCAAATGCCTTTTAAACATAGTAATTGTATGACCCTACCTCTTCCTCTCGTAACTCTTTCCAAATGACCACTACCCTGTATGATAAATGTACCCATTGAATCTCCTTACATTTTTCCATTCTCACCCTGAACCAGTGGCCTCTAGTTCTAGACTCCCCTTTCAAACTATCTATCCTATCTATGCCCCTTGTCATTTTATAATCCCCTGAAGGGTCACCTTTGTTGGAGTGGGATTAATCAAAGTCCCGATTGGTTTGAAGGGTCCTGACCTGAAATGCCATCTGTCCATTTCTCGCCATAGATGCTGCCTGACCCACTGAGTTTCTCCTGACTTTGTTTTTTGTAGTCCATCCAATCGCTCATTATAACTATATCTCTCCATTCCAACCAATCTTCTGGTGAATCTCTACTGCACTCTGCCATTGCTACCATATCCTTCCTGTTCTGTAGTAACCAGAAATGTACACAATATTCGAAGTAAACAATGTTTTGTATAGTTGCAATATGATGTCCCAACTAATATACACAATGCCTTGGCCTGTGAAGACAATTATACAAAATGCCCTTTTCCATTATCTTCATCACCTGTGTCACTACTTTCAAGGAGCTATGGATTTGCACCCGGAGGTCTCTTTGTACATATACAGTCCTAAGATCCCAACCATTTACTGTTTATGTTCTACCAGCATTTGACCTCCCAAAGAGTGTTACCTCACATTTGTTTGGATTAATGTCTATCTGCCACTGCTTTGCCAACTTTCCAATTGATCTATGTCCAACTGCATCTTTAGATAACCTTCATCATTATCCATGACTTCACTAAGTTGCAAACCTATGATTCATACCTCCTATATTCTTAGTTTTTCTTCACTTTGCACATTGCCTGACCTGTAAGGAATTTAAAGATTTCTCATCTTTATTAAAAATTGCACAACTGCTGTGTTTTGTTTTTTCATTTCCAGCACTATTTATCCTATCTCTAACCTTTCTGCACAGTCTCCACAGACAGATCAGCTGTGATTAACAAGTCTTTATGCCGTGTTTCAGTTCACACCACTGCATTTGCATTACAGTCTCTCTTCATGTGCAACCTATCATATACAGAATATTCCCTATTCTTTCCGCCCTTCTTGCTTTCTTTTTTTTTCCAATTGGAATTAATAACTCTGTTCCTTTTTCCACAGATGCTGCCTGACATGCCAGATATTTCAAGTGTTTTCTGTTTTCATTTCAAGCAATTTGTTTTGTTTCAGATTTCCAGCTGCTGGAGTGTGTTACTTAAAAAAAAATGCTACTGCATGAATGCATGTTAACCGAATCACTATGAGCTCGTGGTTAGCTCCTTTCGTGTCACTGTGTATGGTCCTGGCGATTTATTACTCCACCAACCTCACATAAGAATTGGTGCATATTCATGATGAACAATCAAAGGAGGAAGTCACCCCAGAAATTGGCACATAAGTATCAGATGAGAACAAGATTCCCCTGAAGGTTGCGTTGATTTCATGCCTCTTTCTTTTTCTCTTTCTTCTCCCGTGAGCACTATAGACGAGCACAATGCCATTATTTAAGTACATAAATAATAATGACAAAGAGCACTGCTAGTTGGGCCGTTGCCTCACAGCTTCAGCTATTCGTGTTCATGTTTCATCTGGTCAGTGGAAACATACACTAAACTCTGATGGTTTTATGGGGACACAAGAGATATTATACTCTGGAGCAAAAAGCAAACTGCTGGAGGAAATCAGTGGATCGGGTAGCATCTGTGGAGGCAAATAAATAGTTGATGTTTCGGGAGGAGAATCTTCATCTGGACTAAAGGGAAGGTAGCCAGTCGAGAGGGAGAGGTAAGGCAAGCATTTGCTGGCTTTGAGCCATCTGTACTTCACTTGTGGCCAGTGAAGATTCAATGATCTTTGGAACCCCAGCCATCTCTTTCTTTGTCTCCCATAGCAGCTGGGGAGAAATTTCATCTTGCCCTATCTGTAAGCCCACTAAGCCATTGCGAATCAGCTCTTTATTTATGGAGATGCACTAGAATTTCACCTTCCCCTTTACTGAATCCTCTGACGACAAAGTCCATTTCCTTTGTAAAACCAATGAAAATGTATTAATTTAGTACCGTACCTATACCTTCTAGTTCATTCTCCCTCTTCCTTCCCCTCTCCTCCTCCCCTCCCCTACCTCAGTCCCTCCCTCCCTCTCCCTTCAGGTCAGCAACTTCAGACTTGGTGCTGGCCCAAAGCACCTTGGCAACCCCAAAAGGAGAGAAAGCCAAAAGGAAGTCTGACAGGCCTGTTTACTCAGACGAGTCAGGCCAGGAGGAGTCACCTCCTACAGTCATGGATAACGTCTTCGGGCGTTTATCCCGGATGGAGCACCTTATGGAAAGGATGCTCCATCATGATATGCTCCGTGAAACGGAACCATATCAGCGCAGGTCTCCTCGGGGGCATGCGGCAGCGCCTGGCCCAGGGCTGCATAATGTCTCCCACTCTGAGGAGGGGAGCGTACGGGGCCAGTATTGCACTGACTCCGAATTCGGAGGTATGTCTGGGGTACATACCGGGATGCACGACATACGACACACGTGAGGTCCAGGAATTGCCTGCCATGGCATCGAGGTTCGCGATACCCTCCCAAACAGGGAAGCCGCTGCAGGAAGAGCTAGCTGCTAGCATAAACTACCTCACGTCGCACCAATTACAGGAACACGTGATGGTGGAAAGTACCATACACCTGTAAATTGTGCGTCCCTGAAAGTGCCGGCTGTGAACAGCTCTATCTGGGGATACATTGGAGGGGGCATCAAAGCCCACGAGATGAAACTCCAAAGAATCTTAAAATTGCTGGCGTCAGACATTACAGCATTTGCCAGATCTGTGGATGGGGGACACTTATCGGACATCCAGCAGGATGCCTTAGCGTTGATGTGCAATGCACATTTCGAAATAAACTGTTTTCAGAAGAACACTATTAGACCTGCCTTTAACCCCAAATTCGCAGGCTTATGTAAGGCCAGCAATGTGCAGCCGCCGAATCTTCTGTTCGGTGAAGATCTACCGAAGCAGGTTAAAGACCTGGACGAAGAAGCAAAAGCTGTCGGGCTGATCAAGGCGCCAATGACGAGCAAAGCTTCACCATTTCGGTGGCAGCACCCCTACGCTTCCATCAGCAACAAACGGTTCACTGAAGCTGATGGCAGCTCGAGAGCTGAATTCTCTGAGCAGAGGTCATTTTTAGGCCAAGGTCCAAGCCGGCCCTCGTGGAAAATGCGCAATCCGTGCACCCCAGCAGTCTTAGCCTCCATACCTCGAAGGTGGAAATAGAACCTACATCAAGGGCCTTTTGGCCTACCATAACACCACCAGTAACCATGGAGGTAGGTGGGTCTGGTTCTTTCCGGAATATGGGGTATGTGGACCAGTTACAAGTTTGTGGTAAATTACACTTGTTTTTGCATGAATGGCGTTGGATAACATCAGATCCATTTATACTGCACAGTATACAAGGGTTCCAAATTGAATTTCTTCCCAATTTATTGCCACCCACACAGCATACACCAAGCCAGACGTTTGTTCATTCCCAACAGGAGTGTTTGGATATACAAACTGAAATTCACACATTATACACAAAAGGGGTAATCGAGAAGTCGAGTCATGAACATCACAAATTCGTCTCTAATATATTCCCCAGACAAAAGACGGAGGGTGTCGAGTCATCCTTGATTTAACAAAACTTCTCTTATGTGCAGTATAGACATTTCAAAATGGAAAACTGCGTAACTGCCAAACAGCTGATTTCCAAAGGATACTTTATGGCATGCATCAATCTCAAAGATGCATACTATTCGGTGCCCATTCACAGGGATCACTGGAGATATTTGAAATTTATCTGGATGGGGCAACTGTGGCAGTTTAAAGCATTGCCTAATGGGTTAACTTCAGCCCCCAGATTGTTTACCAAATTATTGAAACCGGTGCTTGGGCTACTTAGAGCTCAAAAACACATTGTTATAGCATACCTGGATGATATTCTAATCATAGGGAAAACGCTGAAATTAGCTAAAATAGCTGTTTCAGCCACAAAACTCACATTTTTTTAGAAATTGGGGTTTCTCATCCATCCAGTTAAATCCAAATTGCTACCAACTAGTGTGATTAACTATTTGGGATTTACCATTAACTCTTTCAATAGGCCTGTGACTCTGCCCTGGGTCACGAGATTGGAGTTAATAGAAGCCTGTAACAACTTTGTTGTTATGGAGCAGCTACTATTCGACAGGTGGCTAGTGTAATTGGCAAATTAGTGGCTGCCTTTCCAGCTGCACAATTTGGGCCTTTGCATTATCAGAATTTACAACGTGCAAAGGAGCAAACACTAAAATACCATTTAGGTCATTTTAACAGACCTATGCTATTACCAGCTGAAGCTATATCAGAACTACAATGGTGGATGACCAATATTCGGCATTGCTCCAGTAACATTTTGGTCAGTAAACCTTAAGTTATATTACAAACTGATGCTAGTGGTCAAGGATGGGGAGCTACTAATACCATCTCTAGTTGCGGTGGCAGATGGGATGTGCATGAGTCATCAATTCTTCAGTTACATGGTATTAACTACCTAGAGATGCTGGTTGCATTCTATGGGTTGTCAGTATCCTGTATAATTTAGCTTATTGTGGGAATATGCATCACTTGCATGTTCAAACTACTTTGTTAAACTTTGACTTGCATAACACTACAGCGGTGGCATATATTGGCCAATCACATGGGGTGGAGATCATCGAGTCAGAAACTCATCCTGATGATAGATTTAGCTCGACCCGAAACGTCGCCTATCTCCTTCCTCTTAGATTGCTGCACCCGCTGAGTTTCTCCAGCTTTTTGTGTGTGATGGGGCTGAAAGAAACATCTCCCCCACTGCCATGCGCCGCGCGGCCACTGGGGCCCGGCAACCCTCCCCCACTGCGCACGCGCGTCCACTGGGGGCCCGGCAACCCTCACCCACTGCGCAGCGTCCACTGGGGCCCGGCAACCCTCCCCACTGCGCCACGCGCGGCCACTAGGGCCCGGCAAAGTGCCGCTGATCGCGCGGGCCGGCAAACCGGGGACACATGGCGCCGGCGTTCACCACGGGAGGAAGAAGGATAATTAGGGTACAAATCGGGATGGCGGGAAGGGAACCTAAAAAGCGGGAATATCCCGCCAAAAGCGGGATAGTTGGGAGGTCTGCTAGGTCACGAAAATTTAATGACAACACAGAATGGATATTGGATCATAAAATATTTAACGACATTGTTGCTCAGTATGGAACACCGGATATCGATTTGTTTGCATCTAGGCTCAATCACCAGTTACCAAAGTATGTGGCATGGGAACCAGACCCTGAGGCAGTGGCGATAGATGCATTCTTGCTACACTGGGGAGGAATGTTCTTTTATGCATTCCCTCCATTTTGCCTCATCAGTCGGTGCTTGCAAAAAATCCAGCAAGATTCCGCTTCAGACATTTTGGTAGTGCCTGACTGGCCTACGCAACCATAGTTCCCGCTGATATTGGCAATGGTTGTTTCCAAACACAAAAATTTGCTGGTTCATCCCGTAACCCGGGAAGGCCACCCGCTGCATGATCGAATCAATTTATTGATATGCAGACTTTAAGAAGACCTTTCCTGGGGCTCAGATTGTCAGACCAAACTGTGGACGTGATCACTGCAGCTTGGAGGGATAGCACCAAGAAGCAGTACATCTCAGGAGATGGGAAGAGTTTTGTTTATAGTCTGACATAACGTATGATATGGCACGTATAACTAACGTCTTGGAGTTTCTCTCAAAACTATTATTTGACGAAAGATTGAGTTGTAGTGCCATTAATTGTGCCAAAAGTGCCTTGTCATCATACTTGTGGCTGGGATCGGGACTCCACTCTGTCGGGTCTCACCCGCTGATATCCAGGTTTATGAAGGGTATTTTTAACACAAATCCTCCCAGGCCCAGGCACACGGAGATATGGGATGTTAACATGGTGCTAACGCTGCTTCGCCGGTGGGCTCCAGCTGCATCCTTGTCTTTGGTCAAGCTCACGTATAAAGTCGTTATGCTCATGGCGCTGGTTTTGGCACAACGGGTCCAGTCGTTGCATAAGCTGCAGCTGGACAGAATGGTTACATCTACTGACAAGATAACGTTTTATATACATGAACTAATTAAACAGAGCAGTCCAGGGGTGTCAGGTCTAAAACTGGAGTTTATGGCATACCTTATGGACTATAGATTGTGTGTGGTCACACATGTGCAACAGTATTTTAAGGTTACAAAGAGCCTTAGAGGCACCGAACGGGCAATGTTTATTAGCTATAAAAAGCCACATGAGAAGGTGTCAGTGCAGACCATCTCCAGGTGGTTAAGACGTGTATTAGCTAGTGCTGGAGTGGACACTGATATTTTTAAATCTCACTCTACCAGGGCTGCAACAACATCAGCAGCGAGGTTTATGGAGGTTCCGCTGGACCACATCCTAGCGACTGCAGGATGGTCGAAAGAGCGAACGTTCCAAATTTTTTATAATAAACCGATTGCCAGGCCGGGGTTGTTTGCCAACTCAATTTTAAGTTCTGTTCTATAAATTGCTCCTGGATGTGAAGGGCACTATTATTTTTATTATCATTTGTTTATTAAAAGCATCAGCATGTTTTAAATCTATGACATGTCTGAATGCATTATCTTTTCAATCATTTCTGGTCGACTAATGCAATGTGTTGCATGGACTCGTGTTCGTGGCATGAAATCACAGAGCGTTAAAATCTTCACGTAGTCACTCACGTGACTTCGAAATAAAATAGGAAGATTAAATGAGAACTTACCAGTTTGAAGTTTGATCTTTATTTTATGAGCAGTTACGATGAGGGATTACGTTCCCTCCGCTCCCAACCCTTTTCATAAAAGTCATCTGGTAGTTCTAGTTTCTCGAATCTTCCTATAATCAGTTCAGCAACTGTTTCTGTGATTTCACACCGCTGCTTTGAAGGTTGACGCGCATGCGGGCTGGCGGACTTCTTCACGTAATCCCTCATCGTCCCCTTTCTCCATGGAGCCATTTGGCACAGGTCAAGAATCTCAAGGCAACCATTACATTAGAGACGTTTCAGAGTGTCTGGTTGCTAAGGAAGAGAAATATTGTGTTTTTTTGGAAGTTACTTGAATCATCCTTTTGTCACAGTCTGGTAGATAGAATTGTGGATATAGATCATCAGGTGGTGTTTAAGCCGAGCAAGTGTGAGGTGTTGCATTTTGGGAGGTTGAATGCAAGGGGAAAATATACAATTAATGGAAAGACCCTTAACAGCTTTGTATATCAAAGGGATCTTGGGTCAAAGTCCATATCTCCCAACGCAAGTAGATAAGAGTGGTAAAGCAGGCATATGGTACTCTTGCCTCCATTGGTCAAGACATTGAGTATAGGATTCAGGAAGTCCAGAAGCAGCTTTATAGAACTTTGGTTAGGCTGCATTTGGAGTATTGTTTGCAGTTCTCAATGCTCCAATACAGGAAGGGTGTGGCGATTCTGGAAACGGTGCAGAGGTGGTTTACCAGAATTATGCCTGGGTTAGAGGGTATTAGTTACAGGGAGACGGTGGACACACTTGCATTGTTTTCTCTGAAGCGACTGAGGCTGAGGGAAGGCATATAAATTATGTGAGGCATAGATAGGGTAGATGGTCAGAACCCTTTTATCAGGGTGGAAATATGGAATACTGGAGGGCAATGCTTTAAGGTGAGAGCGGCAAAGTTATAAGGAGATATGCGTGGCATTTTTTTTATTCAAAGAGGATGGTGAGTGACTGGAATGCACTGCTGGTGGTGGAGGTAAATACGATAAAGGCATTTAAGAGGCTTTTGGATAGGCACATGGATATGCAGGGAATGGAGGGAAAATGGGATATGTACAGGGAGATAAGACTTGGCATAATTTTCGGAGCATACATCGTGGGCCAAAGGGTCTGTGCCCGTGCTGTACTATTCTATGTCATTTCAAAGCGCAGATTGAACTGCCGCTGTCAGCATGATGATGCTTCAGTAAACTAATTCCAATACAGGTGTTCTTTTCTAAAACAATTACAAAAACTTTAAAGTCGTTTCACCATTCTTTCAGAGAGAAATTTGTTCTCCGGGAAATCTGATCATAGAATAGAGCTGGAATCTGTGGTGTAGTATCACATTAGCCTAATATGCAAAGAAAACTTGCCTTTAAATCAGGGAAAGAAATTTGGTGGTACAGCAGACAATCACAAGGAAATAAGGGGTGGGGAGGGGGGGGGGGGTGGGCTTAACCAGCCAGCAAAGACTCAATGGGCCAAATAACATACTATTTCACACAAGGACAAGCAAGTTCAAAAGGCAGTTGCGTCAACATGCTTATTGGAAAGCAGTAAGATATGATTTCTGAAGAGGTCAATATCGCAGCCCACATGCACATCTGGTCGTGCCTCGCCTGCTTTTGTCTCCAACTGTTTCAGTCACAGTGCACCTTAATGACTGTATATCAGGCGCGGTACTTTACTTTATGCTGCTGAAGCAGTTGAGATCTCCTGTTACAATATATGGGTCTCTGAGCATTCCTTTTCACAACATAGTGACTGATAACACAGTGTCTCAGTCAATCCTAACCCAGGATGAAAATCACTCAGATTTCCAACCATAACCCCATCACTCGCTGAGCTCTGCAAATACTGTAAGTTAATCACCGTTGTGCTTTCCCCTCCCAGTGTTACAGGCACAATGTTTTCCCATGCCAGTGCAACAGCACAGTGTTTTCCCATCCAGTGTAAAGGTACTGTGCTTTCCCATCCCAGTGTAGTAGCAGTCATAATGCTCTCCCATCCTGGTGTAAGACCATCACACAAACCATTGACTTCACGCTGCCTCGGCAAGGCCACCAGCATAATCAATGACCAGTCTCACCCAGTCATTTCCTCTTCTCCCATCTCCCAGCAGGAGGTACAGAGGTTTGATAAAGAAAATACCGCTAGATTCAGGAACAGTTTCTTCCCAGCTGTTAACAGGCAACTGAACCGTCATATCATCAGCGAGAGTGTGGTCGTGCTTCTATCTACCTTCTAGGAAGACTTTTGAACTATTTTATTCAGACTATTTCGGATTTCAATGTTATATCTTTGCACTAAATGTTGTATAGCACGCAAATAAAAGCTTTCCATCGTACTTCGGTAAACATGTCAATAATAAATTAAACTAAGCTAAAAATGGGTTATAATACTAAGTGATTTAAATGTAGCAGATGTGAGATCGTTTTTTTCAGAGCATATACCCCGAAAAAGAAACTGGCCCGTATGCAGTCCCCAACCATATCCTCAGAATCTTCGCGAACCAGCTGGCAGGCATATTCACAGACATCTTTACCCTCTTACAGCTCTAAGTAAGATAGCGTGTCCTAACGTTCCAGTGGCTCCGACATCCACCATCAGGAAGTGCTTTGAGAGGCTGGTCATGGTGCACTTTAATGCCACCCGCCCGGATAACCTTAATCCACTGCAATTTTCCACCCCTCGCAACAGGTCCACACCAGACACCATCTCTGTGGCCCTACTCTCATCTCTGAAATATCTAGATAACAGGGACATACAGCTATGCCAGGCTCTTCTTTATTGAGTATAGCTCTGCCTTCAACACCATAATTCTAACAAAATTCATCTCCAAACTCCTGGACCTAGGAGTCAACACCCCACTCTGCCACTGGATCCTTGCCTTTCTGACTACAGTCAGTGAGGAAAGGCAACAAAAACACCATCCATAATGATTCTCAACGTCAGTGGCCCATGTGTTCTCAGCACCTTATTATATGCCTCGACTGTATAGCCAAATTCTGCTCTAACTCCATTTATAAGTTTGCAGATGACAGCAATGTCATGGGCCGGATCTCAAACAATGATGAGACGGAGTAGAGAAAGAGATAGAGAGTTGAGTAACACGGTGTCAAGAAAACAACCTCCCCCTTAATGTTATCAGGAGAAAGGTGCTAGTTATTGACTTCAGGAAGCACCACAATCAGCATCAATGGTACTGAAATGGAGATGGTCATGAGCTTCAATTTCCTAGGTGTAAATATCACCAACAATCTGTCCTGAACCAACCACATTGAAGCCACGGCCAAAAGAGCACACCAATGCCACTACTTCCTCAGGAGAGAAAGAACGTTTGGCATGTCTCCAACAACTCTTCCCAATTTCAATGGATGCACCATAGAAATCTTACTATCAAGTTGCATCGCAGCCTGATATGGGAACACCACTGCCTCACACAACAAGAAATAGCACATTGTGGATGTAGCCCAGATAATCAGACAGACCAGCCTCCACACCAGCGTGTCCATTTACACTTCACGCAGCCAACATAATCCAGGCACTTTCTCACCTCGATCATTTGTTCTTTCCCCCTTTCCTGCCATGCAGAAGATACAAAAACTTGAAAGCACGTACCACCAGATTCAGAAAGAGTTTCTTCCCCACTGTCATCAGCCTACTGAATGGTCCTCACATAAGCCAGGGTGTAATCCTGATCCTCCAACCTACCTCATTGTAGATGTTGGACCTGCACAACCTACTTGTAAGAAAGTACATTGACATAGTTGGGAAGCATTTGAAGAAGAAATAATAAGAGATGAGTACAGCCATGTTCCCTGTAAGGGTGAAAGTTAAGGATAGCAAGTACAGGGAACCCTGCATATCAAGGGATAAAAGAGAAAACAGTTTTTATCCACGAGTAGTTGCTCTACTCAACAGCCAAAAATCTATAGCCTCCCTTTGATCTGGTATTTTGTTGGTTCACATGCTTGATCAATGATGTTTTATCATTAATGTTTTATTGTTATTAATGTTTAGTGTTTTCTGAGTCATTTGTAACTGTCAATGTATGTCATGTTGAACACCAAGGCAAATTCCTTGTATGTGAATACTTGGCCAATAAACATACTTACTTACTTTAAAAAAAGGAAACATACAGCAGGTGTGGAGAACTAAAGATGGGAACGGGCAACCTTTTTCACCCAGAGATTGCTGTCCACTTGGAATGCATTGCTGGAGAGAGTGGTGGAAACAGCATCATTTACAGCATTTAAGTGGTGACTGAATGAGCACTTGAATCAGCTAGGCATTGAAAGTTATGGGCCAAGGAGTTAGACTGGAAGATGGGCACAAAGTGGATTGGTACCCTTTCGTCTGCTTGGACATGGTGGGCTGAATGACCCGTTTCCATGCTGTCACTGGATATTCATATCAAAGTTTATCAATTCATCAAACTTTATCATTTCTGTCACAGTATATCAGACACAGAGCAAAACTAGAATAACTTAGCAGGTCGGGCAGCATCTGTGGAGGGAATGCATAGGCAATGTTTCGGGTGATGGACCCTTCTTCAGACTGAAGAAAGGTCATGACACAAAAAGTTGCCAATCCATTCTCTCCACAGATACTGTCTGACCCACTGAGTTCCTCCAGCACTTTGTGTTTTGCTCAAGATTCCAGCATCTGCAGTTTCTTGTGTCTCCTTATCACTCAGTGAATCTTGCTCTCCTAGTATCACTGAACCATGAGTCACTGAACCAGATGATATGGTGGCCAAGGATTTTAATGCGCTGAATTTAAGCTGAGGATGGCACAGTTAATAGTACTGGTGCCTCGCTGCGCCAGAGAACCGGGTTCAATCCACCTCAGGCACAGTCAGTGGGCCCAAAGGCCTGTTGCTAAGCAATATCTCTCTACAATTCCTTGAACCTTCCTCTCATAGTTTATAGCTCAGTCTGAAGAAGGGTTTCGGCCTGAAATGTTGCCTATTTCCTTCGCTCCATAGATGCTGCCTCACCCGATGAGTTTCCCCAACACTTTTGTCTACCTTCTCATAGTTTATCAGTCACTGAATTTCCTCTCACACTATTTCAGTCAATGTGTTTCCTAACACAGCATATCACTCACTGGGCTTTCCTATCGCACTATATTGGTCACTATGTTCCTTAGCACGGAGTATCAATCACAGCGTATTCTGATCACATTATGGCTTTCATTCCACAGTATGTCTTGCACGGTACGTTTGTATAGCTGTTCATCACTCATTGAGCTTTCCTAAAACAGCATTTCTAGCTCTAAACTTTACTATTACAGTACATCAGTCACTTTGTTTCCTTAGATCATGTATCCATCACTGGGTATTCCTGTCAGTCGCTGTGTATATATAGCATATCAGTCATTGTGCTTTTGTATCATAGTATATCGATCATTTTCCTCTCACAGTACATCAATAAGTGAGCCTTCCCTAGAATAGCATTATCTGTACTTTTAAACACAGCATGTGGAATCAATTTATCAGCGTGGCCACTATTTATTTCAACATCACTAAATCCCCACACAATTTCTGAAACCAGTTAATGAAGTGTGTGTTGCAGCAAGCCCGAATACTCTTTCTGATCACTCTTATTTACTTCTTATTTTTCTCTCATATTTTCCTCTTATTTCCAATCAGTAGATTCAGTCCAGACTGAAATGTGTAATGGATACATTCTACCTTTCCCGTCTTTCTTCATTGTTACAAAATTACATTTTATTTCAGTAAGATGTTATTTATGTCTCAGAAAATGATGGTTCCTACCTTTCTCACTGACACTTTCGCTTTCTATTTCCACATCTTCACAACTGGTGTATTCTGGTGTTGATGCTCCCTCCTCCTCAGAGCTGCTTACTGATATTTGTCTTTTTTTACCCACTTTCTTCATTCTATGTGGTTTTGGTGGAGGTGGCCTGACAGATTCCGATTGGTCAGAACTAAGAGAATCATTTCTCAGCATGGTTTCACTTTTTTCCCGCTTAGTTCGAACCACAGCAGAGCTGGGATCCAGGTGACACTGCATTCCGTAGGGGTCTTGGTCCTTTGCATCCAGGTGCTCAGTCGAAGCAGTGCTCCTTCCCTGTGTTGGTGGGCTGTGATTGCTCAGGTGCTGCTGTCGAGAAGTTGAAAGCTGTACATCTGCATTTCTTTCACTGGGGTAAGACTTCTGCGCTTCAGTAGGGGAATGCTGCTCTTCCTGTTGCTGTGTCCTCCTTGGCAATCTGTGCTCTGTTCCCTGGCCCTCTTCAACCGGTGTATTTGGAAGGGATGCATCACTGTGTCTCCTTTCATGTCGTGCTCTTGATACTTTAGCATGCATGCGCATCTGTTGCTCCTCGGGTAGGGATTTAGCAGGGTACCGTGCTAGATTGGGATCACTCTTGTATCGGTTCTGATACTCCTCTCCATTCCATTCCATGTTCCTATCTTCCAGCTTCTCACCTTCTAATTTTTCACCCATGTCCTGATAGTCCTGTGATCGGCCTTTCTCCAGCCGCCGGCTCTCTCGCCGTTCTTTATGTTCTCTTTCTTCGGCTGGCCTGTCAACCTGCCGAGGGGATGCCTTTGGTGTGCGTTTCCGTTCACCTTTTTGCACTTTTCCATTCTGTTCTGAAAATGAAGAATTCTTCCTCCTGCAATGATGAGCATTAACAATATATGTAAATATTTTACACCAAACCTGCAATTTGAGAATTTTTGAAACCAGTAGAATTGAACAGATCCATTAAAGGCAAGTAAACCATCTTAATATAAATTCAGATGGTGACAACAGTCTTGAGGTCTAGTACAAATAATCCCAATATTGTCCAATTTAAATGTAGATTCCACAAAATGACATGGACAAGATTTATACCGCCCAATTGACCATATATCTCTAGCCAGACTCATTTACATTTACTGCTTTTCAATTCAAAGTTCAAAAACACAGCATTTCTTGGACATAATGCGTAAATAGAAATGAGCTAGAATTCACTCTGACTTAATTCAGAAATAGATCAGTTGTGATCCAAGAGGTAACTCGTATTTGATTCTCTGGTGAATCACAGGGCTGGATGTTGGACATGGGTCATCAGGACTTGAATCACTGAAACCCAGAGTACTCCTTTCCACCTTGACTTCACAGAATCTTTCAGCTTTGAAAGAGGCTTTTTGGCCCATAAAATTCATGCTGACTATCATTTATTTACTCATTAAAACTAATCCCATAGCCTTCAAATATTAGCAATTTGAGTGCTTGTCTAGATGTTTCTTAAACATTATGACAGCATTTGTCTCTACCACGCCATCAGGTAGTGCATTGCAGATTACAACTAATTTCTGGGTTAAAACATTTTTCACAGATCCCTTCAAAACCTACTTCCCATTACCCAAAACCAACATCCTCCCTAGTTATATATACCACTGCTATGGGGACAAGTTTCCAATCCTCTACCCTATCTATACCCTGATAACTTTGTATACTGGATAATAGCAGGATATGGACCATGTGTAGGCAGATGAGATTAGTTTAGAGACGTAATGACTTCAGATGTTGGATCAAAAAACAAACTGCTGGGGGACATCAGTGGTTTGAGCAGCATCTGTGGAGGGAAATAAACTGTTCATTGTTACAGGTATTAGTTTAGAGTGGCATCATGGTCAACACAGACACAGTGGGTGCACAATCTTTTTCTGCTGCATTACTCTATGTTGCATAATATTCACATCACTCACCAACACCTACACAGATGATCCAGTCCCCTGTCAAATTGTTCTTTGTTGGTACACAAAAAGCTGGAGAAACTCAGCGGGTGCAGCAGCATCTAAGGAGCGAAGGAGATAGGCGACGTTTCGGGTCGAGACCCTTCTTCAGTTCTTTGTTGGTGCTATTTCTATGCTGTCCACAGCAACTACACTTCAGACAATAACTACACTGGTTATGGAGTGCTTGAGTTGTGGCCCTGTGGATGATGTCTAAATCCAATTATTTCAAGAAGGACAACATTTAGTTACCATCCCTAATTGCCTTTGAGAAGGAGGTGGTAAGCTAGCATCTTGAACTATTGGGGTCCATCTGGTGAAGGCATTCCCACAGTGTTGTTGGGAAAGGAGCTTCAAGAACAGCATTACTCACTTTTTGTGAGTGCCTTTGTGACTGCAAGTTAAATGTATCCAAAGGATGACATAGTGTTGAGGTCCATTTAGATATAAAACCAATCCAACCTTCATCATAAACCTTAAACGTATGATTCATATGTAGTAATACTGAGTAAATCAACCAGATCTGGATAAAATACTAAACTGGGATGCAAGGTGCAGTGTGAATTCCCATTGGGTTAATTGCCAAATGCAGTTGCATATATATAGCATTCATCTGAATATTCAAGGCAAATAGGAGGGGCACTTTTAAGGCTACAGATATGAGGTGCTACTTGCTTTTGTGTAATGAATATTCAAAGTGTGATTATCATTGCAAGGCTGCATTTATTGCCTATCCCCAGAAGATGCTGCGGGAATCATGATACAACTCCATGGTTTGATGTGCACTTCACGGATCAATCAAAACTCAAACAGTTTGATGCGTCACTGCAACCACACAAGACAAGAGCATCTAAGGATACCTGATATACTTCCATTAAGGTTATTTGTTGGGTTTAAAATTTGTCATCTTCATGATCACTTTCACTGAACTTGGCTTTTCACTCCAAGATTTTTCTTTATGTACTGGACTCATCAGAAATAGGATCAGGAGTTAACCATTGGCCCCCTTAAGCCTGCTCCAACATTCATCATGATCAAGGCTGATCTTCTACCATTTTGGGCACAATCCCTTCATTCTTGGATTATCTGAAAAGCCACAAATCTATCAACATTTTGAATGAACAAAATGACAGGACCTCTATTACTCATCCAAATCCAAGTGGAAAATTGCTTGGCTCACCACTCCTCGAGTGCAGAAATTCTCCTTGTCTCAAATCCTAAACCATCAATCCCTTATTCTCAAACTGCAGCCCCTCGTTATAGACTCAACCATGGCAGAACAATCTACCTGCATCTAGCCTACCAAGCCCTACAAGAATTGTGTAGGTTTCAGTGAGATCTCCTGTGATTCTTCTAATCAGCCACTTGAAGTTCAGTGCCAGTCTGAGTAAATCAACCAGACATGGATAAAATACTAAATTGGGCTGCAAGGTGCAGTGTGAATTCCCATTAGGTTAATTGCCAAATGCAGTTGCATATATATAGCATTCATCTGAATATTCAAGATTATTCTTGCAGCAAGCAAGAATTTCATTGTCCTATCTGGGACACATGACAATAAACTCTCTTGACTCTTGACAGTCTATCCCTGGAACCAGTCCAGTGAATAATTCTCAAATTCTTCATTTGCCAGAATGGAATTTGATTAACATTCTCCCAATAATTTCCAATGGCCCTTGGACAGCAGAATGCTACTTTAAAGAGAAAGTAGGTACTTGGATCATGGTAAATTGGGGTTCCAAAACCTACAAATTACAGCAAGCTGTACAAAGCACAGGACAGCGGAAATAAAAATCACTTTGATTTTACCAATTGGCCAATGTACCATGAAATGAAAGTGGGGAAATCAGGTCAGAACAGGAGACATGGAACCTAAAGGATGGACATGGTAAATAATAGGACATTTGGAGATGTCATGAGTGGTAGTGATAAAGATGAACCTTCCATGGAAAAGAGGTAACAAAGAGGATTTATAAGTTCAGGACAATAGACATTACCAACATGGACTCTAGTAAGGCCTGTGCTAAGGAAGAAGGTTAGAATACAATGGGCCAGGATTAGATAGCCAATTGGACATGAAATTGGCTTGATGGAGGACTCAGGGGATGGTAGTGGAGGGTTGTTTGTTAGATTGGAGGCCTGTAAGCAGTGGTGTGCCACAGGGATTGGTGCTGGGTCATCCTGTTGTTTTCCACATGTATGTTAACTACTTGGATGAGAATTAAGTTAGCACTATCATTAAGTTTGCAGGTAGCACCAAAATTGGTGTGTGAAGGTTTATCTTAGGGTACAACAAGATCTAGATCAACTGGGAAAATGGGCACAGGAATGGAAAATGTAAATTAATTCAGACAAGTATGACATGATGCATTTTGGGAAGATGAACCAGCTCAGGAGATACACTGTGAATGGTAGAGTGATGGAGAGTGATGTAGAACAGGGAGGAATACGAGTACAAGGACATAGTTCGCTGAAAGTGATGACACAGTATGGCGCACTTGCCTCCATTGGTTGGGGCATTGAATACACAAGTAGGGACATCATGTTACTGATTTGGAGATTTTGGTGAGTCCACACGAGCAGTATTGTAAGCAGTTCTGGTTGCCATGCCATAGAAAGGATGTGGTTAAGCTAGTGAGTGTGGGAAGAAGATTCACAAGGCTGGTGCTGGGACTGCAGGGATGGAGCTTTAAGGATAGACTGGATAGGCTGGGACTGTTCTCACTGGACCAGAGGAGGCTGAGGGATGACTTTATCAAGATTTATAAAGTCATGTGAGCATGGATAAGGTAAACGGTCATCATCTTTTTAACCAAGTTAGGGGAGTCTAAAACTGGATGGCATAGGTTTAAGCTGAGAGGGGAATGATAAACACGGACTCAAGGAATAACTTTTTTTACACATGTGTGGTGGGATATGGAACAAACTGCCAGAGCAAGTGGTAGAGGCAGTAACAAAAACACAACCGTTTAACCTAGGAATGCATTGGATAGGAACATTTACATGAATATGGGCCAAACATAGGGAAATGAGACCAGCACATCAGCATGGACGAGCTGAGTGTATTGACCTGTTTCTGTGCAGTATAACTCTTTATAGGAAGAGAAATAACTTTAGGGGAGGAACAGCGAAGGGCTTTTGGGAAGAAAGACTAGATAATAGGAAGAGAAAATTACTCTGTGATATGATGAACAAGCAGGAAAGCAGACTAGAATGTGGCATGTTTTGGGGACTGGGTAAGATAGGATCATGGGAAATACACCTGGGGAAAGGGAAGGAAGTGAGGATCTGTGGTGGCAAATACGATGACGAAAAGTCAGTGGATTGGGGTAAGTAGTGGGATGTAAGTTGACTTTAGTTTGAATCAGATCTCAATCAGTAGACCTTACTAAAGCAGTAAAGCCTTTCATGGAGGTAATGCCTCCTAGTAGCCAATGTGGCGCCATTATTTCTCACCAGCAACTCACCATCCAAAAGCCAATTATTCTGACAGCCTAAACCACAAGTCTGTTTACAATGACTGCAATGATATTTTCTCTTGTTTAAGAACTTAAATCCACCTATATTCCAGCTCCTCATTACCATTATCAGGATGGTTTAAAATTCTCAACATCCTCATCAATGCATTCAAATTCTTCCAATGAGCTTAATTCTTTTTACAGTTTTATCAGATAGGCAGGAGTTAAAAACCTGGTGTGGGGCAACATTGGTTAAAAGCAATCATGACTGTGAGAAGATATCCCAAGTGAATCAAGAAATATGATATTATTAGATAATGTGCTATGTTAGATGAAGTGCACATTTCCCTAATGATTGCTCACAATGCCCCGCCTAGTCTTCCTTGTATCCTTTTCCTGAACACTTTATACTTGGAAATATTAAGCACCCAGAACTCACTATTTCTAAGCCATTTTCCTGTTGCTATTAAATTATATTCCTATTTAGTTATCCGTACTTGTAGTATAACAACCATTTCACCATACTGTGCACCTACTATATATTTATTGTGAACCTTCTTGGTCCATTGATAACTTATACGGTACTATTTCCGTTACCAGCAGCATCTAGCACTCGTCTTATTTCTTATATCTACTTCTATATATTTAACTCGTAGAAATACTAAGCCATGATAAACCACTTCAGCTACAACACATTGCACAATGATTCAAAATAGAACAAAGTGGGTTTTAATGCTTCTTTGATTACCTCTCTCTAGGGGGTTCGCTCCGAGATCTTGATGCAGACTGTTTCTGTTCAAAACCCATCTCTTGCCGAGCAAGTTCAGACACCCGAGTCTTGTCAGGCAGAGTAGCCTCCTGTGTCGGTACTACTGTACTTAAAGGAGTCTGGGAATGTGAGCGCTCTTGCAGTCTTGCTTTCTTTTCTCTTGGAGCATCAGAACCACCACCAGTAGCTGTGTCACTCAAGGTTCCATCCTGAATTGACGTCTGTGGTGTTTCACTTCCAATGAACCACGCTTCTGATTTTGTAAGAATTTCCTGCTGCTTACGGCATAAATTGCATACCCACATTACCTAGTTAAGATAAGAAAAGTAATTAAGTGATGAGGCTTCAGACTCTTCCAATGTAAATCTTCAAAGTCTGCATGTTGATGTTTTTACGTTATTTCACATTATATTTTGACTCAAGCTTTCACTTTATGCAAAGTTAGTTCATTATTACGATTCACGAAATACCCACTCACCCAATCTTTACAAGTCACCCTGCAGCCTCAGAGTTGAATATAGGAGCAAAGAGGTCCTTCTGCAGATACTTCAGATTCAAATCCTTCTGCAGTTGTACAGAGCACTAGTGAGGCCACACCTCGAATATTGTGTGCAGTTTTGGTCCCCTAATTTGAGGAAGGACATTCTTGCTAATGAGGGAGTGCAGCATAGGTTCACAAGGTTAATTCCCAGGATGGTGGGACTGTCATATGCTGAGAGAATGGAGTGGCTGGGCTTGTATACTCTGGATTTTAGAAGGATGAGAGGGGATCTTATTGGAACATATAAGATTATTAAGGGTTTGGACACGCTAGAGGCAGGAAACATGTTCCCGATGTTGGGGGAGTCCAGAACCAGGCGCCACAGTTTAAGAATAAGGGGTAAGCCATTTAGAACGGAAACGAGGAAACACTTTTTCTCACAGAGAGTTGTGAGTGCGGAATTCTCTGCCTCAGAGGGCGGTGGAGGCAGGTTCTCTGGATACTTTCAAGAGAGAGCTAGATAGGGCTCTTAAAGATAGTGGAGTCAGGGGATATGGGGAGAAGGCAGGAATGGAGTACTGATTGGGGATGATCAGCTATGATCACATTGAATGGCGGTGCTGGCTTTGAAGGTGCACCTATTGTCTATTGTCATAGCATCCTCATCGCAGCTCACACTGCCACCTAGCTTGGTGTCATCCACAAACTTAGAGATGTTACATTTAATTCCCTCATCTAAATCGTTAATTTATATTGTAAATAACTGGGGTCCCAGCAGTGAGCCTTGTGACACCCCACATAAACTGACATCTATTATTGCAATACATATATAAACTGAAACGCAGAGACCTAGGTGACCTAGTGGATGATTTGCAAAAAGCTACTATGTATTACTAATCAGGGAGAATGTCACAGCTGCATTCAGAGAGTATGTAATGGAGGGATTACACAGACAGAGAATATGGGTGGAGTTCAAAAACAAAAAAGGTACAATTCCCCTGTTGGGATCATATTATAAGTCTCCCAAGGGGGAGAGATGCACAGATATGTAGACTGATAATGGAATGATGTGAAAACAACAGGGGCGTCATAATGGTTGACTTTAACTTCCTCAATATTATCTGGGACTTCCTTGATGCAAGAGTCTTAGATGAAGCAGACGCTTCTAGGGGTTAGGCAATCTCCAGCCAGTTGGTCCGCACAGAATTTGAGAATGTGGGCAGGTACATCATCCGATCCAGATGCTTTCCAAGGGTGCAACATCATGAAGGGACTTCTGACATCGGTCTCGGTGATGGAGATTACTAGGCCTTCAGGCGCTATGTGGGCCCAAGCGGCCACATCAGTATTCTCCCTTTCAAAGTGTGCATAGTACGCATGAACTCATTTGGGAGTGATGTCTTGCTATCACTTGAGCTGCCACTTGGTTTTGTCTTCACTACCACAGTTGCCAAATCTCTACCTCACTCTCCAATTTAGAGCAAAAGTTTCTCTTTGTGATGGCCTAATCAAGGTCATATCTGTATTTCCTCTGTGAACCTGCATTGTTAGACTTGATTGCCTGAGGTCTGGTCCTCAGTAGAACAGACATCCTGGTTCATCCAAAGTTGGGAAACACCAGGGAGGGTTTTGGTTGGAACACACTGCTCCACATATTTCCTTATGAAACCGGTAATAACCCTCGCATATTTGTTCATTGTCTTTCAAACTTTGAGGAGGTGACAAAAGTAATTGATGAGGGTAGGGTAGTGGATGCTATTTACATGGATTTTATTAAAACAATTGGCAAGGTCCATCAGGGCAGGTTAATCCAAAAGATTAAAATGCATAGGATCCACAATGATTTGGTTGGTTAGATTCAGAACTGGCTTACCCACAGAAGATAGAGGTAGTGATGGAAGGCTGTCATTCTAGCTGGAGGTCAGTGCCAATGCTGTTCCACAGGGTACATTGCTGAGGCCTCTGTTATTTCTGATATATATAATAGTAAGATTAAATGAGAACTTACCAGTTTGAAGTTTGATCTTTATTTTATGATGAGTTACGATGAGGGATTACATGAAGAAGGCCCGCCAGGGCGCCTGCGCGTCATACTTCAAAGCAGCGGTGTGAAATCACAGTAACTACAGTCAGTGATATAGTAAAACCCAGAGGACTAGAACTACCAGATGATCTTTGCGATTATGAGGGTCGGGAGCGGAGGGCACGTAATCCCTCATCGTAACTCCTCATAAAATAAAGATCAAACTTCAAACTGGTAAGTTCTGGTTTAATCTTACTATTTTACTTCGGAGTCACATGAGTGACTATGTGAAGATTTCAAAGCTCTGTGATTTCATGCCGTAGACACAATTCCATACGACACACTGCCTTGGTTGACACAGGATAAATAAATAACGTATTGAACATTGTTTAAATTATACAATGAACGTTTTAAACAATAAAGAACAGTAATAATCCCTCTTTTGCAGGGGGGGTTACAAAGGAGAACTCAAACAGAACACAAAACAGCATGGCCAAATCTTTGCATTGAGAGGACAGGTTTATCATAACCGTGAAAAAGGTTCCTTAACTGGACTATCCTGCAGTGAGGATTTGGTCCGATGGCACGTCCAATCACCAGTACGTTGACGCCGCCCTGGTGGAGTGATTTAAACACATCAGTGTCTACTCCAGCATAATGCAAACCTGTTTCGGCCATCTAGAAATAGCTTCTACTGACACCTTTGTATGAGGTTTTATGCGGCTGATGACCATCGCTGTTTCAGAGCCTCTGAGACTCTTGATGACCTTGATATATTGGCTCAGATGAGTAACTACATCTTAGATCAATGGATATATTTTAAGCTTATTTTGGTTCCAGCCATCCCTGGCCTGCTCTGTTTGATTAGATCATATGCATAAAACGCAATATTATCTACAGAAGAATGCATGCTGTCCAGTCATAACTTTTGCAATATTTGGACGCATAGTGCTGCCACTAGCACCATGAACATGACCACTTTGAGCGTTAACTTCCGGAAAGGCAGAGATGTAATTGGAACCCATTGCCAAAGCAGTGTGAGAACTATGCTCACATCCCATATTTCCGAATATCTACATCTGGGAGGGTTTTGTTAAAATACCTCCTATGAATCCGGCCACCAACAGATGAGATCCGACATCTTGCCCTAAGTAGGAGGACAAAGCACCTTGAGCATTATAAATGGCACTATAGCTTAACTGCTCGTCAAAATGCAATGTAGCAAGGAACACCAATACATCCCAATGCCTGCAACTTATGATAAGATATATTTGACTGTAAACAGGACATCTCCCATTTCTTAAAATGAGAAGCATATCGTTTTTTAGTACTATCTCTCCAGGCCATCATAATCACATCAACGGTCCTACTTGATAGTCCGAGTGCCTGGAACAGTCTGGTCAGAAGATACAAATCAATAGATTAATACGCTCACGTAAAGGGGAACTCTTCTCCTGTCCCAGTGTGAACCAACAAGTTGCTGTAATTGGGATAATCATGAATGCTGTGTCATCAGTCTCAGAACCAGTGGGACCATGCTGTGTGGACCAGTTAGGAACTACCAAACGCCTAAGCGCAGTCGTGCTCTATTTTGGTGAGACATTGATTAAATGAGGCAGAATGGGGAAAGCTTAAGAACGTACGTCCCCAACGTAGCGAGAATGTATCACCCGCTACTGCTCCTAGATCTGGTTCCCATGCCGTATTTAGGTAACTGGTGACTTAACCCAGATGCAACAGATCTATGTCTGGCAATCCATACCGGCTAACAACTCCCCCTCCCATTCCGTATCCGACCTCTCGGTCCTGGGCCTCCTCCACGGCCAGACTGAGCAACACCACAAGGTGGAGGAACAGCACCTCATATTCCGCTTGGGGAGTCTGCATCCTCAGGGCTTGAATGTTGAATTTTCTCAATTCTGTTAACCCGTGCTGTCTCCTCCCCTTCCCACCTCTCCCTCAGCCCTCGAGCCCTGGCATTCCCTCTCTCTCTATCTCTATCCCCCACCCTAGTCGCACTAGCTTCTCATTTTCACACAACAAACAGCTTACAATGGCTTGTTCCCTTTATCATCGATACTTTTTTGCATATCTTTCATTCATTGTTCTTTATCTCTCTACATCACCGTCTATATCTCTTGTTTCCCTGATCCCTGACCAGTCTGAAGAAGGGTCTCGACCCGAAACGTCGCCTATCTCCTTCGCTCCTTAGATGCTGCTGCACCTGCTGAGTTTCTCCAGCCTTTTGTGTACCCCCAATAATTTTGAAACATTTGGATTCATCATCCATTTTGTGTTTGTCATAGAATTTACATGACCTGGTATCTGCAACTTTCACATTATCTCTACTTGATAGGTAGATATCTGAGACCCAGATGTTTCTTGTAATGCACCAGTGCCAGATGAGGTTAGGTAGATTGTCACAGAATAATGTCCTCATTCCACCCATGTGATTGATATGCAACAGCTGTGGTATTATCAATCTGAAGCTGCACATGCAAATCATGCATTGTTGAGCAGAATGCTTTAGGCCATAGCATTCCAGCAATTAGGCCATAGCACCCAGCAATTCTACGTAGTTTATCCCATGCCTCTGCAGGGCTAATGCTTCTTTCACATTCTATCTTCCGCCACAGCCAGACGCGATATCAGTGGCCCCCTCATACAAGCTCACATCAGTTTGTAAACTAAAGGTTATTGAGTCAGAATGTCTCTAGTACATCACGAGACATTAGTTACAGTTTTGGCCGTGGGCAAAGTACTGCTATGTTAATTAACCAATGATGAACCTCAAATAGCCAATCATTCTAAATGGTACTAATCTAACTTTAATTAGATGGGTGAGGACCTAACCTCTCAACAGGTGTGTGGTAGCTGAATATTATACATCTTTCAGATCTATGGCTGCAATATAACACCCTTTTTATCCTAGTTACAATACTGGATTTTTTTATTTTAAACCATTTATACTGGACCTTAAGGGTTAAGTATGTTTAGTCCCAGAATGACTCGACACCAACCATTGTTCTTTTGGCTGGGGAATTGGACCTGTAGAGTTAGTGGAGGGCCACAGTCTAAGGTCCTTCCGCTGCTGGACATGGGGGGTACGGTATGGTGGAGACGCCCCTCAATATAAGGGAAGGTATCCCACGCCATTGTGCCACATGAGTGGCACGAGTGGGGGACTGATTTGTGGAAATTTGGGGAAAAGAAATGTCTAAACTGTATTCATCAATTTGTACAGCCCCGAAAATGTCGGATGGATTTTCCGCAAGGTTAATGTATTGTATATATTTATCATTCGAATAAAGTATATTTTGAAATATTTAAAAAAAAAGGTATTGAACCCCAATACCCAACTAGGTGTATTTTGTACGGGTGGATGTACTTCCGAGATACCTATTCGAGATCCCCGGATACAGTCCAATATTCACTTACCCCTTCCTAATCTGAAAGGGTGTGGTTTTTGAGGTGGCATCCTGGTCTCCATTTTTGTCTCATCGTCCAGGTCTTCCCCTGGATATTAGAGGATCTGCGCATGGCTGTGAACCGTGGGTTGAGTGTAGGCTGGATAGTTATTCGTGAATATTAACCAACAAATGGGCATTACACAGCAGGGTCCATATCCTGCTGTGTTTAGATAGTGGCCTTGCCATTTGCCCAAATGCCATTGTTCCTGCTCCAACCAGTTTTTTTAGGACTTCTGCAGCCTTAATTCATGCGCCCTCATGATGCGCTCCTTTAGGGCGATGCCCAGTAACGGGTGTTTGAAGTTTGAAGTTTGAACGGGATATGTGAAGTTTCTTCCATTATGAAGTCCTGGAACTGGTGGGAGGCCATTAATTTGCTGGCCAGATTGTCATCCCTGGCTTCACCAGTTCCCGCCAGTATGGTAAATTGCTGACCACATCCGGCACACCTGGAGCATAGCTCATGTGCTTTGGTGTATGCACATAAGCAGTGACACTAAACTTCAGGGTCAGCTTCCTCCTGCCCTGGTTCTCCTAGCTGATGCTCACGGGAGGTCACACACAGACCTAAACGAGGTGCTGGTGTGCTGGGTCCCCAAACTTCAGAGTCAGATTCCTACTGCCCTGGCTCTCCCGGGTCATGCTCACGGGAGGTCACCACTTCAGGGTCAGATTTATACTGCCCTGGCTCTCCCGGCTCCTGCTTACGGGAGGTCACACACACAGCCCTAAACAGGGTGCTGCTGTGCTGGGTCCCCCTGCAGACTCGTTCCTATTCTAGAGATTGCTGCTGAAAGCCGCTGGGGACCTTGGTGTATACCCCGGCTGGAACTCCTCCTGGTTGTATTATTTCAGCTGTGAGGTGTTCCACTTTGTCCAGACATCCCCAATGTTCATTTTAGGAAAGTCTTCTGGCCTCACTCATCAGAGTTGACAGACCTGGACAATTTACTCTTGGTCTGCCTCCCGACAGGAGTGGCCTCAGTGCTTTAAAGCACCGGAGTTGCTGCTGCTGGCTGAACTGCCGGTGGCTCTAAAGTCGGCGTCTTCAAAGCCGTCGTCATCCGCTGACCGCAGCTACAAGTTCATCATGAGGGTTTTTTCCCCTCTACTTTTGAGAACAGGCAAGGCTGGCAGAACTTCCTCCACCACAACCTCAGCCTTAATCAGCTGTAATTTCATTAAATGCCTTGACATTATGGTGACCCTGGCAAGGGTAATTACTGGATGCTGGACCTGACCAGCGACGGCGTGAATTTTTTCCCCCCCTCCCCCAAGAGGGGACTTCACCTTTTGATGTCTGGACTGGGCTCCTTGCACCATCCACACACCCTCTTAATTACTCCAGCGCCGCCTCCAGTTTTTAAAAACAGGCTCCCAGTTATGGCTTGGGTTTTAGAATAATTCTGCATAATGTCCTTTTATTACATTAGTACGCCTGTTTTAAAAATAAAATAAACCCCTTGGTGAGCATAGAATAATGCTCAGTGTTTGTGGATCCGGGGTGGAGCAGATGGTTAGCAGGGATATCTCTTACCCATTGTTAAGGGGATACAATGAACCCTTGCTCCATCAGCTTGCTTTGCTGGGTCCCCATGTCCTGCCCATCCTTGTATTACACGCGGTGTAATTGCGTTGTAGCCGCAGAACGGACCCGGGATGTCGTTCCCTCTGACCCCGATCCACCTCCGCATGCGGACTGACCACAGGCGGGTTACTCTATTATACTCGCCTTATCTTCGTAATTTTAAGTTTTCCCCTTAGGAAATGTCCCTGCTGGCTCCTGTAACCAGCCTTACGGGACCCAAGCAAAAACCGCAGCAAGTTTAAAACACTTACCTGCGGGTGTTTTACTTACCGCTGGTGGAGCTGCGCTCTCCAGCCTGTCGGTGCACCAAACGCTTGGACGTAATGATGTGCAGGCGCTCTGGCGGGCCTTCTTCACGTACTCACTCACGTGACTCCCAAGTAAAATTGACTTTGATGTAAACATACATGGGTTGGCTGGTAAATTTACAGATTACATAAAAATTGGGAGAATTGCAGACAGTGAAGAAGGTTGAATGGATACAGTGAGATATAGATTAGTTAATAATATGGGTGGAGAAATGAATGGAGTTTAATTTGAGCAGGTTTGGGGTATTGTACTTTGGGAGAGCAAAGTAAGGGGAAAGTATACAGTTAATGGCAAGACTCTTAACAGCAATGATGTATAGAGGGGTTGCGGTCCAAGGTCATAGGTCCCTTAAAGTAGCAACACACATAAATAGAATGGCAAAAAGGGTGCTTTCCTTGATCAGAGCATTTAGTACACAAGTCTGAGTAAGGAAGACATGTTACAGTTTTATAAAACTTTGATTTGGCTGCTTTTGGACTTTTGTGAGCAGTTCCCGCTGTCCCTGAATAAAAAGGATGTGGAGGTTTTGGAGATGGTGCAGAAGGGATTTACAGAATGTTGCCTGTATTCAAGTTTATTAGCCATCAGGAAAATTTGAAGAGGTTTATAAGATTACGAGAATCAAGGTTGACAGTCAGAAACATTTTGCCAAGGTGGAAATATAAATTAGTAAAGGGCATAGCTTGACGATGAGCGGGGAAAGTTTAAAGCAGACAAATATACAGAGAATGGAGAGATATGGATTATATGCTGGTAGAAAGAATTAGTTTGATCTTGCATCATGTTCAGCACAGACACAAGGGTCTGTTCCTGTTCTGTATTGTTTTATGTTCCTGCTGCAGCAAGCAAGTCGAAGAAGCATGCATAATATTTTTTTTTAAATAAGGAATACAAAAGGGCAAATAGACCACTTAAATAGACCAATGATGAGACTACATCTGGAGTCCTATATATAGCATTGGTCTCCTTATTTATGTGACTGAATTAGAAGCAGTTCAGAGAAGGTTTAAAAGGCTGATATCTGGAATATGAAAGCAGTCTTACAAGAAAAGTGTTGGCCGGTTAAGCTTGTATCCACTGGAGTTTAAATGAATGAGGAGGTTAAGAATCAAACATGAAGATTCTGAGGGGCCTTGAAAGGGTGAATGTGAAAAGGATGTTTCCTCTTCTGGAGATTCTGGAACTGTGGGTCACTGATTAAAACGACAGGAATGCTAATTTATCTGTCCCCTTCTCTCCTTAGAAATATATCACTGTTAGTACTAGGTAATTACATAACCACAACACAAATGTAAACCGTAAATGGTCCAGAACTGGAACTAAACCATTTATCATGTGAACAAACATCTCAAATCACATGTCATCTAATTGGAAACACTCAGTAAGAGCTAAACCGTTCATCTAAAATTTTACATTGCCGCATCTAAAATGATTGTTGTTATCTTACCATGTCATGCATGCACTATAACAGCAAGATCTCTAATTTATGAGTCACATTTAATGTTCCAAGTTGATTTACAGGAACATTATCAAATAAAATGGGCACGGAAGCGCACAAGGAGATTTTAGGCAGGACAAACAAATGTTTGGTCATGGAGACTTTTCAGCAATCATATTTGTGCCTCGAACAATGCCGTCCCATCTTTCATCTATTGGTCCGTAGTGCTGCAGGTTACAGCATTTCAAGCACACATCCAAGTAATAGATAATGTGTTTTCGCCTCTAACACCTTTTCAAGCAGCACCACATTCTGAGTGAAATAAAAATCATTCTGTGTAGCCTCGCTAATCCTTCAACCAATGACCTCAAGCCAATACCACCTGGATTTGAACTTCTCTCCTAAGGGAAATTAATCCTGTCTATTTTGGTAGACTGGTGAGTTTCAGGGAAAGATGTCCAAACCCTAAGTCTTGTCCGCTCAGGTACAGATGTATATAGTCGGCAATAACAATGCAGATTGCCTTGGAGATCTTCAGGATTGAAGAGGAAAGTCGTGTGAAGCCAGGGAGGGGTATAAAAATAGAAAAGAGAATTTACAAAACGTGGCTCAACCAGAAGCCAATGGTAGTCACCAACAGTAGGAGTGCTGGGTGATCTGATGACCATCAAATCCAGGTTACTCAGCATTTCTATTCACTTAATCTGCAGAGTTTGGATGAGGTTAGGTGAACAAGAGAGTCTGCCCAGGGGATGGAAGAGAGTCTGCTCTGGGTTCATTGGAACTGCTGCTGCAGAAGCAGAAAGCACATTGAGAGCAGCACCACAATGTCCTTTAGTGAAGGTTGTAATTCCTAACCGTACAATCATGTCTACTACAATAACATATCAATGTTCAAACCATAGCTCACTTAAGTTCACTTACTTCATTAAGATATACTTGCACTTCTTTAAAAATAAAACTCTTTATATGCATGAAATTGCACAAACACACATTTTCATCTCTGTTCATTAACATTGTACCGCAAGTTGCACAATACTTCAAAAGTGGCTGTTTTGGGCAGGTGATTACAGTAGATCACTTCTTCAGGCAATTCTCACACACCATAACTTGTAGTTTCGTTTAGTTTGGTTTAGTTTAGTGATACAGCATGGAAACACTCTTCAGTGCAATGAGTTCATTCTAACCATTCTGACCATCGATCTTCCATTACACGTTAGTACTATACCATCCCATTTTCTTATCCACTGCCTTTGCACGAGAGGCAATTTACAGAGGCCAATTACCTACAAACCCTCACATCTTTGGGATGTGGATCACCCAGACGAAACCCCATGAGAATGAGAATGAGAAACCAAAGGAGAATGTGGAAACTCCACACAGACAGTAACCGAGATCAGGATCGAACCGGGGTCTCTGGCACCGTGAGGCAGCAGCTGTGCCACCCTAAAAAACAATACAGGGCTTGATACATTGTGCAGGAGGGGACTACAAATGCTGGTTTAAACCGAAGACAGACACAAAAAGCTGGAGTAACTCAGCGGGATAGGCAGTATCTCTGGAGAGAAGGAACGAGTGACGTTTCAGGTCGAGACCCTTCTCCAGAACTTGATGCAATTGATACTCGGGGTTATTTTTTTACTCGTGGACATTTTTCATCAGGCTGGAAAAAACATCCCGACTTACCTGATGCCTCGAGTACCTACGGCTGGCATAACGTGCTGCTACGATATATCCACGGACTCCTACGGCCTCCTACGGACTCGTTACGAACATTCTGCGAGTTTGAAAACTCGGGGTGAATTCGTGAATAACTCAGGAGAATTCGTGATTAACTCGGGAAAGTGGGACATCCCCTTATTTTATATCATCACCTCTTTTCTGCCCCCTCCATGCATTAAACTATCCTCAAAACATTTAACCCTAATGACTCTTCTCAAAATCCATACTACAATATTTAGAAAACATAGAAAATAGGTGCAGGAGTAGGCCATTCGGCCCTTCGAGCCAGCACCGCCATTCAATATGATCATGGATGATCATCCAAAATCCCATTTTTGCTTTCTCCCCATATCCCTTGATTTGGTTAACCCTAAGAACATATAACTCTCTCTTGAAAACATCCAGTGAATTGGCCTCCATTGTCTTCTTTGGCAGAGAATTCCATAGATTCACAACACTCTGGGTGAAATAGTTTTTCCTCATTTCAGTCCTAAATGACCTACCCTTTATTCTTAAACTGTGCCCCCTGTTTTGGACTCCCCCAACATCAGGAACATTTTTCCTGCATCTCGTCTGTCCAATCCCTTAAGAATTGTATATGTTTCTGTAAGATCCTCTCTCATTCTTCTAAATTCCAATGAATATAAGGCCATCGACCCATTGTTTCATCATATGTAATTCCCGCCATCTCGGGAAGTAACCTAGTGAACCTACGCTGTACTCCCTCAATAGCAATAATGTCCTTTCTCAAATTAGACCAAAACTGCATACAGTACTCCAAGTATGGTCTCACCAGGGCCCTGTACAACTGCAGTAAGACCTCCTTGCTCCTATATTCAAATCCTCTTGCTATGGCGGCCAACATGCCCTTAGCTTTCTTCACTGCCTGCAGTACCTGCATGCTTACTGTGTGTACTGATGTACAAGGACACCCAGGTCTCGTTGTTATTATTTATTATTATACATTGCATTTGCTAGACGACTGAACGAACTCAGTTGCAACAATTAGTCATTAGGTGGCTTCATTCTCTCAACCTTCATGCCTATGCTCATATTGCTTTCCACCCTGACTCCACCTCTCACTCAATATAGACATCAGACCCTTCCTCTTTCTTGTCCTCACTTTGTCCTTCCTGGAAGGTGATTTTCCATGTGAACGTGAGGAATATAGGTCACTGGCGTCTCGAGTGAACGAGGGGGATAGAAGGTATTGTGGACCCAAGTGAATGAGAAATATAGAGAGCAGCAGGGATTCAAATGAACAGGAGGGAATGAGGGCCTCAGGGTCCAATGAAAGGCACGGATAGAGTGTTTCAAGGATTGGGATAGATAAAGGAAAATCAGAAACCAAAGTAAATGGGATTGAAGGGGGCAGCAAGATTAGTGAGCATCAGGGACACAAATGAACGGGAGGGAGGGAAATCATCTGACACAAGTGTATATTCACAAGTGCAAGAGTGAGAGATGTGTGGAAACATGGCTAACTAACCACTGATTCAATCAGATTGAAGGTACGTGACACTAACATATTGACAGTTACTTGATTGGTAAGGGTGTCAAGGGTTATGGGGGGAAGGCTGGAGAATGGGGTTGAGAGGGAAAGATAGATCAGCCATGATTGAAAGGAAGAGTAGACCTGATGGGACGAATGGGCTACTACTCCTATGAACTATGAATGTATCAATTAAAGAAGGATTGAGGAGGACCAGACAAATTCAATGTTTAACCAGATCCTGAACAAAAATAAAGATTGGCAAAACCTAACAGTTATGGGGTGAAGAAAAGCAATCAAGTAATGGATTTTACATTGACACATGCTGATAATTCAAAGCAGACAAAGAGTGAGAATTCATTGATTTACAGTGCCAGGAAGCTTTTTTAGCCATGTCTTGCTTGAAGAGATGATATGAAGTAGGATGAGAAAGGGTCCAATTACATGACATTCGGAGGATGTTGATGCAGATCAGGAAGGGAATATGATTACATTATTTACATTTATCTCAACTCTTACCTCAACAAAAATCTAAATTCTCACCAGCCACACACTGGTCTTAGATGTAAAGACTGATCAGACACATTGATTCTGATCGCTGATGCTTCTCCTATCTGGATAATCATCCTGTGTATTGAATAACTTGTATGGAACTGAATCCTCAATTTATACAGACCTATTTAAATTCTGGATTGGTTGATATCAGGAACTTTTCAACAACAGGTTTAACTTAAAAATACTGTAACTCAAGATAAAAAATGATTCCCGAACTGCCTGTTTCACAACCTCAACATTGACTGAAAGTAGACTAATATAGATTTTCATTCATATTTTGGTTTACTTCATAATCACACAATATTTTCATTCCATATTAAATTGACAAAATTATTATAGTCCCTGGCATCACCAATATAAATGTCACAGTTTACGACCAGGGAAATCTTTACACCAAGGAGCACAGCACTGACATCAAATACAGCCCTTATACTCACACAGTAACAGCGGACAGTGCACCAAATGAACTTCTGCTCTTAGCAATTCAAAGCTGCTTGTTCAGCAGACAACAATCTCTGAACTAAGACAGTTCTAAATGTTAACTGCTTCTTGGTCTCCAAGAGATGAATTATTGTGCAGGACGCACAAAACATTTCATGAGTTGTGCCTGTGCCCAACCATCAGACCAGAGTTTAATTTTAATTATTTAGATTCAGTCCAAACTAATCCAAATTCAGAATAACAATTCACAGATGTCAGGCCACCCAACACAAACGGTCTGATGAAGGATAAAGAGGATCTAATTTTGCTTTTACCTTTTACATTACTGAAATGCAGCATAATGGATGATGAAAATGTTTTCAAAATCCTTATCCCCGAAGGATTATTAAATACCTTTACCCCAGCTGATCTGATGTAATTTAAAGTACACCACTCGGAAAAAATACAAACATACAATTTTTAAAAAATGCAAATAAATAAATGAAGAGCATCCAGGCTCAGCAATTAATGTAGACGACGTTTTGAAACGTCAATAATATATTGAATGAACATTTTACCTACAGATATTAGGTTCCACCCTCATATTCTGACCTCACTGAGTTGCAACGCTGACACAATTAATTTTGTTTCAATGCCACTGGATTAGAAATAAATAAAAAGCTTGTGGTCCTGTCCAGCTGCCGTTTTTTCTTATTGCTGGCAATATGATGTGTGTGGAAAGAGATTAGGCTCACCTGAGATGGCCCATGAGGTTGCACTTCTAACTCACTTGCCAAAACCAGCCTCTCATTTACAAATAAGTAGACCTGTGGCTAGCAACTGCCACGAGGGGCAAACATATTTCAGCAGTGATTTTTCAGTCTGGATTCTCCCCAGTCTAGCAGAGAGTTTATTGCCCGTTATGGTGCTCTCAACATGGACCAGCAATGGGGAGTTGGTGGTGAGGTCGAGCGTGCCAAAGGTTCTATCATACGTTGTGTGTTTTTGACACCCTTACAGTTCACAATTCTTTTGCAAACTGCATATTTTAGTCTTGTTATGCACAACATACTAAATACTCAGTCCCTACAATGCAGAAATATCAATCCTCCTGAACTTGTGCTCAATAGTGAATAGGTTTATGTACATACTACAGCACATCAGGGAAGAAAGAGCCTAAACGGCAAGGCTCCCTTCCTGGAGGCTGCTGTTGGGCATGTTGGAACTTTGTTGGAACTGTTCTGCTTGGAGCATGATGTGAGTGCAGGTGTGCAGTTGCACATTGCCGTTGGGGATCCCCGGAGAGGAAGAGCACCGACCGCCGGCAGGCGGCCTACATCAGCTTGTAGGCTGACCGCCAAACGCCGCAACCACGGTGCTTCTAACCGCGGGCGCAGCGGGGACTTGCCATCCAGAGCGGGATCCCTCGCCGGTGATCCCTGAAGAAGGATAACAGCCTGAAGCCGCGGTCTGCGGTGTTTCTAGCCGCAGGGACACATGACACATTCAGCAAGCAAGAATTTCATTGTCCTCTCTGGGACACATGACAAAAACTCTCTTGACTTGACTTACCATCCGGAGCGGGATCCCTCGCCGGGAATCCCTGGAGAAGAGCTCCGACCGCCGGCCTGCGGCCTACGTCATCTTCATGCAGCATCGTCTCCAGCAGGGAAGCACCGATTCGGGACTTACCTTGCCTGTACATCTGGCTGCCCGCAGCGAAGACTGCGGAGATTTATGGTCCCGACCACGGGGAAAAAAGGGAAGAGGATTGACTAAACTTTGTGCCTTCCACCACAGTGATGAATGGTGGATGTTTTGTGTTACTTGTGGGCGGAGCACCAAGGCAAATGCCTTGCATGTGAATACTTGGCCAATAAACTTACTTACTTACTTAGATGGAAGGGGAAGCGGGCAGGGCGGGGGGAGTGAAAGTGGGTAAATGATGCCCTAGTGCCATGTGTGAGCTTACAGAAATAACATTGGGAATAGATCCCAGGGCTTTCACTCCTGGCATCCAACCTCCCTGACATCCTCCTCCCATCGTTGTGTCATTTAGCCAACACCCTCACCCACCCGCATTCATGTGAGCTGTATCCCAGAATCAGTCCTGCTATAAATATTTTCAACATGATCTTAGAGAGGTGGAGTGCCTGCTTCTGTACCAGCTTTGCCACAGTTGCTCTGTGCTCTCCAGATTTGTGACACAGTGTTTTAGGTAATGAACAACTTCACCTTTCAAAGGTGTAAATATGATTATCACCAGTGCAGATTATTTTCAGCTGATGTGTCCTGAAATTGCTCCACATTACTACCCTCTGATGCAGTAAACAGCATAACTGGCATTGTTTAAATGCACAAATCATTTAATGTTAGAATAGGTTGTTAGTAATATATTAAGGAGGACAACTGGATCATGAAATTATGGTTGCCAACTGTCCCCTATCAGCTGGAACATCCCGTATTTTGGGCTAAATTGGTTTGTCCCATACGGGACCACCCTTGACCCGTATTTGACTACTATCTGACTACTATTACACTGGTCGAGGGGACTGTCGGGTCCAAGCGCCACGTCCAGCCCCGCCTCACCCGTCCCGACGTAGTGCAGCCCATCGAGTGCAGCGGCAGTTCCTTGCCTGTGGCCCCGTCAGTCGGCAGCCTGGCCAGCTGTCCGACCTTCGGACCTTCGCTTACTGCCGACATCATTACCCCTCTTTCTCATGGCCAAACATCGGTTCATGAGTTGGATGGGGTGCCGGACTTTGCGCACGATGTTGCACGCAAAGTCCAACGTCTGGGCCTAAACTCCTCAGTTGGGCTTTGTGTACAGTCCAGCACCCGGGCCAACTCATCATTCACCCAGCCACGGCCGAGTCGGTCAATGAATTGCCGTTGGGAATTTGTCCCTTATTTTTACCTTTTGTCCCTTATTTGGGAGTGAGAAAGTTGGCAACCCTACATAGAATATATGTCCAAATTTCCGAGTGGGTAACTGGACAGGCAAACAATGATTAAGAATCGCACTATGGTCGCACCACGGAAGAAGGCCATTTAGTCCATTAAGTCTACTCTGGCTCCATGAAAGGGTCACACTTGCCCCAACCCCTCCCCATAGTCCCGCAAATGCTTTACTTGTATCCATCTTCCTTTTGAATGTCACAAGTGAATCCACTACTACCACAGTAATGCATTCTAGCCTCCAAACACTTGCTGTGTAAAAAGCAAAGTGTTTTCTTCATGTCAGTTTTGTTTCTTTAGTCCATCATTTGTTTTCAATATATCCTGATTCTTGGCCTCTCTACTAATGGGAATAATCAACCTCTTTCTACTTGATCCATAACTCTCATGATTTTAAGTGAGTTGATCAGGTCATCCTGCAACCTCTTCTTTTATAGAAATAATAATCCGAGTGTCTCCAGCCGATTCATATAGCTGCATAAATTGAATTATTTTAGTAAATCTCTTCTGCATCCTCTCTGAAGTCTAAACCCTGCTTTATAGCCTAGAGGGATACACTTTTAAAGCTGGAAAAGTGGGACAAGCCTAAAAAGCTAGAACTGGCAATATTCATGCCTGCAGTTTAAACAGTGATCTGTGGAATCTTTCTGTGGATTACATTTATGATTTAATGTTTCAATTGGGTTTCTTTTAAATGTATTTTCCCTAAAAGGTTTCCCACTCCTGAGATCAACGTGACAAACCTCCTCTGTATCCCCTACAAGGCCGAAACACTGATTTGAAAGATCTAGAATGGATTTAAAGTTGATTTGGTCTCCCACTTTTAAGAGCACGATTATGTCAGGCCAACCTCACATTCTTATTTCCACACCCCAGGTCCTTCTGCTCTCACTCTTACCTTTAAAATAACATTTGGTAATTCTTCCTCTCCATTACATTGCAACAAACCTATCTGCATTAAACCGTGTCCACCCTATGTCGCGCTGTGACCCTGCATCCTTTTAGAGTCTGCCATAAATCTGTTGAAACTACATGACTAACTTATATATCATCCATAAATGTTAACATTTGCACTATATACATACATACACACACATATACACACGCACACACACACACACACACACATATATATACACACACACACAGAGATTAGGATATAAAAAGGAAAGCAATTGTCCCAATACCAAACATTTGGGGACTTCATACATTTCTCTTGGTGTAATAAACAACTGCTCACCACCACTTTATGATTCCTACCTTTTATCTAACTGTGTCTCAAGGTTGCCACCACCTTTTTTTAATATTGTGCTTCATTTTTCTAAATCAGTAAAGTCTATTGGATTTATTTCATCAATCTACTTTGTTTCTTTGAATAACTCAGATTTGTCAGAGCAGTTTTGTTTTCAATTAATCTACCCTGGCTGTCTCTTTTAACCCTTGCTGCTCCATGAGAATTAAAGTTTCCTCTGTTTACCAAGACTAACCCTCTCCCCTCTTTGTTGAATAGGGTATAACATTTGGAATCCTCCAGCGAAGGATTGCGGTTAGACCTCCTGCTATCACAAGATGCAGCACTTCTGGATGAGTGTTTAATTTAATGAAGTTTTAATCGCCTTCTTCAATTAACGTATCCCAGTGGCATAATTTCTTCTAGTATATTCTGAGTTTATATTTTCAGTCTGAATATAACATTCCAGAGTATGACCAAAATTATTGGCAGCTGCCCATACAATAAATAATATGTTCCTCAAATTATATTTCTGACAGGGTTTCACTTGCATAAGTACTTAACCATGTTTGGATTTTTTACACTCCATGAACTCAAAACCTCAGCCAGCGCTTCAGCCTTGTGTTCTCATTTCAGTTTCTTATTTTGCAGATGCATGCATTCTTCAAATGAAAGAACCATGCAGGTTTTCGGAAGCAGATAAAAGGAGTTACGTTCTAAGAACTGAGAGTGCTACATTGGAACAGAATCGAGCTAGTCAGCCCCATAAGCTGTTCCACCAGTCAATTAGATCTTCATTTAATACATTCTAATTCCAGCCACCCACATTACTTTCCATAATATTTAATGCCTTTTGCCAAATCACAGAACCATGCATTTTTCCTATCATGTATCTGCAGTTCTTTTAGAAAGAGAAACTATTTAGCCACACATTTCTCTGTAACTCTTAACTTCCCCACTCCCAAATACCTGTCTGAAGCCCATTCAAAATTATTTTGAAGCTCTATAGAAAACAGCAATTCCCAACAATGTTCTTTAACCACGTATAAACGGTACTCCGTGGTCTCAATGGTCTCATTAAATTTCAGTACAGTTGCAGCAAATTCTCCTGCACCCCATCACTCTCACCCTTTCCTATAGGTGGCAAGTTGCTGCCTCTCAGCTTCAGCAACCCTGGTTCAATCTGAATATTGATGTTGTCTCTGCAGTCTGGAAAATCTGTCTGTAGCCACGTAGGTTTCCTCCCTTTTTCCAAAGGCTAGTGGTTCATTGGCAACTATAAATTCCCCTAGTATGTGGATGAGTTATAGATTCAGAGGGGTGAGGGTGGCGGCTGGCATCTGGATGAGCGATAGATTCAGAGGGGGGAGTTAGTTTATATGAATATGAGGAAAACAAAAAGGGATGAGTGTAGGACTAGTATCAAATATTGGTGGCTACTCAGTGGGCTGAAGGCCCTGTTTGTATATGTTACTCTCTGATTCTTTAGAGGGCAGTGTACCATGTGCAGCATATTAACTTTGTTTCATGAACAAGCACACAATGATCTTTACAAATAAGTATATTGTGTATTGAATGTTGCCTAATTAATGTTTTAATTATACAGTTCTAGCATGACTAGCCAACTACCACAGCAGGTCTTGGAAGTCGCCATTTCTCCAGTCCTGCACACTCATCTCTGGAGCATTTGGACAAGGATACCTTGCGCGGACTCTTATTTATTGATTCTCCTTCCGCCTTCAACACCACAATCCCACCAAACTCATCTCCAAACTCCTGGACCTAGGACTCAGCACAACCACCTCTCCTCCCTCGGATCCAGATCTTCCTGACCAGCAGTTTGCAGCCAGGAAGGATAGGCAACAAAACATCCTGCATGCTCATTCTCTATCCCCTGTCCCACAAGGCTGTGTACTCAGTTCTTTACTAAACCACTATTTACTGCATTACTCTTTACTTACACCTCTATCATTGTATCTGTCCAAATGTCGTTTAACTGCTGTGATCGTACCTGGCACAACTACCTCCTCTGTAAACTCGTTCCATACACCCAATATCCTCTGAGTAAAAAGGTTGCCCTTTAAGCTCGTATTAAATCTTGGCCCTCTCACTTAGAAACCTATGTCCTCTCCTTTTTGATTCCCCTACCCTGGGCATTCACCACATCTATTCCCCTCTTGGTTTTATACACTTCAATAAGATCACCCCTCATTTCCCCTAAAGTTATCACAACAAAGGCCACCATAATCTTGTGCACTCTATTGGACACCCTCACCCCTCCCCAAAACTTCTCCACTCGGAAAAAGCAAACCCAGTTTCTCTTCATTCAACTGAAACACTTCATTCCAGGAGTGGTGAATCTCCTCTGCAGCATCTCCATTGCAATTTTACTTCGGAGTCACGTGAGTGACTACGTGAAGAAGCCCCGCCAGGCGCATGCACGTCATTACGTCCGACGCATGGCGCACCGACGAGCTGGAGAGCGCAGCTCCACCAGCGGTAAGTAGTAAACCCACAGGTAAGTCAATTTCAAACTTTCCCTGCGAGTATTTAAACTCTGTAAGTCTGGCTCGGAAGCCAGCGGGAGTTAGTGGTAATGGAGGGTGTTGGTAAGAAAACTGTTCGTAGTAGGAGCGGAACGCGCGGGCCTCCCAGGGTCGGGAGATAACGGCTGCAGTAACGCCGGCTCCGATACCGGCTGCTGTTCTACCGGCAGCTCAACTGCCTCCATCAGCCCCAGTGCTTCAGGGCACTGAGGCCACTCCACCAGGGAGGAAGGCCAAGAGAAAATCTCTCAGGCCCGTTTAATCTGACGGGTCTGATGATGAGGAAGACTCCCCTCCTGATAATAAAAAGGTATGGGGACAGCTCGACCAGATGGAGAAGATGCTCCAAACTCTAATGAGCCATGAGAGTTTTCAATCGGGGTCGAATGCCCCTAGGATTCCCCAGGCAGCCTCACATAGGGCCCATACAGTGAAGACTGCACTGCTTAACAATACCAGTGGGAATCACCCTCTCCAGCACCTCGTTTAGGGCTGGAAGAGACCTCCCTGGAGCAAGACTCGGGAAAGCCAGGGCAGGAGGAGTCTGACCCTGAAGCTGGTGTCACTGCTTTTGAGCACACACCAGAGCACATGAGCCATGCTCCAGGTGTCCTGGATGCAGCAAGGAACTTTGCTATTCCGGAAGGAACTGGTGAGGCCATGTAAGAAAACCTGGCGGCCAATATCAATTACATGGCCTCTCACCGGCTACAAGATACAATAATGGAAGAAACAGCCACCAGATACAAAACACCTGTGAATTGAGCGTCACTCAAAATGCCCACTGTGAACTCTGCTATATGGGCACAAATGAGTGCAACGATGCGTGGACAAGAAATCCGTTTCCAGCGGGTCCTCAAATTGGTGGGAGCAGGCATCACGGCCTTTGGCAAAATGGTCTGAGGGGCACCAATGTCCGGCACACAGCAGGATATGCTGGCCCTGCTGTTTAATGCATATTTTGAGGTGAATTATGTACGGAAAATAGCCATAAAACCTACACTGAACCCGCGATTTGCAGCTTTATGCAGGTCCACCAATATCCAAGCGCCAGATTATTTATTTGGGGCGGACCTGCTCAAACAAGTCAAAGAACTGGAGGAAGAGGCCAAGACAATAGGCCTCATGAAGACATACGTGCCTTCCGCCAGGATGCCACCTCGCAGGTCGTTTTCAACGCGAAGGGGGTCGGACCCGGGGGCAGGGCCTAGCAGAGTGGGGCCAGTGGGACGACGGTATTACCCACTGTGTATCCCAACTACAACCCCAGTATGGCGAAAAGGACAAGAACTCCAAGGTCGACTGTTGAGGTACGGGTGATTCATTCAGTCCAGGATAAATCTTCTGGGGAACAACCTCCGTTTGGGGGGTAGGTTCCAGTTATTTTATGATGAATGGTGCTGCATAACATCTGATCGGTTTACACTGGACACTGTGTCAGGGTCTCAAATAGAGTTTATGTCAGGAATTTATCCACCTGCACAAAATATCCACAGAAACTAGGTAATTGAAGAAATTGCGGTTTTGTCCCAAAAAGGAGTAATTGAGAGGACGACAGACCATCCTCAACAATCTGTGTCCAATATATTCCCCAGACAGAAAAAAAGATGGGGGATGTAGTGTCATTCTGGATCTAACCCAGTTAAATTCCTATGTCCAGTATAGGCATTTTAAAATGGACACCTTCAATACTGCTAAACAGCTGTTATCAGAAGGTTGTTATATGGCAACCATGGATCTGAAAGATGCATATTATTCTGTACCAATTCATCATCAGTACCGGAGATACTTGAAATTTAGTTGGATGGGACAACTGTGGCAATTTAAAGCATTGCCCAATGGGTTAACCTCAGCTCCTAGGTTGTTCACGAAATTGTTGAAACCAGTGCTGGCGCTACTTCGTGCCCAGAATCACATTGTAATGGCTTTTCTAGATGATATTTTAATCATAAGCAACACTCAGGAGAAAGCTGAGGAGTCAGTTTCAGCAACCAAACACCTGTTTGAAAGGTTAGGGTTTCTGGTCCATCCAACAAAATCCAAGATAGAGCCATCCCAAAAAATTTATTATTTGGGGTTTGTCATTGATTCAGTTGATATGTCAGTGACTTTGCCTACAGCCAAGGCTGTGGTAATCAGGGAGGTCTGTACTAGTCTCGCTGAAAAACAACACCCCTCCATCCAGGAAGTAGCCAGTGTTATTGGCAAATTAGTGGCAGCTTTCCCTGCAGTGGAGTTTGGACCCCTGCACTATCAAAGTCTACAACGAGCTAGAGAACAAGCACTTAAAGAACATGCAGGTCATTTTGATAGACCTATGCAGTTGCCAGCCAGAGCCATCACTGAATTACAATGGTGGATTATCAATATTGTACAAACTACCAAAAACATTTTGGTTCAGCAATCTTCAGTGTTTTTACAAACAGATGTTAGTGCTCTGGGATGGGGAGCCACGGACAGCGAGTCTAGCTGTGGTGGTAGATGAAGTGTGCAAGAGGATTTAATTCTGCACAGGCATGGTATAAATTACTTAGAATTGCTGGGTGCATTCTATGGATTAAAAGCTTATTGTTCAGCAATGAATAATTTATATGTTCAGCTCCAGATTGACAATACCACGGCTGTTGCATATATCAATCACACAGGAGGAATAAGGTCAGTATCATGTCATAATCTGGCTATCCTCATGTGGGACTGGTGTATTTCCAGAAACATCTGGGTCTCAGCTACCAGGTAGAGACAATGTGGTGGCAGATAACAGATCACGGAAATTTAATGACAACATAGAATGGATGTTAAATCCTGATGTTTTTCAAATGATTATCAGCCGCTATGGTTTGCCAGATATTGATCTGTTTGCATCCAAGCTAAATCACCAGTTGCCTACATATGTTAGTGGGAACCAGATCCAGGAGCAGTAGCGGTGGATGCATTCTCGCTACATTGGGGACGTACATTCTTTTATGCTTTCCCCTCATTCTGCCTCATTAGGCAATGCCTCACCAAAATAGAGCAGGACTCTGCCTCAGGTGTTTTGGTGGTTCTGGACTGGCCCATTGGTGCTGAGAATGATGACTCAGCCATTCATGACTGTCCTCAACTGCAGTAATTTGTTGGTGCATCCAGTAACAGGAGAAAGTCATCCGTTACATGATCGTATTAATTTGTTAAACTGCAGATTCTGACCAGACCGTTCCAAGGCCTTGGACTGTCGAGTAGGACCATGGCTGTGATAACGGCAGCTTGGAGAGATAGCACTAAAAAACAATATGTGTCTCATATTAAGAAATGGGAGATGTTTTGCTTGCAGTCAGATATACCTTATCATACTGCAAGCATACCGGATGTATTGGAGTTCCTTTCTATATTGCATTTTGATGAACACTTGAGCTATAGTGCCATTAATAGTGCTTGGAGTGCTTTGTCCTCCTATTTAGGGCAGTTTTAAGTACAACAATCTATCGGGTCTCATCCGTTAGTGTCCCGATTCATGAGAGGAATCTTTAACAAGAACCCTCCTAAGCCTAGATATTCAGAAATCTGGGATGCAGTATAGTTCTCACACTGCTTCGGCAATGGGCTCCAATTACGTCATTGTCTTTTCAGAAGTTAACACTTAAGTGGTTATGCTCATGGCGCTAGTATCAGCGCAATGAGTGCAAACATTGCAAAAGTTACGACTAGATAGCATGTATTCTTATGTGTATTTTATGTGTATGATTTAATCAAACAAAGCAGGCCAGGAATGGCCGGAACCAAAGTAAGCTTTAAAGCATACCCCCTTGACCAAACGTTATGTGTAGTTAAGCACCTGAGTCAATATATCGAGGTAACTAAGAGTCTCAGAGGCTCAGAAACAGCAATGCTCATCAGTCACAAAAAAACTCATAAAAAGGTGTCAGTACAAACTATTTCTAGATGGTTAAAACAGGTTTTGGATTGTGCTGGAGTAGATACTCAATCTCACTCCACCAGGGCGGCATCAACATCCGTAGCGAAGGAGCAGGACGTGCCCCTAGAACAAATCCTCGGGGCCGCAGGATGGTCTAAGGAGGCAACCTTTTCAAAATGTTATGATAAACCTGTCCTGACAGTGCCAGGGTTTGGGCATGCTGTTTGGGGTTCGGTTTGATTTCTTTGTCTTTATAAATTTCATTTGTAATTTCCCCCTGGGACAGAGGGGTTATTACTGTTTTGTTTGTTATTATTATTAAAATAATTATTGGATAATTCGAAGCAATGATCAATACATTATTTATTCACTACTGTGTCAACTGAAGCAGTGTGTAGTATGGAATGGATCCACGGCATGAAAATACAGAGCTTTGAAATCTTCACATAGTCATTCACGTGACTCCGAGTAAGATTAAACGAGAACTTACCAGTTTGAAGTTTGATCTTTATTTTATGAGGATCGCAAAGATCATCTGGTAGTTCTAGTCTTCTGAGTCCTACTATATCACTTCGACTATAGTTTCTCTGTTTTCACGCTGCTGCTTTCAAGTATGACGCGCATGAGCCTGGTGGGGCTTCTTCACATAATCCCTCATCGTAACTCCTCATAAAATAAAGATCAACACTTCAAACTGGTAAGTTCTCGTTTAATCTTACTATTACATCGCTCTTGTAGTGTGGACAGCACTCTAGCTGTGGCATAACCAATGATATATAAAGTTGTAACCCAATCCCCTAAATTTATATTCAGTGATCTTGCTAATGAAGGCACGTATCTTTTACGCTTTCCTCAACGGTCTCTCTGTGATACCACCTTCTGGGATCTTTTGACTTGTACACTGAGGTCCCTCTGTTTGTTAGTGCTTCCTAGAGCCCTACTATTCACAGTGTATGTCAGATCCTTCTCCCAAAGTGCATCCACTGCATTTATTTAAAACAAATTGAAAGTAAGCATGCAGGTACAGCAGGCAGTGAAGAAAGCGAATGGCATGTTGGCCTTCATAACTAGAGGAGTTGAGTATAGGAGCAAATAGGTCCTTCTGCAGTTGTACAGGGCCCTAGAGAGACCACACCTGGAGTATTGTGTGCAGTTTCGGTCTCCAAAGTTAAGGAAGGACATTCTTGCTATTGAAGGAGTACAGCGTAAGTTCACTAGGTTAATTCCCGGGTTGGCGGGACTGTCATAGCTTGATAGAATGCAGCGGCTGGGCTTGTATACTCTAGAATTTAGAAGGATGAGAGGGGATCTTATTGAAACATATAAGATTATTAAGGGTTTGGACGCTAGAGGCAGGAAACATGCTCCCGATGTTAGGGACCAAGGGCCACAGTTTAAGAATAAGGGGTAAACCATTTTGAACAGAGATGAGGAAATACTTTTTCACACAGAGAGTTGTGAGTCTGTGGAATTCTCTGCCTCAGAGGGTGGTGGAGGCCAGTTCTCTGGATGCTTTCAAGAGAGAGTTAGATAGAACTCTTAAAGATAGCAGAGTCAGGGGATATGGGGAGAAAGCAGGAACAAGGTACTGATTGTGGATGATCAGCCATGATCACATTGAATGGTGGTGCTGGCTCGAAGGGTCGAATGGTCCTATTCCTACACCTATTGTCTATTTTCTATAAATTCCACCTATCATTACTTTGCCCTATCTTACCACCTAATCAATGTCACCTTGAAGCCTGCAACTATCCTCCTATCAACAAAATCACCATCTTTTGTCTGATCTGCAAACTTAATAAATTATAGCTTCTACATTCATAACCAAATTGTACATATATATAATAAACAGTAAGAGTCTCATCACCAATCCCTGAGTACACCACCAGGCTTTTAACCACAAAAACAATCTTCCACTATCACCCTGTCTCCTATTAGCCAAATGTTGTTCCAATTTGCTATTGATCAATGATACATCAGGATGCACTGATAATTGATTAAATGAATGGGCACTTTATTAGAAAAATGTACCCTCTTGGTCTGAGTTCGTGGCAAAGTGCTGCTCACTCAGTGCACTTTCATCCACCAGTTTCACCATCTGCTTCAGACAACATAAGGAGCCAGAGATGTGGCATCATCCATGCTATCTACTGGAGAATTCACACTTCCGCAGACCAGCTGCTCTAAGAGGAAAATGGAGTAATGGAAGCTACAGATGGTGAAAAGCCAAAATTTAAAAAAAACAGAAAATGTTATAGACACTTTGGAATAACTTTACCTGGACAGTATTCAACGTATAGTTTATCACTGTATCTCAGTGAACATGACAAGAATAAATCAATAATCCGATCTGACAGTGATATTTTGTGTCTGATATAACCATATAACATATAACAATTACAGCACGGAAACAGGCCCTCTCGGCCCTTCCAGTCCGTGCCGACCATATTCAGAACATAGAACAGTGCAGCACAGGAACAGGGCCTTCAGCCCACCAAGTCTACACGAACTATGATGCTGATCTAAATTAACTCTATCGACCCACATACGGACCATATACCTCTATTCCCAACCTGTCACAGGGCTGTCCAAATACCTCTTAAATGTTATTTTTATAACCACACCTGGCAGCAGGTTCCAGGTACTGGCCACTCTCTGTGTAACAAATATTGGCTTGTTCATCTTCTTTACACTTTCCTCATCGTACCTTAAACCTATGTCCCCTAATATTTGATATTTCCACCCTGAGGAAAATAAAACGACTCTCGACTCCATCTATGCCTCTCAGAATGTGCACACCTCTATCAGAACGTCAGAACCCAAAACTCCAGCAAAAACAATCCAAGTCTGTTGAACCTCTCTTCATCTTGTTGTAGCTAATGCACTTCACTGCAGGCAATATCCCAACAACCCCCCCTGCACCCTTGCCAAAGCCTCCACATCCTTCTCATTGTGTGGCAACCAGAACTTTGCGCAACACTACAAATGCAACCCAACCAAAGTTTTACACATCTGTAAATGACTTTCTGCTTTCTGCATTCAATGTCCCAACCAATGAAGGCATGCATGGCAAATACATTCGTTACCATCTTACCCATTTATTTTGTAACTTTCAGGGAGCTATGGACTTGCACCCCAAGATCCCTCTGTTCATCACATGGGATCCCATGTAGAAAAATGGCTTGGTAGTGATGGACAGACATCAACATTGATTCTGTAGTGGGTAGAAATTTAGCTTGGTGATAGAAGATAGAGGGTGTGGTGAAGGACTGTTTCTCTTTCTGGAAGTCTGTGACCAGCAGTGTTCTGATGCTGAGATCTATGGATTGTGATATATACAAACAACATGGATAAGATTGGAGCTTGTCTGATTATTAAGTTTGCAGGCAACATGAAAAGAGGTGGAATTGTAGATGGTGAGGAGGATGTTAAATGATACATCAGGATTTTCATCTGTTTGAAATTTGGATGGACAAATTTAAAATCAATCCCTGCCTTTCCAAGTGTAGTGCTTAATCTGACGACGTGTGCGGTGTTACTTGTTGGGAGAACATAGAACTGTACAGCACAAGAACAAGCCCTTTGGCTCAAAATCATGATGCCAAGTTAATCTCCTTTGCCTGCACGTGATCCATATCTCTCCATTCCTTGTATATCCAAGTGCCTAAAAGCTTGTTAAACACCACTATCAGATCGAGTTTCCACACCACCCCTGACAGTGCGTTCCATGAAGCTACCATTCTCTGCGTAAAAAAAACTTGCCCCGCACTTCCCCTTTAAACTTTCCCCCCTGACCGTAAACCTATGCTCTTAGTCTTTGCCAATTCCACCCTGGGAAAAAGGTTCTGACTGTACCTATCTATGCCTCTCATATCTTAATATACTTCTATCCAGGCTGTCCTCAGCCTCTGACACTCCAAAGATAACATTTTATCTCTCCTTATAGCTAATATCTTCTAATCCAGGCAGCATTCTGGTGAACCTGTTCTGCACCCTCCCCAAAGCCTCAATTTCCTTCCTTTAACGGGATGACCAAAACTGTTATTGGAAGTTAAATGCAAGAGGATAGGCTATAGTAAACAGCAGGACCCTTGCAACAAACCAAGCAATTATCTTCACTGTCCACTACAGCATCAAATTTGGTGTCATCCACAAACTTACTAACCCTGTAATCTACATGATCATTCAAAACGTTAATATAGGTGAGAAACAATGACGGATCGAGCAACAAAACCTGTGGCCCATCACTGGTCACAAGCCTCCAATCCAAATAACAATCCTCTACTATAGCAACCAATTTAGTATCCAATTGGCTAGCTCATTATGGATCCCACGTGATCTAAATTTCCAGACTAGACTGCCATTTTGAAATCAGTCCGAAGCAGGGTACTGACCCAAAACGTTGCCTGTCCATTCCACAAATGCTGCCTGACCCACAGAGTTCCTCCAGCATTATGTTTTTTGCTCAAGATCCCAGCATCTGCAATCTCTTGCATCTCCTGTCTACCATGCAGGACCTTGTCAAAGGCCTTGCTGGTCCATGTAGACATCGTGTACTGCCCCACCCTCGTCAATCCTCTGTCACCCCTTCAAAAAGCTCAACAAAATTCATGAGGCAGAATTTCCAATGCACAAAGCTATGCTGGCTATCTCTAACCAATCCTTGCCTTTCTAAATGCTGCAGATCCTGTCTCTCAGAATGTCTGCCCCTTAGGCTCACTGTCCTGTGGTTTCCCAGCTTATCCTTGCAGCCCTTCTTAAACAAAGGCACAACATTTGCCACCATCCAGTCCTCTGGTAACCCACTTGTGGCTAAAGATGTTACAAATATCTCTGCCAGGCCCCTAGCTTCCCATTGTGATATACTTGGTCAGGGCCTGGGGACTGTCACTTGCTCTGCCTCATTTCCCAAAAGGAGGTTCTGTGTTCCCCTCTCTTGCAGGGCCATCTACTTTTTGTTTGAGAAAGCTTTCCTGAACAAATTCTGCCCCAACAAGCTGTTTGCACTATGGCACCCCCAGACAATATAAGAGAAGTTGAAATCACCTCCGATGAAAACCTGTTTAAGAAGGAACTGCAGATGTTGAAAAAATCGAAGGTAGGTAAAAATGCTGGAGAAAATCTGCTGGTGAGGCAGCATCTATGGAGCGAAGGAATAGGTGACGTTTCGGGTCGAGACCCTTCTTCAGACTGAAGTTGTTGGACAACTTGTTCTATTAGTTCTTATTTGATTGTGCACGCCAGGTTGATTGCATTCGTCGAAACAGGGCGGACCACGTGAAGGTTACAATCTCCAACCTCTCTGAATATTGGTTGGTAATTAAAGGGTTGGAGATTGTAATTAGTTCATTGTCTGCTAAAATGAGAACAAAGACGTCATCTCAAGACTGGATTGGAAACCAAATAAACTAGTTTGTTTAGAAATCTAACTGTGAAGGAGTTTATAGTGCTACAAGATTCAAATACAATTGTTCCAAACAGGTGTCAAAATCCACCTGTTTGTTGTATAGTCAAGTCAAGTCAAGTCACATTTATTTATATAGCACCTTTAAAAAACGACTCTCGTTGACCAAAGTGCTTTACATTTGTTATAAGAGTAGTATACACAAGCAGGCGCCATACATATATACAAAATTGCCCTCGCTCAGAGGACGTCAGGAAAGGCTTGGGAGAACAGATACGTTTTTAGACTAGACTTAAAGGAGTCGATGGAGGGGGCAGTTATAATGGGGAGGGGGTTGCTGTTCCACAGTCTAGGAGCTTATGCCTAGACTGCGGGACATTCAGCAACCCCAAGTCGGCCGACCTGAGGGACCTGGAGGTGGTGTAGTGGGTGAGAAGACTTTTAATGTAGGTGGGTGCAAGCCCATTGAGGGCTTTGTAGACAAAGAGGAGGGTCTTGAAATTTATTCGGAACCGCACAGGGAGCCAGTGGAGAGAGGCCAGGATCAGGGTGATGTGATCCCTTTTTCGGGTGCCCGTCAGGAGTCTCGCTGCGGCGTTTTGGACCAGTTTCAGCCGGGACAGAGAAGAATGGCTGATGCCAGTGTAAAGAGAGTTGCAGTAATCTAGGCGGGAGGAGATAAATGTATGGATTATCTTTTCGAGGTCATCAAATTGGAGGAATTGTTTTATTTTAGCTATCATCTGAAGCTGAAAGAAGCTAGCTTTTACCACGGCATTGACTTGTTTATCAAATTTCGGTGCCGAGTCAAACATCATGCCAAGATTTTTGACGTGAGGTTTGAGTAGTAGGTATAGTACTGAGCAATCTGACAAACTCCCATATATATAGATTATATCCCATACGCAGCCAACTAGTGCAACAATATTCAATTTGCTGCTTTACAAATCATGAAAGATAACTAAGCATACAATTTTTATGTTTCACTTGGAAGTTTGAAAGAATAACTTAGATTGAGAAGGTCAGAAAGAAATGGCTTGCTGGTATATCTCATATTGAAAGAAGCTTTCAGAAGAGTATTGGTTGCAAAAAAGATTAAACATTTTTGTTACAGTAGTTACATTGCAGCGGCACCAAACGTGGTGAATAAACAGTTGTTTTATTCAGACATATTAGGTTCGAAATACATACACGTTTGGTCCTCTAATATAATGTCATTGCTGCTACAGTTGAGCGAGGGTGTTGCCTCGAGCTCAGCTACCTGTCGACTCATGATCTCCAGGTGAGATCTGCTTAAGTACTAGGACACTCCCTTTAACCCATGGTGTCACGTGACAGTCCTCGTAACCCTTGACGAGGGTTCGACCGTAAGTGGTCTGACTATCAGGTGACACCACAACATTGAGATTTTAGTTTATACTAAAATAAAATAGCCCAAGTAGGATCCATTGGGCCCCATTCCCCCACCACTCACCGTTCCCGCAACGCAATATTTCACCACTCACCCATAGTCCCCACAGAAGGCCTGGACCCCCAACGTACCCCGTTCCCCAACATAAGATTCCACCACTCACCCGTTGGTTCCCCCAACGCAACCCGTTCCCCTAACGCAACATTCGACCACTCACCTATAACCCCCACGGGAGGCCTGGTCCCCACAACGCAACCCATTCCCCAACGTACAATTCCACCACTCACCTGTTCCCCCAATCCAACCTGTTCTACCAATGTAATATTCCACCACTCACCCATAGCCCCCAACTGTGCAGATCGGCTCATTTTTTCACCCTCCCTCATTTTAAACTTTAAAAAAAAAATGTATGTGATGTAGGTGCCACCAACAAGGCCATCGTTTGTAATCCAAATATAATCATTAAACTTTGCTGTGCAGTGTTAGCTTGGCAGATTATTTCCCTGAAGGACGTTTGCTGTGAAGGACTCAGTGTTCTGGGATAGCAACATTGTTGCCGGTAGGGCATTGGGACATCATAGCTGGTAACTACCTAACTGCCAGTGCAGATTTGAAGAAATCCTTCTCAAAGTGGGGTTTTGTAAACATTTAAATGTAACTTTAAAACTTTTAAATCTCCGCCACTAGGTCCCTCTCCTTACAACAATGTAAGAAAACTCTCATAGTTTGTTGATTGGCAGTTGAGATCCCATTGTGATGTCATTGTGGGCTGGCTCTCCCTCTCACAGTCAGTTATTATTCTCAGTTGGCTTTTTTAAACCTTTAAATATCAATAACTTGTGAAATATAACATCAAATCTGAAGGAAACTTGACAAGATCGATGACGGGAAAAAGCTGAGTAAGGTTCTGCAACCATTTTACCATGTACTGTTTTGGCGTAGATACAATCTCAATCACATACACACATATAGAAACAAGACAAGACTTTTAATAGTATACAGATAGATAGATTGTCCCCTCAGGGAACTGTACACAGTTCATACCCTGCTGTCTGTTAGTTGTGCAGGACCCACTTCAGACTTAAGAAGGGTCATGATCCAAAACATTGCCTGTCCATTTCCCTCCACAGATGCTGCCTGACCACTCGCGTTCCTCCAGTATGTTGTGTTTTGATCAAGATTTCAGCATCTACAGTTAATGGTGTCTTTACATTAAAACAAATTTAGCCTTTCAAAGTAGTTTCCTTGCCAAAGATATTTCACAAAACATAACAACTCAACTAGCTGTTCAGCTTAAATATACTTGGAGCTAAACTGTGAACATTGGCAGAATGTTGTGCTCTGGTATTCAAAGTGAAGAGACATGTTTAGTTTCAGAGTCCAAAAGCTGACATTCCTGCCTGATATCCATCCCTATATGGTCACCCTCCATAGTATAATTTATTTAGCCCCTCACATTAGTTCTAGCAATGATAAAATAGATAATGAGAAAAAATCCCAGGCTTCAAGTTGAAAAATGTTTCAGGCATTTTGTTTTAACTGTGGACTATCCCCTAATGACTTGAAGTGGAAGAGATGTGTGTTGACTAACAATCGTTGAAGGTTATGTGTGTAATAATTTGTTTCTCAGGATTTTACAAAAGCAAAACTGAATTTTAATAAAGAAGCAATGACAGACTCAAGTAACAATTATATGTTTATTTCACTTGGACTCAATGGGTAGGAATTCAACCATGCAGGTGAACGTGTGCTAATAGGAACTCACTGGCTGTCTCAATATAATTCCACCAGCTTTTCATCCATGCATATACCTTCCTGACCACTTTCTACTCTTGGTTTTGTCATTGCCCAATTTTGCATGCTAAGCAGTGTAAAGCACTATCTTTCTCACATTAGTACAGACATCTCAGGTGTCCCTTGCACCACGTGAAATACACTGATACCAGTTTATAACATGACTGCTCTTATTAAAGGGAAGACGCCCACTGACTAGCATTGTAAAAATGGGGAGGGATTGGAGTGTTGGGGGCAATATGAAGGGGAGTAAAGGGCCTGTCCCACTCAGGTGATTTTTTAGGTGAGTGCCTAAAAACTTTCAACATGTTGATAATTTTTCGGCGACAGTGGCGACAATTCGGGCTGTCATAGGTTGACGTAGGTTGTCGTAGGTGCTGTCGTAGGTTGTCGACAGGTTAAAGTAGGTTGTCGCCAGGTGACGTAGGTTGTTGCCGGTACTGGCCGGTGAATTCCATTGTCCTAGTCACTGACAGTCGCCTAAAAAATTGCCTAAGTGGGACAGGCCCAGTAAAGGGGCAATGTGTAGCAATAACACAAATACTAGAGTAGGCCTCCCATTTCTCTTTGCTTGAGACACTGGTCAAAGGATTGGATTTCTGAGGAGAACTATCACAAACCTCAGGCCAGACACCTTGTAGGCAACAATAAAAGCAGCAGAAGAAAGTGGTCAGGAAGGTGAATGAATGAAATGATACCCCTGAGACAGAGTGCTAGTGCTGCTGAAGCCTTAAGGGCCTGTCCCACTTGCATGCGATTGCATGCGTCTGGCGCAACCAAACGTGGTCGCTTGAGGCGTACGGGCACCGTATGACCGTGCGGGGCCGGTCCCACTTAGAAGCGCGGAGGCGTATGGAGTTGTGCGGGGCTGGTCCCGACATCACGCGGGGCTCCGAAAATCCTGCACCGTCTGAAAATTTTGCGTGCCAACGGCCTGTCGGCCCGCAGGTGCATTGCGGGCGTACGCAGCGTCTTGACGGCGTACGTAGCGTCTTGACGGCGTACCCAGCGTCTTGACGTCGTACGCCTACCGCGTGGCGTTGCGTGTTGACATCACCGCCTGACGCCGTGCGACGCCAAATAAGTGTATAATACATTACTCTGTAACAGCCTTGAAAACCTTGGATTGTACCAGCGGCTTATGATACAAGAAACTATCCAGATCTTTTAACAGGGAATGCATTAACTTGTAATGTTTAATGAAGTGTATTAGTAAATAAATGTTTATCAGCACCAAAATATAACCAGAAAGCTGAAATATGTCCAATCCATTTTCAGCTCTTTCTCTTCTTTAACATTTGTAAATAGTGTAATCCTAACAGAGTGGAAAATCTCTTTTAAACTATTACTGTGATAACATATGTGGCCAGTTATGTAAGGGTCCAATTTCTGGGGAAGAGTGATGGTTTCTAATACTGGTGTAAAATACAAGTCAATTAAATATACACAGCATGCCTTTCCGACCAAAAATCCAGCGACCCGCCTCCTGCCCAGCTGATTCGTAGGTACCTCCATAGTTGACCTTGAATTTCTCACTCTTCATGGCCAGTTGGAGTACGCAGGTGGGTATGGATGGCGTCCAACTGGTAACACTCTACTTGGGCCTGCTCCAGCATCTGACGCCCGTCTGGTTGAAAAAGACCTGCGAGGTGGTATCCTGGCCGAGGGTGTGTAGGTTTCCATGAGGCCAATGGTTTTGGCCTCTTCCTCTAGGTCTTTGACCTGTTTCTTCAGGTCTTCGCCGAATAGGAAATTTGGCGCTTGGATATTAGAGGACCTACAAAGAGCTGCGAACCGTGGGTTTAGCATCGGTTTGATGGCAATTTTCCGGATACAATTAATCTCGAAATGGGCATTGCACAGCAGGGCCAACTTATCCTGCTGTGTTCCCGACATTGGTGCTCCCTGGACCATTTGCCCAAATGCCGTGATACCTGCCCCCACCAATTTGAGTACTCTCTGGAAACGGAGCTCCTGCCCCCTCATCGATGTGCTCATTTGTGCCCAGATAGCCGAGTTCACGGTGGGCACCTTGAGCGACGCACAGTTAACAGGTGTCTGGTAACGAGTTGTTGTCTGTTCCATGATGGAATCCTGGAGCTGGTGAGAGGCCATATAGTTAATATTACAAGCCAGATTTTCCTCCATGGCTTCACCGGTTTCCTCTGGAATGGCAAACATTTCTAGCCACATCCGGGACACCTGGAGCATGGCTCATGTGCCTTGGTGTATGCGCAGAAGCAGTGACACCAACTTCAGGGTCAGAATCCTCCTGCCCTGGCTCTCCCAAGTCTTGCTCTAGGGAGGTCTCAACCAGCCCTAAACAAGGTGCTGGTGAGGGTGATTCCCACTGGAACTCATTGGCGTTCAAGCCTCCTCGCCATATGGGCCTCTGCCTGAGGCTGTTTCGGGAAGTTGTTGGGGAATCCTGGGGGTATACAACCCCGATTGGAACACTTCATGGCTCATCTCAGTTTGAAGCATCTGTTCCATTTTATCTAGACGTCCCCAGACCTTCTTGTTGGAAGGAGGGGAGTCTTCTTCGTCAGACTCATTAGAATAAACGGGCCTGACTGACTTTCGTTTGGCCTTTCTCCCTGATGGAGTGGTCACAGTGCCCTGAGGCACTAGAGTTAATGGAGGCAGTTGAGCTGCCAGCGGTTCTGCAGTCGACGTCGGAACCGGCGTTACCGCAGCCGGTATCTCCCTGATCTGCGAATACTAACCGTGGTCCCGCGAGTAAAGCTCTTACTACGGACTTTCTCCATCTTGAAATACTCCTGCTGGCTCCTGAATCAGTCTTACGGAGTTTAAATACCCGCAGAAAATTTAAAATCACTTACCTGCCGGTTTATTACTTACCGCTGGTGGAACTGCGCTCTCCAGCCCGTCGGTGCGCCATGCGTTGGACTTAATGAGGCGCATGCGCCTGGCGGGGCTTCTTCACATAGTCACTCATGTGACTCCGAAGTAAAATTAGTAATCCAACAAATTAATATTCAATAATATTAGGTAACCAAGCCACAATGGTGCAGCCCGAAGCACATATTACAACCTAAACAAAGTCCATAGTAGATCATGGTAGCTGAGGTAGGGTTGTGGTTAGTGTTGTGCACATGTGATTCAAGAGCCTGATGGCTGATGTGAAGGTAGACACAAAATGCTGCAGTATCTCAGCGGGACAGGCAGCATCTCTGGAGAGAAGCAATGGGTGACGATTTGGGTCGAGACCCTTCTTCAGATGTGAAGAAGCTGTTCTTGAACGTGGAGGTCACTTTTCTCAGACCCCTGTACAGCGAGATGAAAGCGTAACCAAAGTTTTGCCATCTTTGATGATGATATTAGCTGCCTTTTGGAGGCAACGCCTATTGTAAATCCATTCGATGATGGAAAGGTGATGGACTAGATAACATCCACTACTTTCTCCAAACTCCATTGTTCCTGGGTGTTCAAATCACTAAACCACGCCTTAATGCAATTGGTCAGTATGCTCTCTGTAAAGGTTTGATACTGTATTTGATTACATACTAAAATCTGCTCAATTTTCCTAGGAAGTAGAGGCGTGGATCAGCTTTCTTTGTGATTTGCAACAATGTGCTGGGCACAGGACAGATCTCCAGATATGTGCACACCTAGGAAATAGATGTTGTCAACTCTCTCCACTGCTATTTTGTCAATGAAGACAGGCTAATGCATCTTCCGCCTGAACCTACCTGATCTCCCAGTTGCTGAACACTTTCATTCTCCTTCCCATTCCCACACAGATCTTTCTGTCCTTGGTCTCCTCCAAAGCCGCACCAGCTTCCCGTTTTCACCCAACAAACAGCTAACAACGGCCGGTTTCCTTTATCATCGTTACTTTTTTGCATATCTTTCATTCATTGTTCTTTATCTCTCTACATCATCATCTATATCTCTCATTTCCCTTATCCCTCACTAGTCTGAAGAAGGGTCTCGACCCGAAACATCACCCATTCCTTCTCTCCAGAGAGGCTGCCTGTCCTGCTGAGTTACTCCAGCATTTTGTGTCTATCTTTGGTCTAAACCAGCATCTGCAGTTCCTTCCCAAACAAAACATGTGCTTGTTCTCAAAAGCTAATTAGGCCCCGCCTTCCTCTCAGAGGGCAAACGCTCCCCAGTGCTTGAAGTCAGGAACCTGGAACCATTTCCATCCAATCGATCTTTAACTATCACTATTCTTCTGACAGACAGATGAGGGCATGAATAGTAATTCAAAGAACCTTGCAACAAATCATGATTGTAGCAGATCTTTCAAAACAGAACACAGAGTGGCATCACTTTGCCTCCACACTATGCCTGACTGGCTGAGTCCCTCCAGCAGTTTGCTTTTTACTCCAGATTTCAGCATCTACAGTCTCTTGTGCCTCAAATGTAAAGGATGCATGACCAACAAAACCAGGTAGGTTTAAGAGAATGCGGGAACCAGAGCCTTCATGTGAAGACGACGAACGTAGGCCTGGCTGAATGGACAGAGGTCACAGAAACTAGAACCCTGGCGAGTAGACAGGGAGTGTGACACACGTTTTCTGGTGAAACGGATGCGAGCCAGCGGGATTTCCACATAGTTGATAGCAGAGTTTTACTGCATGTCAATACCATAAGTTATAATAAGACAAGTATATTTAAGCAATTGGACTTCTTAGATCTTTTCCCCCTCCAGGATATATGTTTCTGCTACTATCTGTGACTTTTTTAAAAGAGGTACTTTCATCTGTTTTCCGATTTATTTTCTTTGCTTTTAGTTTCATCGCCACAACATTCTACCTCTCAATGATCTACAGTCATGTTCCTGAGAATTAACATTAAAAAAGCTATTAAAGTAACCCAACAACGAGGTGTAATTTCTATCAATACCCGATAATCATAAATGAAACTGTATGGAGCACTAGTATTTATATTGATTTTTTTATTTTTTTTTAATGCAGAGTATATGAGGGGACTGCAAGAAACCTTTCCCCACGTCAGTGATAGCTAAATTCAGAGAACACGGGCAAACATAAATTTAGGGTAAGAGTTAAGAGATTTTAAGGGGACCTGAGGGGGACCTTTTTCATCCAGAGTGTGGTAAGTATCTGGAATGCAGTGCCTGTGAGAGTGATAAATGCAGTCACTGACAGCAGTAAAGAAGCATCTGGACAAGCACTTGAATCACCCAAGCATAGACGTCTATAGGCCTCATGCTGGAAGATGGGATAAAAATGGATGAACCCACTGGTAGGCATGGATAGGCGTAATTCGCATATCACTGAACCTTAATTGGTACACATGACCATAAAAGACCTTTGAAACCTTTGATGTGGTGGACCGAATGGCCCATTTCAGTGCAAATGGTTAAAATATGAATGAACCTGACGGTGCAGTGGTTAATGATAACTGTGCTATCTCAGAGGACAGCCCCAACCTTGCATAGGTGGATGGTGTCTCAATAATCAGGGCCCGGTGCACTATGGGGCTTAGATAGCGCAGATCAATGAACAGAAGAATACTTCACAAAGGATTAGGTTACACCTGACCTGGAAATTCTTGGTTGGTGTCCTGAAATGGCAAAGCACTGCATTTCCTAGCATGACATTCCTATTCTGATTGATAAACAAAATTAAACCAAAGTCCAGCACAATAGACCCCCAACATCAGATTAACAACAAATTCTAACAAGTATATTTCTTCAACACTTGAAGAACCAAATCAAATGTTACATTTTACATTACTCCTTTGTTAATAATAGATTAATAAAAATAAAAATAGAAAATCATGAAATCTAACCACTTTGTCCTCCTTTCAGACAGCATCCAAGGAAGCATAGCAAAGAGAAATGGAAAACAGGAGAGAAAGAAAAGGAGGCAAACATTAATCAAGAGAATGAAAAGATTCACAATAATTTTTATTAAAGAATACTTCTATAAACATTTTCAACATTAGCCAGGAAGAAATAATACTTCATTTTTAATAATAATTAGATGAACAAAGTAATGAGCAAATCACCAAATAAATCAAATTAGCAATTGTACATATTTATAAAAGTTCTGCCAGGCCTCTTTCAAGTTAAGCTTGAACAGCATCTAAACGCATCTGAAGTGACTCGACCCGAAATCTCACCTGAAAGTTACACCAGCTTTTTGTGTCTATCTAAAGAATCTCTCTTCATCTTCAAATCAGTATCAAATGGGCATCAGCTCACTGATGTCTGCCATAACCAGCTCCTGCGAAAGACTTGGAATCCCCAACACTTCAGAGAAAACAATCCCAGTTTGACCAGCGCCTCCTTACAGCTAGTTGTACCCTCTAAACTACGCAGCATCCTAGTACACCTCTTCTGCAAATAATCCAAATGCTCCATATCCTTCCTGTAATGCGGCAAATGGCATTACACACAATACTCCACATGCACCCTCACCAAAGTTTTATAAATTTGCAACAAGACTTCCCGGCAATGTGCTGACAATAAGCAAGCATACCAAAAGCCTTCTTTACCACTCGATTTTTTTGACGTGTGAAAACGTTCTAACTATCCCATCTACATTTTAATTCGGAGTCACGTGAGTGACTACGTGAAGAAGGCCGTCCCCACGCAAGGGCGTCATTACGTCTGACGCATTGCGCAACGACCGACTGGCGGGCGCGTCGCTCCTTCCAGCGGGTAAGTTTAAAAGATCCAGGTAAGTGTTTTTTAAACAGCTTTGCTGAAGTTGTTGCTCCCGTTCCGGAGCGTGGCTTGTTCAACATAATTTCAGCTTCGGATTGTTTGGGAGAATGTCTAAAGTTAAGAGGCGAGCCGCGACCAAACCAGCTGCGGAAGACCACGGGCCTGCGGGCAGCGTGAGACCGCCGAATTCGCCTATAGAGCCGCTGGAAGAGCAGCCAGCAGCCACAGACTTGGTGCGGCCAGAAGGCACCTTGGCTACTCCACGGGGGAGGAAAGCCACGAAGAAGTCTGTTAGGGCCCTGGACTCTGAGGAGTCGGGCCAGGAGGTGGACGAGTTCCCTCCTACTAAGAGCAGTGCTACTGGCAGGCTGGCCCAGCTGGAGAGCCTTGTGGAGAGGTTACTCCAGCACGATACGCTCCAGAGGACGGAGCTATCGGAGCCCGGGGAGTTTATTGAACCCGAGGCAGCAGCGCCTGTGTCAGGGCTGTGTGATATCTCCCTGTCAGATGACGGGAGCGTATGAGGTCAGTGCTATGCTGACCCAGAGTACGGAGGCACAGTTGGGCTCGAGGGACCATCGGGTGTATTGGCCATTGCATCCATATTTGCGGTCCCAGCCCTCACCGGTGAGCCATTGGATACAGAGCTCGCCGAGAATATTAATTATATGATTAAATTCTCTGCAAGAACAGACGATGGAGGAGACCACTGGCAGGTACACTACTCCACAGAACTGTGCCTCACTGAGTGTCCCCATAGTAAACCGATCTATTTGGGGGCACATTGGAGGGGGTGTCCGAACCCAGGAGGTTAAATTACAAAAAGTACTCCGGCTACTCGCCTCGGGCATCACGGCCTTTGCAAGGTCAGTGGAGGGGGCGCCTCTCACAGAGACTCAGGAGGACGCGATGACATTAATGTGCAATGCACAATTTGTAATTAATTGTATTAGAAAGAATGCCATCCGTCCTGCCATTAACCCTAAATTTGCTGGACTGTGTAAACCGGGGAATGTTCAACCCCCAAACCTCCTGTTTGGAGAAGGCTTGACCAAACAGGTGAAAGAACTTGATGAAGAGTCTAAGACTGTTGGCCTCATGAAGGTGCCTCCGAAGGGGTCGTCTTTCTGCAGACTGTACCCCTACCCTCCTGTGCATACCAAACGGTTCGCTGGCTATGGCGGACGTGGTGTGGAGCAACCTACAAAGAGGCCTTTTTTTAGGGCAGGGCCTGAGCTGGGCCATGTTCAAGATGCGGCGACCTCCAGCAGCCCTACCCCCCAGACCTCAGGGGCAGAAGCAGCAACATTATCGCCAGTAAATCGTAAGGTAGGTGCGACTGCACTGGATACATTACAAGTTGGGGGGAGATTGCAATTTTTCTTATATGAAAACTGTTTATACTGCATGATATTCAAGGTTTCCAAATTGAGTTCATTTCCGACATGCCTCCACCCACTCAGCACACACCTGGCCATACTTTTGTGTTTTCACAACAGGAGTGTATTAGTGCACAAAGAAAACTGGACTCTTTCTTCAAAAAAGGTGTAATTGAAAGGGCGAGGCGTAAGTCTTATCAGTTTGTGTCCAATATCTTTATGAGGCAAAAGAAGGATGGAGACTGTAGAATTATCCTAGATTTGACAGAGCTTAACACCTTTGTGCAGTATAAACACTTCAAAATGGAAACTTTTGTCACTGCTAAACAATTGCTTTCCAGGGGATGTTATATGGCAAGCATTGACCTCAAAGATTCTTACTATTCAGTGGCCATTCATGAGCAGCACAGGAATTTTTTGAAGTTTAACTGGATGGATCAGTTGTGGCAGTTTAAAGCTTTGCCTAACGGATTAACCTCGGCTCCCAGACTATTCACAAAATTACTCAAACCAGTCCTGGGGTTACTCAGAGCACAGAATCATACTGTCATGGCATATTTGGATGACATTTAGTCATTGGGAGGACTTTCGAATCAGCTGAATCATCTGTGTCAGCTACAAAACTCATTTTCGAAAAGATAGGATTCATCATCCATCCTTTTAAGTCTAAATTGGTGCCATCTAAGATAATTGACTATTTGGGGTTCACCATTAACTCAGTACACATGTCAGTGACTCTGCCTCAAGGCAAGCAATTAGAGTTAATTGACGCCTGCAGAAAACTAATTGTTGATAATCACCCTTCTATTAAACATGTGGCTCGGGTAATTGGAAAATTAGTGGCAGCATTCCCAGCTACTCAATTCGGGCCTTTGCACTACCAAAATATACAGCGTGCAAAGGAACAGGCACTTAAGCTTCAGAAAGATCATTTCAATAGACCCATGCAGCTACCAGCTGACGCTCTGACAGAGTCACAATGGTGGATAGCCAATATTCAGTGCTGCTCTGGAACCATTTTAGTTAATACAGCATCAGTAATCCTGCAGACTGATGCCAGTGCACTAGGTTGGGGTGCTACCGATACCGTCTCAAGTTGCGGTGGCAGATGGGATCTCCAGGAAGCATCCATGCTTCAATCACACAGCATTAACTATTTAGAGTTGTTGGGTGCACTCTATGGGTTAAAGGCTTTTTGTACCAACAGGCATCATGAGCATGTCTAACTTCAGATTAATGTACACTACCGCGGTAGTGTTGTCAATCACATGGGTGGCAGTAAGTCTGTATCCTGTGATAGGTTGTCCAATCTCCTCTGGCACTGAGGTATTGCACAAAACATCTGGGTTTTACCAGGAAGGTATAACACAGTGGCAGACACCAGGTCACGAAAGTTCAATGATAACAAAGAATGGATGTTAAATCACGAAGTGTTCAATGATATTGTCCTTCGTTATGGTGTACCGGATATTGATCTGTTTGCTTCCCGGCTCAATCATCAGTTACCAATTTATGTGTCATGGGAGCCAGACCTAGGGGCAGTAGCGGTGGATGCATTCTCGCTACACTGGGATGGTAAATTTGTGTATGTATTGCCCCCATTCTGCCTCATTACCCGATGTGTGGCAACAATTCAGCAAGATTCCGCCACTGGCATTCTGGTAGTGCCAGACTGGCCTACTCAGCATTGGTTCCCTCTGGTGCTAGCCTTAATCACACAGCCTTTTATGGTAGTGCCCAAGAGCAGTAATCTGTAATACACCCAGTGACAGGGGAAAGCCACCCTCTTCATGACCGTATACATTTTTTGGTTTGCAGATTCTGAGGAGACCGTTCCTGGGGCTCGGGCTTTCAGAGCGTACCGTTGATGTCATCACTGCGGCCTGTAGGAAGAGCACTCAGAAACAGTACATCTCTCACATAAGAAAATGGGAGATGTACTGTTCCCGCTCTCACATTTCATACCACACAGCTTCAATCACTGATGTTTTGGAATTTCTATCGTCACTCTATCACGATAACAAACTTAGTTATAGTGCCATAAACAGTGCCCGCAGTGCTTTGACCAATTATTTACGGCTGGGGTCAGCACACCTCACAGTAGGGTCCCACGCTTTAATAACCAAATTTATGAAGGGCGTCTTTAACTCCACTCCACCTACACCCAGGTGCACACACATATGGGATGTCAGCGTGGTCCTCACGCTGCACCGTCAGTGGGCACCAGTTTTATCTCTGTCCCTACACCATCTGACATTGAAAGTAGTTATGCTCATGGCCCTGGCCTCAGCACAACGGGTCCAAACATTACATAAACTCAGACTGGACAGTATGAGTTCGTCCGGCAATAACGTCACCTTTTTCGTTCTGGATCTCGTCAAACAGAGCAGGCCAGGGGTACAAGGGCTCAAGTTGAGTTTCATGGCATACCCCTCAGATCCACGTGTGTGTACTATCATCCATAACCCATTACATTGAGGTCACCTGAAGCTTGAGAGGCTCGGAACTCTCATTCTTTGTCAGCTACACCAAACCTCACAAACAGGTTACGGTGCAGACCATCTCTAGATGGGTCAAACAGGTTCTGGCATGTGCAGGAGTGGACACTGACATTTTTAAACCTCATTCCACCAGGGCTGCATCGACGTCAGCAGCAAGGGACATGGACGTTCCTCTTGACCAAATTCTGGCGGCTGCGGGGTGGTCGAATGAGAGGACGTACCAGAGGTTTTATAATAAGCCTGTCGCCAGATCCGAGGGTTTTGCTGACTCTGTTTTATGTTCTGTTTCACAGTTTCCCTCTGGGTGAGAGGGATTACTGTTTATTTTTGTTTTCTATTATTAAACCATTAGTATTGTTAAACATGTCATGTTTGAATGCATTAATTTTCTCACTCGTCCTGGTCAATTGATGCAGCTGTGACGCATGGACTCATTCCTCGGCATGAAATCACAGACCTTCAAAGTCTTCACGTAGTCACTCACGTGACTCAGAAGTAAAATAGTAAGATAAATGAGAACTTACCAGTTTGAAGATTGATCGTTATTTTATGAGGAATTACGATGAGGGATTACATGCCCTCCGCTCCCTGCCCTTGTACTATAACGATCATCTGGTAGTTTCTAGTCATCTGTAATCTTACTATGTTAGTTCAACAACTGTTATCTGTGACTTCACACCGTTGCTTTGAAGATTGACGTGCATGCGTGGGGACGGCCATCTTCACGTAATCCCTCAACGTAACTCATAAAATAACGATCAAACTTCAAACTGGTAAGTTCTCATTTAATCTTACTATTTATATCCGTCATTTATATATAACCATAAATATCAAAGGTCCCAGCACTAATGCTTGTGGAACATCACTGATCACAGATATCCAACCAGAATCACACCCTTCCACCTTTAACCTTTATCTTCCATGTGCAAGCACATTTGGAATCCAAACTACCAAGTCACCATGGATTCCATGCATCCTTAATCTTCTGGACCAGCTCCCCATGAGGGACTTTTTCAAATGCCATGTAGGCACCATCCACCCCCTACCTTCATTAATCACCTTCATCAACTTTTCAAGAAACACAAACCAGTATTTAAGACATGATTTGCTCCATGTAAAACCATTGCTGACTGTCCCCAATTAGCCCACTCTCTTCCAAATGGGAGTACATTCTATCCATAAGGTAGACAAAAATGCTGGAGAAACTCAGCGAGAGAAGGAGAACTTCTTCAAAATAGGCATATCTTGAGGAAATTTCGCAGTGGAGTAGACAAAATGTTTAAGAAGGAACTGCAGATGCTGCAAAATCTAAGTTAGACAACATTTCTCCAGCATTTTTGTCTACCTTCGATTCTCCAGCTTCTGCTGTTTGCTCTAATCATTCTATCCATAAGAATAATTTCCAAAACTTCCCTCCCTCAGATGTGAAGCTGACCTGCCACTAATTTCCTGGATTATCTCTTCTCTTCTTAAACAAGGGAACAACATTGGCAATGTTCCAGCCCTCTGGGACCGCACAGAGATCTTTATCAAGGCCCCTTGCAATCACCTCTCTTGCCTCTCTCAATAACCTGGGAGAGATCTGTCAGGCTCTGGGGACCTATCCACTTTAATGGTCTTCCAGACACCCAGCCTTTTCGTGATCTAAAAATTGCCAAGCAAAATATATCATACCCAACATTAATCTTACAATTCTCCATTTCTAAAGATGGATGTCACCCAGGTAAATCATATACATGAGTACATCAGGTAATGCAAAAGGGAGAATCGTGTTACAACTACAGAGAACGTGCAGTTAAAATAAATACAAGGGCCAGAACCAGACAGATGGATAATCTGGAAATTCATCCTCAGTTTATGAGAGGTGCTGATAACAGTGGGAACAAGCTTTTCTTAAATCTAGTAGTGCATGCTTTCAAGTTGTATCTTCTGTCAAATGTGAGAGGGGAGAAAACAGAATGATCGGAGTGTGAGCAGTCCTCAATTGTGTTGACTGCTTTTCCGAGGCAGTGACTGGTCATGGCATATAGTGACTTCAGTCTACCAAGCAGCCTTGATGCATTGCAGTTTGTCTACTGTCACAACAGGTCCACGGCTGATGCCATCTCTGGCTCTACACTCAATCCCTGGAATGCATGGATAAGAAGGACACCTACATCAGACTCCTATTCAATCAACTCCTATTGTCTGCTTTAAATACCATTATCACAACCAAGGTCATCTTCTACACCTGCCCTGGATGAGAATCTAAGAATCCATTTAATTTACATTGAAGAACAAGAAGGCAGATTATTATCTGAATGGTGTCAGATTAGGAAAAGGGGAGGTGCAACGAGACCTAGGTGTCCTTGAACATCAGTCACTGAAAGTAAGCATGCAGGTACAGCAGGCAGTGAAGAAAGCTAATGGCATGTTGCCTTTCATTGCAAGAGGATTTGAGTATAGGAGCAAGGAGTTCCTACTGCAGTTGTACAGGTCCCTGGTGAGACCACACCTGGAGTTACAGTGGCTTGCAAAAGTATTCATACCCCTTGAACTTTTACACATTTTGTCATGTTACAACCACAAACATAAATGTATTTTATTAGGATTTTATATGATAGACCAACACAAAGTGGTGCATAATTGTGAAGTGGAAGGAAAATGATGCATGGTTTTCAAATCTTTTTACAAATAAAAAACTGAAAAGTGTGACGTGCAAAAGTATTCAGCCCCCTTTACTCTGATAGCCCTAAATAAAATCCAGTGCAACCAATTGCAACCAAGTCACCTAATTAGTAAATAGAGTCCACTTGTGTGTAATCTAATCTCAGTATAAATACAGCTGTTCTGAGAAGGCCTCAGAGGTTTGTTAGAGAACATTAGTGAACAAACAATGTTCTTTGTGCATCATGAAGCCCAAGGAACACACCAGACAGGTCAGGGATAAAGTTGTGCAGAAGTTTAAAGCAGGGTTAGGTTATAAAAAAATATCCCAAGCTTTGAACATCTCACGGAGCACTGTTCAATCCATCATCCGAAAATGGAAAGAGTATGGCACAACTGCAAACCTACCAAGACATGGCCGTCCACCTAAACTGACAAGGAGAGCATTGATCAGAGAAGCAGCCAAGAGGCCCATGGTAACTCTGGGGAAGCTGCAGAGATCCACAGTTCAGGTGGGAGAATCTGTCCATAGGGCAACTATTTGTCATGCACTCCACAAATCGAGCCTTTATGGAAGAGTGGCAAGAAGAAAGCCATTGTTTAAACAAAGCCATAAGAAGTCCCGTTTGCAGTTTGCCACTAGCCATGTGGGGGACACAGCAAACATGTGGAGGAAGGTGCTCTGGTCTGATGAGACCAAAATGGAAGTTTTTGGCATAAATGCAAAACGCTATGTGTGGTGGAAAACTAACACTGCACATCACCCTCAACACACCATCCCCACTGTGAAACATGGTGGTGGCAGCATCATAATGTGGGGATGCTTTTCTTCAGCAGGGACAGGGAAGCTGGTCAGAGTTGATGCGAAGATGGATGGAGCCAAATACAGGGCAATCTTGGAAGAAAACCTGTTAGAGTCTGCAAAAGACTTGAGACTGGGGCGGAGGTTCACCTTCCAGCAGGACAACAACCCTAAACATACAGCCAGAGCTACAATGGAATGGTTTAGATCAAAGCATATTCATGTGTTAGAATGGCCCAGTCAAAGTCCAGACCTAAATCCAATTGAGAATCTCTGGCAAGACTTGACAATTGCTGTTCACAGACGCTCTCCATCCAATCCGACTGAGCTTGAGCTATTTTGCAAAGAATGGGCAAAAATGTCAGTCTCTAGATGTGCAAAGCTGGTAGAGACATACCCCAAAAGACTTGCAGCTGTAATTGCAGCGAAAGGTGGTTCTACAAAGTATTGACTCAGGGGGGCTGAATACTTTTGCACGCCACACTTTTCAGTTTTTTATTTGTAATAATATTTGGAAACCATGTATCATTTTCCTTCCACTTCACAATTATGCACCACTTTGTGTTGGTCTATCACATAAAATCCCAATAAAATACATTTACGTTTGTGGTTGTAACGTGACAAAATGTGGAAAAGTTCAAGGGGTATGAATACTTTTGCAAGCCACTGTATGTGTGCAGTTTTCGTCTCCTAATTTGAGGAAGGACATTCTTGCTATTGATGGAGTGCAGCATAAGTTCACCAGGTTAATTCCCGGGATGGCGGAATTGACATTTGATGAAAGAATGGATCGACTGGGCTTATATTCACTGGAATTTGGAAAGGATGAGAGGGGATCTTATAGAAACATATAAAATTCTTAAGGGATTGGACTGGCTAGATGCAGAAAAAATGATCCCCATGTTGGGGAGTCCAGAACCAGTTTTTCCAGGTCACAGTTTACGAATAAGGGTTAGACCATTTAGGATTGAGATGAGGAAAAGGTTTTTCACCCAGAGAGTTGCGAATCTGTGGAACTCTCTGCCACAAAAGGTAGTGGAGGCCAATTCACTCAAAGTATTCAAAAGAGAGTTAGATTTAGCTCTTACGGCTAATGGAATAGACAATAGACAATAGGTGCAGGAGTAGGCCATTCGGCCCTTCGAGTCAGCACCGCCATTCAATGTGATCATGCCTGATCATCCCCAATCAGTACCCCGTTCCTGCCGTCTCCCCATATCCCCTGACTGCGCTATTTTTAGGAGCCCTATCTAGCTCTCTCTTGAAAGCATCCAGAGAACCTGCCTCCACCGCCCTCTGAGGCAGAATCAAGGGATATGGGGAGAAAGCAGGAATGGGGTACTGATTTAGGATGATCAGCCATGATCATATTGAATGGCGATGCTGACTCAAAGGGCCGAATGGCCTACTCCTGCACCTATTTTCTATATTTCTATGTTTCTACACATTTACTGATAGATAATCTTTCTCTTCCACTTATTCCCACTGTACAATAGAGATAAGAGATTGCAGATGCTGGGATCTTGAGTGGACAGACAACATTACTACAATTAGTCTGAAAAGAAGTCATGACCCAAAACGTTGTTTGTCCATTCCATCCACAGATGCTACCTGACCCGCTAAGTTACTCCAACACTTCGTTTTTAGCCCAGAGTACAATCTCTGTCCTTTGCCTGTATGAATCTAAGCTAAAACACTTCCCACACCTCAGAAGCCACCCTCTGAAAATACAGATACCACAGATGTATTTCACAAATGCTTTCTGTTAACTGGGTTAGCCTTTGGCAACTGAGTACAAGGGTGTTTGAAGATTCAAAACTAAGCAAAACATCCATTTTGTACCAGGCAGCAGTGATCCTTTCCATTCTATATGCTTCTGAGATTTGGTCTACCTAAAGGTGGTAAGTCAAAGAACTGAAGGGATATCACCAGTACGTAATTATACCCTCCTCCATCACTGGCTGCTCATTCCATATGCTTACTATTCCGTGTGAAAAACGTGCCCCTTTAGATCCCCTTTAAACTTTTTCCCATTCCCTGAAATCTACGCCCTCCAGTTTTAGACTCCCCTACTGGTGGAAAAAGACTGATCATCAACCTTATCATGATTTCATAGCTCTTTATAAGATTAATTATCAGCACCCCCAGCCTCCTTCATTCCAAGGAAAGCATTTGCAGACTCTCCTCGGCTCCAGGCTTCATCCTTGTGAAACTTTACCACAGTATCTCTAGTTTAAACACATACTTCATCAGCCATTGCTCTTCCCAGCTTTCCAGACAATATATAACATGCTGTGGCCTTGGACAACCTTCCTTGCTATCTTCAACACCACCAATTCTCATATCATCTGCAAACTTACAGATCAGACCACCGACATTAACTATCATGTCACCACAATTTACCAACGGTGCCAGCTCCAATCTTTATGTTACACCACTGGTCACACATGAACAATCAGAAAAGCAACCTTCCAACATTACCCTCTGCATACTATTACCAAGCCAATTTTGGATTTGCTCTGGCAGATCTCAGGTATGAACAAGATACTTTCTACCACACACAAATTTGTAAACAAAAGGGAAATATTAACCTAATCCAGAATTTTCTGTTAAACTTCAAATGTCTATGTTATAAAATAAAATAATACGTGTACACGTAAGTATATTTCATATTTTAAATGCAATAATTCCTGATGAAAATTACACAACCAAAAAACTATTATGAAGCTATTTGGCCCATAGCATCAATAAAATAACTATCCAATTAATTTCACTGCCTTGCTCTCCCCCTCCCCTCCCAAATATATATGTATCCTGGTATGCATCAAGTATACATCTAATTCACCTTTCATTTCAAGCAATGAAGTGCATATCAAAGAAACTTGCTTTACACAAACAATTCTCCTCAGCTTTATTACATCTTTTCAACATCTTTTCTCAGCTCTTTCTCCAATTACCATAAATCTACCTTCGCAGATTGACAACACTCCTCCCAAGACACTTCTCATTTTACCTAATATGTCATTGGACATTCTACTCTGAAACACTCTACTCTGCAATAACAAATCCAAACTCACAAACTTCCTTCAGTTAACACTGTCATCACTGCTTTTTATTCCCTGCTATGCTGACCCAGCATCATCTTAAATATATTTCTATTCTTCACCTCTATCACTCACAGGGAGTGTCATGGAGTCATGAGCAGAAACAAACCGTTCAGACCATCCAAGTCCGCACTAATCATCCATTTACTCTAATCCTACATTAATTCTTTAAAAACATATTTACCTGCCCTTGTTTCAACCTCCAAGATTCTACCACTAAACTACATATTAGAGGCAATTTGCATTGGCCAAAGTAATCTACGAACCTACACATCTTTGGGATTTGGGAAGAAAACTCTATGTCTGGGGTATATCCACACAGTCACAGTGAAAATGTGCAAACTTGATATAGGCAGCACCCAAGGTCAGGTTTTAATATGGTCTCTGGTGGCACCAGCAATGGCTGCCTCGCCAACAATCTGTCTGTCCTTTTCTTCGTTGTTTTTTTAGTATGTGTTAAATGTATGTTTTTAGTGTTATTTAGCTTGATTTATGCAGGGGGTGGGGGAGGAGGTTGGGGAATCGTTTTCAAATCTCTTACCTCGACGGAGATGTGATTTTATTTCGGTATCGTATCTCTGTCCACACTGCGGCCTAACATCGAGGAATTGGCAGCCTTTGCAGGAGACCGATTTTGAGAGCTCCACCGCGGGTGCCTACAGACTTAACATCACAGAGCCCGCAATCCCTTTGCCAGGGATCGACCTCTGAGCTCTACCGCGGGAGCCTGCAAACTTTAACATCGTGGAGCTCGTGATCTCTGGTTAGAGACCGACATCGAGAACTCCAAGCCGCAGGAGCTTCGACCGATCCCTGACGCGGGAGCTTCGATCGCCCCGACGCGGGGGCTTCGATCGCCGGCTTTGGGAGCTTCGATCGCCCCGACGCGGGAGCTTCGATCGCCCCGACGCGGGAGCTTCGATCGCCCCGACGCGGGAGCTTCGACTGCCCCGACGCGGGGGCTTCGACCGATCCCTGACGTGGGAGCTTCGATCGCCCCGACGCGGGGGCTTCGACCGCCGGCTTTGGGAGCTTCGATCGCCCTGACGGATGGTTCGACTGCCCCGACCGCAGGAGAAAAATGAGGGAAGAAGATTGGACTTTATAACCTTCCATCACAGTGGGGAATCCGCTGCGGTGGATGTTTATGTTAACTTTTATGTAGTTGTGTGTCTTGTTGCTTTTGTTGGTACGGCTGTATGGTAATTTGCATATCACTGTACCTTAATTGGTACACGTGACAATAAAAGATCTTTGAAACCTTTGAAATAATGGCTCTACTTGATGCATCACTCTGCTTCCCCTTCACTGGGAAAATAAGTTTACTCTGAAATTCCTATTTCATTTATTGTGGCAGCGTTAAATTACTGGCCAGCAGTGTGGCTGCTCTGCACAAATGGGAAAATATTATAGTAAAACATCGTCTAGGTTCAAACTGGACCATTTCAAGCCTTCTCTTTTCATGCTTTTGGAGTTCCTAGTAAATCTTTTTACATCTGCTCTGGTATCTCCATCATAAATTTGAAGACCATGCTTGGTTTAATCAAGGCTAGCACATTTTTCAATTTTATAGTTCTCTCCCTATCTTATTGGCATTTTGAACTTTCAAGTAAATCTACTTTTAATCCCTTGTCTAAAGAAAGTAGTCTCAGCTTCATATTACTGAACTCCCACATCGTTGCTATTAAATCTGGCAAAAAATTCCACGCTGAATACTTTCCAAAGCCTCAGCATTTTTTCACCTGTGATACTAAAGATTGAGCCCAATTCCCCAGATGAAGTTGAGGGATTTAAAATAGCTTACATACTGCAACTTCTATTGTGACATTTAAACTTGGTTCCCCTGAATTTATCCCCATTTGGATTACTAGAAAATAAAAACAACAAATGGCAGAAATACTCAGCAGGTCAAGGTGACATACGTGGAGGGGGAAATAGAGTTAATGTTGCAGTTCAATTACCTTTCAATAGAACTGGAAGAGTGTCAGATCATTTTTCCAGTTCTGATAAAAAGCCATTGACATTAAACTATTATGTCTGACCTACTGAATATCTTAGGCAATTATTCTTATTTCTGATTTATGGCACCTGCAGTTATTTGATTTTCAATCTTTGATTTACTTTTCTGGTGAAATGACACATAATTGCACTAAATTTCATCAGTAAGAATGCCAGAAGTTAAATAATCAAATTACATCAATAAACGGTCTTCCTATTTAATTTTAAAGAAAAATGCAATTCTGCCCATCTCTTGTTCAATTTTCTATCATTTCTATAGTAATGAAAGGTTTAAATTGTAGGCAACCCTCCATATTGTGGCCATCAACAGGTGCAATGGCTACAAATATGCTTAAAATAAGAAATTCTCCATCATTATTTAGGTTGTAGTTTCACTGTTGATCCTGACTCAGTTTTCTTTTCATTATAAAGGATAGCTGCACATATTTCAATTCAAAGATTTATGAGAGCCAATTCAGTTCAGCACGTCAGTGACAGGCTGCTGGAAATGTTCATGCCTGTTGGGTGAAGACAGTACGAAGCTCAGTTATCATTCATCTTTTTCTCCCCTTCCACAAGAATCCAGCCTTTTGCTGATTCTACCCTTCAAACTCGCTCATTGAACATAAAACAGTACAACACAAATAACACACCCTTCAGCCCACCATGTCTATGCCGAACATGCCATTCTTTTGTTCCTGTTCCACTTAACACACTCTAAAAAGCAACTATTATTCATCAGAATGAGGTCAGGAAAGCGTTCTCTTCCAATTTCTTAATCAGATTCACATTGAACCAGGAATTTGATAGAACTCCTTTAGATAATATCCACTTCGTTCAGAAGTGGCTGCCCCCTCTCAATGGATGAAATGTCAGAGAATAGAAAGGGAACATTGGAAGAAGTAACAAAAAGATAGCAATATTCCAATAATTCTGTTCAATAATTCATGAATGAGACCATACAACCAACAAAGGCAGATTTATGTGGCTAGCTTTTCTTCCAGTTCTAATTTTAACAAAATGACTGCTGAGACACTAAATCTAAGAATCCAATATATTTGCTTCTGGAACATATTATTTAAAATATCACATTAAGTTGTACTATGTTAAAATGTATTGCCATACTTTCCTCCTGGGCAGAGAAACAATGCAAAATAATCAGATAATTCTCCAATACCAATATTGGACAGAGCTTCAATAAGACACTAGACTAAATGGGACCTGTTGGGTCCCTGTCATACAGGAAGCTTGGTCCCCCAACGCAATATTCCACCACTCACCTACAGCCCCCAACTGCACAGGTGCAACTCATTTCCCCCCATCCCTAGCACTCTCTCTCCCTCCTCTTCACCCTCCCTCTTCTTTCCTCTCTCCTCCTCCCTTCCCCCAATCCCTCCCTCACCTCTCTCTCCCTCGGCTTTCCCCTACTCTCAGTCACTCCCTCCCTCCTTCCTCTCCCCCTCCCTACCCCCATTCTATCCCTCTATCCCCCACATCCCCCACTCCTCACCTGCCATATCCCCCCCACTTTCCCTCCTCACCTCCTCCACTGCCCTACTCTCCCTCTATTCCCCACTCCCTACCTCCCCAACTCCCCCCTCCTCTACTCCCCCCTCCTCTCCCTCTATTCCCCCACTCTCCCTCCTCACCTCCACCCTCTTCTTTTCCCTCTCCTCCTACCCTGCCCCAATCCCTCCCTCACCTTTCCATTCCCCTAACCCCCAGTCACTCCCTCCATAACTCCTCTCCCCTCCCTACTCCCCTCCTCTCTCTCTATCCCCTCTCCTCCCCCACTCTCCCTCCCGAGGATCTTGAGGTTGCCGCACCTCTCCCTTCTTGCATGCCCCGGAGGAGCATCAGCCGCGGCGCCCTCAGAGCCAGGCCTCGGATCGGCCCGGAAGGGGGACCATAGGGGAAGGGGCTGGAGCTGTGGGGTACTCTCCTCCGCCGGGATCAGATTCATTGCTTTCCGTTTGGCGACATCGCCGCGCCATGCCGGGCTGCTTCCGGTCCTTCCGAAAATTGTGTTCAGTTGGAGACCTCCGACAGCCTGCCTCAACTCCAGTAAAGACGTGATGGCGCAGGAAGGGGCCGGACCGTCCCTTTGAGTGACAGGAGAAGAGACTAATTTACATGGCGCTGACTGGCAGGAGAAATCGATCTGCGCACACGCGTTTTTTACGATTTTTTAACCTCACTAACTTTTACATTATACCACTGATCGGAACAAAATGTGGTGCACTCGCAGCACGGGAGAACGGTGAGTGAGCTGCCGAAAAATCGTAGCGCTATCGAGTACTATTTTTGCTTAAATAGAAAAACCTTGCAAACCGGAACAGCACGAGATCAGAGCTTTAGTTATGCATAGATTGGCAAGTATACTCACATTATTTGAGCGAAGAGTAACCCGACCTCCACACCGGGCACAAAACTTAGTCTGGCAATAAGAGCAGATGTGGCCGCAGCCATCAGCAAACTTGGTTTTGAGACAGATCCCACATGTTGGAGTATCATCCTTGTGCTCCCCCTGATAACGCCGGGCTTCATCACCAATCTTCCTTATCTGCTCCTTATAGCTCTCAAATTGCTGATGTAGACGTCTGTGAAGGAATGAATAAAGTCAAGTAAGGCAGTTATTTCAGAATGCTTTAATGTTGAGATAATTACGCAACACTAAAATGCTCCACAACCCCAAGGAAAAATTCAGTGCTGCTTAGTTCAGATGGTGATGCATGACATTTTCTGCAGAAGGGTCTCAGTGATGATCTTAAAACCACCATTGGGGCCATTACATGAGATATATTTAGTTAAATATGTAATCATAGCCTGGTATTTATATTTTCAGTCACAGCTATGAAGACACATTTATTAACAATCTTGTCAGTTCCAAACAACAACAAACCAAAAACGATTTCCTCACTTAAAATGCAAGGAATATAGACTACAATTTTTATGCATTTAACAGCATATTTTTATTTATACAAATTAAATTTAACTTTCATTTTCCTCCAACATAAAATTAACAATTTGAACTGTAAGATGCATTTGCGCTTTACATTGCAATTTGTAATTATCAGAGTTAATCCACCATTAAGGACGAAATAAATTAACAACCATTAGTGATTATGTAGCTAGTGCAATTGGTACCAATGTACCAATAGCTACTAGGTACATGCTAGATTATGATCCAGGCCCAATCCAACCTCAAACACATCCCCGTGCCTCCAACACCCTCTCATATGAATTTGACTCAGTGAATGGAAATGATCTTTAATCAAAGATAGCCCATCGATACTATTGTTGCTAATTACATACATGCACATTAATTAAGAGCAATAGATGGCCACTCCTTGAGTCTGCTTCGCCATTTAATAAGACCAAGGTTGATCTAAATATAACTTCAACTCCATGTTGAAACAAGTAATGGTTACAAAAGAAGATAGAGTGCTGGAGTAGCTCAGCGGATCAGGGAGCATCTCAGAAGAACGTGGATAGGTGACATTTCGCGCCAGGACTCTTCTTTAGACTTAAGTATTTAGACTTTCCTCATAAGACAAGCTGCCTACTCCAGTACAGGTGACTTCTGAATTACTAGGAGGAGGTAATAGTCAAAGAAAAACAGTCCATCTTATGATTTTCTGTAACGTGAAGCCATGTCACCTGCACATAGATCAAGGAACACGAGTTGGGAAAAAAAACAAAATTGTGTTTACTTATTTCAAATTATGTAAGAATGAATTTTATTCCATTATCTCACATTTTTGAGTCGTTATTTATGGATTTTGCAAGTCCAAATTTATATTACCCAAACAGGCGTAACACAGGGATTATCTGAACAAACTAGTAAAGCTTTTTTACTATTAGCAATGAATTTACATCTTTCCTTAAATAAAGAGATTAATATTGTACAAAAGTACTCCAAGAATAAGTATCACCAATCCTCTATATAAATGAAGTATAAACTTCACTATTTTCATATTCAGTACCCTAAAAGTAAGCAGTAACATTCTGTAATTTTTGCTAGTTGTTGACAATAGTATTTTGCTAGTCATTGCTGTTATTCCTGTTGTTATTCTTGTGCAAAGTATATTTATTGACTTGACATTGTTTAGCTAATTTAAAATAAAGTAAAAACTCCTTCTAGTTTTCTCTCTAACTTTTCTCAAAATATAGCCACCTAAACGTAGACATGCCTCACCAAATAATCATCCAAGTCTATTCTGGAAGTGATTATATTTTATTCAAGGAGATCTTCCAAGTAGAGTCAAAGTCATAGAGCTATACAGCAAAGAAACAGGCTTCTCTCCAACTCATCCATGCTGAGCAATTTGCCTACTTGAGCTATACCCATTTGCCTGCATTCAGCCCAAATCCCTCTAAACCATTTCTCTCAGTGTACTGTCCAAATATCTATGAAATGTTGTGATAGTACCCACCTCTGCCAACTCATTCCCTATATTTACCACTCTCTGTGTTAAAAAGATGCCCTTCAGTCCTTTTTAAATCTTTCCCCTCCCACCTTAAACTTATGTCTTCTGATTTTAGACTCCCCCGTGCCGTGTAAAAGACTGTGCCCATTCACTTTATCCATGCCCTTCATGATTTTGTATAATTCAATAAGGTCATGCCCCACCCCCCTACAGAAAAAAAAGTCCCAATCTATCCAGTATCTCTTTATAACCCAAGCCCTTTAGTCCCGATAACATCCTTGTAAATCTTTGCTGCACCCTATGCAGCTTCATGATATCCTTCTCTTTGCAGTGTGAATAAAACTACATATGATATTCTAAGTATGATCTCACTAAAATCTTCTACAACTGTTAGATGATATCCCAACTCTGACCAATGAAAGCAAACATATCAAATGCCTCCTTCACCATCTTGTCTACCCTGATCACCACTTTCAGGGAACTGTGCACTGTACTCCTAGGTCACTCTGTTCTACAACAGTCTCTAGGCCCCTGCCATTTACTGTCTCAGACCTGCTCTGGTTGAACTTCCGAAAACGTAATACTTCGCATTTGTCCAAGTTAAATTCTACCTGCCATTCCTTGACTTACTTTACTGGTTGATCTCGTTGTAATATTTGTGATGAGTTGTAAGCCTCATGGGTCAGTGCTGGGCCCATTGCTGATTATCATCTATATCAACTATTTGGACGAAAATGTACAAGGTATGATTGGTAGATTTACAGACGACACTTAAGTGTGTGATATCGAGATAGTGAAGAAGGTTTTCAAAAATTACAGCAGCCCTTTGATCAGGTGGGCGTGGGCTGAGGAATAATTATTGCTAATATTTGGAGTGTAATACAGAAAAGTGTGAGGTGTTGCATTTTGGGAAGTCAAACTAGGGTAGGACCTTCACTGTGAATGGTAGTGCCCTGGAACGTATTGTAGAGCAGAGGGATTTAGAAATACAGGTACATAGTTCCACTAAAGTGGTATCGCAGATAGATAGGGTGGTCAAGAGGCATTTGGTACATTGGCCTTCATCAGTCAGGGTATTGAGTATAGAAGTTGGTATGTTATGTTACAGTTCTACAAGACATTGATGAGGCCATATTTGGAGAACTGTGTTCAGTTTTGGTCATCCTGGGGGGAGGAAGGATGTTGTTAAGCTGGAAATAGCACAGATAAGATTTACAAGGAAGTTGAAAGAACTTGAGGGACTTAATTCTAGGGAGAGATTGTGCAGGCCAGGACAGGCTTATTCCTTGAAGCACAAGAGGCTGAGGGATGATCTTATGGAGGTGTATAACATCATGAGGAGAATGCACGGTGGCGCAGCGGTAGAGTTGCTGCCTTACAGCACTTGTGGCGCCAGAGACCTGGGTCCAATCCCAACTAGGGGTGCTGTCTACGGAGTTTGTACATTCTCCCCGTGACAGCATGGGTTGTCTCCGAGATCTTTAGTTTCTGCCCACGCTCCAAAGACGTACAGGTTTATAAGTTAATTGGTTTATTATAAGAGTAAAATGTCCCTAGTGTGTGTGTAGGGTAGCGTTAATGATCGGGGATTGCTGGTCGGTGCGAACTCGGTGGGCCGAAGGGCCTGTTTCCACGCTGTATCTCTAAGCTAAACTAAACTCAACTAATAGATAGGGTGAATGCAGAGTTTTTTACCCAAGGTATGGGACTCAAAAACAAGAGGACATATGTTTAAGGTGAGAGGGACAACATTTAATACAAACTCTCAAACTCAGAGGGTGGTAGATATATGGAACGAGTTGCCAGAGGAGGTAGTTGAGGCAGATACTACAGTATAACAGCATTTAAAAGACACTTGGATAGGTACAAGGGTAGTAAAGATTTATAGAGATATGGGTCAAACACAGGCAAATGGGACTAGCTTAGATGGGGCATCTTGGTCAGCATGGACTAGTTGGGCGAAAGGACCTGTTTCTATGCTGGATGACACAATGAATATTCTGATGTTTTTTAATTATTTTTTTTATCTTGGTGATAGTTTCTAAACTATCATAATTTGTATGAATTAAATGTTTGCAGATACAATGTCTTCTTATTATGTAACAAAAATATTAATTAATGTGAATTTGTTTTCATACTTTTGACAACATTATTTCTTTAAAGCTATAAAAGGAATACGAGTTCAGCTCTTTGGTCAGAGTGAACTCTCTGATTGACGAGAAAATGCTTTTAAGAGCTTCCAAACTAACCTCCTAAAAAGACAATCTTTAACATTTCCTGATTGGTTGATATGCAATGCCAATTGTCCTGCCAACATTAAACAAAATTAAACGCAGTATTAAAACGAGAAAAAGGATTAGAGAGTTGCCAGAAAAAGAACGTTAGGCTAAGTATTGTGAGTGATTTAGAATTCAACAAAGTTTGACCAAGTAAATAATAAATAAAGGGGAAATGGGAGTAAACTAGAGAGGAACATAAAGCAGACTGTAAGCACTTCTATGAATATGTACAAAGCTAAAAGTTGGCGAGGGCAAATGAGACAATGAAGCAATATTTATACAGGGCTATGTGGACATGGCAGAGGAACTGAACAATTTATTCATAGACGCCACAAAATACTGGAGGGGCAAAGGTTCTGTATAACTGGAATTCAGAAATACTGGTGCTTCAACAAAGAGAAAGTAAAATATATTAGAATTAATAAATCAATAATGACTGGAGAAGTAAATGATGAGGCAAGTGATTGAAGTGTCAGTGGGGGAACACTTTGGGACAAGTGACCATAATTCTATTGGTTGTAAAGTAAGTTTGAAGAAAGATAGGACTGGCCCACAGGTTAAGGTACTTTAATTGGGGCAAGGCTGATTTTGAAGGCTTTAGACGGGAACTTGCAGAGGTTCCTTCTCATTCCCATGGTGCCAAGTTAAACTAATCTCCTCTGCCTGCATGATCCATATCCCACCATTTTGTCATATCCTATCTAAAAACCTACGAAATGCCACTATCATATCAGCCTCAACCATCAGCCCTGGTGGCGCATTCGAGGCACCCACTAACCTCTGTGTAAAGAACTAATTTGATCACGTTTTTCGAGGAGATGGTGAAGGTGATTGATGAGGGAAGTTGTCTACATGGATTTTGTCTACATGGATTTTGTCTACGTGGATGTTGTCTACATGGATTTTCGTAAGGCATTTAATAAACTTCCCAAATGCTTCAGAAGATTAAGATGCACAGGATTAACAGTGACTTGGTTGTATGGATTCAGAACTGGCTTACTGGTAAAAGGCAGAGGGTTCTGGTGGAAGGTAGGAGCCCTGTGACCAGTTGTGTTGCTCAGGGATCTCTGCAGGGACATCTGTTGTTTGTGATATATAAATGGCTTAGACATAAACATAGACGAGTCGGTTAGTAAGTTTGCAGATTACACCAACATTGCTGGGGCACAGACTGTAAAGAAGGCTGTCCAAGAAGGATGTCCAAGTATAGAGATCAGCGACAGAAAAATGGCAGATGGAGTTTAATCTGAGCGAGTATGAGGTTTTGCATTTGGGAGGTCAAATGTAAGGGGGAAAAGAGACAATTAATGGCTTGTCCTTCACATCATTGATGGACAGAGGAACCTTGAAATCCAAGTCCATAACTCCCTGAAAGAGGCAACATAGGTTGATAGTGGTAAAGGCATATAGAATGCTTGGGCATTGCGGGCATTGAGTATAAGAGTCAGGAAGCCATGATGCAGCTTTACAGGACTTTGATCAGCCACATTTGGAGTATTGTGTGCGGTTCTGGTCACCCCATAACGGTAGGATGTGGCGGCTTTGGAAAGGGGGCAGAGGAGGTTTACCAGAAAGATGTGTAGGGAAGAACTGCAGATACCGGTTTAATTCGAAGAGAGACACAAAATACTGGAGAAACTCAGCGGGACAGGCAGCATCTCTGGAGAGAAGAAATGGGTGACGTATGCCTGGTTTAGGGGGTATTAGCTACAAGGAGAGTTTGGACACACTTGGATTGTTTCCTTTGGAACATCAGAGGTTACAGGGATAGAAGCTTATAAAATTATGAGAGGCATGGAACCGATAGACAGGCAGAATCTTTTTTCCAGGATGGAAAAATCAAACACTAGAGGGCATAGCTTTAGGATGAGAGGTGTACTGTTTAAAGGAGAAGGGCAGGGCAAGTTTTAGTACACAAAGGATGGTGTGTATCTGGAACACACTGCCATGGGATGGTGGTTGATGCAGATACAGTAGACTAGACAATAGACAACAGGTGCAGGAGTAGGCCATTCGGCCCTTCGAGCCAGCACCGCCATTCAATGTGATCATGGCTGATCATCCCCAATCAGTACCCCGTTCCTGCCTTCTCCCCATATCCCCTGACTCTGCTATCTTTAAGAGACCTATCTAGCTCTCTCTTAAAAGTATCCAGAGAACCGACCTCCACCGCCCTCTGAGGCAGAGAATTCCACAGACTCACAACTCTCTGTGTGAAAAAGTGTTTCCTCATCTCCGTTCTAAATGACTTACCCCTTATTCTGACACCATGTAATTACCGGACTCATACACAATAAAATACAACACATCTTTATTAAACTACTTACAGTATTGGATACGCAGTACATTACATGTCCAAGCTACTGCATCTACTGCCTGATGTAGGCGAGTTCCTAATATTATAAAGCATGTACTAGGCGGGGCTACTACTAACAAACACTCTGATTGGCTAGCATGCAATAGCCAATCTACACTGAGTGGTGGCATTTAGAGGTTTTTGGAAAAGCAGATGGATATGCAGGGAATAGAGTGATATGGATCATGTATAGGCAGATATCATGGATCATGTACAGCACAGGGTATCATGCTTGGCACGGGCATTTTGGGCCAAAGGAACGATTCCTGTGCTGTTTTGTTCGATAATTTATCGCTAATTGTGAAGAAGCTGCGGCACAGTAATGCAGCGGATAAAGCCACCGCTTCACAGTGCCAGAGAGTTGGGCTCGATCGCAGCCTCGGGTGCTGTCTGTGAGAAGTTTGCACATTCTCCCTGTGACTGTGTGGGTTTCCTTTACGGGCTCCAGTTTGAATAAACGAATGAATGAATGAATATTTTATTGTCACATGTGACAAGTCACAGGGAAATTCTTTGCTTTCCATCCCCAAGGTATGCAAAGAGTCGCCACAAAAAGGGTGTCGACAAAGTTACAAGGTATCCCGTGCCAAGTCCTCTGTTGTTCTCCCCCCCCCCCCCCCACGGCAGTTCCCCAAGGTCATCCTTTGTTCTCCATCCCCCCCCCCCCCCCCCCCCCCCCCCCCCCCCCCCCCCCAACAGCCGTTCCCCGACGCACAACACAGACAGTGGTTCCTCCCACAGCACAAAGACTTGCTGGTTTGTAGGTTAATTGCCCATAATGTGTAGGGAATGGATGGGAATGTAGTATAACATAGAACTAGTGTGAACAGGTGATCGATGTTTGTTGTGGACTCAGCGGGCCAAAGGGCAAGATACCATGCTGTATTTTTCAATCAACCACTTTGGAATGTTGCCCTTTATTGTATAGGATTTGTGTGTAAGACATGGGATATCTTGCTAATTATGACAGGTGCAGGTCTTACTTCAGGAAAGATATATGAGTAATAGGTGGAGCACCATAATGGTCCACCAGACTGATTCCTAGATTTGTCATAAGTGGAGAGAATAAGTAGACAGATTCAAAATCTTTTCAGCCCAGAAGAATGAGGCACATTTCCTTACAAATATTAACAGGGTACCGGTAAATGCAGAATTTACCAAGGAGTATCATGAGCCAGAGATCACAATCTTAAAATAAGTGTTTAAGAAGGAACTGCAGATGCTGGAAAATCGAAGGTAGACAAAAATGCTGGAGAAACTCAGCAGGTGAGGCAGCATCTATGGGGCGAAGGAAATAGGCGACGTTTTGGGTTGAGACCCTTCTTCAGACTGATGTGAGACAAAATAAAAGTAATTTTATCAGGAACATAGAGCAGTGCACCACAGGGGCAAACTCTTCGTCCCACAATATCCGTGCCGAACATGGTGTCAAGTTAAACTAATCTCCTCTGCCTGCATGTGATCCATATCCCATAATTTCATCATATTCTATCTAAAAGCCTCTTAAATGCCACTATCATATCAATCTCAACCAATAGGCCTGGCGGCGCATTCAAGGCACCCACTACTCACTGTGTAAAGAACTTGCCCCGCACATCTCCTTTAATTTTGCTCCTCTCACTTTAAACCTAAGCCCTAGTGCTAGACATTTCCACCTTGGGAAAAAGATTCTGACTGTCCACCCTAGCCAGAATAACACCTTTCGATCGCAACCATCAGCCATCTATGAGTAAGCCAGTTCTGAATCCAAACAACCATGTCACCGTGGATCTCTTGCATTTTAATCCTCTGGATCAGTACCTCGAGGGACTTTGTGAAATGCCTAAGGACTGAGAAGAGAAGACATTTCTTCACCCATCAGGGAGCATACCTTTCAGAATTTCCGCCAAAGAGGACTATGGAGGCTCAGTTGCCAGGTATTATTATGGACAGATATTTAGATATTAAGGGTGTCAAGGGATTCGAAGTTAGTTTAAGAAAGTAGTGCTGAAGTAAAAGATTAGGCATGATCTTATTTAACAGCACAGCAGGCAAGCGAGGCTGAATGTTTTGTACCCACTTCAATTCTTCTGTGCTTGTGGTCAAGTGATTTTCTAACTTCCAACGACTATTTGTCCTGAGATTTCTCAACTATAGCTACCTCCTAGGGCTGTACCACCCTAATTAGCAGTGACTGATCATCTTGTAAATTCCTAAATGGACTCACAATAAATCTTGTGATTTTCTAAGCAGAAATGATTGCTCGTCCAATTATTTCCTCACTTAAACTGACTCCTTCGCCTGGGATTTCCGAACCAGCAATGACTGCCGGCCACGTAATGCTTGTGTGTAGCACTGACTGTCCTGTGCAGGGTGTCACATCCTATTGGTTCCAGGCTGAGGAGTCGTCTTCAGGAAGTGTAAGTGACTATGAAATGCCTTCTAAATACTGTCATTCTACAATTTAATGGTATATCAGAATTAGGCATTTTATGACCTACGCATATCATAATCGAGCAAATTATCTCACATAGTGTGCTCAAATCCTGCTCCACCATTTAAAAAGATTGCTGCCGATCTTAAGTAACGCCATTTCCATGTTCCTGCCTACTCATGGAGACTTTTCACCCCAGTATCGAAATATCACCACATTTGAATCCATTTTAAGTCTGTGGTTTCATATACATTCTGGACAGATTAGTGTTTTTTGTAAAATTTTAGTTTGTGCATTTTAAAGCTCACCTCATATTATGTAATAATTCACATTGGGAATTAATACCATGATATGTTCGCAGAAGATATGGTTTTAAATACAATCTCTTACAACTTCTCTAACTAACTTTAATATTTTGTCACTATACTTTTTCCTTACCGCATTTTAATATTTAATCTATATCTATTTTACTGTTTAGATTCTTTGTCCTTTAACCCATGCCTATTCATTTCTTAGTAGAATGATTGACTACCAACATACTTGGGGAAATCGGATGTCAGATCATTCACTTTACCTGCCCCTGTCGTTATCAGAACTTTTTTTTTACACCATTTCTTCACAACATAAAGGAACTGCAAAAATTTTAATCAGCTCCATCGATAGTTTTATTCATCTGCAAAGGTTGGTTGTGGTACTCTGGGCATATTTAAGTTTGATCTATTTATATCCTGGAAATTCACTGACACTCAGCCAGAGCCCATCAACAACCACGCGTCCACGATCCTGTACAAAATACATGGATAGCGCAACTGAAATGAAAGCAACGACGTTCGGTAAATGCAAATAATAAATCACACAATCTATTTTAATGCCAACCGGCTAATAATTTACACCAATAAATAATCAAAATTAAAGAGCTTGTATTTAATGTTGCATTTGATTGCTTGTGTGAAATAGAAGAACTGATGTAAACAAACAAGTAATTTACTCAATCAAGAAAGTCCCTTTTAAGGATCTTAACTATTTCTTGACAATAGCTCAATGAATACAAGTTTGTAAAATGTAGAATGGATAAAACACAACATACTGGTCCAGATCGGGAGATGAATACATCTTGCTGAGTCTCTTCGATGGTCTTGGTGGCAATTCATTCCATTGGGGTAAGCTATAAAAGTCATAGTTTGTATTATTATTTTATCCCATGTTATCTTGTTACAGGATATACTGCACATGTTGTACTGGATTGAAGAAACAGTATCCCATATGCTGGTCTGCTCAGTGCTGAACTAAAAAATGTACCATTTCAAATGCACCATTTCCCTTAAATAAAAAATATTTTCTAGACGTCTAGCTTAATTTTGTTTAAATTAACTAGTTGCATGCACCCCAGAATGTAAGGGAATATTAAAAAATGACATGTACAATACATTATTTGAAAACACCACATACACTGTGTATACTGATATTTACATCTTTATCTAATATTGTGATGGATTCACCGATGAGACTGGTTGTCATTAACAGAATTTTAATTAGAGCTATCACCAGAACATAAATCTCTGACTTTTTTTATTTTCAGATAATTCACATTGGGTTGAAGGCTCACTTGCTCATGAGTGCCTCACATACCTCGGAACACCACAAGAGACAAATAGACATAAAGGGATGCAGACAAAGACAAGAAATGATCGCTAAAACAAATAACGGACTAACTGTTCTAGAAATATATAAGGAAAATAGGCAAAGGTGATTACAAATAAGCCAATATATCATAGGAACACATTTTATCTTTTTAAAATAATAATTTGAATGAAGCATCTTTAGTATTCATAATAGGGAACTATACACAACAATGTAAACATATATATGTTACTAGAATTGGTTTGGAATACTTTTAAAACACATGGTAAAATTACAGTTAAATTACTGTGGAAGGATGCAGCTAACATTAGCTGAATTCTGTTTCCAAAAACCACCAAGAGGGTGCAGTATCTTTAAACTCTAAAAACCGTAGCTTAATTGAACACCAGCAACATTTATGCAATTTTCTTACATCAGACATTTTGCTTTTCCATCAAAGAGTATTTTTCTCTTCCTTCTGAGAATATTCCTTGCTCGAACAAGCACAGCAAGGTTCTTCTGGGGAATATCCAGAAAATTCCTTGATTGTGCAAAGCACTATAAGCAAGCTTGATCATTTCCACAACCAACACCAGAAACAACGCTACTCACTCAATAACAGCAGATGAAAGGGGGTCAGGATTACTGGAGTCAATTACATAGTTGATAATTTCAATAGATGGGCTGCAAGACCTTCCTATTCTGAAGTTAGCTTTTAAATTCTACAAGGTGATATGAGTTTATCATGCAGCATTCATTTGGGGCGACACGATTTCCCCTCTTGATCAACAAAAAGAGGTTCTGAATTGATCTGAAGACTGCATTCTTTGTGTAAAACTTAAGTAGAACCACCATGAATTTAACCAATGTTTTGTAGGGACTGAATAGCTTCTATCTTGAAATGCTCCTCAACATTCAAACGGAAATAATAAATAGATCTTCTATTTATTTTGGCAAGATTTAAAATTTCTTACCACAATTTAATTTGTTCAAAATATTAAGGGTCATTTGGTTCACTTGTCCAAGTTAGAGTATTTTTACAAAAAATAATCAGCAGTTCTGTAGGGACGTAGTCATGCTTGCATCAATTTGAACACTGCAATGTACAATCAGTTCCAGAGTTTCCGGCAGGTCATCGTTGATTTGATTCATTTAACAAACTAATATTTTTAACATTTGCGATATGTTTAGTACAGCTCAAAATACAGCTCCTCCCCAACATACAAACGTCTTACTTATGTACAGCCCGCACATACGAATGGGTGTTTGGGAGACCAACGGGATGGATCTTTCTGCTGTTGTGGGACTGAAGGCATCTTCTATCATCTTCAGTTCGCAGCTACATTTTGAACTTGCAAATTGTCCACCTCCTGCAACCTGGCGTATTGCATTCATTGCTCATCATGTTGCCTCCTTCACATTGGTGAGACCAAGCTCAGATTAGGTGAATATTTTGCAGAGCACCTGCTATTTCACCACAGAGCCTACAATTCCCACACTGACGTGTCGTCCTCAGCCGCCGCCTGCCACGGTGAGGCCAAATACTTATAGTGTGCTTGGGTAACCTATGGCTCAATGGTATGAACATTGAACTTTACAATTTCAGATAACGTAGACCCCACATGTCTTCCTTTCCCACTCCAAGCAGTCCACCCAGGGTCCATCGCCCTATGCTCATATTTTCCCTCTCTGCTCCCCTCTTTAACAACGTCCAGCACCCTATCCACCTGTAGGTCTGGCAACATCCGAGTTGGAAAATGAATGAATGAATGAATACTTTATTGTCACAAGTCACAGTAAAAGTCCTTGCCTGCGTATCCAAGGTATGCGATAGTCGCCATATAAAGGGCGGCGACAAAGTTACAAAGCATCAAGTGCCAGTGCTTCCTTTGTTTACCCACCCCTCCCCTCCCTCACGGCGGACCTCACACGCCGGGTCTTCCATTGTTCTTCCCCCTCCCTCATGGCAGTCCCCCAACGCTGGGTCCTCCTTTGCTTCTCTCCCCGGCAGCGACGTCCTCACTCCCACGTCCTCATCTATCGGTTGGCACCCTCATCGACCGCCGCACTGACCTCTCCACTATTGCCGCCGGGTCCCCTCCTGATGCCTTTGCGGCGCCGACCCAGGTCCCAGCCGCTGGACCCAGGCTCTGTCGGCCGTGAGCTCCTGGCTCCGACCCGTGAGGCTCCACTGACCAAATGAAGTTTAGGGCCAGGACCCTTCTTCAAACTGATGGTGTGGGGCGAAGAAAGCTTGTAAAGAGGGGTGAGTGGAAGGGGTGGGACAACAATTTGCAAATGTAGGTGGATACATTTGAGAGGAGATGATTGGAAGGGTGGAGATGGTAACAAAGGCTTGAGTTGAAATGGAGGCGAAATGGTGTCAGATAAGGAAGGAAGAGGAGGAGTGAAATGCAAAGCCGGAGGAAGGTTTAGTGGATGGGAGGGGGTTGGGGATGTAAAAGGAAAATGGGGGACTCTGAATAGGGAGGGGTGTGTGATGAGCAGCAGGCAGCGAAAGGAAGTGGGTGCTGCGGGCAGGAGGAAAATGGTATCAAACAAGACATAAAGGCAAGACAAAACACAGCGGATGAGAAAGGGGTTGTTGACAGATTTACCTGACCTTTGAGAATTCAATGTAGCATGCCTTAATAACTATAATCCAGTAGTGCTGACATCCACCATTACGAAGTGCTTCGAGAAACTGCCCTTAGTGCACATTAACTTCAATCTCCCAGACAGTTTTGATCCACTGATGTTTGTCCACTGTTGTAACAGGTTCATAGGGTACCATCACCCTGGCCCTACACTCATTTCTGAAACATCTAGATAACAAGGACACCTATGTCAGAAACCTATTTATTGACTATAGCTCAGCTTGGAACACCATAATCCCGTTCAAACTCGTCTCCAAACTCATGGACCTAGGCGTCATACACCATCTGCGACTTTCAGGCACACAGACTACAGTCGTGAAGATAAGTGACAATATGTACTCCACAATAATTCTCAACACCGGTGCCCCACAAGGATACGTTCTCAGCCGCTTACTTGACTCCCTATATACTCACAGCTGTGCAGCCAAACTCTGCTTTAACTCGATCTACGTGGCACCAAGTAATGGGCCGGATCTCGAACAATGACGGATTGGAGTACAGAAAGGAGATGGAGAGCTTAGTAGTATGATGTCATGAAAACAACCAATCCCTGAATATCACAAGACATAGGAGCTAGTTATTGATGTCAAGAACCAGGGTGGAGTAGATGTCCCAATCAGCGTTAATGGGATCGAAATGGAAATAGTCGCGAGCTTCATGTTCCTTGCATAAATATCACCAATAATCTGTCCTGGACCAACCACATCGAGGTTACAGCAAAAAAAGTATACCAACACCTCTATTTCCCCAGGAGACTGAGGATGTTCAGCATGTCTTCAATGACTCCTACCAACACTTAATAGAAAGCATACTGTTGGTTGCATCAGTGTTCGATTTGTGAACAGCTCTGCCCAAGACTGCAAGAAATTGCAGAGAATTGTGGATATAGCCCGTTCCATCACACAGATCAGACCTCTCACCTCGCGTCATCTACACTTCATGCTGCCTTAAGAAAACATCCAAACTAATTAAGGACATTTTTCATCCCTATCATTCCTTCTTCATCCCTCCGCCATTGGGCAGAAGATATAAAAGCTTGAAATCACGTACCACCAGATCCAGAAACAGCTTTTTCCCTGCTGTTATCAAAACACTGAATGGTCCTTCACAATGCACAATGCTTGTTTTCTCTGGAACTGCAACATTATAATGTTGTAAACTATACTCCACACTCTAGTATTTTTCTTCTTGCACTTCTTGTTGTAATTATGCATGGCTTGATTGTATTCATGTATAATATCCGATTCAATTGGATGGTGTGGAAACTAAGGTTTCTAAACACTGTGCCTCAATACACATGACTATAGTTTAATTTAGTTTATTATTGTCAGATGTACCAAGATCCAGTGAAAAAAAAATTGTAAACCACACCAACATCGACATTCATGCTGTTGGATTATAAACGACACCAGTGGAAATACAAGGTGCTATTGTTGCGTCACTTTATCCATCTGTGTTTCTTCTCTCTTGGTTCACCTTCCCTATCACCCCTGCTGCAAGTGATAAGCGTTTCCTAAATGCTGCGTCACCCTAAAACCTGACAGTGTGAGTGATTACGTTTCCCTAAAGCAGCTGCACCAATGAAGTGCGTTTGCTGAATCTTCGCGAGTGAGCAACGTGCATTTTCTGAACCAGGTGATGTGAATGCTGTATGCACAGTATATGCTCCCTGAACATGGCATAGTGATTTATTTTAGGTAGAGGAGGGAAGTTTGCAGATATAGTAAGAGTCAGGCCAGTTACTGGGAGCCAATGATTAGGAGATGCAGGTAGATTTAGGAGGAAAGCTTATTGTTCCGCACAACATAATGACTACTAGTTTGAGGCCTGATCTTGTGCTATGGTCAGTTAGTCAGTGGATAGTGTATTTTATAGAACTGACGGTGCCTTGGCAGAACGTAATGGATGAGGCATATGAAAGGAAAAGACTTAGATATGTAGAGTTGGCAGCAGAAATTGAGCAGCGAGGATGGAGAGCAATAGTACATTGGGTAGAGGTGGGTTGTAGAGGTTTCATAGCGAGATTACCACGTCGCTATTTGGAGAGCTAGGAATTTGCGGACAGAGTTTGCGTCAGGCCGTAAAGCAGATGTCAAGCAGCAGAGCAAGGCAGTAGATGGATTTGGTGGGGAAGAAATATTGTCAGTTGGGGGCAGAAAGGAAACATATGACATGCAGAGTGTGTGTTTCTCTGTAATTGTAGTCTGTGCAAGTGTATCGCGCGCGGTCTTATGCAAGGGTGATATTTGGGATGTTACAAGTTTAACGATGGGCTAGGATTAGTGGAAGATAGGAAGATAGAACCTACTGTTGAGCCTTTTTGAGGTGTTGTGGGCGTAACTCAATGAAAAACCAATGAAGGGAGGTGCCCACTTTGTAACCCCAATGATTTACTTGCATCTACAGGATTAGTTTTTTTTAAGAGCTAATTAATATGCAGTTATTAGATAGCTATTTTTTTGCATATGGAGTCATTTATTGTAAGTTGGTTTAGATAGTTAAATAATACTTTGGCTTTGAGCTTGGTTTTCTTATCCTGGAGTTAAAGCGCAAGTACTTTGTGGTTTAATTGTAATGGTGCATGCATTGCATGAACCCTATAGTGTGGGGCCATGTATGTTCCCTGAACATAACATTGTGCGTGGTATGCCTTCCCTGAACACAGCAGAGTGGGTGGTGGGTGGTCCTTCAACCACACAGTGTGGGTGGTGGGTGGTCCTTCAACCACACAGTGTGGGTAAAATGGGTTTCCTGAATCCGACAGCATAGGCGATAGGAGTCACAGGATATAGAGTACGGAAAAAGCTTCTTTGGCTGAACTCATCTATACAAGTTGCTTTCCTGAGCTAATCCCATTGCCTGCCTTTGGCCCATATCCCTCTAAAGCATTCCTATCTATGCACCTGTCCAGTATAGGTGAAGTGTATTTCCTGAACACGCCAGTTTAAGTGATGTCAGAGTGAGGTACATCACAGAAGCAGGCTCGTCTGCCTGTTGCCTCCAAGCCCACTCTATTAATTACATCTGGCTACTGTACATTAGGACCCTAGCCTTCCGTTCTTTGGCAGTCTTTGTACAGGTGGATACAGGGGAGATGATCTTGGAGATTAGTTTGAATGGGATTATGGTGCTGACGGAAAAGGTATTCTTGATAAATCAGAGTTTGATGTGGGTGTCCTGAAGAGTGTTTCCTAAAGCAGGCAATATGAGTGAGTGGCGATTGCTGAAGCCAGCAATCTGAGTGACATGCACTTCTCTGAACATGCAGAGCAAGTGACAATTGTTTCATGAATTCGACTGATGTGTCTGGATCTGGCGTTGTGAATTATGTACTTTCCTGAACTCAGCTTTGTGAGCAATGTACCCTTTCGGAATCTGACATTGTGAGTGATGTGCATTTCCTGAGCGTGGCAGTGTGATTGGTACATGTTTGCTAAACCCAGCAGCGTAATCTTCGTGTGCCTCCTGAAGCTGGCAACTTGAGTGATATGCATTTCCCGAATCCATCAATGTGATTGACGTGTGTTTCCTAAACCTAGCTGCGTAACTGATGCGTGTTTTCTAAGCGTGGCTGTGTGAGCTCTGTGCAGTTCCTGAACTCTGCTGTGTGATTCATGTGTCTTTCCCAAGCCTGGCAGTGTTGTGCATGGCAGCTTAGCACCTTTTGTGTTTCTTTGCTATAAATATCAATGTTGTTTATCCTAAATTCATTTTCCAGTTTGTGGGAAACAGGACTGTAAAATATTTTTGAGATCTATAAGCTGAGTTAAAGTTCCATGCCGTCCATTGTACCATCCCCGGGAGTTCAGCTCAGTGATCATCACAGCCGTTTACATACCACTACATGCGGACACCGCGTGGCACTATCGGCCCTACACAATGTGCTCTGTCAGCATCAGAACAAGCATCCGCTATGGTGATGGCTGGCGATTTTAATAAGGCAAACCTCAAAAAGGTCATGCCTAACTTCTGTCAACACATCACGTGTGTCACCAGGGGGGGAAAGAACTTTGGACCATTGTTTACACACCGTTCACGAAAGGATACAAGGCTGTTTCTCTCCCTCCTTTTGGAAAATCTGACCACGCTGCCATTTTCCTGCTGCCAGAATATAAACAACGGATCGTACGGGAAGCGGCAGTGACGAGGGACATAAAGCGGTGGTCTGACCATTCAGAGGCCATGCTACAGGATGCACTGAGTGATGTCGACCAGAATATGTTCCAATAAAGTTCCAGAGAAGTCAGTGAGTTTGCGGAAGCTGTCACGGACTTCATAGCAACAATAGCCGACGACATGGTCCCCACGGTAAGGGTTAGCCCTTTTCCTAACCTAACCAAAAACCCTGGGTGGACAGGTCCATTCGCGCAATTCGCTACGACCATGAGGAAGAATAGACAGAAAATTGGAAATTGTGACCACCAGGTTCAAGAATAGGTTCTTCCCATCAATAATCAGGCTCCTGGATACTACAGGACACTAACCTCAGCAATTATGATCATCTATGCCCTCAACTATGATCTTCTATGCCCTCTGCCCCTTTACGGTTCTTAATTTATTTTATCTTTGATTATTACACATTATCTGTGTATTATTGTGCTAGCGGGCCAGTAAGCTACAACAAGTAAGAATATGTTGTCATGGGACACTAGCACCAGAATTGGGGAAGCAGTGTGCTATTCCATTGAGATAGGGTTATGAAGTGCCTCGGCAATTCTCATAACTAGGGTTGGAGACAGGTGGTGGGAGTCATAGAGTCAAAGTCATACAGCATAGAAAAAGCTCTTCGACCCAACTTGCCCACACCAACTAAGATGGCCCCTCTGTACTAGTCCTACATGCCTGCATTTGGCGCATATCCTTCTAAACCTTTCCCATCCATGTACCTATCCAAATGTCTTTAAATGTTGTTATAGTACTTACCTCAACTATTCCATCTGGTAGCTTGTTCCATACACTGTGTGAAAAGGTTGTCCCTCAGGCTCTTATTAAATATTTCCCATCTCACCTTAAACCTATGTCTTCTGGTTCTTGATTCCCCTTCTCTGGATAAAAGGCTGTGCATCTACCTTGACTGTCCCCTCACGATCCTATACACCTCCGTAAGATCACCCCTCATCCTCCTGCAAGCCAAGGAATAAACCCCTAGTCCACCCATTGTCTCTCAAGAGCTCAGGCCCTCAAGTCCTGGCAATTACCTCGTAAATGTTCGTGCACCCTTTCTAGCTGAACAACATCTTTCCTCTAGCAGGGTGACCAAAACTGAACTCAATACACTAAATGGGACCACACCAATATCCTGTACAATTATAACATAACATCCCAACTTCTATACTCAATACTCTGACTGATGAGGCCAATGGAAAACCTTCCTGACCACCCTATCGACCTGTGACATCATTTTTAAATAACTAAATATACCTGCATTCCTAGGTCCCTCTGCTCTGCAACACTCCCCAAGATGCAATACGTCACAATTATCTGCATTAATCGGCATTAACCATTCCTCAGCCCACCTGCCCAACTGATCAAGATCTTGCTATAATCTTTGGTAGACAAAAATGATGGAGAAACTCAGTGGGTGAGGCAGCATCTATGGAGCGAAGGAATAGGTGCCGTTTCGGGTCGAGACCCTTCGTCCATCTTTGCTATCTACAATATTACCCACTTTAATGTTCCAAGCAGGTTTAATAAATTATGAGCAAATGAAAGATCAGTGGCATAGCAGGGGGAACTGACAGTCAGTGTGGTAGCCAGGGCATAAAATGTAAACAAAAATATGCATAACAGGGCGAATCCAGAGTTGTGAATAACTAAGAAAAAAATCTATGTTTCAGAGAGTCAGGAGTATTGTTATATGTCCCAAGGCAGAACAAATAAATTCTTACTTGCAGCAGCAGCACCGCAGATGTGTAAACATAATACGCAAAAAATAACACAACAAACAAGCAAAAAGAGAAGTTCAATAAATAAACAATTTCAATATAGTGCGAAAAACACTATGCCCTAAGTCCCAAGAGCAACCAAGGCAGTTTGTAGTTTAGTTGAAGTTCGTAGTGTTCAATAACCTGATGGTTGTTGGAAAGAAGTTCTTCCTGAACCTGGACGTTACAGTTTTCAGACTCCTATGCCTTCTTTCCCATGGCAGGAATAAAATAAGAACATTGCCAGGGTTGCTTGATGATGCTGGCTGCCTTTTAGAGACAGCGCCTCTTATAGACCACTTTGGTGGTGGGGATTCGTTTGATGGTGGGAAAGTCAGTACTTGTAATGGACTAGGCAGTGTTCCTGGGCATTAGTTGCCAAATCAGGCCATGTTGCAACCAGTCAATAAGCTCTCTACTGTACACCTGTAGAAGCTCAAGAGAGTATTCATTGACATATCAAATGTCCTCAATCTTCTAAGGAAGTAGAAGCATTGATGAGCTTTCTTAATGATTGCATCAATGTGCTGGGCTCAGGACAGGACAGATATTTCATATATATGCACGTCCAGGAAGTTGTTGACTCTGTCCACAACCGATGGAGACAGATTTGATGAAGACAGATTTGTGGATTCTCAGTGTTCCTAATCTAAAGTCAACAATCAGTTCCTTGGTTTTACTGACGTTGTGAATAAGGTTATTGGTTCTGGCACCATTCAATCAGACGATCGATCGATCTCCCTTCTATATTCTTCATTATCCATAATTCATCAAGTTGAAATTTGAAAGGGCATACGTTGGCCCCAGAAACGTGGCAACTCTTTGCATATTGTCTCGTTGGTCTATTATTCTTGCACTGCAATCATTACACTATTGTACTTATCTATTATTGTGCATATCTATAGTATGATTTTACTGGGTTGTATGCAAAACAAAGAATTTCACTGCACCCAGGTACATGTGACAATAAGGTTTCATCAGACAATGGTGGTGTTGACAGTAAATTTAAATTTGGAGATAGAACTGTGTCCTGCTACATGGTAATGGGTATAGAGCGAGTAGAGCAGGGGCTGTCACACTGCCGTGAATGCCCCTGTGCTGAGGGTTATCAAGAAGGAAGTGCTGTTGCCAATTGATACTGATTGTGATCTGTCCAGGATTCAATTGCTAAGTGTTGCATGGAGACCCAGTTTGGAGGGGATGATGGTGTTAAGTGCCAAGCTGTAGTCCGTGAACAGCGGCCTCCGAGAGTCAACGAGATCGCAACCCCCATTAATCTATTGTGGCGATAAGCAAATTGTAGTGGGTCCAGGTTCTTGCTGGGATAGGAGCTGATATGCGCCATAACCAACTTCTCAGAGCATTTCATCTCCACGGACATTAATGTCCTTTATTTGAATGCACATAGCATTTGCACAAGATAAATGAGTTGATAGCAATATATGAGTATTATGGAATAACCATTACAAAAACATATGTGCTGGGTGAAGAGGACAGGGTGCTCATTAGTTTATTTTAGTTTAGTTTATTGTCACGTGTACCGAGGTGCAATGAAAAGCTTTTGTTGTATACTAACTAATCAGCAGGATTTCAATAGAGCCATCCACAATGTACAGATACATGATTAAGGGAATAATGTTTAGTGCAAGATAAAGTCCAGTAAAGCCCAAATGAAGATAATCCGAGGGTCTCCAATGAGGTAGATAGTAACTCAGGATCGCTCTCCAGTAGAGGTTCTAGATTATACACTGTTCTAAAAGAATTCAAGGTTATTCCAGGTTATACACGGTTCTAAAAGAAGAGGCCAAATAATAAATGACGTGGGGTAGCATTGTCATCAAGGAAGGTACTTGAGCAGTGTAATAAGGAACTGTAGATCCTGGTTTAAACCAAAGATAGGCACAAGAAGCTGGAGACAGCATCTCTGGAGAACAGAAATAGATGACGTTTCGGTTGGGGTCTGAAGAAGGTTCTCGACCTGAAACAACGTCTATTCCTTTTCTCCAGAGATGCTGTCTGACCCACTGAGTTACTTCAGCCTTTTGTGTCTAACTTAGGTACTTGAGCAGTGTTGGGTTGAGATATAAAAGGCAGTAGATAGTGATGTAGAGTTGGTTTGGGTTGAAATCACAAACTGCACGGGAAGGAAGATAACAGTTGAAGAAGTCGATAAACCTCACAAAATGTTAACTCAATAGGTTAGAACATAAATGGGGAAATAAAACCGAACTACATCACATGAACAGGACATTTGGACCACAACGCCTGTGCCAACCATGACGCCAATTTCATCTAATTCCATCTGCCTGCACAGTCTATGTCCTTCCATTCCCTGCTGGTTGATGTGCTTGTTTAAATGCTTCTTAAATGTTACCAATGTGTTAGCATCACCACCTCCTCTGGCACTGCAAAAAAAAACTTGTCTTGCATATTTCTTTAAACCTGTCCCCTCTCACCTTAAATCTATGCTCTATTTGACTTTTCCATTCTGGTAAAATGATTCTGACGCTATCTAACCCATGTATATATTTCATAATTGCATATATTTTTTATCAGATTGCCCCAGACCATCCGATGCTCCAGAGAAAACAATCCAGGTTTGTCGAATCTCTCCTCAGGCCAAATACTTCCTAATCCTGGCAAGATTATGATGAGCTTTTTTTACACCCTCTCCAAAGCCTCCACATCTTTCTGTAATGCAGCGAGTAGAAATGCACACAATACTCCAAATATGGCCTAACCAACGTTTTATACTGCTGCAACATGACTTTTATACTCAATGCCCCAATCGATGAAGGTAAGAATGCTCTACACCCTCTTTACCAACCTATCTAAATATGTTGAATACAAAGCACTGGAGAAACTCAGTGTTGTATTCTGGGAAATTAAATCGGGGTAGGATTTCCACCCAAGGTAAGGGCTTGGGGAATATTGTAGAACAGAGGGACCTTAAAGTACTTATTTCCTTGTAAGTGACATCATAGGTGGACAAGGCAGTGAAGAAGGAGTCTGGCCTTCATCAATCAAGGTGTTGTGTATAGGAGTTTGAACATTACAACGAGACAAAACATTATTGAGGCCACACCTGGAGTATTGTGCACAGTTTTGGTTACCATGCCATCGAGAAGATGTCATTAAGCTGGAAAAAGTTCAAAGAAGATTTTGATGAATATTGCCAGGACTCGCAGGCCTGAGTTATGGGGAAAAGTTGGGCAGGCTAGGACTTTATTCCTTGGAGCATAGAAACTGAGGGTTGACCAAATAGAGGTATATAAAATTACAACGGGCACACAATTTCTCTTTCCCAGAGAAGGAGATTCAAAAACTAAAGGTTATAGGTTTCAGGAGAGTGGAAAGATTTAAAAGGACCTGAGGTCTAAATATCATCAATTATCTTCACGCTTCCTCAAAGAAGTTTGGATGTCAAGACTCACCTGGAAGACACTGATTGGTAATATCCCATGATATCAGATAAGGTAATCCCAAGTAGCATGGTAGAATTTAAAAAATCCCAATTGCAAAATTAAAGTATCATAGAGGCTCAAGGAAGGTGGGGAGTGGCTTAAAGGCATTCAAGTCCCCAGGACCTGATGGATTGCATGTAAGGGTTTCAAAGGAAGCGGCTGCAGAGATAGTGAACCCATCGTTTGAAAAATTTCAGAGCACACTGAACTCCACGAAGGAGAGAGAAGATTGGAAAACCCAAAGTGACTTCTTAGTTCTCCTCAGGAAATTATACCCCTCGATAAGATCACCTATCAGCCTCTTGGGATCAAAGGAATAAAGTGCTAGCCTGCCAAACTTCTCCTTACAAAGCTCAGGCCCTTGAGTCCTCATAAATCTTTTCAGCATATGACATCCTTCTCACAGCCAGGAAAATTTCATCAAGCCTGGAAAGTTATCCACTTTCAAAGAAACTAAACTCCTTATTATATCCTCTTCTGCAATGTTTAAACTGCCAAATGTTTCATAAGAATATGTCCCTTTGGCCCACAATGTCTGTGCTAAACATAATGCCAAATTAATCTACTCCTTTCTGCCTGCTCATGATCTATATACCTCCATCCATAGATGTTCATGTGCCTAGATCTGAAAGACACTTAAATGCCACAACTGTATCTGCTACTACTACCACCCCTGGCAGCAGATTCCAGGCACCTATCCCTCTCTGTATAAATAATACTTGCCCCACACACCTTCTTTAAACTTACCCCCTCTAACCTTAAAGATATGTCATCTAGTATTTGACATTTCCACCCTGTGAAAAGGGTTCTATCTATGCTTCACATAACTTTATAAACTTCTATCACACCTTCCCTCAGCCTCCGACACTCCGGATAAAACAATCCAAGTTCCATTTCTCATCCTGATTAGCCCCAATTATTTTCTTACTTTTCCTCATGCATTTTACTTACTTACAGAACATCTTTTGAATTTCTGTCATTTTACTGGCCTTTTTTTTTTCCTCATAATCGCTGTTACTTTCCCATTTTACTTTAGTCCTACCCATTCTCTGCCCTTTGAGGCTTTCTGCTATATTATTCTGCTGGGATCTCACACAAAGCAGTTTTTGTTTTTTTCTTATCCTCAAAGCACTTTGTCATGTAGATGCCTCAAGATTTGACTGTCCTTTCTGTATTCTTTGTGGGGACATGTTTACCCTGGCCCCATGAACCTTGAATACCACTGCTGTAAGATGGATTTACCTGCTCAGCTTGGTAAACTTGGCTGACTCCCAATGTGGGATATACCTGTATCTGTGTGGGAAAGAACTGCAGATGCTGGTTTATACCCGATTTGGTTGATGGGTTAAAGGGGATAATAGGAGAGAAAGTGAAGAGAGCAAGAGAGAGAAAACCTAAATAAAGGAAAACAAACTATGAAATGAGGGCAGTTAGAGAGTGAAAACAGTTAAAAAAAACTGTGTTCACGCAGAGACAAAAACTGAGCCAACATCACAGATGGACAGGCCAGTTCAAAAACAGACGGACAAAGCAAGTTACCCAAAGTTGTACGAATCAATATTAAATCTGAAAAGCTGCAACGTGCCCTGATGGAAGCTGAGGTGCTTCTCTTGACTCCACAAATAGATAAGGCAGATGGAGTATTGATGTAACAGGCAAACGGGAGCTCAGAGAAACCCATGTGATCTGAACATCGTGTTACATGAAACAGTCACCTAATTTGGTTTGGTTTCTCTAATGTAAAGATAAGATTGTGATGGCGATGCAGTACGCTAGATGGAAGAAATGTAAGTGAGTTGGGGTTTTTTTCTCAAAAGGATTATTTAACTCCCTGGTTGGTAAGAATGGAAAAGGTAACAGAACACAAGTGGCACCTATCGTGGTCTCATGGAATGTCTTATGAAAATAAGCTGAGGGATGGTAGAGGCAAAGATCAGTCCAGGGAACAATTTCTTCAAAATGAAAACAAATGGAGTCCTGGAGAAAATGTCTCAATTGGTAAAATCCCATTGAAGATTTTGGTTGATTTTTAATTGTCCCTTGAATAAGTCTTTCAGTTCAATAACACTATAGGATAGGCAGATTGTGTTGCCCTTGCCAGAAATGTTTACTTTCAAAGTCCAAAAAGGCATGAGGTATGGGTTGACATTGGAAAAGATTGGCATTAGTCACCAAGCAATGGCTAACCAAATATACTTCAAAGCATAAATACACTACAAGAAAAACCTGGACATGAATATGTTAAAAACTGTATCAAAAAGGCTCCTAATGTTGCAAAAAAAATGTTGTAAACCAGTTCACAATCCAGCAAACGAAAACTAAAACATTGAAAAGGAAAAGAAAAGCAAAATAACAGTACAACCTAGCATGAAATATAAAGGCTGAAAGTAATAATTCTACATAAAAAGATTGACAAAAAGGTAAAGTTGGAGCCTTACCAATGAAGAGAAATTTATCTTGGAAAGAACAAAATGGGGGAGAAATCAAACAAATATTTAATCAGTCATCGTGCAGAAAATAGCCTTTCAGCCCATCCTGTCCATGCTGACCTTCAAGTAGCCATATATATCAATCCCATTTCAATAACATTTGGTCTATAGGGCTCCATGCCTCAATTATTCCAAGTGTTCATGTGAAATACTTCTTAAATGTTTAGTCTCTGATTCCACAATCCTCTGAGGCAGCATATTCCAAACACAACCACCCACTGGGTGAAAACATTCCTCCTTTCATTCCCTCCAAACCTCTTACTTTTTGTCTTAGAACTCCGCACTTAGCTTTGGGCAAAAATCTACTACTGTCTACCCTGCCTATGTCCCTTGTAATTTTGTACCTCCACCTCTGCTCCAAGGAAAACAATCCAACCATTCAGTCTCTCCTCAGAACTGAATCACTCCCTCCCAATCAACATCTTGGTGAATCGTTTCTGTATCCTCTACAAAACAATTAGGCTTTTTACTATGCTAGCGACCTGTACTGCAAAGAAAATTTCAATTGTGGCTTCACCAATGTTTTATAAACGTGTACCATTACTTCCCTGATATTCTATTCTATGCCCTGGCAAATGAAGACTAACATCCCGTATGCCTTCCGCATTCCACTATCCACTGGTTCTGTCACTTTCACAGATCTTTGGACCTGTACAGCAAGCTTCATCTGTCGCTCGATATTATATGGGCCCTACTATTAACTGTATATGACCTACCTTATTTGACATCCCAAAGTGCATCATTTCACACTTACTATCCATCTGCCACTGCTTGCCCAATTTACCGCTAATCAATGTATTTTTGCAGCCTGAGACTAACCTTATCATTACCCACAACTTTACCAATTTCCATGTCATCTGCAAACCCACTAACAATGCCTTCCCCATTCACATCAAGTTGTACATATCAGGTAGTTGCAGTCCCAGTTCCAATCTCCATGGTTTGCCAATGTTTACTTTAGTTTAGTTTAGAGATACAACATAGAAACAGGCCCTTTGGCCCACCATGTCTGCACCGACCAGTACACTAGCACTATCCTACACATTAGGGACAACTTATAATTTTACCAAAGCCAATTAATCCACAAATCTGTACTTCTTTGGAGTGTGGGAGGAAACTGGTGCACTCGGAGAAAGCCCACACGGTCACAGGGAGAACGTACAAACTCCATACAGACAGCACCGGTAATCAAGATCGAACCCGAGTCTATGGCGCTGTAAGGCGGCAACTGTACCACTGCGCCACTTCACAACAGCGACCCTGCACCATCACACTCTCTCTCCTGTTCCCAAGCCAATCTTGGACCCCATTTGTCTTGGATCCCTTGGCCTTAACCATTTGGACCAGCCTTCCCTGGGATAGCTGGTCAATTGCCTCACTGAAGTCCTAGTAGATTTTGCTATGAATACACCGTGCTAGTCCTAAAAATTGTGGAAACAAGTGAATAAGGAGATGAAAAAAATTAGCTGTGGTAAAACAACAGCATTAGATAAATTAATGGGACTGAAAGGCAGAAAGGTCCCGATGACCTGCATTCCAATGCTTTGAAAGAATTGGAGATATTGGGAGAAGAGAGAAATGCAAATGCTTGAAATCTAAAATAAAAACAGCAAAATGCCCCAAAACTCAGCAGGTTATGTAGTAGCAGTGGAATGAGAAATAGTGAATGTTTGGGGTCTGCAAGCCTTTGTCAGAAATGGGAAAGAAACCTTAGGTTTCAGTTACTGGAGGATCGATGTGATAGAATGTGTCCAAATGGCGCAACTAGGACAATTGCCAGCATATTAAACTCCCTTGGTGTGTAATGAGTTGTTCATGGTAAGTTTTGCAAATCTGCTTAGCTGGCTAGATTCTAAAAGTAGGACAAGAAAACTGTGTTCACGTGATATAAAAAGAGAAAATGGAAAATGCTGGAAAACTCAGAGAAACAAAAGGTAGACACAAAAAGCTGGAATAACTCAGTGGGACGGGCAGCATCTCAGGAGAGAAGGAATGGGTGATGTTTCGGGTCGAGACCCTTCTTCTGAGAAACAAATGGGTCTAGGTAGCAATAAAGTTGAGGTCGGACAATGGATAGAACAAAGAGAAGGTGACGTCATGTGGCAGGTTTGCTGCTAATGTGAGTTTGGCCTCCGGGGACATCCCTCTCCGATCTTCTCTCCTACTGAAAACTAATTTGTAGTTCTCCGTTTCCCGCATCTGATGAAGAATGGCAGGCCAAAAATATTGACTAGTGCTCTTTCCACAGTCATGTCTCATCGGCAGACAGTGAAAGCACTGATTGTCATTTCCTAAATTCCGGAAGATTCCAGCCTGCTTCCACAGATGGAAGGCAGCAAATGTAATTCCACTATTTAACAAAGGAAGAAGAGAGAACACAGTGTTACCCTGACGTCTGTAGGAGGGAAAATGGCAACAATCTACTATTAAGGTGGTAATCATTGGGCAGTTGAAAATAATAATCGGATCGGACAGAGTCCATGTGAATATATTAAACAGTAATCATGTTTGACAAATGTGTTTTAATGTTTTAAGGTTGTGTGGAATAGGTAGGCCGGTAGCAACTTATAGATGTACTGGGACTTTAGGAAAATCTTCAATTTAGTGTCACATTAGAGCTTATTAATCATGACCATGGCCCACTTGAAATTACATGTTGTTAATGATCGCACAGACTCAGGGGGGTGAAGGACCCGTTTGCATGCTACATCTCACTAGGGCCCTATTATGCTAGAAGCCCTCTATTCGATAACCACTATAAAATAATGTCCCTTGGTCAACTTCAGAAATGGAGAAGGGAAAGCATAATGTGCATTTAATGGAATGTAAGAAACACAACTGTAGCATAAGCAACTTATATTTTGTAATCATGGACACTGAATTCTGTGGTTATCATGGCTTTATTTTGAGTTTCAGATAAAAACGGGCAGTATGGGGTGAGAGAACTATCATGTTGGGGACTGAGGGGAGATTGCCAGAAGTGAATAGATCTGTGATGCTTTGCGAGATAGTGGCCTGGCGTTCGTTGGCGGGATCATGGTCAAGGGGTGGCTATGGGGAGACGTCCGAGAGTGATGCCTAGCCTCAGCATTATGGAGGTCATCCCACCAGACTACAATGGCACCACCCTTGTCAGCAGGTTTTATGATGAGATCCGGATTGGTGCACAGTGAGTAAACAGTTGCTTGCTCAGTGCTGGTGTGATTGAAATGGCTAAGAGGAGTGAAGAAGTCAAGTCATCGAATGTCACGGCAACAGTTGGAAATGAAAGGGTTGAGAGAAGGCCAGGTGGAAGAGAAATGTTGGAAACAGGAGAAAAGATCATCAGTTGGGGGGGAGAAAGGTGCAAGGATTCCTTGCCAAAAAATAAGCACAGAGGCGGACGTGAAGACGATGGAAGACGACTCGATATCATGGCAAGCATTGAGGATTGGGCACAGATTTAAAAGGTGCGGCCTCTGCTGAAGACAGACCATTCAGCATCCGAGAAGGGGGGGTTGGTGGGATGATGAAGACCAGCAGGAGTTTGGGATGGAGCCTGATACAGGATAAGAGGAGGGTATGGGAGGGTTCAGAGGGAGGGGGCTCAGGGGATGTACCTTGGTGGGAGGATGGAGGCTCAGACGAGAGTGCGGGGTGGTGTGGGATTGGTAGGTGAGGATGTGGCATGGTCAGTGCGAGAGGCAGGACACCAGGACCCTGTGGAATCAGTCAGGGGAATTCTCAGTGGAGGTGGCCAGGAAGTGGTGGGATGTGATGGTGATGAAGTAATTGACAGTGAATAATTGGAAAAAAAACCCACGAATAATCTCAGCAGCGGAAGCCAAAGTAAAATGGTGCAGAGAAAACAGCAAATATGACAATATGTCACTGGAAAAATTGTTTGAACTCTTGTATAACTGGCAAGATGTTCAAACAGAAGGATCTAGACAAGGCCGGAAAGTAGAAAAGCAAGAAGTAAGTTATAACTATAAATGATGTGGTGAAAAAACATCTAAAATAACAAATGAGTAATTGAACAAAAAATAACAAAAAAATAATATTAATAAAGGAAAGCACTCAGTTGCAGGAAATTGTCTGTAAAGGGCAAATCACCAAGTCTAAATTTCCACCGCTAGTGTTGAAAGAACACAGACTGTATGCAACAGATGAACACAGCATGTAACAGGTGGTGCACACCCAGGTGTGAAGGCGCAGGGCCTCTATGGCAAAACAAAACAGTGGAATTATTCACAGGAAAGAGTTTAAAGACCAGGAAGTCTGTAAAGACAGGAATATCATAAAAACAATAAAGAACAAACTAAGTACAATTTAATAGACAATAGACAATAGGTGCAGGAGTAGGCCACTCGGCCCATCGAGCCAGCACCGCCATTCAATATGATCATGGCTGATCATCCCCAATCAGTATCCCGTTCCTCCCTTCTCCCCACACCCCCTGACTCCACTATTTTTAAGAGCCCTATCTAGCTCTTTCTTTAAAGCATCCAGAGAACCTGCCTCCACCGCCCTCTGAGGCAGAGAATTCCACAGACTCACCATTCTCTGTGAGAAAATGTGTTTCCTCGTCGCCGTTCTAAATGGCTTACTCCTCATTCTTAAACTGTGGCCCCTGGTTCTGGACTCCCCCAACATCGGGATCATGTTTCCTGCCTCTAGCGTGTCCAAACCCTTAACAATCTTATATGTTTCATTGGGATCCCCTCTCATCCTTCTAAACTCCAGAGTGTACAAGCCCAGCTGCTCCATTCTCTCAGCATGACAGTCCCGCCATCCCAGGAATTAACCTTATAATCCTATGCTGCACTCCCTCAATAGCCAGAATGTCCTTCCCCAAATTAGGGGACCAAAACTGCACACAATACTCCAGGTGTGGTCTCACTAGGGCTCTGTACAACTGCAGAAGGACCTCTTTGCTCCTATATTCGATTCCTCTTGTTATCAAGGCCAACATGCCATTCGCTTTCTTCATTGCCTGCTATACCTGCAAGCTTACTTTCATAGACTGATGAACAAGGATCCCCAGATCCCGTTGAACTTCCCCTTTTCCCAACTTGACCGCATTTAGATAGTAATCTGCCTTCCTGTTTTTTTGCTACCAAAGTGGATAACCTCACATTTATCTGCATTAAACTTCATGCCAATCAGAGAAAATTACAGCAGAAGGACCTGGAGTGTAAGTGTATTGTTCCCAGAAAGATGCGACACAGGAAAACAAGATGGTGACAAAGGCATATGGGATGTTGCTTTCATCAGAATGGGCATTGAGTATAAGAGTAGGGACATCATGTCACAGCATACTAAAAGGATACGATTAAGGTAGAGTGGGTGCAGTGAAGATTTACAAGGATGCAGCTGGGACTAGAGGGCTTTTGTTATAAGGAGAGATTTCCCTGCAGCAAAGGAGGCTGAGGGATGACCTTATCAGGTTTATAAATCATGGGGGGCATAAATAAGGTGAATGGTCACAAAGTTCCCAGGTTACAAAGGGCATAGTTTTGAGGCGAGAAGTGCCCAAAAGAGAAAGTCTTCTTACACAGAGGCGGTGGATATATCCAGGGGCGGAAAACAGGGGGGGGGGGGGGTGGGGCAGAGGGGACACGTCCCCCCCATGTTTTGAGAGGTGGGGGACATCCCCCCCAAGTTTTTGTAATCCAGATTTTAAAATCTCTGCTTTCCGCGAGACAGTGGAGGTGGGACTGCTGATCGAGGGCGCCGATTGGACGAGAGACACATCTGTCAGCAGGCAATGGGGTCAGGTCATGATGATTAAGCACAATAATTGGAGGAGGGAGGAGTGGGGGGGGGTGACTGAGGATAGAGCGCGGTGATTGGAGGAGGGTGACGTGGCACATACCTGCGCCTCATCCGCAGCCAGGATTGATCCTGGCCAGGTCTCCGGCGCTGTCCCATCCCCACCCGGGTGCCCCCCCACGGGTGGCCAGAGAGGTCGGGAGTCAGACGGGCGCGGCGCCCCAGGCCCACAGCCAGCACAGAGAAGCAGCACTAAACCCAGCTCATTCTGCCTGTCCCGCCAGGTTAACCTGCCTGGGCTTGCAGGAAATATGGGCAGCGCGGAGAAGCAGCGCTGGTGTCCCGTCAGTCCAGTCGGGGCTGTAGGTTAACCCTGCGAGACAGGCAGAGTTGAGCTGCATTTAGCGCTGGACTGAGCCTCCGAAGGTTCGCACATGTGTGTGTGTGTGAGTGTGCGCATGCACGCACGGCCGCCAAAAGATTGTGTGTCCCCTGTCCCCTGGTCCCTTCTATCTTTTGATAGCGAGTTCCGCTCTTGGATATATGGAACATGCTGCCAGAGGAAGTGGTAGAAGTGGGCATCTCTGACTCCTCTCACCCTGGCCACAAACTCTTTGAAGTACTCCGCTCTGGGAGGCGACTCCGGACTGTCAAAGCCAGACATAAAAACAGCTTTTTTTCCACGAACAGTAGATTTACTCAACAGCCAAAAGTCTGTAGCCTCCTTTTGCTCTGGTATTTTATGTTATTCGTCACATGTTTAATTTATAATGTTTTATTTTTAATTGTCTACTGTATATTGTGTTATCCTTGCGAGCAAAGCACCAAGGCAAATCCCGTGTATGTATACAAACTTGGCTAATAAAATGTATTCAATTCAATTCATAATTACAGTGTTTTAAATACATTTTCACAGGTTAGATAGGTAATGTCTGAAGGGATATGGGACGAACATGGGCAAATGGGTCTTGCTCATGAAGCAGCTTAGTTGGCATGGATAAGCTGGATTGAGGGGCCAGTGACCATATGACAGGGAGGCTATTTGGCGCTTCGTGTATACATCAAACAGAAGTGGATTTTAGGTACTGTATTTCCCTGGTTCCAGCTCAGGTGCTCATCATACTACTTTTAAAATTCAGTGAAGAGTTTTTGCCTTCAGCACCCTTTCTAACATCCCCAATAATCATTGAGTAAACTATCTTGTTCTCAACCTACTTCTTATATTTTTATCAATTAGCTTCTTTAGGTATGTGAAGAAGATAAAATTAGTTAAGACCAAATTTGGACCCTTGAAGACTGAAAAGGGTGAATGTATTATGGGGAACAAGGAAATGGCAGATGAGTTTAACATGTACTTTGGATCCGTCTTCACTAAGGAGGACACAATCTTCCTGATGTACTGGCCAGAGGATCTGGGGTGAAGGAGGAACTGAAGGAAATCCACATTAGGCAGGAAATGGTGTTGGGTAGACTGATGGGACTGAAGGCTGATAAATCCTTCACTGATGGTCTGCATCTCAGGGTACTTAAGGAGGTGGTTCTAGAAATTGTGGATGCATTAGTGATTAATTTTCCAATGTTCTATAGATCCAGGATCAGTTCCTGTGGATTGGAGGGTAGCGAATGTTATCCCACTTTTTAAGAAAGGCGGGAGAGATGAAACAGGGAATTATAGACCAGTTAGCCTGACATCGGTGGTGGGGAAGATGCTGGAGTCAATCATAAAAGATAAAATAGCAGCACATTTGGATAGCAGTAACAGGATCGTTCCGAGTCAGCATGGATTTATGAAGGGGGAAATCATGCTTGACTAATCTTATGGAATTTTTTGAGGATGTAACTAGGAAAATGGACAAGGGACAGTCAGTGGATGTAGTGTACCTGGACTTTCAGAAAGCATTTGATAAGGTCCCACATAGGAGATCAGTGGGCAAAATCAGGGCACATGGTATTGGGGGTAGAGTGCTGACATGGATAGAAAATTGGTTGGCAGACAGGAAACAAAGAGTAGGGATTAACGGGTCCCTTTCAGAATGGCAGGCAGTGACTAGTGGGGTACCGCAAGGCTCAGTGCTAGGATCGCAGCTATTTACAATATATATTAATGATTTAGATGAAGGGATCACATAACATTAGCAAATTTGCCGATGACACACAGCTGGATGGCAGTGTGAACTGTGAGGAGGATGCTATGAGAATGCAGGTAACCTGGACAGGTTGGGTGAGTAGGCAGATGCATGGCAGATACAGTTTAATGTGGATAAATGTGAGGTTGTCCACTTTGGTAGCAAAAACAAGCAGGAAGATTATTATCTAAATGGTGTCAAGTTGGGAAAAGTGGAAGTACAACGGGATTTGGGGGTCCTTGTTCATCAGTCAATGAAAGTAAGCATGCAGGTACAGCAGGCAGTGAAGAAAGTGAATGGCATGTTGGCCTTCATAACAAGAGGAGTTGAGTATAGGAACAAAGAGGTCCTTCTGCAGTTGTACAGGGCCCTAGTGAGACCACACCTGGAGTATTGCGTGCAGTTTTGGTCTCCAAATTTGAGGAAGGACATTCTTGCTATTGAGGGAGTGCAACGTTGGTTCACTAGGTTAATTCCCGGGATGGCAGGACTGTCATATGTTGAGAGAATGGAGCGGCTGGGCTTGTGTACTCGGAAATTTAGAAGGATGAGAGGGGATCTTATTGAAATATATAAGATTATTAAGGGTTTGGACCCGCTAGAGGCAGGAAACATGTTCCCGATGTTGGGGGAGTCCAGCACCAGGGACTACAGTTTAAGAATAAGGGGTAAGCCATTTAGAACGGAGATGAGGAAACACTTTTTCACACAGAGAGTTGTGAGTCCGTGGAATTCTCTGCCGGTACTCTGGAAACTTTCAAGAGAGATCTAAATAGGGCTCTTGAAGATAGCGGAGTCAGGGGATATGGGGAGAAGGCAGGAACGAGGTACTGATTGTGGATGATCAGCCATGATCACATTGAATGGCGGTGCTGGCTTGAAGGGCTGTATGGCCTTCTCCTGCACCTGTTGTCTATTGTCTATTGTACCTCTAAGTTACTGAACTCTAATGCAAGAGAAATTGGTCCTTTCTGTTTACTGTCTTAACCTCTCGTAATATTAAACAGCTTGTTGAAATCTCCCTTAAGTTTCTTTTGATTCCAGCCACTTCCATTATAATAAGATATGATTATAGCATTTAAGAGGCTTTTAGATGCTACACGTGGATGGATCGCGTGCAGGCAGATTAAATTAAGTTTAAATTGGCATCATGTTCAACACAGACACTGTGGCCCAAAGGGCCTGTTCCTGTGCGGTACTTTGATGTTCTATGTTCTAATACAAATCTCACAATAATAATAGCTGCTGCATCTCACCTCCGATGGACTTCCTGCGGAAGTAGAGCTAATCTTCCAAACGAATGGAAAATTGTTGAGCTGACAGTGACTATTGTCCAGAACAAAGTTTATCAAATATCTCAGTAATCAAAGAACAGTATGGAGATCAACTTGGTGCACACTCAAGAGGCCAAACTCCAAGCCATCATTGATATTTTCACTAAAGCACACATATAAAAAGGGTCTTATACTGAATATCCACAAGACGAAAAGTCTTCCACCAAATTGTGTTGCAAAACCATCAAATAATAAAACTTTGCTGCAAGACCTCAGAAAAAGTAGATATCCATTTCCCAGTAGCCAACTCTTGAAAAAGACGTGATCGATGATGAGGTTCGCTATTGCCTTCCATGGGATAACAGCCTATGGTCATTTGAGTAATGAAGACCTTGGAATTAGCACAAAATTCATAGCAAACTAATTGCAAAGATCCAATGTTTCTGCAAAGTGCATTACCTATAACAGGTTTCTCAAGGCACTCGAGTAAAATAACCCGCCTCCTCTCTGAAAAATCTTCCAAATCCATTGGAAGGACAAGTAAACTATTTCAGTTTCCACTCCCACATTGAGATCCATAGTGGAATAATTCACTATGGATAAAAAGCAATAAAAAGCAGAATATGATGGAAACACTCAATAGGTCAGGCAGCATCTTTGAAAATAGAAACAGTTAATGCTTCAGGACTGAGACCCTTCATCAAAACTGAATAACTGCAAGAAAACAAGTTAGTTTTCAGTAGTAGAGAAATAGGTTAGGGATGGATAGTCCAGAGGGAATATCTCTGAATGAGTTAGAAGCCCCTTATGCTCTTTTGTTTGTATTTTGCATTGTCACTAGCAGGGGATATGTCAGGTAGACCATAGAATACTTACTGAATTAGCATGAAGACAGAAACAGCCAATTTGATACATGCGGAAAGTAAGAATGAGTTAACTAACTATGGAACATTTGACGTCAAGTGTAAATGACTGCTCGATGTCCAGGGGTGTTGATTCTTCGGCTTGCATTGGGTCTTATTTTTACAGCTCGATAAACCATACACATGACAGAGTGAAAGTATGCATGGAGAATTAAAGTGTCACGAAACCAGAAACTCACAGGTCTCTCCTGCAGACTATGCAACATCTGGAAATCTTTCATCTGGAAAGCAATTCATTTGCACTTCCAATCTATGTACTAGATGGATTGGGTCCCTGGGTAGTGAGAAGGGAAGAGATGAAAAGTATCCATGGGTCAGGAAGAAAGCATTTCGGAAGCACCTATAGGGAATGCCTCATTAGCACAGTTAGTGCAATGGAGAAACTGACAGTATTGAACGTATTAGAACAGTATTAGAAAAGACAGGGCTGGAGAACGTATAGTCAAGATAACTGTGGGAGTTGTGTGAGCTTGCAATGGATGTTTGTGGCTGGCCTATCCCCTGTGATGGAGACAAAGAAATGCAGGCAGGGAAGGGAAGAATCAGAAATGTTCCACATGAAGACGAGAGCAGGCTGGACATAGGCAGCCCAAATGTTCACGTTTTGCGTGATTGCAGGAAGCACTATCTATGCAGTGATCAATATACCAGAAACAATTATTGTATCTCGTATTTCTGAATGATAAAGGTACTTTGGGCCAGTGCAAATGTTCATAGTTACTCCTTTGATCTGGAGAAAAAAAGTTGTTCACTGTGAAAAGTAGTTCAGCAGAACAAGTTCAACCAGACAGGCGAGTATTTTTCATGGAGGATGCCTGTTGGGCCTCTCTTGAAAGAGATTAATACAATACTGTTGCTCTCTCCATAATTGTCATCTGACCTACCAAATGTTTTCAGCATTTTCTGTTTCTAGTTCAGATTTCAAAGCTCCCGGAGAAAACCCAAGCAAGTCACAGGGAGAAGGAACAAACTCTGTACAGATAGCACCCAGTCAGGATGGAATCCGGGTTTCTGGTGCAACTACTGCTGCACCACTGAGCTGCCCCATTATCAAAACTAATTATTAAAACTAATGTTGTTCTTAATTCTCTGCCCCTTTAGTTTATATCTGCAACCTCCAGTTTTCTATCCTTCCACCAAAAAGAACTTTCTCCCCCTTAGTGCTGTATACTTCATCAAATACTACAATAATTTTTAAATACTTCCATCAGTCTGCTTTTCAAACTGGATGTTTTCGAAAGTTGTTGGTGTGAAGATAACTACTTTTCAAGATGTGTATTTGAATCAACAAGAAGTCCATAAGGAGCATTTTAAATGTTGCAATTTCTGCAATGAGTATAGTAAAGAGGACAGTACCAACCTTCAAGAGATGGCGACATACTGCAGGAATGATAGCTAAACAGCAGCTTGAGGGAATGCATTCTGAAAGTAAAATAGCCATTCTGACTATCCCTAATTCGTCCTTGCCTTTCCATATACAGATGGATTCTGTTTCTCAAATTCCCTACAGTAACTTTCCCACCACTGATGTTAGATTCACCAGCCTGGAGCTTCCTGGCCTATCCTTGCAGACCTTGATAAATAAAGGCAAAATATTAGGCATCCTCCAGTCTGCCCAATGCTAAGGTAGAAAAATCTCTGCAAGGCCCCAGCAATTTCTTCACTTGCTTCTTATGATGTCTCAGGAAATGCTTGGTCAGACCCCTGGGATTTATCCAACTTTATGGCCTCAAGACCGCCAACACCTCCTCTTTCGTATTATCGATGTGTTTCTATTCTCATCCCTGAATTCACCAGCTTCCATAATCTTCTCCATAGAAATGCGGACAAGAGATATTTATTTAAGACCTGCCCACCTCCCATCGCTCCACACATTGATGGCCGCACTGATCCTTTACAGGACCTATTCTCTCCCTTTTTCCAACAGGTTGTTCTGATCAGACGTCCCCCGCCTGAAATTCAACAGGAAAGTTGAGAATGCTTAGATGAGTTTACACACAGGTGTTATGGAGTAAACGCAAGAGTGTGGCACTCACCCAATAGCTATTTCAAAGGGCACTATTGTCTGAATGGCCCCCTTCTATTCTGCAGCACACTAGGCAGGATGAAATGACACTCCATACCACATTCACATAGTAGCGTGACACAGAGCTAACAAGCAAGCAGTCAACTCCCAAGTATATTTGAGGGACATTAATTTAAAACTACCCTGTACTGTGAAAGAGCAATAAACTATCCAAAAGACATTAAAAAAAAACTGGAAATCTGAAGATAAAACAAAATGCTGGAAACACTTAGGAGGCCAGACACCACCTACAGAGAAAGAATCCAAGTTCACCTATTAGGTCAGTAACCTGGCATTAATCTATCCATTTATTTATGTACATGACCTCTGAGGATCTTTTTTAAAAATGATAAAATTAATGCACCGTTCCCTTAAAAGAGTTTGTGATGTGCCGTAACAGAAGGCAGTCATTGTATAATTACTATGTTTAGTTCATAACCATAAAAAAAAACAGCATTGCTTCAGACTCCAATGCTTTTCATTTTAATTACATGCTGATTTATAATACATCTCCTCATTATACCCATTCCACACCAGCTGCACAGCCTCTGTAATCACTTAATATTATGCAGATTGAAAGTTCTTATAAATGGCCTGAAAGACTGCTCATTCCGGCTCCTCCTCTTAGCTCTGTGGTTTGTTTTATGAATGACTGCCGATCAATGACTGCCAGCTGCCCACTCATCTCATTCCTATCAGTTTCAATGCGCATGCAGCTCAGCCTCAAGCAGTGCCTCTTGATTACCAATCAGTTCCTAGTGTTGGTTAAGGATTTCCATAAGCCAGAGGATGGAAAACAAATATGGATTTGACAGAAGTTGCTTCACTGTGATCTCTGCAAAAAAATCCTGCACTAATGGTACAGTTCACTGAAGTCTGCTTTTTCTTTAATTTTCCTTTTGCAAAATATGACTCAAGTCTACATCAAGAATACACCGCAAAATATAAACTAGCACGAGAAACAACTCACCGGAAATTCAATGTTAGCTGGAACAAAAATAATTGGAATTGAAAGCTGCCTCAATTGTTTCTTTTTTTTCTGGATTTTCTACTAGTTGCATTAATGTATTTTTTTAAACAAGAGTTGCATTTTTCTTTCAACATCAATTAATCTCCTTAGTTATTTATTTTGGTATTTAGGCTCTCACCAAAGGTAAAGCAGTTAGCACTGCTGCCTCAAGAGCTCCAGCATCAGAGGTTCGATCCTTTTCTGAGATGCTGTATGTCTATTTCTGTTGTGTGGGTTTCCCCCAAGTGCTCCTGTTTCCTTCCACATCCCAAAGAAATGCTGATAGGCTGATTGGCTACTTGACAGAATTTATTTTCGTCCCTGCCCATCTCAGGACACCAACAGTTCTTTCCCAGTAATAATGTGGGCGACTTACCCCCCCTTATGTCACTGGCCATATTACGGGTCACAAATGTATCCCGATTAATATTGTGACTATGACTAAGCCACTGGACACTGAAACTGATAGAAATAAAAAGGAATGAGTCTCGCACAGAGATCGACACTGGGGGAACATTTTGGGAACAATGGCCTTAATTCTGCAAGTTTTAAGTTAGTTCTGATGAAGGGAAATACTAATCCTCATTGGGGAGAAAGGCTAATTGCAAGGCATTATGTATTATTGAAGTAGATTAGAAGACACTATTTGAGAATAAATCCACTTCTGATATGTGGGTCTTTCAGAAGTCAGCTGCTTAGAGTTCAGGACCAGCATATCCCTTAGAAGATGAAATTCGTAGATGGCAAGTTTAAAGAAGCTTGGATGTTAAGAGATATTGTAAGTTCAGTCAAAAAGAAAAAGAGAGCATATTCAAGGTTTAGGAAGCTGACATTAGATAAGACCCTTGAGGAATACAAAGGAAACAGGAAATAACTTGAAGAGAGTGGGAGGGCTAAAAGGGGCCAAGAAAGGTCCTTGACAAGTAAGATTAATGAGATTCCCAAGCATTTTATACATATATTTGGAGCAGGAGGATAACTAGGACTGGGTAGGTTGTTAATCGGTAGGTCTCAAAGACATAGGAGCAAATTTATGTGTGCAGTCAGAGGAAGTGGGTGAGGTCCATCAAGAATACTTTGCATTGGCATTCACCAATGAGAAGTACATGGATAATGGTTGGATTTGCTAAGATATGTCAATATTAAGGAGGAGATGGGCTTGGGTGTCTTTAAAAACATTAAGGTGGATAAATCACCATAGCCTGATGCAATCTAGCCCAGGATACTTAAGAAGACAAGGGAGGAAAAATGTTGGGGACTTGGCAGATTGTCTTTAGCCAGGGGCAATGTGCCAGTAGAATGGAAAACAACCCACATTGTTTCTTAATGTAAGAATGGCAACAGGGACAAACTAGGAAATCATAGGCCAGTGAGCATTGTATCAGTGGTAGAGAAATTCTCACGGACAGCATTTATTCACTGTTGAAAAAACATGGACATTAGGCACAGTCATCATAGTTTTGTGCAGGACAGACCTGTTGCAAATTTGATTGAGTTATTTGAGGAAATAACAAGAAAAGATGAGGTTAGAATAGTGGATACTGTTTATATGGACTTTAGCAAAGCTTTTGACAAAATCCCTCATAGTAGGCTGGTTCAGAAGATTAAGTCACAAGAGTTCCAGTTGGTAAATTGGATCCAAAACTGGCTTGGTCATAGAAAACAACGGGTCGCGGAAGAAGGGTGTGATTCTGACTGGAGGTCTTTGTCTAATGGTGTTTCACAAGCATCAATGCTGTGTCATTTGGATGATTAATAAGTTTCCAGATGACACAAAAAAAAGGCAGAGTTGTGGTGAGCGAGTAAGATCGTCAAAGGATACAGCAAGATATGAAGCAGTTGCAAACTTGAAAGGACAAATGGCAGATGGAGTTTAATCCAGTCAAGAGTGAAGTGATGCACTTTGGGAGTAAAGTATACTATGAACGGTAGGATTCTTAGGAGCTTCAATACACGGAGGATTCTTTGAGGTGCAAGTCTGCAGTTCCCTGAAAGTAGCAACACAAGTAGATAGAGTGGCAAGGAATGTGTACGGCATATTTGCCTTCATCAGTCAGGGCAATGAGTACAAAAGTTGGCAAGTCACGTTACAAATGTATACAATTTTGGTTCAGATACAGACTATTCTGCTGTTCTGATCACCGCACTATAGGAAGTATGTGGTGGACTTGCAGAGGGTGCATAAAATATCTACCAGGATGATGACTGGATTGGAGTGTATTACCTCTGAGGAGAGGTTCGACAAGCCAGGATTGTTTTTGCTGGAGTGTCAGAGGTTGAGGGTTGACCTGATAAAAGTATGTAGAATAAGACCCATAGATAGGGTAGAGTCTTTTCTCCAGGTAGAAATGTCAAATACTAGCAGGCATAGGTTTAGGGTGAGAGGGGGAAAGTTTCAATGAGATTAGCAATGTTTGTTTCACACTGAGAGTAGTAGGTGCCAGGGAAAGTAGTGGATGGGAATAAAATAACATATAGAATAAAAGCAACATTTTAAGATGCATTTGGACAGATGCATGAACGGGCAGGGAATAGCTAGATAGTACATGCAGAAAGTACACATAGGCAATGTTAATGTAGATTGGATTAGTTTAGATTAGCATTATGGTAAGTGCTTACTATTCTAACTTCTCCTAGATTCTACCATTCACCGATGCACAAGGGTCAATTTATAGTAGTTCATTTAACCCACTAATGCGCACATTTGTGGAAGGAGCCTAAAGCAATCAGGGAAACCAAATGGTCACAGGAATTACGTGCACAAACTCCACCGATAGTATCAAAGATGTAGATTGAATCCTAGGTTGCTGGAACTGTGTGTCAGCAGCTTTCTTCACTGCGCCACTTTGCTGGCCCGTGTGAAAGTTTCTTCAGTTCCTTTGATATAATCCAGAGGTGACGTTGATGAGCATTTATTATAGAGAGCATGGGTACACAGGCAAATAGAATGAGAAGATATGCCATACACATTCAATGCAGAGAAGTGTGAAGTAATATTTCTTCAGCAGAGAGAATGAGCCAATATAGGCAGAATGTCATAGTTCCCATAAGTGTGCAGGAACAGAGAAACCTATGTGTATAAGACCATAAATTCTTGAATTGTGACGGAGCATCTTAAGAGAATGGTTAATATAGAATAAGAAATTCAAGGATTCATAAATAGTGGCATGTAAAAATGAGACGATGTTAAATATTTATAAAACACAGGTTAGCCCACAATTAGAGTGCAATATATGGCTCTGCTGAGTACATTGTAGGAAAAGATACACATTTTCTGGGCTAGGTGTTGAGCAGATTTTGTTCTAGAGACAATTCCCATTTTACTGCCATTTGGGTTACGAAATTCACCCTTACAGCATCCACAAATCATTCCCCAATAATTCGAGATACAAAATAAAATTTGCTCTTATGGAATTAGTGCGAAAACTAAATAAATACACATATTTTTTTTCAGTTTGTGTTCTTGATGCATGCACGGACCATTGTCTAGAATCACAGCGCCTCAGTCCGTGGGCATCACCTGTATAATTCAGATACTGATGTATCAGTCAGGATATTTCAAGGGGCGTTTGGACAGGCAAGGAGGAAATAACTTGCCAGCCCACAGGGAACGAGCTAAGATTGGTTCTGAAAAGATTGTTGTGCTAGGAAACGTCTAAACTGCACTGAACTGTAACAATTCTGTGATTCTGGGAATAGCCCATTGAACAAATGTATGATGTGTGTTTGGCACAGTTGTCTTCTAATTAAGATATAAACAAGCTTGGACATTTTCCTCTGATTTAAAAAAATGTTTTTTCAAGATGATGAATGCAAATCTTGACAGCTCTCAAAGTGCAGTATTTTAATCCAATAAAAAATATATGAACCTAAGAGGAGAAGGAATAAGGTGCACAGTTCTTTGAGTCTGTTTTACCAATCATCAAGATAATACCTATCTTTCAGCTCAATGCCATTTTCCTGCACTATTCCCTGAACCTATGATTCCCTTTCGTTCAGAAATCCATTGCTGTTTTGAATGAACGCAATGACCAAGCCTTCACATAACTCTCAGGTACATAATTCCAAAGGATCACTGCCCTCCAAGCAAAGAACCTTTGCCTCATATCAGTCCCAAACAGCCTATATTATATTTTCAAACTAGGATTGCTGGTTCTAGGCTCCTCAGATAAGGGAAGCATCTGGTCTGTTAAACCCTTTGCCCACTCTACTCAAACAGCGATCTCACTATCCCTGGAACCAATCTGGTGAATCTGCATGGCACTCCCTTTATGGAAAATACAAGCTTTCTTAGATGAGACAAGATCAAAACTGTACATAATATTCCAGGTGCAGTTTCATCTCAGTCCGAGACCATTAAAATAGAGAGAGTACAGAGGAGATTTACTAGAATGTTGCCTGGGTTCCAGCAACTATGTTACAGAGAAAAGTTGAACAAGTTAGGTCTTTATTCTTTGGAGTGCAGAAGGTTAAGGGGGGACTTGATTGAGGTCTTTAAAATGATGAAAGGGATAGACAGAGTTGACGTGGATAAGCTTTTCCCATTGAGGGTAGGGAAGATTCAAACAAGAGGGCACGACATGCGAATTAAGGGACGGAAGTTTAGGGGTAACGTGAGGGGGAACTTCTTTACTCAGAGGGTGGTGGCTGTGTGGAATGAGTTTCCAGCAGAAGTGGTGGAGGCAGGATCGATTTTAACATTTAAAAGTAAAGTGGATAGGTATATGGACGGGAAGGGAATGGAGGGGAATGGTCTGAGTGCAGGTAGATGGGACTAGGGGAAAACAAATGATCGGCACGGACTGGAAGGGCAGAGGGCCTGTTTCCGTGCTGTAATTGTTATAAGGTTATATGGTTATATGGTTATTTACAATGAGGGTTCCTTACTCCTGAAATCAAAAGCTTTTGTGATGAAAGTTAACATACCCTTTACCCGTCTAATCGCTTCCTTCATCTGTACGTTCCCTTTCAGTACTTGTGTACAAACAGGTTTCTTTGTTCCTTTGAACATCATCAAAACTCAATCTCTCACTTTTCAACAAAGGCTCTTTTCTGTTTTGTGGATCAAAGTGGATAACGTTACATTTTCCCACATAATATTCCATCTGGCATGTTCTTGCCCATTCATTCATCTTGTTCATATCATCTCCAAAGCATGCTTACATCTTCCTCTGTACTCACAATCCTGCTTAGTTTATTATTACCCGTAAATATGACAGTTATTCCCCTCAGCCAAATTGTTGATATGGATTCAAAATATTTGTCTACGGTATCCAATAATTCAAAGCCTGACAACTTGAGAAGGGTCTATTTATATCCACTCCTTGTTTTTTGTTCCATATAATTATCTTTCCACGACAGTACATTACCCCCTATTTCATATTCTTTCTTAACCAACTTCCCTGCTGGACCATATTGAAAACTGTCCAGAATTCCAAAATAACCATACCTGCTGCTCTCCCTTATCTATTCTACTGGTCACATTCCCTACCACTGACATTAAGCTAACATGCCAGTAGTTCCCCATTTAAGCTCTCCTTCCTTTCTTAAATGCACACCTCCCTCATTCCACAGGAACAATTCAAGAACCTACAAAACCTTGGATGTTGACAACCAGAGCATCCAATCTGTCTCAAGCCACCTTCTTCACAACTCTTGGATATACAGTAAATCATCAGCTTCCAAGTTCACCAACTTGTCTCAAACTGTTTTTGACTAATAGTTATTTCTTACAGATCCTCATGCATCTAGGCCATTGATTCTCTGTGAAAAATTGTAAGTTTTGTGACTTCTATATCAACAGTCACAAGGTAAGTACTTAATTTCTCTGCCATTTCCTTATCCTCTAATATAAATTCTCCTGACTGTATCTACATTTGCCTTCACTAATCTTTTCCTATAACTGCAAAAGCTCGTAGAATATTTTTTAATGTTTCTCACTCATCTACATTCATGTTCTATCTTGCCTTTGTCTATGAATTTGATTTAATGTTACCTTAAATTTCTCTAGACATTACTTTGACTTGGGGGATTTTGTGCCTCAGAAGATATTTTGCCAAGATTTCATGGTGAATCAAAGAGAGTTAAGACCTGGATAGAATTCCCTGAAATATTTTTGTATGCACATTCAACTGTCCCTATATTTGAATGAGTCATTTACAAGGACCTGGAGAAAAGGCTGAAATTAAACTTCTGTGTCAAAGATCTCAAAGGCCCTCAGTGTTGCAATAATCTATTGTCCCTACTTGTAGAAAAAGAAAGCTACCCAATCAGAATAAGTTAAACTCCATTCTCACACCTACTAGAAAAATGTCCACAAGGACATGAGGCATATCCACAATGTGCACAATGAGGAAACTTTCAGCGTCCCCAATATCAATTCTGAGGCAGCTGCAGGCCATTTCGCCTTTTTAGCTTTTTTAGATCATGACTGATTCAAATCTTAACTTATCTTGCCTCTGAAAACACATAAAGCTGGATTTATGACATTTTCTGTTGATCTCCTTTTCCTGTCAGCTCTTTGGGCCAAAGCATTCCAGATTTACACTTATTTCAGTGCTGAAGATTTTTTTTGACAACTGCATTGTGGAACTCCAATACTAATCTTTCAGTATTCTGAATTCTTCCATCAAAGGAAGTATTAATCTCATTCATTTATTATATATACCTCAGGAATATAATTTAATCTGTCCTTCAAAATGTAACCCTTCATGCCATTAATTCTGTGTGCTATCATCACATATCCAATATATATTTATAGAGAATCAGTACTCTGGATGAAGTCCAATTCATGCATCCTTTTTATTGCAACTTAACTGATGCAAAAGTCTTGTGTTTAATAAGTATACATTGGTTTTTGCCACCTTTAACATGTACTCCTAAATTATTTTTACACGTCTTCATATTTGAGCAGTTTCTCCTCATTTTGAAAACAATCTAATCTTTTATTGCTGCTCCCACTATGACAACTTCTGCACAATCCTGCTCAGTACTGTAAACAGTTTTGAGCATATGGCTTTCCTTTTAATTATGGCAAAAAGCCATGTCCCCAGAAAAGCTCGCTGGGGATATTATTAATTCCATCCTAATGTATTGATTAGTTCCATAAGCCATTTTGTTATTTTGCTATTTTGTTCCAACACTGTGAACTCACATTTTTTGCAGTGTAAATGTTACCAAATATCTTAGACTAAAACAGCACTATCTAACATATTTATTGCACCTAAAAACTGCAACTAGTTCTGAGACATTACTTTTCCTTTACAAATCCAAACGGGCTCTCGCTGATTAGTTATAGTTTACTTCTTCACAAGGAGTTAAAAGAGGCAAGGACACAAAATGAATTCCTCAGTCTCTAACATGAATGGATGACTTGTTCATCTGCAATTCATTGATGGATGCAACCTGCAACAGCACGGAGTGGCAGAGCAGTGGTAGAGGACATTGACACATCCACTGGCCAGGCCAACCCCTGCAGCTCAGACCCAATGCCAGTGCCAGGTCAATGGGAATTTATGATCATGTTAAGACGCTTAATATTTGTTTTTAAAATTCGGAATTGAAGGGTTAAGGATGGCGCCTAAAACATAGCGACTCATGCACTGTTTAATTTAGCTCAGTTTATTATTGTCACTTGTACCAAGGTACAGTGAAAAGCTTTTAGTTACATGCTGTCCAGTCAAAGAAAAGACTATACATGATTACAATCAAGCCAGTCACAGTGTACAGATAAAGGGTACAACATTTAGTGCAAGATAAAGTCCAATAAAGATAGTTTAAAAGTCTCCAATGACTCAGTGACGGTATGTGGACTATTTTATACATACTTAGTATGATTGTGCCGAATGTATAATGGGATTGTCACTGAACTGAATGCAAAAAAAAAAATTCCATTGTACTTAGATCACATGGGATCCAAGGAGAGACAGCTGAATGAATGGAGAATTGGCTACATGGAAGGAAGCAGAATTGGAAGGCTGCTTCTCGGACTGGAGGCCATGAGACTAGTAGTGTGCCTCAAGGTTCGGTGCTGGGCCCATTGCTGTTTGTCATCTATATCAATGATTTGGATGAGAACATACATGGCAAGATTAGCAAGTTTGCAGATGATACAAACGTGAATGTTTTTGCAGATAGTGAAGATGGTTGTGAAAAATTGGGCTGAGGAATGGTTGATGAAATTTAATACAGAGAAATGTGAGTGTTGCATTTTGGGAGTCTAACATGGGCTTGACGTACACAGTGAATGGTATGGCTCTGTGGAGTGTTGAAGAACAGAGGGATCTAGGAGTGCAGGTGTATGGTTCCTGAAGGTGGAGTCGCAGGTAGATAGGGTAGTCAAAAAGGCTTTTGGCACATTGGCCTTCATCAGTCAGAGTATTGAATATAGAAGTTGGGAAGTCATGTTGCAGTTGTATTTGGAGCTTTTGTGTTCATTTCTGTGCACCATGTTATAGGAAAGATGATCTCAAGCTGGAAAGGGTACAGAGAAGATTTACGAGGATGTTGCCAGGACTAGAGGGTCTGAGCTATAAGGAGAGGTTGAGTCGGCTGGGACTCTATTCCTTGGAGAGCAGAAGAGGGGTGAGAAGAGTGTATAACATCATGAGAGTAATAGATCGGTTAGATGCACAGAGTCTCTTGTCCAGAGTAGGTGAATCGAGGACCAGAAGACATAGGTTTAAGTGGAAGGAGAAAATATTTAATAGGAATCTGAGGGGTAACCTTTTCCACACAAAGAGTGGTGGATATATGGACCAAGCTGCCAGAGGAGGTAGTTGAGGCATGGACTATCCCAACGTTTAAGAAACAGTTATACAGGTACATGGATAAGACAGTTCTGGAGCCAAAGGTGTGCAGGTGGGACTAGTGTAGCTTGGATATGTTGGTCGGTGTGCACATGTTAGGCCGGAGGGCCTGTTTCCATGCTGTATCACTCTATGACTCTTAGGTACATGTGGAAATAAAGTATCATTGAACATTGAACCACTGAATACCTAATTGAATGTTTTGACAAACTTACAGTTAGGTGCCAGTGAACAAGTATAACATCCCATTATTCAGAATGTCAAATGCTAAAATATTTGGCAAAATAAACTCTGGAGTACATTATAATCTGAACACAGGTCAACCCCTTGAGTATGTACCAACCATCGTAACCATTTTTACACTCATGTTATTCCAACCTATTTTATTCTCCCTACATTCCCATATACTTCCCTCACAAATTCCACATCTACACACTGGGGGATGATTATTGGGGTAGCATGGTGGCACAGCAGTAGATTTGCTGCCTTACAGCATCAAAGACCCAGGTTCAATCCTGACTATGGGTGCCATCTGTAACAATAATAGGTGGGAGAACATGTTTCAAGGAGGATATTTGGACAGCGCAATAGGATATAGATAGTTGTGTGATGGGCAAAATTTTGGCAAACGGAGTTTAACGCGGGAAAGTGTGAGGTGGTGCACTTCAGTAAGATGAATCGACAGGAAGACCATCGAAATGGAAAAAGATTGCAGATAAGCAAAGGGCAGAGGTGCTCTCATATATAAATCCAAAAAACAAGCAGGTGTAGCTGTGGCATGGCACATTGATTTTTTATTATAACAGGGTTGGAGTTTCAAAATAGGGAAGTATTGTCACAATACAGGCTATTGTGAGGCCATACCTCAAGAACTGTGCACACATTTGGTCCACTTTTTTCTAAGTGATATACTGTACAAATATTGCAGACAGTCCAAATGAGATTTACGAGGCTAAGTCCTGGGAAGAGAGGGTTAATGAGCCATATTGTTTTGAGTTCAGATGAATGAAACAAATGGGATCCAAACAGGATGTCAAATTTGGGTGGACGAGATGTTTCAACTAGTGGGAGAATCGCAAATAAGGGTATTCTGAGACTACTGTACGTTAGGATTAATTGTTCAAAACCTTGCAGTCAGTTTCTCTGCTTTTCATTCAATAAGATCTCTCAAACCTGTCCTGCCCAGAACCTGAAGGCAGATGTGGAAATGTAGAAATGGACTGCTATTGCCGGAGGACCCTTCAGATTGCAAAATATGGAAAAGAGCTGGATTATAGGACAAGCATTGACATCTTATGTTTTTTTCTAGATTTTGAACAAGCAAGATAAGTAGTGACACTTCTGTCTCATCCCAGTCCACCATTATGTCTGTATTTGTCATTGATATTTTAGGAATCTATGAATTTGATGTTCAGCAAATGTGATGTGGAGCAAATCGGGCATCAAAATTTTCAGACTCACTCCTTGATTTGCACACCATTTTGAATAAATGAATGAATGATACTTTATTGTCATGTACCCAGGGTATTAATGCACAGTGAAATGCTGTGTTTTGCATACAACCTAGGCAGTACACAAGTGTCACCATGTGTTGGCGGTGACAAAGTTACAAAAGTACTTATCTGTCTGAAGAAGGGTCTCGCTCAGTCTGAAGAAGGGTCTCGACCCGAAATGTCGCACATTTCCTTCGCTCCATACATTGCTGCCTCACCCACTGAGTTTCTCCAGCATTTTTGTCTACCTTCGATTTTCCAGCATCTGCAGTTCCTTCTTAAACGAACATTTATTGCCTGCCGCTACAACAGTTGTAGCTGCCAAACATTGCATTATTCTGATCTTTTTATCTTCAAAACTGACTGAGGTTTGAAGACTTAAAGAAAATAGTTTTTACATCGAATTTGACACCAACTGTCAATTGAATCGCCTGTTTGAAATATACCCATAATATTAAAACACTCTCACTCTGCTCATACCATTAGTATTTGCCTCGCAATTTTGCTCCAGCATTTTGTGTCTATCTTTGGTATAAACCAGCATCTGCAGTTCCTTGTTATTACATTTTGCTGATGTTTTATTTGGCCTCAGATAGAAAGGGCATCCAACTGAGCTACAAAAAGGTTCATCTTTTATTAATTCAATTGAATGCCTTACAAAGGTCATTGAGTGAATAAGGATTTTTTTTATTGACTATGTGGCCTTTTAAATTAAGTACCTAACGAGTGGCTTCTCAAACAGATGTGGAATCAGTGATGATCTGCTCTCATGTTTTGAGATTTATTTAGTATACAGCATGAAAAGACTCCTGCAAATGGCACTGGATCCACCTGGAGGAAGATTACCAGGTAGATTACCAGTAGTGTTGCGGTTCTATCTATTTATTATTTCTATTTAGATCTAGCATTGAGAAAACAATCAAGTATATGTCTGATATTAAACAATATCAGATCCTGAAACAAAAATTAACGTATTCGGCAAATTTAGTTGTTTTTTTAAACGTGGTGCTATGCATGTGTGCAAAACTCTACAGTGATCAGAATTAAAGCAGTCCGTGAAGGAAATAATCTGTGCCTTTTAGTGCATTACTCTCAAGTGATTCATGTCCAAAGTTGTGAAGTTTTAGCTCAGGCATCCAGTTTCAGAATGTATTCAAAGAACAATTACCATACGGCAAAGCATTCCATCTACGAAGCACATCCACTACCCTAAGTAGATTCACCATCTACAAGGCATTTAAGACAGCAGTGGAAAGAATCTTCTACACTTGCCGGGAAAAAGGATGTTCCAGCAAAACTCAAGAAACCTGAAACCTACAGAACAGCTCCCCAGCAACCATCAATGACCACAGTACATATACCATCCACAAATTGCACTAAAATTACACTAATAGTACATCTCAAGAAAGCCTCTACCATCAATAAGGGCAATGGTTCAATTACTTGGGAAAAGGGCACCATTTGCAGTTACATATCAAGCTAATTTACAAATATTTCACCATTCCACCACTCAGAATCTTTTCCCAGAGTGGAAGTGGCAGGACTAGAAGGCATAGATTTTAAGTAGAGTCGGGCGAGGTTTAAAGGATGTGTGTGGGGAAAGTTTTGTTTTTACAGAGTGGTGGGAGCCCGGAATAGGCTGGTGGTGGAGACAGATATGATATTGGCATTTAAGAGGCTTTTCAATAGCATATGCGGGATATGGAGGAATATTGATCCCCTGCAGGCAGGGATTAGTTTAACTTGGCAGGGGGTACACAAAAGGCTGGAGAAACTCAGCAGGTGCAGCAGCATCTAAGGAGCGAAGGAGATAGGCGACGTTTCGGGTCGAGACCCTTCTTCAGACTGGTCAGGGATCAGGGAAACGAGAGATATAGACGATGATGTGGAGAGATAAAGAACAATGAATGAAAGATATGCAAAAAAGTATCAATGATAAAGGGAACAAGCCATTGTAAGCTGTTTGTGGTGTGAAAATGAGAAGCTGGTGCTAGGGTGGGGGAGGGAGATAGAGAGAGAGGGAATGCCAGGGCCCGAGGGCTGAGGGAGAGGTGGGAAGGTGAGGAGACTGCAAGGGTTAACAGAATTGAGAAAATTCAATGTTCAAGCCCAAAGGATGCAGACTCCCCAAGCGGAATATGAGGTGCTGTTCCTCCAACTTGCGGTGTTGCTCACTCTGGCTGTGGAGGAGGCCCAGGATCGAGAGGTCGGATACGGAATGGGAGGGGGAGTTGAAGTGCTGAGCCACCGGGAGGTCGGGTTGGTTAATGCGGACCGAGCGGAGGTGTTCGGCGAAACGATCGCCAAGCCTCCGCTTGGTCTCACCGATATAGATCATCTGGCATCTGGAGCAGCGGATGCAGTAGATGAGGTTGGAGGAGGTGTTTAACTTGGCATCATGTTTGGCACGGACGTTGTGGGTCGAAGGGCCTGTTCCTTTGCTGTCGTACAGTTCTATATTCCAGACAAATCCAGGTTTTGGAACTCCCCATCCAACATTCCTTTAGGAATACCTACACCAGAAGAACTGTAAAGGAGGGATGAGCAATGAATGACTCAAACAAACCCAAACAAATAATTTAATAAAGTATGCTGGCAATTGCAAAAAACATCAATTATCTTTATGCTTTCAAGAGATGTTCATAAGACACAGCAGTTTTCTATTATAGAAAGCTTGTGATACGTTAGATTTGCTGTGAGAGACCAGAGACAAATTTTCTAAGTCTTCCATTCTTCACCTGGATCTAGATGGAAAGGATAAGTTTCAATCATGGTGTACAAACCATTGGAATAATTGAATTTGACTTTGTCTTTTCTTATCTGTGTTTATTTTTTACATTCCCAACCCAACTATGACACGTACTTTTAATAAAGAATGTTGAAGACATGTTTTAAAATGTTTTCCAGACTCGTTCAACATATCAAATCCCAACATTGACACATGATTTTTATATTAAATCTTTTTTTTCTCTGTCTGCTGAATTCTCAGATGAAAGGTATACATTTTTCAGCGAGGTTATAAAAATTCTCTTCAGGACATAAGAAATCTGCAGTTGGGCAGCAATAGCCTTGCTACCTTACAGTGCTAGAGACCTGGGTTTGATCCTGACTACAGGTGTTGTGTTGTCTGTACGGAGTTTGTACATTCTCCTTGTGATCGTGTGGGTTTTCTCTAGGTCCCTCGGTTTCGTCCCACACTCTAAAGATGTGCAGGCTTTTGTAGGTCCCATTGGCTTCTGTACATTGTCCCTAGTGTGTAGGATAATAACTAGTGAACAGGGTGATTGTAGGTTACGCCGTCTCAGTGGGCCGAAGGACCTGTTTCCACACTCGAAACTAAACTAAAAACGTAGTGGAAAAAACATTGAAGACTAACGAACTTGTTGCTATGGAGATGTCGGGGACAGTCCGTATTACAGTCTAGGAGGTACTGGACATCATAGGGTGTATGAAGACGATAAAGCTCCTGGACTGAATCAGATGTATCTGAAGACACTCTGGGAAACTACAGAATAAATTGCAGCAGCCCTGGCTGAGATATAAACCATCGTCAGGTTCCAGATGACTGGAGGGTGGCAAATCCCCTGTCACTAAGGAGAGCTGCGAGGAAAAGCCAGGAACCTATAGACCAGTGAGCCTAACATCTGTGGTAGGAGGTGAGTGACTGGAGAGGATTCTGGGAGACAAGATACGTATGCATTTGGATAGATAGAGTTGATTAGCCACGTGGTTTTGTATGTGGGAGATAGTGTCTTACGAATTTGAGTTTTTTGAAGAAGTGACCTAAAGGGATGAGAGGGCAAGGCTGTAGACGTTATCTATAGGGCTCCACATGGTAAGCTTCTCTGAAAGGTTAGATTCAATGGTTCAATTAAACTTTATTGTCATATGTACATAGGGAGAATGACGTGCTTTGTTTTATACAACCCAGCAAAATACAACCCCCACTCACGCTGGGTCACTTTTCCATCTCTGTACTGTACCTCTCTCCCAGCGGCGTGCGTCCCGTCAACGCCATTGGCTCGGGGCGGGTTCGGAGTCCACAATGGGTGAGCCAGGCCTACCAGTGGCCTCTGTCAGCGGTCCGCGGGGGGAGAGTCTTCCATCGGCAGTCCACAGCTACGAGCCGGGCCTACTTGCTGGGACACTCCAGGTACGCTGCTCGTATGGGATCTAGGGAGAGCTAGCTAACTGGACACAGGATTGGCTTTATGAAAGGAAAAGAAGGTGGTGGTGGTGGAAGAGCTAGAGGCCTGTTGATGATGTGCCTCTGGGGTTGGGGTTGGCCCCATTGATGTTTGTGGTTTGTATCAACAGTTTGGATGAGAATGTGCAAGGTATGATTAGCAAGTCTGCAGGTGAAATTGAAGTAGTATCATTGATCGTGAAGACAGTTATCAAAAGGTAGAGCAGGATAGAAGGATATAGACCATATGCAGGCAAATGGGACTAGCTTAGATGGGGTATGTTTCAGGGCATGGACAAGTCGGGTTAAAGGGCTTGTTTCCATGCTGTATGACTCCTTGATTCTAACCCCATGGTCCTTAACTTCAGACCAAAAATCCATCTACCTTTACAGATATGTTCAATAGCTCAGCCTTGACAGTTTTCACAAGTTGTAATCATTGTCTTGTTCCTGCCCACCTCCATTTTAATGAATAACCCTTTACCCTGAGGGTACCACACAGGAAAAATATTTTTGCTGCTTTCGCACTGCAAAGTCCCCTTGAATTGTATTTGTCAATTAGATCACCCCTGAACTGTAATCTATTTCGATCAATGTAGATAAGACTATTCCCTTTTCACAGATCTGTCTCCAAAGCAAGCACATCCATCCTGAAACAAGGTAATCTACGCGTGTCCACACTACTTCAGTTGCATCTCATTAGCTTAAATACACAGCTGTGCAGATGTTAACAATTTTAAAACTTCCTATTTCTGGATTCTTGTAACAAAGACTGACATTTCATTTGCCGTCCTAAACGTTTGCTAACAATACAACTTTCTTGTACAAGGACATCAAAAGTTACATGAACAACCAGCATTAATAGTTTCAAACTATTTAATATTTTACTTTTCTTCCTTCCAAAGTAAAGGGCCTGTCCCACTTTCACGACCTAATTCACGACCTCTGCCAAGTTTGTCCTTGACTCATACTCACAGCATGGTCGTGACAAGATTGTAGGAGGTCGTAGGAGGTCTTAGGTGGGTCGTAGCAGGTCGTGATGCTAGTCGTAGGTACTCGTGGTACCAAGTAGGTCGGGGCGTTTTTTCTAGCATGATGAAAAATATCGACGAGTAAAGAAGGTCGTGAATTAGGTCGTGAAAGTGGGACAGGCCCTTTAGTAATCAGATTTCCCCAAATTATGCTTGATCTACCATTTTAGTCAATCTGTCCATGTATCTTGGCAGACTCTTGGCATCCTCAACTTGTATCTCCACCGACAAGCGTTTCATGGCATCAGCACACATTAAGTATAAGTACGGTATACATTTAAGGACAGTATCTTTTGCTGTATTTGACACTGTAAGCAGAACACAAAAGAGCTTTTGGACACGGCACGGAGACAGCGATGGAATGTTGCAACATTGATAACACACATTCTTTCCACATTACAGCTCATCTGTCATGCCATTACTCATTTACTTGGCTTGTCTATATCGTCCTGCAATCTCTTTGCATCTTTTCCACAACCCACACAGCTACCTAGTTTAGGATCATTAGCAAACCTGGACTTCTTCCAGTTGGTCTCATCTTGATTCATTGACATAACTTATGAAAAGCTGGAGCCCCAGCACCAATCCCTGCAGCATAGCACTTGTCACAGTCTCTTGAACCCAAAATGGTCTGTTTGTTTCTGCTCTGTTTTTTGTCTTTGTTAGTCAAGCTCCAATACATGCCAGCAGAGGCCCTCCCCAGGTTCCTGTGAACCCAATAGTTCGAAGTCACAACTGCGGTCATGAACCAAGTTCCCAGACAGAAGATGCCTGCAGCTCCACAGCAGCCAGCAAATCCATCCCAGTCTCCCAATGCTAGTGTGCAGATCGACAATGTATAATTAGTCAAATGTACACAGTCCTTTAAAGCATACTCATACTTAATATATGCTGGTGAAATGAAACTAGGTGGAGGTACAAGTTGTGAACAAGAGTTTGCAAAGGTATATTGACAAGTTGAGCGAGCGTAGATAAAATGGCAGATAAAGAATAATATGGGGACAGCTGAATATTGACATTGGAAAGAAGAAATGTAAAATATATTTTAAATGGTTTGAAATTTTTTATGCTGTTGCACAGAAAACTTCTGGTATCCTGGTACAAAAAGTAATCATGTAGTGTTAGCAAAAAATGGCAACAAATGGAATGTGGGTCTTTATTACAACAGTAATATGTACACATTTGATATAAATCAGCTGTTTGTAACCTAGCGAGAATGTGTATGTTATCTCAATCCCTTTTCTAAATTTTGTTTAAAAGCCTTGTGTGTCAACTGATTGAAGGCTTTGTGAAAAATCTAATTTACCACAGACTAGTTCCCCCACTAGTTCCACCACTGGGTTAGCTCAATGTGACAACTTGGTCAGCATTGACAAGGTGAAAAGGGCATGTATAGCTACATAACTCATGTCTCCAATGACCCTTACCAACCTTTGACATCCAAGATGGCGCCAAAGATTGGTGACTTTGTGTGCTCTTCCCAGAGAAGGATCTACTACTATCAGATATAATTGCTCTACTTATAATTTTGAAATCTCTTTTCTATCTGCAAGTACCTCCATTTCTACATTTCCGAGGACATTTTCTTTAATATTCCTGCAGATCTGATAATCTCACAATCTCCAGGATTGTGGGCCTTGCCTGACCTGAACCAACCTGATCAGCAAGGTTTACTCTGACCACCAAAGCCTGTGGCTTACATACATCCGCCAAAACCTCAACGTTGCGCAGCTACCGACATGACTAGGCCAACAGGCCCAACCCAATGCAGCACCGATATTGAGGAGCTAGTAGCAATTAGACCATCGGGCCGAACCGAATGCATGCCCTGTATCGAGGAGACACCGACCTGATTCAACCTAGTGTGGGCCTTGACCTCCCGATGCCATATTCCTATGTTGAGGCATGGTAGGCCAAAGGCCCGACTACCAAAGCACCCAAAACCACGACCGACTCCAGGACCGCACTAACCGCAACCAGCTGCCTGATGGAGAGACCAACCCCACACTCCAGCTCCTGTGCCCAACCAGGAGCAGCTATCTTCTGAAGAAGCATGGGAAATGAGTTGGACTGCAGCAGAGACTGAAACGGCATGGTTTCAACTCCTCCTCCCCAGCACACAGTTGGCTAATGTACAAGCTGTTTAGAACAAACTGGATAAACTTAAGCTAGACTCACTTATGTTAGAGAACTGAGGAACTGCTGTGTGCTCTGTTTTACAGAGGCATGGCTCATCCCTGCCTCACAGAACTGTGCAATACAAGCCGAAGATTTCTCACTTCACCGGATGCCCCAAGGCCTTGTTTATAATAGCCGGGGATTTGAATCAGGCCAACCTCAAGAGCATGCTGCCAAAATACCATCAGCACATCTTTTGCCCAACCAAAGGTCCAAACTCCCTCAACCTCTACTATACGACTATTAAAACTATATTTAATGTTTTACAACCCATTTCCAGACCGCATTTTGGTAATTCTGCTTGTGCTTCCATTCCCTGCTTGCAAACAACAACTGAAGCAGAAGAAGCCAGTCCAGAAAGTCATGCAGTGCTGCCATGGTAACAGATGGGATCCTTTGCAAGTGCTTGGAGTCAGTGGACTGGTCCACATTCGGGACTCTTCAACTAATCGAGATGAATCTGCCACCGCTGTCACAGATTACATCAACAAGTGTGTAGAGGACTGTGTACCAAAGAAAATAATATGTCCATTCCCCAACCAGAAAACATGGATCAACTTCGAGGTCCATTCCCAGGTGCAGTTCAAGTCTGCAGCATTCAAGTCAAACCAAGGCAGCTTGAAGTCAATGGAAGGAAAGCTAGTTTGTGGGATAATTTGGTCTACATCCACAACTCTCTGCAATTTCTTGTGGTCTTGGATGGAGCTGAACCCAAACCAGGCTGCTTTGGAAAAGCTGCCAAAAGAGTGAAAGACATGCCTCACTACGGTTATTCCTTCTTCTCCCTGCTCCCATCCGGAAGAAGGTACAGAAGCTTGAAAGTGCACACCACCAGACTCAGAAACGGCTTCTTCCTCTCTTATCAGGCTTTTGAACCGTCCTTCTACAAACCAGGTTACTGTCCAATTCACTTCTAGCCCATTGTGAACATTGGACTTTGTCTTTGGAACTGGTGCGCTACAATCCTGAGAACTGCATTCTGTATGTTCCACTTTGCTGCATCTATTGTACTCTGGTTTGACTTGAATGTATTTATGTATAGTAGATCTGATCTATTTGGATAGTGTGCAAAATAAAAGCTTTTCACTGCACCTCAACACACGTGACAATAATCAATCTTCACCTTCCACAAATGCACCACTGAAAGCACACTATCAGCAAACATTACAGGTTGGTTTAGCAACAGCTGTGCCCAAGACTGCAAGAAATTACAGTAAATGTAGTCCAGCCCATCCAACAAAAGAGCCTTATTCCCCCCAACCCCCCCCCCCCCCCCAACTATCTGCACTTGACGCTGCTTCGGGAAAGCAGTCAAAATAATCAAGGATCATTTTCACTCCAGTCATTCCCACTACTCTCCTCTCCTGTCAGGCAGAAGATACAAAAGCTTGAAAGCACATATCACCAAATTTATAAACTGCCTCTTTCACGCCATTATTAGACTACCGACTGCTCCTCCCATAAACTAGAGTGCAGTCCCAATCTCTAATATAACACAATGCAGACCTTGCTCTTGTTTCTTATCTGCACATTCTCTGTAACTGTAACGCTGTGACACGATATTCTGCAATCTGCCATTTTTCTCTTTGCACCACCAGTTGCACTTATGTATGGCTTGATTGCAATCACTTATACTATGATGAAACCAGATAGCTCGTAAACAATTTTTCACTGTATCCTGGTACACGTGACAATAATAAACCAATATATCATAGATCGAAGAGCCTGTTCCTGTGCTGTACATTCTGTTCTAAGATATCTAAAATTAATTGTGTCACAATTTTTACAGATAGCTAACAGAAATAAATAGCATAATTTTCAACTAACAATTTAAATATTGAACAGAATGTAAAATAAGTTCTGGAAAGCACACTCAATATAAAAATGTACTGTCCCTTAACATCTTTTCGTTTGATTCCTCCCATTTCCTCCATATACAAGGCGTAGCTATGGGCACAAGCTAGATCTTTGTAGGGTACGTTGAACAATCTTTGTTTGAGGCATACCATGGCCCTATCCCCGACCTCTACCTCTGCTACATCGACGACTGCATTGGTGCTACCTCCTGCACCCAAACACAACTCACTGACTTCATCCATTTCACCACTAACTTCCATCCGGCACTCAAATACACCTGGACCATTTCCGACATTTCCCTACCATTTCTAGACCTCACTATCTCCACCGCAGGTGATAGACTACTGACCGACATCTACTATCAACCCACTGACTCCCATAGCTATCTGGACTACACTTCTTCCCACCCGGCTTCCTGTAAGGTCTCCATCCCCTACTCCAATTTCAGGTAGTCCCTGGATTTAAGAGAGAGTTGGATAGAGCTCTAGAGGCTAGTGGAGTCAAGGGATATGGGGAGAAGGCAGGCACGGGTTATTGATAGCGAACGATCAGCCATGATCACAATGAATGGCGATGCTGGCTCGAAGAGCCGAATGGCCTCCTCCTGCACCTATTTTCTATGTTTCTATGTTTCCCAATTCCTCCGACTACGCCGCATCTGCACCCAGCATGAGGTATTCCAAACCAGGGCATCGGAGATGTCCTCATTCTTCAGGGAACGGGGGTTCCCCTCTTCTACTATAGATGAGGTTCTCACCAGGGTCTCTTCTCTACCCTGTAACTCTGCTCTCACTCCCCATCCCCACATTCATAATAAGGGCAGAGTTCCCCTTGTCCTCACCTTCCACCCTACCAGCCGTCACATACAACAAATAATCCTCTGACATTTTCGCCACCTCCAACGGGATCCCACCAGTGGCCACATCTTCACCTTTCGGCTTTCCGCAGAGACCGCTCCCTCCGTAACTCCCTGGTCAATTCGCCCCTTCCCACCCAAAGCATTCCCTCTCCTGGAACTTTCCCTTGCAACCTCAGGAAATGCTACACTTGTCGTTTTAACCCCCCCCCCCCCCCCCCCCCCCCCCCCCCCCCCCCCCCCCCCCCCCCCCCCCCCCCCCCCCCCCCCCCCCCCCCCCCCCCCCCCCCCCGTTGACTCCATTCAAGGACCCAAGCAGTCTTTCCAGCTACAGCACAGGTTCACCTGCACCTCCTCCAACCTCATCTATTGCATCCGCTGCTCTAGGTGTCAGCTGCTCCACATCGGTGAGACCAAGCGTATGCTTGGCAATCGCTTCGCCTAACACCTCCGCTCGGTTCACAATAACCAACCTGATCTCCCGGTGGCTCAGCAGTTCAACACACCCTCCCATTCCGACCTTTCTGTCCTGCGCCTCGTCCATGGCCAGAGTGAGGCCCACCGTAAATTGGAGGAGCAGCACCTCATATTTCGCTTGGGCAGTTTACACCCCAGTGGTATGAACATTGACTTCTCCAATTTCAGGTAGTCCATGCTTTCTCCTCCCCTTCCCAGCTCTCCCTCAGCCCATTGTCTCCGCTTCCTTCCTTCTTCCCGCACCTCCCCCCCCACCCTCACATCAATCTGAAGAAGGGTCTCGACCCGAAACGTCACCTATTTCCTTTGCTCCATAGATGCTGCCTCACCCGCTGAGTTTCTCCAGCTCTTTTGTCTACCCTCAATATTAAAATAGTTGATTATCAAAGTTGTTAAAATCTACTATTTATCTAAATAAATATTTAAGGAAAAAGATTTTATTTACTTTAACACCAGAGAATTTGCAAATAAGTAATTATAACTTTCCACTCCATGAAAAGCACATTTGCACTGCATATTTTGCTTGGAATGTCTTTCAGAATATATTACAATCATTTTTATTGAACTTTTATGAAGTTCTTATCAGGTAACTCATTTCCTTTGATTACTGTGAAGATTGCAAAACCTAATTCTCTACAAAAAGCAAGAAATATCTTACAGGACTTTGCATGATTTCTTATTTAACTACAGCAGGAATGGACCATGACTTTAGCACTCAAACAAACCCTTAAGATCTGGCTCTAAAAAAAAACTTGACAAATATTTATGCAAAATCCAATGAGAAAATCTTTAAGTCATTATGGCACGGTGTACTGGTATAACAATATTATACAGTGGGGCCAGTATTCTAATCAACAGCTTTTACACAGTTTTCTGAAACATACAAGGACTGGCAACCACCATAAATATAGATAGAAAGTCTAGATTACAGCACTAGTAATTATGACTGGTCTTGCATGCTTTCCTGAGAAAAAAGAGCCTGTTTTCATGAGTTAGTTAATAAGTCATCTGTTGTATAAGTTTCTCCAACTAAAACAATGAATGGTTCAGTCTATCAGTACTGTAAAATTGGTGGCTGCAATCCCACTTGTTCAAGTAGCATCATTTCTTTCAGCAGATGTCAAATACAGGGAAACTACATGGAATCAACACGTTTTTTTTAAATCACACAGTCATTATCAAATTATTTGATGGTGATTTTATGCAAATATAACACTTGTAGGTGGAACACAAATGCAACACCAATATTAGCAGAAGATACATTCAATGAAGGAAAGGCGTCCTTATATGGCATCTTCCAGCTTCTGAAGTGCTGCTTCTTTCAGAAGAAGCTTAAGAAAGAAAAGTCAGTGGAAAATGATGTGAGAAAGGAAAATTATGAATTAAACCGACAGATGTTCAGCAGCTCGAAATCACGTCCTTAATGAATATAAAGGAAATACTGCAAGTGCTGGAAATCTAAAAAAGACAGATAATGATGGACATACTCGTCAGGCTGCATCTGTGGGAAGAGAAGTCAGACAAAGACCCTTCAACAGAACTGGGAAGGACACTGTGACAATATCCAATGTAATTTATGCATGAGATCTACTCATTCTCGCACATGCCAGACTCGTGCATATAACTATGTAAATCAGTCAGTGACCTTTAACTTGGAAATAAATCATTCTTGCTTTTGATCCCAACACAAGTGTTTGTTGAGCCATCTTTCTCTCTCCAATATGTGTTAGTTTTACCTATATCGTAAGCAGCCACATATCAAAACATGGTGGCAGAGATGAAAGTGAAGATTTGTGGATCAAATGGACGCTATGATGATTAGCAAAAATGCTTTGAAAAGCTTTCAGGGATCAGTGTTTCAACGCTCAGCGACCGGACTAGCTGCATGCATGTGTGGAACAGTATGCAGGTTAATGCGCACACAAGGTTGTAAATCAGTGCTGTGGGGGTCGAGGGTTGAAACGACGTGCTGTGTGAGACTGCTTAAAGATAGCACACGCTGTATAGAAACACGAAAAAAAAAATTTGAGTTTTGTTTTGAAAATATTTTCGATAGTAGTAGAAAATATTACGAGAATGTTCTGCAAATTATGCAGTCGCGCTTTGTGCTTATAGCTAAACGATACATAAGCTATTAAGAGCGAGGGGATACGCTGATATTTCAAAATGGTGCAGGCCAGTCCAGCTTTCCACATGGCTCCACCATCCATTCTAAAACTCAAAGAGAACCGGGTGGAAGAGTGGAAAATTTTTAAACAAATGTACCAAAATTATGCAGAAATAACAGAAATGGATAGAACGAGAAATAGTTTCAAAAAGCAGTATTCCTGCATACTGTTGGACCAGAAGGACTGCGAATCTTCAATACCCTGACGTTCGAAACAGTAGCAGATGGGACAGATGTGAAAGTCATCATCGACAAGATCTCTACCATCATCATAGGAGAGACGAATGAAACGTATGAAAGATTCATTTTCGATAAACGAGACCAGAAACCAGGGGAAAGCATTGAATCGTATGTTGCAGAGCTGAAGGAGCTTGCTAAGACATGCAACTTCTGCGATTGCCTGAAAGAAAGCCTCATTCAAGATCGCATCGTCATTGGTATTGCAGACCAGTCAACTAGGAAGACACTCCTTCAGAAGAGGAATCTGACACTGCAGGGGTCTGTGGACATATGTAGATCCTCGGAGGTAACAGCGACAAGAATGCAGGTCATCGGCGAACAGCCGACAATACACAAGGTGGAACGAATCAAACCAAGGGAAAAGAAGGTTGATTTTCCTTCGCAGGGGAAGAATCAGGGACCAGTCAAGTGCAAGTTCTGTGCGAGGACGCACAAGCGCAGGAGGAAGGAATGCCCAGCGTATGGGAAGGACTGCAACAGATGCGGACGACAAAACCACTTTGCCTGCTGATGCAAGCAGAAGATGGAGAGCACGCAGAAACGGGGTCTGCACAAGGTCGTAGAGACATCTGACACAACGTCCATTTCCGACACAGAGTCTGTGAGTTGCACTGAGGTCAATGCAACCAGAAACAATTCCTCTTCAGGCCAATTCGCTGAGATGCAGGTCGGCACAGAAGCCACCAAGTTTCAGATTGACTCTGGTGCCAGTGTTAATGTGATTCCCAAGGATCTTGTACCCAACAAAGAGAAAGTCGTCTTAAAGATGTACAACGGATCCAACCTGCTGGCGGAAGGTAGGACGAAAGTCATACTCCGGAACAAGATTCACAACTAGAAGTACCGTGTTCACTTCATAGTGGGAGAGGAAGGCTGGCTCACACCACTCCTGAGCGACAGAGCTGCACAACAGATGAAACTCATCATGGTTCACTGTGAGAATTTCAAGAGCCTGAATGCTGTTGGCGAGGCTGACTCATTACTCAAGAGCTACAAAGATGTCTTTGACGACGAAAGACCTGGGAGACTTCCAGGTAAGGTGAAGTTGGTAACGCAGAAGGAGGATGTGACCTATCACAGTGTTCTGCAAAGCCGGTACCTGTAGCCATGAAGGAGAAGGTCAAGAATGGTCTCATGAAGCTGGTCGAGCAGGACATCTTGACTCAATTCGAAGAACCAACTGAGTGGTGTAGCAGGCTGGTTGTTATGGAGAAAAATGACAAATTCCTGAAAAGGGAGATCCACAGACTACCAGTCATAGAGGACGTACTCCCTGAGCTGTCTAAGGCGAAGATTTTCTCCAAATCCGATCTGAAATCAGGATACTTCCACTGCGAACTAGATGAGTGGAGCAGTTTCCTAACAACCATGAACACCCCTTTTGGGAGATATCGCTGGAAGAGGTTGCCATTTGGACTGAAGGTAAGTGCAGAGATCTTCCAGAAGAAGCTGCAACAAGCCCTAGAAGGATTAGAGGTAGTAGAATGTGTTGCAGACGACATCCTATTCGGAGTAGGAGACAGAAAGGAATCACAATGCTTGACTACAAGGACTTCTTCAGCGATGCAGAGACAAAGGCATCAAGCTGAACAGGAAGAAGTCGGTAGTGAAAACTACTTCTCACATTTCTAAGACATGTGGTTACAAATCGTGGCCTGAAACCGGATCCGAAGAAGATCCAGGCTATCCTAGAGATGCCCAACCCAACCAATCCAACAGAAATCCAAAGATTACAAGGCAGTGTAAACTACTTGGCAAGATTCCTGCCACTGTTGTCAGACACATCCGAGCCTTTGAGGAGATTGACCCACAAGGATGCAGAGTGGGAATGGTCATCAGAACATGACACGGCAATGTCAAAGATTAAGGAGCTGTAGACAACGGCACCTATTCTGGCGTACTACACATCAGATGAACAGCTGACCATACAATGTGATGCAAGCAAGGCAGGTCTAGGTGCAACACTTATGCAGAAAGGACAACCACTGTCCCATGTGACTCGAGCATTGACGCCAACCGAGCAGATTGAGAAGGAGGCACCAGCAATAGTGTTTGCCCTCGAGCGCTTTCATCAGTACACCTACGGACAGAGAGTGATCATTGAGAATGACCACAAGCCATTGGAAGTTATCGTCAAAAAGCCTCTGCATAGAGCACCAAGACGTCTTCAGGGCATGATGATGAGGATGCTACACTATGACATCAAGATCAAATGTGTAAAGGGAAAAGACATGCATCTAGCAGTTATGCTCTCGCGAGCATACCTCACGGACACCAGAGGATGAACCCGCAGACGTGCTAGAGAATGCATTTTCTGGCCCGGAATGAACTCCGATGTGAAGCAGTTCATTTCAAACTGTGAAGCTTGCAGGACGTACGAACACCAGAATCAGAAATAAACTCTGATGCCCCATGACCTCCCAGATCGCCCATTGGAGAAAGTGGGAACCGATCTGTTCAAACTTGCGGGAAAGCATTATTTAATTACAGTTGACTATCTATCTAATTTCTGGACAGACTGAAACTCAAGAACCACTTCACAAGATACGGAATTCCCAGCACAGTGGTAAGCGACAACGGGACACAGTTCTCATCAGAGGAGTTCGCCAAATTTGCCAAGAAATGGGAATTTGACCACTACACAATTTCTCCAAGACATAGTCAAGCTAACGGTAAGGTGGAATCGGCAGTCAAGGCAGCTAAGCGAGTACTGAAGAAAACCACTCACTCCAAGACAGATGACCATACTGGAATTGTGCAACACCCCTGCGCAAGCAGTGAACAGTAGTCCTGTACAAAGACCACATGGAAGGAGAACAAGGACGACACTTCCAGCTACATCAAACCTCCTCAAGATACTAACAGAAGAGAGGAAAAAGATGAAGGATTTGCAAGGAAAACAGTCAAAGATCTACAACCAACATGCCAAGGCTCTGCCAATCCTGGAAGAAGGTGATGTCGTAAGACTCAAACCCTATAAACTAGGAGATACCAGATGGCAGACAGCAAAAGTTCAGAAACGATTGGATGAGAGATCATACGAAGTCGAGACCGAGTCAAGACTTCTAATCCGACGCAATCGTGCGGATCTGAAGAAGACCGGAGAACTACCCCCACACATAACTCCAGAGAAACCACCAAACGCAGAGAAGACTGAGAAACCTTTGCAACCTCAGCTGACACAGGAAAAACCAACACAACATGCATCACCAGAAAAAGATGCAACTCGTGAAACTCAGAGCACAGAGAAAACTGGACAAAAACAAAGCGACACAAGAGAAGAAATTAGAAGTGATGCACAGAATGTACACGCTGAAAAGAAAGACACTTCTGAAAGAAACACCATCACAAAGACTAGGGCAGGAAGATTTTCAGACTGCCGGAAAGATACGGCGAGTATGTCAAGCAGTAAGGTGTTTTGTTGTGGTGTACCAACATGCTTGTGAGAAGAAAGTATGTGAACATTATTTTGTGTTATTGAAACAAGTCACAAGTGTGGCTATGGTTGAAATTGTGAAATAAGACAGAACAGTTGTTTTATTCAATTAAGTTAAACCATATTACTATGGTGTAATATTATGAAACATGTTTAGGTTTGCTTTGTTTTGGATCGTTGGAAATGTAATCCCAAAATGTCAAAAAGGAAAGGATGTGGCAATATCCATGTAATTTATGCATACGAGCTGTACTCATTCTCGCACATGCTCAGACTTGTGCATATAATTATGTAAATCAGCCAGTGACCTTTAACTTGGAAATAAATCATTCCTGCTTTTGATCCCAACACGAGTGTATGTGGAGCCATCTTTCTCCGCCTAATATGTTCTGGTTTTACCTATATCGTAGGCAGACACATATCAAAACAGACACAAAAGAAGCTTGTTAAGATGAGGCATGGTGAGAGAGGGAGGTTATCTGTTAGGATAAAACCGGGATGACCGTGGGAATAAGCTGTAAACAAGGTTTATATAGTCAATGAATGAATGGGAATAGTTATAGAGTGAGAACACTTGTCAAAAGAATGCAAGTTTCAAAATGCAGAACAGGTAAACACGCCTGGCAGCTACTCCACCTCTACAGAAAAAAAAGGAAACGAAAATGGGTAAAAAAACGCAGTTGGGACACTGTCACAGATGGATAACAGACACATCAAGATGCCTTCAATTGTAGAATTCAATTGTAGAGTCCAGAAGTCCAGAAGAAAAAAAATAAATTCTCAAGCTTGCATTGAACCTCATTTTAACGGTACAGGAGGCCACATAAAGGTCTGAGTAGGAATGGGATGGAGAATTAAAGTGGCTCTGCACAAGATTGAGGAACAGCACTTAATCTTCCTCCGAGACACATTGCTGCCTTTTGGACACAATAATGAATTATATATCGTGCATCCCTGGAGGAGTTTCGGGAACTAAGGAGTAAACTGAAAAAGTAGATCAGAAGGGCAAAAAGGGACCAGGAGATGGCTCTGGCAGGTAGCATTAAGGACAATTATATAAATGCATAAGGCAGAAAAGGGTAATTAGAGAGAGAGTGGGACCTCTCAGGAATCAAAGCGGAGTGGAGGCCACAGGAGTTGGGCAAGGTCTTCAATGAGTATTTCTCCACTGTATTTACAGAGGAGAAAGACAGTAGGATGGAGGAACTTGGAGCAGTCAATGGAAATGTCTTGGGAGCAGTCAGTGTTACCGTCAAAGAAGTACTGAAGGTACTATCGTGTATGAAGGTAGACAAATCTCCAGGGACTGATCAGATATATCCAAGGATATTGTGGGAAACCAGAGAGGAAATTGCGGGATCTCTGGTTGAAGATCTCTGGTCTCGTAAGTTGTCCTTAAATGCAGGAGAGGTGCCAGAAGACTGGAGGGTGGCAAATATGCCTCTTTTCAAGAAGGGCTGCAGGGAAAATGCTGGGAACTAGAGGCCGGTGAGCTTTACATCTGTAGTTGGGAAGTTACTAGAGAGTATTCTGAGGGATAGGTTATACAGGCATTTGGACGGGCAAGGGCTGATTAGGGATAGTCAGCATGGTTTTGTACATGGGAGGTCATGTTGCACAAATCTGATTGAGTTTTTTGAAGATGTGACCAAAAAGGTTGATGAGGTTGTATACATGGATTTCAGCAAGGCATTTGATAAGGTAGGCTGCTCTTGAAGGTTAAATCGCATGGGCTCCAAGGAGAGATAGCTCAATGGATAGCAAATTGGCTCCATGGAAGGAAATAGAGAGTGATGGTGGAAGGTTGGTTCTCAGACTGGAGGCCTGTGACTAGTGGTGTGTCTCAGGGTTCAGTGCTGGGCCTGTTAATGTTTGTCATCTACATCAATGATTTGGATGAGAATATACAGGGCAAGATTAGCAAGTTTGCTGATGATACAAAAGTGGGTGGTTTTGCAGATAATGAAAGATTGCAGCAGGATCTGGATCGATTGGCCAGGTGGGCTGAGAAATGGTTGATGGAATTTAATACAGAGAAATGTGAGGTGTTGCATTTTGAAACGTCTAACAAGGGCAGGATCTTCACAGTGAGTGGTAGGCCTCTAGAGAGTGTTGCAGAGCAGAGGGATCTAGGAGTACAGGTGCATGGTTCCTTGTAGGTCGAGTCGCAGGTAGATAAGATGGTCAAAAAGGCTTTTGGTACGCTGGCCTTCATCAGTCAGAGTATAGAATATAAAAGTTGGGAAGTCATGTTGTATAAGACGTTGGTGTGACCGCATTTAGAATATTGTGTTCAGTTCTGGGTGCCATGTTATAGGAAAGATAATGTCAAACTTGAAAGGGTTCGGAGAAGATTTACGAGAATGTTGCCAGGACTAGGTCTGAGCTATAGGGAGAGGTTGAGTCGGCTGGGTCTCTGTTCCTTGGAGCGCAGGAGGATGAGGATGATCTTATAGAGGTGTACAAAATCATGAGAGGAATATATCGAGTAGACGCACAGAGTCTCTTGCCCAGAGTAGGGGAATTGAGGACTGGAGGACATAGATTCAAGGTGAAGGAGAAAAGAGTTAATAGGAATCAGAGGAGTAACTTTTTCACACAAAGGGTGATGGGTATATGGAACAAGCTGCTGGATGAGGTCGTTGAGGCTGGAACTATCCCAATATTTAAGAAACAGTTAGACAGGTACATGGATAGGACAGGTTTGGAGGGATTTAGATCAAGCGCAGGCAGGTGGAACTAGTGTAGCTGGGACATGTTGAGCCGAAGGGTCTGCTTCCACACTGTATCCCTCGATGACTCTATGAGAACTTTGGGTAACTTGACTTCTGTGTCTGTATCAGTCGTCCGTTGTGATACGAGTTACAAACAATGAGACTTAGCAAGATGACTTTGACACTAGTACAATGACTTGAGTGGGGTAAGGAAGAAGAGAGAGGGAATGCCGGGGTTTCACAAAGTTAGAGAAATGAATATTTCATTCCACAAGGTTGTAAGCTGCTGAAGGGAAATATGAGATGCTGTTCCTCCAATCTGCGTTTAGCCTCACTCTGACAATGGAGGAGGCATAGAACAGAAAGGTCAGTGTGAGAATGGGAAGGAGAATTAAGTTTTTATCAACCGGGAGATCAGGTAGGTTCAGGCGGACTGAGTGAAGTTCAGTGGAACGATTGACCAGACTACATTTGGTAATGTACTGTATAAGAGTCCACATCTTGAACAACGTATAAAGTAGATGAAGTTGAAGTAGGTGCAAGTGAACTTCTGCCTAACCTGAAAGAACTGTCGGGGTCCCTGGACAGAGTCGAGGGAGGAGGTGTAGGGACAGGTGTTGCATCTCCTGCGATTGCAGGGAAAGATACCTGCGGAGGGGGTGGTTTGGGTGGGAAGGGATGAGTTAACCAGGAAGTTGCAGAGGGAACAGTCTCTGCAGAAGGCAGAAAAGGGTGGAGATGGGAAGATGTATTTAGTGGATCCCGCTGGAGGTGGCAAAAATGTTGGAGGATTATGTGTTGTATGCGATGGCTGATGGGTTGAAAGGCAAGGACTAGGGGTACTTTGTCTCTGTTGCCACTAGGGGGAGGGGGAGCAAGGGCAAAGCTGTGGATACTGAGGAGACACGAGTGAGGGCCTCATCTATGATGGAAGAGGGGAATCCCCGTTCCCTAAAGAATGAGGACATCTCAGATATCCTAGTATGGAACACCTCATCATGGACGCAGATGCGGAGAAGACGGAAGAATTGGGAGTAGGGGATAAAGTCTTTGCACGAAGCATGAAGTGGGAAGAAGTGTTACCTACACTTCTTCCCACCCTACCTTGTGTACACTTCTTCTCACCCTGCTTCGTCACACTTCTTCCCACTTGTGCAACAATGTTCTGTTAAACAGTATAACATACAGCCTTAAATATTTTTAGCTTGCAGCAACAAAAATAAACTTAGTGATTAAAATGACCTTAATTTTTGAATATCCTGCAGTGAAACATAAATTGTTATTGCAAGTCTGAAACTCTCTAGCCCCTAAACCACTTTCCCCCAATTGTCTCGTTAATGCGATTTTCCATAAGACAACATTTTCTAGGAACACAACTATTGTGTTAAGCAGTACCTGTACATATAACCTTCATAAAAATAGACCAGGATTTTGCAAAAAACATGGCTATGCAATATCCGATTCAGTACAGACCATCCCCTTTTCAAAAATGTACACCACTTTGGGGAGAGGAGATTATCTCTCAGGGAAATGCAGCAAAATCAAGTTTGTAGAACCACCCTGTTAAAACATCTAGGCAAGTGATAGTATTAGGAAACGCAGTAGTGGGGGGAACAGATTGACATTTCTGTGGCCAAGCACAAGACTCCCAGATGATGTTACCTCCATTGTACCAGGATGAGAACCATCTCAGTGTGTTCTCAAAGGAGCAGATAATCAGTCAGAAGCTGCGTTACACTTTGGAACTAACTACAGAAGTAGAAAGAGGAATGAAGGAAGATACGTAATCTTATTCCTTTATTCATAGTAGTAGCAGGGATAAACCAAGTAACTACAGGCCATAGTCTTAAATCAGTGGAAATCAGATGAACAAGATTTATCAACACCTTAGGAAGATAGGAATTGATTATAGATAACATGGTTTGCAGGAAATCCGTTCTCATTAATTTGACTTTTTGTTAAAATAAGGTAACTAAACATATTGATGGGAGGAGTGCAGTAGATGTCGTTTACATAGACTTTAGTAAGGCCTCCGACAATGTCCTGCATTAAAGGCTGATCCAAAAGACCAACGGCCATGGGATCCAGGACAAGTTGGCAAAATGCATCCAAAATTGGTTTACTAATAGGAGAGTCATGGTGGAGAGTTGTTCTTATGACTGGGAATTTGTGATGTCAGTCACCAAGGGTCGGTGCTAGATTCTTTGATATTTGTGATATACATTAACAATTTAGATGTGAATATATGATTAATATATTTGCAGATGACACAGAAATTAGTGTTGTACATAGCTTTTTTGTTGTATTTCCCCCCACCCCCCCTATTCCCCCCCACCCAATGGGAGTAAGGGCATGCCCATCCCAATCTAGCAGAGATGGCAACTCCTGCATTCTATTGTCTACATTTTTTTCTTGATGTTTTCACTCTTCAACTGCTCCCATTCACTCATTGTGAAGGTAACCTTGTTTACAGCTTATTTCCATGGTAACCCCAGTTTTATTTTATCAGAAACTTCTCCCACCCCCTTGTGTTTCCTGCAGTTTAATAAGCTTATTTTGTGCCCTTTCTGGTTCTGGTGAAGAGTCGATGACAACATCTCCTCAGTTTTCCTTCCCACAGTTGCAGCCTGACTTGCTGAATATAAACCAGCATTTTCTGTGTTTATTTTAGATTTCCAGCATCTGCAGATCAACAAGGAGAATTAAATATGGTTGTCACATGCACACACAGCAGCTTGGACCTGAGGAAATGCAAATGGAATAAGAAAATGGAAGGATGGATTGAAGTAAAAATATGATGATCTAGCTACATGAATCATCAAATGAAATTCACATATTAATCGCCAAATTATGTGTAGTGAGGATATAAAGATATTCAAGGGCATTATCAAGATAGTGGGTTTTCTTTACGTTTGGTTTAAGATGAACTAAAGGAAATGCTATGGGGATTGGTAAACAGTGATGCACATTAGCACATAAAGCATCCAGAACAGATTCATAACAGATGTTTATTCAGTTAAAGGAAAACATTTGCTTGCCTAAATAAATGCATATTAAGTGTACATGAATGCACATTAAATGTTTTATAAAATAAGACTGCTTTGGAGGCAATTATTTATTTATTGAACCTATGCCAGATTTTAGTTGGAACTCTACAATTAATCCCACTTTCCCCACAACATTGTAAAATGTTCCTTCAAGTCCACGTGCAATTCTCTTTCGATCATCAGAACTAAGTCTGATTCTTTCAACCAGATTGCATTCTAAATAGCGACAACCCACTGCATAAAAGCAGTTTCATGCTATCTCTTTTGCTGATAAATTTAAATCAACATCCTTTTGGTTATCACTTTTGCCACTGGAAACAATGATTATGTTTCTCAATATCATTTGTGACAACTCTTCCAAATCTCCACTTCTACTTTTTTCTCCACTTTATCCACATATCCAAAATTCCCTCATCACTGCTCCTACTGGAATAAATCACTTCCGCACCAAGTTCATGGCCATAACATTCCTTCTAGATCTGAACACCACACTCTGCTGAACTTGTACGTATATCTTTGACAGCTGCATATCTCAACCTGTCCCATCATCTTCAGACATTTGTAATTAATTAATAATTTGTATAAATTACACCTCCAAAACATTTTTTAAATCGTATAATTGACTTTGCATTGTCTCTTCTCAATCTTTTTACCAGCATTTGCGATCCCTGAACTTTGCTGACCCTCTCTTACTATCTCTCAGTATCCTTAAAGTGCCCAGCCAAGGCCTAGTACCAAGAAGGCCTCAAATGGCACAGTGGAGAGACCCCACTCTGTAAAGACAAGTCAAGAAGTTAAATATAAACCTAAGTAAGGTGGCTGATTCTTTGGCTCCAAGTTCTATAGGTAAAGTTTTCCTTGTGCATCATTTGAGTGTATAGGCCAACATAAGAACAAAGAGGAATCCTATCCTATATCCATACTATTGTCATTGAGTAAAAGTAAAAATAAAAGTCACTTTTAAGCTGATAAAACTGACTTTCTATCATGGGATTAAAGCGCAATGCCAGAAGTTGCATAAAAAGCAAGAACTCATACAAAGAACCTTAAATGGTGGATTTACAAAATAAAAATAAAAAAATAAATTTGGAAAGCCATCCATTGAGATGGAAAAATTGAGATATGTGAACCGAGCTGCTTAAACATGTGAAAAACTAGGACCACAGTTCTAAGAGCTGTGAAGTTAACAGATTGACAAACAGCAGATACAAGGAAGCATTATTTCTTGCCATGGATTAATTTGGATTTGTGCTGACACCTTTGATTCACCATATTGTGATTACTAACTTCAGGTATGCTACCATGGAAGTCACTGAAAGACCCTCTACTATGACGACTACAATGGAGGGAGAGCTACCTTACTTTGATATCAACTGGAAAGAAGTGGCTACTAGCAGTTAAAAAGATAGAAACTATTCAACTGCCCTTAGTTAAAATTTTGCTATGACTTTACGAAGGCTATAGGGTGGCCTGTCAACATTAAGTCGTCTCCTCTGTTGAAGCAGTAGAGGCATTTAAAACATTCCTGCTCAGATTGCTAAAATTTTGAACAGCGCGTTTTCCAGGAATGAAAGAGTTTGGGGTTTAAGATGAATCAATAGCATAAACAACCAACAATCCTGTCAAGGTCATAAAAATGTTAAGGATGGAATGGAAACAGTCAGGATTAATTTATTTGATATATGACAGGATTAATTTGTTTTAGTATTTTGCTCAATTGCCATTACTGGATCACAGATTAATTAGTACTGGCAGCTCTTCCCATTCAATAGTCAATAAAAAGGTTGGCTTGTCAATAAACAGGATGTGTACGTCTCCATTGGGATTATTAAGTCTAAGAGTTTCACTCTATTGTTAAGAAATCTGATAAAAACAGTTTCCCATCATTGGTTAGAAAGGAAATGAAGTGACTGGCACAAAATAGGCAATTAAACATTCCTCCATCTATCTGTATATATTTTTTAAATCACCTACCCACTCACCATCATTTCTTACACATTGACTGAGAACATAAATTTAAAGTATATCATTAAACTTCATCAACAAACCACAATTTCATATTTTCCACCTAATTATCAAGGTTGAACTAGAACGGCTTTGTTTCTGCATGACTCAACAAGAATTTCTGCAAGATAACGTTCTTGCATGGTGTTGTAAATGTTACGTGCAACAGTTGAATAACAGACATGTTCAAAGGCAAAAGTCTCCAATTAGAATCAGGATAACCAACTCCACTTACGATTCATCATCAGCATTCCGAGAGGACTTTGTGATCAGAAAGTCAGCTCACCATTAATATGGCAGGTATATGAACAGATCAGGAACTGAACACTCATTGTTCCATCACCTTAAGGTACATCAAAGCATGACTGTATACTCTACACTTGTTGACTGGAACACACCCGCACAGAACACTGGGGACCCTAAAATCACCATCACCTCCTCAAAGTTCAGTTCGGTTTTAGTTTATTGTCACATGTACTGAGAGAGAGTGAAAAGCATTTGTTGCGTACTAGCCAGTCAGCAGAAAGACAATACATGATTACAATTGAGCCATTCACAGTGTGACGATACATGATAAGGGAATACGTTTAGTGCAAGATAAAGTCAGTAAAGTCCAATCAAAGATAGTCCGATGGTCACCAATGAGGTAGATAGTAGTTCAGCACTGCTTGTTAGTTGCGGTAGGATGGTTCAGTTGCCTGATAACAGCTGGGAAGAAACTGTCTCTGAATCTGGAGGAGTGCGTTTGCACACTTCTTTACCTTTTGCCCAATGGGAGAAGGGAGGAGGGAGTGGCCAGGGTGCGACTCATCCTTGATTATGCTGCTGACCTTGCCGAGACAGCGCGAGGTACAAATGGAGTCAATGGAAAGGAGGGTTGTTTGTGTGATGGGGTCTGTTGGTCAGGAAGTTGAGGATTCAGTTCCAAAAGTGAAAAGGGGATGGAGGAGGGCAATTCTGGCCTTTTTAGCCAAGCCCCCGTACCATAAATAAAAGGCTAAGTGTTGCCAAGCAAACTTACTGCGGACTCAAAACATTGCATTCTTTCCATAACAAGATGAAAAACATCCTTAAAAATGGATACAACTGAAGATTTAGGTGTTGATATCATGTCTTACGATGCTGCATCAATGGAATTATTCGCAATCTAACAAATAACATTAAATCTTATCATCTCTGCTAAAATAGTACGCCGATAAATAACATTAACATATCAACAAATCTGATGATGAGCAGAATATCAGCAACTTACTTACTAATGCATTGATGGTTAAAAAAAAAATTTATAAAGAAATAAGAACTCGCATCAAACATAGAGAAAAGGTCTCAAATCAATGGGATAGATAATTAGGATCTTTAGTCCCTATAGATTTTGTAAAATCAATGTGCCAGTAAAGTTACATTGATTTGCTGGCTGTTCTCATTAAACTGACATTATTTTCACCTTAATCCATGGGCAAAATAGAGAAGATACTGGAACGGATTTGCCAGGGATCGACTTCAGAGCTCCAACCATGGGTGCTTGCGGACTTAACATCACGGAGCTCTCAGTCTCTGATCAGAAACCGACTTTTGGAACTCTAAGCCGCAGGAGCTTAGACCGCCCCGACGCGGAGATTTCGATTGCCCCGGCGCAGGAGCTTTGAACACCCCGACGGCGGGAGAATAAAGAGGAAGAAGATAGGACTTTTTTACCTTCCATCACAGTGAAGAATGTGGGGAATCCGCTGTGGTGGACGTTTATGTTAACTTTTATGTAGTTGTGTGTCTTGCTGCTTTTTTTTTCACATGGCTGTATGGTAATTTGCATATCACTTTACCTTAATTGGTACGTGTGACAATAAAGGACCTTTGAAATCTTTGAAATAGAGATGTGCTGAGAATGTTCAAGCAGCATTGTGGAGGGAGCCCTAGTACTACATACTATACATCAATATAACAGAGGAACAGGCCCTTCAACCACAATATCTGCGCAGTACATGATGCCAAGTTGAACTAATCTCCTTTGCCTCAATGTTATATTCCTCCGTTCCCTACATATTTTACGTGCCCATCTAAAAGCATCTTAAACACCACTATCGTATCTGCATTCATCACCACCCCGAGCAGCATGTTACAGGCAGCCACCACTCTGTGTAAAAAAACATGCCCCACTCATATCCTTTAAACTTTCCCCCTATGCCCTTAAAGGTTTGACATTTACAACCTAGGAAAAGTTCTAACCGTCTACATGATTCTCATAATTTCATATACTTCTATCAGGTCTCTCCTCAGCCTGAATCCAAAGTACCAAGTCACCATGGATCTTTGCATTGTAATCTTCTGGATCAGCCGACTATGAGGAACTTTATCAAATGCATGAACAAAAACAACACTGCCCTACTCTCGTGAATCACCTTCAACAAATCCAAACAAATCCAAATCCAAACAAATCCAAACAAAAAAAAACTTGTGGTTCAGAGAAAGCCATCCTGACTGTCCATAATTATCCTATTCTCTTCCAAATGCGAGTTAATCCTATCCCATTGCTTTCTTACCATTGACGTGAAGCTCACTAGCATACAAATTCTTGGATTATATGCACCCCTTCTTAAACAAAGGAACAATATTAGCTACTCTCCAGTCCTCTGGGAGAAATTAAGATTGTGCATCCTGGCTTTCACTGCCTAACCGTGCCGGATTTACCTACAAGCTTGGTAGGCTGAAGCCTAGGGCCTCAAAATCTAGGGGGCCTCTGGCCAAGGGGTATAATATTTTTGACACTGTCATAAGCCTTTCTTACATATGCTGTCACAACGTACTGTAGTCTCTAAACAACCCTTCAGTAATTTTCCTTGCCCTCCATTTCAGAATAATACTGTTTTAAGCCGATAACTCTACACTAGCACTGGCAATTAATAAAGTTGCACATCGGTGTCAATCTGATGGCACCGGGGTCCGGCAAACTTTCACACGTGCTCCAGTAAGCAGCGATGGCGGGTGCAGGTAACATCTTTGGATACTTGCAAGCTTCAAAACTCAAAACCCAGGGGTAAGTCGGAAAGTGCAAAGATATTTGCACTTTCCTACTTACCCCCACCCTCCCGTCTCCACCGGTGGGAGGGTGGGGGTCATTTTCCCACACAAGCCATAGGTGACTGGGCAATCTGAACCCAAGCACCAAGTTGTAAGCGGCCGAAGGTACGCATCCCTCGGGACAGCTCCACTCTCCCACAGCCACCCTCTGCCTCGTCTCTGCCATGCGGCCGCACTGTGACGGGCTGTAAGTCGAGTGGAGCGAAGGTGTGGGACAATGTTCATCTCTCCACAGTGGTGTGATGGAAGCGGAGGTCTGGACCAATCGCTGACAAGTCCCGCCCCCCGGCAACGTCATGTCCGTTATTTGACTTTTCTGTTGAGCGGCATTCAGTTCGTTGGCTTGTAGGCGACGCTGCCTTTCGGGTAGGTGGCGTTTCGGCAGAGGAGCCATTCGGTAACTTTGCTTTTAGGCGACGCAGCCTTTTGGTTAGTTTGCATTTAGGTGTCCCACCCTTTCGGTTAGTTGGCGTTTCGGCTTCGTACGCTTTCGGTTAGTTGGCGTTTCGGCCTCGTTTCCATTCAGTTATTTGGTTTTCTCTTCTTTGCTTCGGCTTCTCGTCTGTCGGAGCCACGTCCGGGTACAGTTTGTACAGTTCACTTCAGGATTTTTTAAGCAAAATTAGAGAAGATTTTGATGAGTTTGAGCAACAAGCAAAGGCAACCTTGCCAAATGTTAACTACAGAACTGTCACAAGGAGACAAAGAATAAGGAAACGGCAAGGAAATTATGGAAGTTCACCTGGTCTGGATGCTTTAGACAGGGCTGCCAACTCACACGCATTGAGCGTGAGACTCACGCATTTTGCCCAATTCTCACACTCTCACTTTATTTCTTAATATGTATTTTAAAACCAACTGTTTAATGACAACATAATAGGATCTAAAAGTGTCACACTGTCACTGTCAGGTAGTCATGGTCATCTTATTAACACTTCCCCAGCTCACGTTTTAAGCTCACGTTTTAGTTTTTTTGGGTGTTTTATTTTGTTTTTGTTCTTGGTTTTTTTTAATATAACAGTAAACTTAGAATTTTATTTTCCTAAAAATTCCTGCTTATTCCACGAAATGTTTGCAAAGTTTGGTTATAGCAAAAGTTTTTCACAATGTTAATTTTAAAATTTAGGCATTTTTTTCAATCACTACGGTATTTAACAATAACATTTTATGTCCTTTAGAGAAAGAATTGCAAATTATTTAAAACACACTCCCATCTTCCTCTAGTCGTGGGGGTGGGGATTGGGAGGGGCCTCACAAGTGGAATAGCCTTGGGCCTCTCTTCATCTAAATCCGGCACTGCTGCCAAACCTGATTTAATACTCCCTTGTCTGACATCACAACACAAGGAGCTATCATGCACAAGAAAAAATGGTGTAACAGGCATTAGAAATTGAAAAAAAACTTTAAATGATGAATGCAGAAAATAATGAAACATTTCAATAATTTGCATTATTACAACATCATTAACGTAACATTCCACGGTTTTTCCACGAGCATGATTAGACAAAATCTGACACTGGACCACGTAAGGATGCATTAGGGCATCTGCCAAGTTAAAAAAAAACCAGTGCCTTTTAATAGAGAGCAGTGGACAGGCAGAGAGATTTAGGTAAGGGATCGTTGACCAAAGACCCAATGCCATTCCTGCAGAATCAAAGCTATAGAAAAGGACTATGATTAGTGGAATTCTAAGTTCCAGGAGAGTTGTGTTGAAGGTGTTTAGGTTGGAGTGAAATGAAGCCATGGAGTAAACTCTTAAGATTGAGATGTTGCTATCAGACTGCCAAGGTGGTTCAGTTAGCAGAGTCTGACAAATGAACATGGTGCAAGTTGTTATCAGCAGTAGTTTAGAAAGATCTAACGTTTACAGTTGGCCAGGGGTGCAGGGTAACATATTCAGTGAAAGTATAAACAAAGAAAACAGCAAAGTGCTGTGAATCCTTCGTAGAATGGACATGATAGTTTTATCTCACAGATAGATTGGATCAATAAGCTTTATCTCACAGAAAGATTGAAATCCTCAACTTATAAATCTAACTTTAACAAAATATTAAAATTCACACGGGGATGTATTCTCCAAGCCCTTGGTCATCTAATCTTTTTCATTTGGAATACGCTTGTTTGTCTGTATTCAATGCACAATACCCAATTTAGGATTGATTAATTTGAACAATAAGTGAGTGACAATCCTCTAAATATGATAAGGAGTTTATAACTAACTGCACTGATTTATGAAATAAGTTGCCAACACTCACCATTATGCTAACAGTGCATCGGGGCAACAAGGTAAGTTTTGAAAAAAAGCAGGATAAGTTACATTATTGTGTCATAGAAGAAAATCTATTGGCCTGCAATTTTTATTTGCAGAGCAATCATATCAATTACATTCCTTGCTCTCAGAAAAAAACTTTAAAAGAGACCGTAGAGCATAACATTAGTAAAAATAAACAGATTGACTTGCCTCGCAGATGGTGTATCCTGGTCTTGAAATGCCTGGGTGCAGATAAAGCCAAGACAAGGCATCACTGACCATGGTGACATCTTCTGCTGGTCCCTGAAAGGAGCCATTGAAGCAGACCTTAGTTTGGTGCTCAGTTTCAGTTTAATAGGTGGTGCTGCCGTTTGTTACCTCTCACATCAAGTCTGGGTTTCCACAAACATTTAGGTGCACTATTTCTTAGGTTCGGGGGCTATGTTGCACGGGATTTACTGATGTCCAGATGGATGATCTTTCACGTACTGAGATTTTCTCGGTTGTCGTTGTTTCTTTCATTATTACATTTTAAGCATTTGGACACTATTAACAAGGCCAACATTTGTTACCCATCCCAAATTTCCTCAAGAAAGTGATAATGAGTCACCATCTTGAACCTAATGTCTATAATGTTGTGTAGAACACAAAGTGCTGGAGTAATTCAGCGGGTGAGGCAGCATCTCTGGAGAACATGAAAAGGCAATGCTTCGGATCAGGACCCTTATTCATGCTCTAAAGATTCCCAGAAGGCTCCCATTCCAAAATGTTGCCTATCCATGATCCACAGATGCTGCCTAATAAGCTGAGTTACTCCAGCATTTTGAGTTCTATGGAAGATTACAGCATCTAGTACCTTTGTGTCTTAAAGTACAGTTAGGGTAAATGAATGTTCTGTAGAAATAAAAAATACAGAGGAAATGGCTTGCTTTAATTACACTAATATATTTATCAGTTTGTATATTGTACTAATGTAGGAGCAAACAATAATTTATAAAAACAAACATTGCAATTTATGGTTTATGGGGAAACCTTAATTAAAGATATTGAACAAATACAATTGATCCAATACAAGCAACCCCACATTACTGACCAGAGAGGAGAAAAGGGTCCATTCCCAGAAAAAGCTTGGTATGGCAACTTTCCATTGTGCAAAGCTGAGCCATTTACTCAAGCATCAAGCAACCCAAGTTAAAAAAAAAAAAAATGTTTATTTACTTCCATCCCTCCTCCCTCGTCCACCCCACCCCCCACCGGATAAATTCCACAAGAGCACATTTTATTCTATAGCTCAATTTTTTTGGTAGTGCTGTGTGAATTCAGAAAGGGGCATTGAGAGAAAGAGGAGGAGGATGCAAAGGAGTGCTTAGAGGAAAAAAAGGTTGGGGGAAAAAGGGTGTTGAGGGAAAGGGAAAGGCAAAAGAAGATTGAATAAGTGGGGCTAATAGCCCTGTCCCACGGTACGAGTTCATTCCAAGAGCTCTCCCGAGTTTAAAAAAAATTAAACTCGTGGTAAGCACGGAGAATGAACGCAGCAGGTACGTCGGAGCTCGGGGACGTCTCTTAGCGCTAACGGCAGGTACTCAGGAAGACTCGCTAACGACAGGTAAGCACGGGAAGACTCGTGAAGATTTTTCAACATGATGAAAAATGTCCACGAGAGCCCCGAGTACCGACGCTTACCGTAAATCTCCGAGTTCGAATCAGGGCAAACTCGGGAGAATTCTTGGAATGAACTCAAACCGTGGGACAGGGGTTTAAAGGAGTTAAGAGAAGAGGGTAACGTAGAGAGCACAAAATGTGTGGGGTGTGTGGAGAGATATAGAAGTGAGAGGGAAATGGGGAGAGGAGAGGAAAGAATAGGAGGGAAGGAATGATGGTGAAAGAGAAAGGGAGATTTGGGATGAGAAGATGAGGAGATGGTGGAAGAAAAAAAGGGTATGGATGCGGAGAAATAGTCAAGAAAATTAGGGGAAAGGAAGTTAAAGGAAACAATGGGAAAGGGAGTTAAAGGAAGGAGAGAAGGGAAGGGGGTAAGGCAATGGGAGAATAAAGCCATGCATAAGAGAGAAGTAGTAATGGTGAAAGAATGAGGGGGAAAATTAGAAGAAAATGGAAATGAGAAAAGAGAGAAAGAAGGATTCACTGAGAGGGTTAACATTGAGTTTAGAATGTTGTGGTCTGTGGGGCAATTTGTATTTTTCCCTTCAATCAATGCAAGTAAAATGGCATTAACTTGGCTGCATCCAAATGATCTGGCTGCTAATATAATTAGATGGATTGCATAAACATCAGTGGGTTATACTATGGAAAAAGAAACAATAAAGCCAAAATCCTATTATAGATTTTAGGAGGCTAATATTGATGTCATGGATTCTCAGATGTTGTTGTCATTTGTGGTTTCCAGAATTGATCTAATTTTATTTCAATTTTTATCTATCGCTCAGCCATCAGACTAACGACATCCAAGCCACAAAAACAAAGAAAAGTCAAAATGTAATACAAATGAACATTGGGCCGACACAGGACCTGGTGCCAAATACAAACTGTGGCTATGACTGCCCCATACTCTGATTATTAGTTTCCCCAAAGTGTATCTAATTATGCTGATGAGTGTTGTGCAGTTGTTATTGTCTACATGGACTTTAGTAAGATCTTTGATGGGCAACTGGCCAAAAACCCATAGGACCCAGAGTAATTTGGCAAATTGGATTCAAAGTTGATTTGGTGATCGGAAACAGAGGATGTTAGTGGAGGATTGTTTTTGTGATTGAAACCGTGAGATCAGTGCTGAACCACGAGGATTGGTACTGGGACACCTACTGCTTTTATATACATAAATGATGTGAATATGAATGTAGCAAATGTGATGAATAAGTTCCAGATGACATGGAAATTGGTGGTGGTGCTTATAGTGAAGTTGCTGGAGTGTGGCTTCAGAACAATATTAATAAGATGGGCAAAGAAATGGTAGATGAAATTAAATCCTGAAAAATGTGAGATGATGCATTTAGATTGGACTAATACGATTAGAATACACACAATAAATGGGAAGATCCTAGCAAGGAACAGTGTCCATATCCAAGCAGCAGATATAGATAGTGTGGAGAGGGCATAGAGGATATTTGCCTTCTATAGCTGAGGCATAAAAAAACAAGAGCAGAGAGATTAATTTATACAACTATATAAAACTTTGGTTTTGCAGCAGCTGAAGTGGTAGGGGAGGTTCTGGTTGCCATACTGTAAGAATGATGCAGTTTCATTGGAGTGTGCAGAGGAGATTAACGAGAACATTGCCTGAGATGCAGCATATCAGATATGAGGAGAGGCTGGATAGGCTGGGTTTGCTTGCTTTGGAATGGAGAAGGCTAAGAGTTATACAAAATTATGAGATTTATATAGGGTGGTTAATGAAATATTTCCCCATGGCTGAGATATCTATCACCAAAGGACATAGGTTTAGGGAAAGATGTGGGAGATTTAGAGGGGATTTCTCCCAGAAGATGATTGAAATCTGGAACACCACACAGGGGGTGGAAAAGGCATGTACTCTCACTGCATTTTAGTATTTAGACAAGTACTTTAAGCGTCAAGGCATAGAAGACTACATGCCAAGTGCTGTAAAATAGAATGTATCATGGTTACTCGATGATCTGCAAGGCCATCTTCGGGCCAAAGAGCATATATGATTCTATGATTCTGAGATATTTGCTAAGTAGTCCCAGCCTGGACAATGGTTTCAAGGATGAAGAGAGCAATAAATAAATAAAATAAATAAAATAAACAAAACCAGATGTTAGGAATGACTACATTATTATTTTCTGTAACTTTGAGCCCTGTAATGAGATTTTCACAGTACAGTGTACTACTACTAATTTCAGTACCGTACAATATTGAAAAATATTGACAATTAGTTACTTCTATTCCAGTCACCCTTCCCTACTTGCAATTGTTTCCTTTTTCAATGTATCACCAAGTTTTCTTCCAGAATCAAACTGGTCAATCTGTCTCTACCAGATGTGGTGTATTCCAAATTGTCTTAACACCTATCCTCTGACCTTTTACACTGTTTATTTTATATCTCTCTTTTCGGTGATATCTTGTATCTAATGACTGACCCTTCCCCAGATTCACAATAAACGAATCATGTTCAACCACTGTCTGCCTTCCCCAGATTAAATTATTTATCCTCTTTTATTCTATCGATATCCTACTTAACTACGAATATCTCTGAGATTTCTCCAATTCTTCTCACCTTTAAAGCGAATAATCCCAGCTTCTTCAGTAGCTCCATTGGTACACTTTGCTCTCTCCTTACGCACTTGATATCCTTCCTAAAATATGGTGTTCAGAAATTTATGTTGTACTGCATGTAGTTGAAGGCTTACCAGTGGTTTATAAGATTTACCAACAATTCTAGTATTTTGTACTCTATGTTTCTATTTATCAAAATGAAGGGAACTGTTTGTCCTTTTGTTAAACAGTTTTATGTTTGTTCCATAACCTTCAAAGATTTATTGGTATGAATACCCAGGGCTCTATGTGAAACCCCACTTTAGTATTGTGCCACTAAATACGAGAGAAATAGAGAACAAAACCAATCAGTAACCAAAGCTTTAGAGAAACAAAAAGTCATATAAAACATGTAAATAATGAAAAAGATAATGTCACATAGTGCTAGTAAGACCCCTGTCTTGAAAAATAATCAAAAAACTTCAGTGTGTCTCCAAAAAAAGTGTGCAGTCTAGGATTATTCCAAAGTAAACTGTTTATACGACGAGTGAGATGGATGCCAGTGTAATTTTACTTCGGAGTCACGTGAGTGACTACGTGAAGAAGCCCCGCCAGGCGCATGCGCGTCATTACATCCGCGCATGTCACACTGAACGGGCTGGAGGGCACAGCTCCACCAGCGGGTAAGTAGGAACTTCTAAGGTAAGTGTTTTAAAAACTTTACTTAGAAGTATTTCCACTCCGTAAAGCTGGCTTGAGCAGTCAGTAGGAGTGGGGAGTTGGAGCTGTCACTTCCGAAGAACCGTCTTAGCGTGGGTCCAGGGATTCACCAATTTGGTCGGGTCGGGAGATAAGCACGGCAACGCCAGTTCCGATGCCGGGTGCCGTTTTACCGGCAGCAGTTAAAATAGCGCGCTAATTTTCCCCACTAGCACCATTGACAAAAGGCAGGCCAACTGGAATTTGCTTCAGAATGAGCCTGGTCCATCTGTTTATTTCCAAGGGTGCTAGCAGACTGAGACTGCTCCTAACCATGAAAAGGCAAATATAAAGTCACAGACCTGGGTTCTCTGACAACAATGGTGACTCTTCCCCTGATCATACAAGACTGTGGGGGAGGTTGGGAACATGCAGCGGATGCTCCAACCTTCATTACATAAGGGTCCAAGGGCCAGTAATGTCCAAGAGGACCAAGACCAACATATGCAGGGTCCATATAATGGGGTTCCTTCCAGCGCCTTGTTTAGAACTGGAGGATGCCTCCCTACTATATGATTTGGGAGAAGCGGGCAGATTGCAGCTGACCCTGATGCTGGTGTCCCTGCTTATGTGCAAATACCAGCGCGCACAAGAACCACGCTCCGGGTGTCTCGGAAATGGCACTGAGTTGCTATTCCGGAGGGGACTGATGAGTCAATGGAACAATCCCTTGCCAGCGGTATCAATTATGTAGTACCTCACCAGCTCCAGCAAGATATGATGCAAGTGACTGCAAACAAATATGAGACACCTGTTTAATGTGCATTACTGAAAGTGCCTATGGTGACCAGGTTCTGGGCACCCATGAGTCCTTCTTTGACGGGACAGGAGGTTCGATGTTAACACGTCCTCCAACTTGTGGCTGCAGCAATTACTGCATTTGGCACTATGGTCCAAGGGACAATCATTCCTCAAACTCACAACAGATATGTTGGAAATTTTATGCAATACATTTTTCAGGAAATTGCATCAGGGAATATCGCCATCAGGCCAACACTAAACCAAAAATTTGCTGCTCTATGTAGGGCGACTAATGTACAAACGCCTGAAATATTGTTTGGAACGGACCTTGTCATGAAAATTCGTGAAATTCATGATGAGACCAAAGCAATTGGCTTAATGTAGTCAAGCATTTCGAGGCCTGCAACCCTGGGTTAATACCAGGCACGTGCCGTCAGGGTAGGCAAGGTAGGCAGTGCCTACCTTGACTAAAATTATAAAATAGTAATTATTTTATATATAAATATAATATAAATAAAATATATATAAAACATATATAAAATGGTAATAGATAGTAAAGACACGGGAGAATTATGCCTCCCTAAGAGATCAATCCCTTAGGGAGGCATAATTCTCCCGTGCCTTTCATCAGCAGTACGTTTTAAACGCAGAAGCATGTGCTACTCACGTGCCGTCGACGCTGCTTCAAGCCATCAGTGGGAACGGTCCATAAAGGCAGCTGAAACTCTGCCTTTACACTGTGAACTGCATGCATGTGTTGTGTTGCGCACTGCGCATGCGCACCAGCCTACTGCGCCTGCGCATGCGCAAGTTTCTTAGCGGGATTTTCAAGGGTGGATAGTGATTACCTGAAGAGTTTCACGAAGCAACCTTATGGATATTTTTGCTGCAAACAAAGAGAGAAGAATGGATTTTGTGCACAAATAATATGGTACGTAATTTTTTTTTAGCTATATTTTTAAATACTTTATTAAGAAATAGGACCTATTGAAAACAAATTACATGATAAAAGACGAGAGAACAATCTGCACATGCGCGGTTTCCACGATTTTAAAATAGCCGAATGACAGTAGACCGGGGAGGGAACAATGTACGCATGCGCAGTTTTCAAGATTAAAAAAATGCCGACCGGCAGTTTACCGGGGAGGGAACAATGTGCGCATGCGCAGTTTCAAGATTAAAAAAAGCCGACTGACAGCTCACCGGGGAGAGAATAATCTGTGCACGCGCGGTTTTCAAGATTTTTAAAAGCCACTGCCTACCCTGGCAGATTACTCACGGCACGTGCCTGGTTAATACTGAACGTCTGATCCAGGTGCTGGGCTCATCAGGGGCAGGCCAGTGGGGCAACAAGGGTACCCACCGAGACAGACCGGCTACAATCCCAATATGAGCAGACAACAGCTTTACAGGTCAACTGTAGAGGTACAGGGACTTTTCTTAACGATAAAGTTCTGGTGGCCAATCTCCTATTGGAGGTTGATTACAAATGTTTTCTAATGAATGGTGCTATATAATGTATGATATGTTTATACTAAATACTATCTCACGTCTCCCATTGAGTTTATCTCAGGGATAGATCCACCTCACAGCACAAGCCTAATAAAATGTGCGTGTTTTCTGCTCAAGAGCCTGAACAGATAGATAATGGTGATTGATAAAACCATTAATCATCCTCCACAATTGTATCTAATATTTCCCCAGATCTCAAAAAGATGGGTGTTGTACAGTAATTCTCGTCCTCAATCACTTAAATTCGTTACTGCTAAACACCTGCTATCACAGGGCTGTTATGTGGCAACTATTGGTTTGCAAGATGTGTATTATTCACTGCCAATTCATGCTCATTATTGCAGGTACGTGAAATTTAATTGGATGGCACAGCTGTGGCAATACAAATCATTGACTCCTGGATTAAGTTCAGCACCCAGGCTATTTATTAATTTGTTAAAACCTGTGCTGGTGCTATTCAGCCCATCATCACATTGTAATGATATTTAGCTGATATCCTAATTATCAGCAACACTAATGAGTCAGCTGAAGAATCGGTGCTTGAGTCATTAGGGGTTGCTCCATCCAACTAAGTCCAAGTTCCAGCCAACCCAAAATATTGAGTATTTGGGGTTTCTTATTAATTCCGTTGCTATAACAGTAACATTATCAACAGCCAAGGTTGTCGATGATGATGTCTGTACTTGCCTCCCACAAAACTTTATCCCTCCATCCGAGAAGACGCTACGGTCATTGGTAAATGGGGAGCAGGTTCATGCAGTACATTCGGGCCTTTGCATTATCAACATTTGCAGAGAGCATGAGAACTAGCACTAAAATCGAATGCAGGCCATTTTCATCGGGTTATCCAGTTACCAACCACAGCTCTCGCAGAATTGCAGTGGTGCATTGTTAATGTTAATCTAGCTACCAATAACATTTTGGGTACTAGACACTTCCGTAATCTTCCAGACTGATGTCAGCGCTCTCGGATAGGGGGCTATGGACACTGAGTCTAGCTGTGGGGGTAGCTGGCATGAACACGAAGTGTTGATTCGCCACACACACGGGATAAATTATTTCGCATTATTGGGGGCATTTTATGGGTAAAGGCATATTGTTCCTCAATGAAGGGTTTACACATTCAACTCCAGATTCATAACACCACAGCAGTGGCATATATTAATCATATGGGAGGAGCACGATCAGTATCATGTGTTAACTGGGTACCGTCATGTGGCATTGGTGTATGTCAAGACATATCTGCGTTTCAGCCATTTATTCACCACCTATAGCTAATGTGGTGGCCGACCATAGGTCGCGTACGTTTCATGCCAATATAGAGTGGATGTTGAATTCTAAACTTTGTCACACAATTGTCACTCGATTTGGGTTGCCAGCCATTGATCTGTTCCATCCAGATTACATCACCAGTTGCCTAAATATGTTTCATGGGAGCCAGATCCAGGTGCAGTTGCCGTGGATGCAGTCTCGTTACATTGGGGGCACTAAATTTTTATGCAATTCCTCCATTTTTTCATCCTGAACTGTCTCACCACAATAGAGCGAGACTCCGCCACAGGTGTTTTGGTGGTCCCAGATTGGCCAACACAACCATGGTTCCCCTTAGTGTTTTCAATGATGGTTCAGTCATTCATGATGATTCCCAGCTGCAGTAATTTCTTGGTGCATACGGTTACAGGAGAAAGTCACCCTTTATATGACTGACTGTATTAATTGTTGGTCTGCAGGTCTGCAGGTTCTGGCCAGACAATTCCAAGGACTTGGATTGTCAAACAGGGCCATGGTGGATATCACTGCAGGCTGTGAAATAGCACTTAAAAAACAATATGTGGTTCACATAAAGAAATGGGAACTGTTTCTGTGTACAATCCAATATGTCTTATCATAATGCAAGCATATGTGATGTGTTGGAGTTCCTTGCTAAGTTACATTTTGATGAGCACCTGCGTTATAGTGACATTACCAGCGCTCAGAGTGCGTTGTCCTCTTATTGCGGGCAGTCTTCAGAACAACATCCTATCGGGTCTCATCCGTTAGTATCCCGATTTATGAGCAAGTTTTAATAAAAACCCTCCGAAACCTCGCTATACAGAAATCTGGGACATCACTCCTGTTCTCACAATGCTTCGGCAATGGGCTCCAATTACTTCATTATTTACGCAGAGATTAACTCTTGCTGTGGTTATGCTAATAGCGTTGGTTTCAGCACAACGTGTACAAACATTACAATTCTTACGAATACCTTGTATGCATTTGTCTGTCAATGACATTAACTTCTATGTTTATGATTAAATCAAACAAAGCAGGCCCGGTCTGGCTGGAATCAAGGTGACGTTTAAAGCCTATCTTGTTGACCAAATGTTATATGTGGTTACGCCATATAACTTAAGCCAATATATTAAGGTAACGAGGAGTCTCAGAGGTTCTGAGACAGGACTGCTCATTAGTCACAAAAAGACATATAAAAGAGTGTCAGCACAAACTATTTCTACATGGTTGAAACAGGTTCTCAATTATGCTGGAGTCGACATTCCTGTCTTTAACTCTCACTCCACCAGGGCAGCATCGATCTCCGCGGCGAAGGCTCAGGACGTGCCGCTAGACCAAATCTTCGAGGCCGCAGGATGGTCTTGAGGAGCAAAATTTTCTCAATTTTCTGACAAACCTGTACAGACCGTGCCACGGTTTGGGCATGCTGTTGTGGGTCACATTTAATTCATTTGCTTTGTTTTCTATCATTGTTTGTAATTTTCCCTGTGACAGAGGGGTTATTCCTGTGTTTATTATTGTTAACAATAGTTATTGAGTAATTCGAAGCAATGTTCAATATATTATTTATTCCCTACTGTGCAACCGAAGCAGATTGTCGTATGGTGTGCATCTACGGCATGAAAATACAGAGCTTTGAAATCTTCACGTAGTCACTCACGTGACTCCGAAGTAAAATAGTAAGATTAAACGAGAACTTACCAGTTGGAAGTTTGATCCTTATTTTATGAGGAGTGACGTTCCGGGATTACGTGCCCTCCGCTCCCACCCTCATAATCTAAGAGATCATCTGGTAGCTCTAGTCTTCTAGGAGCCTTACTATGTTACTTCGGCTATTTGTTTTCTGGGTTTTTACGCAGCTGCTTTGAAGTATGCGGCACATGCGCCTGGCAGGACTTCTTCACGTAATCCCTCAACGTCACTCCTCATAAAATAAGGATCAAACTTCAAACTGGTAAGTTCTCGTTTAAACTTACTATTAAATCTAGTGTTTTACTTACATCGCAATAATGTCGGTGGGAGACTGATCTGTGCTTAATTTAAATTAGTTAACAGCAGAAGGCTTACTTGGTGAGTAACTAAAGATCTACAACTGAAGATGCCTGTAAACCAACTGGGACATCAGGATCACCGTGAAATAAGCCTAAGGTTTCAACATAGATGGTCCAATGTGCCAATATTGAGGGCCTCTGCTATGTCAGCCAACAGCTATTTGCAAAGTTCTTGCCTCCAAAAAAAGGCAAGCAACAACAACAGATCATGAATTTTTGATAAAGTTGGCAACTGAAAGATTTCATGAACAGCATATCAGTGCATTCTTCATAAAATTATACACAAGCAGGCAGCACAAACAGCCACTACAATGACATTGAGGAATTTAATCTACCACTTCCAAGCTGTTCATAGGGAAGATATATTTTGGAACCAAAAAGAGATTGATGAAATGAGCTAAAACAGAAATAACAAAGGCATGATGGGTCAAGTGTGTTTCTTTTAATTCATGATTAAACTTCATAAAACACTGGTTACACCACAGCTAGCGAATCATGTTTAACCACTGCCATTACGAAGGAACGTTAAGGCATTGGATTGTAGTGAGAAGGGATTGGCAGGAATGGTGCCAGGAATGAGTGATTTCAGTTAACCTAGGGTTATTCCTGCTCTAGTATCAGCAGGAAAAAAACGCAACACAGATGTAGAGTGCTGGTAAAAGGGAATTGTTTCCTTCTGCATTTTGTTGTAAAATGTCTTGGAAGTAGTTCAAAGGACAGGTTTCAAAAGGGAATTGAATACTTTAAAGAAACAAATACGGCAAATAATCCAAGTACCCAAAACCTTCCCTTCAGTACCAATTGTTTAGCCATTCATCCATCTGACCTGCCCTGTTTCCATTTTTGTCAGCACTAACATCTTGAAACATTTATTTCAATATTACTATCTACAACTTTTCCAAGCTTCTGCAATCTATAAACTTGGAAATTACATCTACTTTACTAACATGCATCAATGGGGAGATATAAACTTCCCTCCAGCATGAAAAGCAATAATCACCATACTGCCTTGACCCTTTTAATCCCATGTTTTAGTATTACTTATCTGCTAAATGACAATCTATCAAACATTTCAAATGACAATTTGTCAAACAGTCACTGGTGTTTCTCATATCACAATAAACCGCTAGGGTTGTGTGCTATTCCAGAGATTATTTTGTGACCTTGTAAATTTCTCACTCTACGCTTCCCCCCGGTCTAGTTTCAGCCAAAAATCACTGAATCAAGCACTTTATTTTGATAAAACACAATTACAGTTCCAACTACTGTACCTAGCCACCACGGGTTCGATCCTTGTATCTGCCTGATCAAGCCCTCTAGGCCTTGCTCAAACAGAGACACTCCAGAAGGTTACGCAGTCCTAAGCGCTCTCCCAGAAGATCGACGCAGGACCTTGTGGCAGCGGACTTTTATAGGTCCCCAGACCTTGAGGGGCCGAACCACTTGGGGGTAGTCTCTTTACAATCCAATTACAGATATCGATTAACCCCATACATGACAGACATTTCCCTAACCCAATAATACAGTGCCTAATACATTGTATTCAAACAGTGTTTCACAGAGGAAACGAACATCGCAACATGTGCCCTGATATGCAAGAAAACCAGACAAGGTTTAATACTTAATCCAATCAACATTCAGCAAAGTAAAGCTTTGTAACATTATTTACAATGTGTATGTCTGGTTTGCATTCATCCAATCCATTCTATGCATTTTGCACCTAATTGCCAGGGTCTGCAGATGTTCCCATTCTCTTCCTGCAGCTCTGATCTAGGCTCTAGACAAACTGGCACAATTCTGCAGCATGTCACATTTCTACAGAAAGCACTTTTAAATTGACCTAGCAGCCCTGAAGCCTTTGCTCAATTTTAGGGTCCTAGCCTCTCCAATTGGGCTAGGATGAATATTCCTTCCTTTTATCATATATGATAAACCATCATTTATGATAACTAAGTAGTTATATAATCAGATAACCAGACATACATATGTGTGTCCATTACATTCTCCATCTATAACCACACAAGACGATAATGTTTCTTCCCAGAATCTTGTCAAGCTTCCCGAGTTTTCGTGTCGTAGCTTCACAATTTTCATCTGATGAGTCTTCACCTCCCGAGTTTACGTGGGCGCGAATTCCCTCCATCTGTGTTGTTGCCCATTCTTATATCCTTTTCCATTGTCAAACCTATAACCTATAATTCCTGAATTGGGACAAAGCAAGTTACCATTTATGCCCCAATGCTTCCCCATACATTCACTGTAATTCTGCAATACTATCCCTTTTCCATTTCACTATTTTGCTCTATTATATTCTACTCTATCACCGTATTCTTATTCCTATTCTGTTCTATAATATACCCTTTACTATCCTAGGATCAACACTAATCAGCCCTCTCCATATTCACACGATGTTATAATATGTATATCTGAGGATGGTTTCTCATATAAATTTCAGCTGGGTTCAGTCCAGATTTTCCTACAGGCGTGACTAATTTAAAGCAAACCTTGAAAAATGTTCCAATTTAACCAGATGCAGTCTCAGCCTTCAATTTACTATTTTTAATTTCAGTGTCCATCTCATCCTTCTCATTCCACAGCATTGTGGCCGATAACACAATTCCATTCCAATTCCTGTGGAATTCCCAGCTGTTCAAATTTAAACAATCAATTTCCATATGTTGTTAATTTTATCATAAATACAATTAAGAATGCCATTTCTAAATCTAGAGACGATTTCTTTCCACCTTGATAATAGAAGCCGCTTTACCATCAAGGGTTAAACAATTTAGATCCATCGGTTAAATACATCGACTCTGATATCTTCATACCTATTCAAGTTTCTCCTTCTAATTCAACAGACTTCTCCTCCAGTACTTCTTCCTTAGTATGTTGGCTCAGCTCTCAGTCTAGGGGTTCTCGCTTATACTAGTTTCTTAACCACTGAGTAATTTCCTGGTCTGGTTTCTTAAAGGGAAGTCCTGCTGTTCACAGTTCCTCTTTTGGCGATTTCCAATTCCAACTCTCATGTTCCCTGAATAATTTCCATGTTACCAGATCTTCCCAAGTTCCATCCTTCTTGATGTTCTCTGAATAATCCTTCCCATCTTTGGCTGCCTGTCTGGGGATGAGACAATAACAATATCAATTAATAATCAAACTCCAAATATTCCTAAGCAAAATCTCACGTCTGTTCCAAATCTCAACATTTTAAAGTCCCTCTAATTCATTACAATACAATTTAGAGTCCGAATTCAAAATTTTATAAATGTATTTCTAATAATCATAATTTAAACACAAAGTGTTTTACCCCAACCCTCAGAGGAATGTCTTTTATTCAAATTCAGTTATTTGAAGTGGAGCTTGTTCCTATGGTCGTCATAGTATGTCGGTGTTGTTTCTCTAGGAAAGATTAGATATTGTTACTTTCCTTCCTTCACTGCCGTTAAAAGCTAGATGATGTTAAAGTTGGGCACTAGGGTAGGTTCTCTTCTTTCCTGATGTCAGTTTCGAGGGAGTAGGGATACTGAGGAGCAGCTTTCCCTATCGGTTAGCCTTCCCAGATTTGTCTTAAAGGGACAGGACAGTATCATTTCCTCCTGCTTTTTGATTCCTGTTTCTGGGGAGCTACATTACCTTTGATGTCTTCTGCCCGTTCTCAAGGGGTCTGTATATTCTCTACCTCACTCCCCAGATAGTATGTTGTCGATTATACTGTCCTGCAGGCACAAACTCAGTAACAAGTTCGTATAATAGTTTCTTTCCCCACTCCCGTACCTCCTGCACAATAAGTTTGTTTCTTCTCTCCCTGATGGCATTCTTTCTCACACCAGCTACTGGGTACCTTTTCTTACTTCCTTTATTACCCCTTGATTTTTCTTCCGTCCTGCTATATTCTGTCTTCTCGCTGGGCACTCCTTGCTCCAATGACCTAATTGTGTACAGATGTGACAAGCTCCTTGATTTACAATGTTCTTTGCTCTATGGGGTTTTCTTGAGCAGTCATAAGATTGTTTACAATTTTCTTTTGTATGATCTTCAGTTTTTATAGCACAATATTGTGGGGAACTTACTCCATTTTGATAGTTTAAGTCACCTGATTGGTCCATATATAATTTTGAAAAACGGTCTAAAAATTCATCTGCTCCTTCACCCTTTTCTGGTTTTATTTCCAAAATTCGTTTTAAATCACTTGGTTTCTGAAACATGTTTGCAAGGACCGTTAAACAGCCTATTCTCTTGTACTGTCACCCATTACTACATTTGCAAAGGCTTCATAAGTTGGGTGTCCTAGAGCTACTAGAAATTTGGTATTTTCAGCTGGAGTAATTATCTGTTGTATGGTCTCTCACAAATCCCGGAAATCTGCATGATATATATGCATGGTGGTTCTTAAATAATCTATAAAAGCAGCAGGTGACTTCTTCCTATCAGGGATTCTGTTTAGTACTGCCATTATTTCATGGGGCTTCCACGGAGTATGGACGTCTGTGGCACGGGGATTATTCATACTTACTGCCCTGGTCTAATCCGTTGTACCCAGCCCTTCCCTTACTCGGAACGGCCTATGGGATATCTGTTAATTTGTAAACTTTCAGTTACATCAAATCTATCTCGGTATCTTCAATCACTGTCTCACCCTCAGATGAATCTTCCCATTCACGAGGGATTCATGGTACCTTCTAAATGATTTATTTCCTTCTTTAACTGCTTGTTCAATTTGTCTAGGGGTATGCTCTTCTTTCACCTTAACTAATTGAGTTATTTTTCTAGTTTGGGTTCTGGTACCGTGAACTCTAGGACTGTCTGTCATGGGCGGAGCGGTTTAAGGAAGTCTGTGACATGGAATTTGATTGTCCATTCCGGTCACAAGCTCCGCAATGTGTATCTAAGGTATTGGGATTGTAAGATGTATAAGGTGGTCAACGTGAATTCTTAATTTTAACACTCTCCCAATCTTCTAAATAATCATCTCCTTCCCCCTCGGTCAGCACTAACCATCGGATCCCTAATCTTTAAATTTACTGGAACTCATTTCCTTCCAGGAGTTCTGTCTTTTCCTTGTTCTGTGTGTTTCCCTTCATCTCCACTCCTTCCTTTTAATCCCTAAATTATCAAGCTCGCTCCTGAGTTTAATGGCTCCAAAACGTTCGCAGCCTCTCAATTATTTATTCCTTTGCTCCACCAATCCTACTCTCCTGTTCAAATTCTTCTCCTATCTCCCACAAGTCCACGCACACTTACAATTTCCACAACCCTCCGTCATCCGAAGATCAGAGTACTCCAGGGAACAATCAAACACATTCGAGCACAATCAAACTCATTCTCGCAACTCGTTTAACCCTCAATCAAAACACATGAAAATGAGCTTTAGACACACAAGTAACACAGTGCACAAGCAGGAGATCACGCTGCTTATTATTATCAGGCACAACCACACTCCTAGATAAACCACAATCATTCATCCAGTATCGCATTCAGTAACTGTACAGTTCCAAAAGCAAATCACAATACTTCTTACTTCCAAAATTTAAATCAAAAACAATACACAATCTACTGTAAATACTTCGCAATACACCATAAACTACTACTTCATAATGTTGTCTCCACAGACCAACGAGTCGGTTTCCCATTATCGAAAATCAACAAGTTTCCAACACCCTAGTACGTCTCTCACAGTTAAGTCTTCTCGCAAAACAAAGGCAAAATTCCTAACACCTCGCAAGTAGTCTATCTTCTTTCAAATGACCCAAAAACCAGTCACATAAATCTTACATACCGAGATCCACACAGGCTTTTTAAAGCGGTAAACACACTTTGAATCCAAGCAGGACCACCTTCTCAAAGGAACAAGCAAACACAATACAGCAGCAAATTACCTGCACTCAAACATGTGGATTCAAACAAGAACAAATACAGTTGTAACATAAAAGCAAAATCACATTCAAATAAGAAAGAATACAGCTAATAGTTATAATGCATTAAATCACACTATTTTAAATTTCATTGGATCACACAATTCAAACAGTTCTAACAATACAAGAGCAGAATTAGTTACATTACCAGAACAAAATCAGTTACATTGCAAGAACAGAATATCACAACTCACATAAAGGCAGAGCAGTACAATTTCAGCAACAAATACAAATATTTAATTCAAACGCACTTTTACTTAAATTATCTAACACCCAAAAATCCTTAAGCACTCACACAAGCAGCAATACAAATAGCGTCCGTGAACTTAACACACTCTAAATCTTAACTTTCTAAATCTTAATACACTCTAAATTTATTTACATGCACAAAATATTTACACATTCGGATCCGATAACAATACAAAAAGCTAGATTTTTACAATTTACGATAATGATTTAAAGGGACAGTTTACAAACACTCGATCTCAATGCCGCGTCACGCTGTTATCAATCAGTGAACCTCTCCCTCCAATACCGAAGATTTTCCCCTTCCTAGGTTACTCTTTGCTGAGGGGTACTACGCCTTAAATTACTACTTTTCCTCCCGAATGTTACTATCCTCACGCTAAGACTGGACTTCTATAGGGGGACCTCTATCCCTCTATGCCGATTTTCGGAACACACGTTTCCAATCAATGCTCCCGGCAAAGATAGATCAATATGTAGATCAGACCTGCGTTTCAATACCCCAATTGGATATCAAATTTGGACAGTGGGCCACCCCTCGCCCAATGAAGCGAGTCAGGCTTTCATTAAAGATGCTGCAGTCTACCAACTACGACCAAGTTTTGGGCCACTGCACGCCCTGTTTTATGGGCTCCCAACCCCAAGGAGTGCTAACCACCCCCAAGTGCTTGCTAGAATCTATTCTAATGATCTCGATTGGACCCTTTCCCAAGCCCGCGATTGATCAATCCGCCCCGACTAGCAGAGTGCCAAAATTCAATGCAAAAACCACACAGTGGGCCCAATTTCTGCACTCACGATCGAAACAGCTCAACCCCCTTGATCGCAAACTTGTGTTTGGGGGGTCCGTTGAGATCCCAGACGAGCCCCCAATGTAATTTGCTCATTCTAAGCTTCTCCCCAATCAAAAATCACTGAATCAAGCACTTGCACAACTAAACTTTATTTTGACAAAACACAATTACAGGTCCTACTACTGTACCTAACCACCGTGTGTTTGATCCTCCTATCTGCCTGATCAAGCCCTCTAGGCCTCGCTCAAACAGAGACACTCCAGAAGGTCATGCAGTCCTAAGCGCTCTCCCAGAAGATCGATGCAGGACCTCGTGGCAGCGGAATTTTATTGGTCCCCGGGCCTTGAGGGGCCAAACCACATGTGGGTGGTCTCTTTACAATCCAATTACAGATATATATTAACCCCATACATAACAGACATATCCCTAACCCAATAATACAGTGGTTAATACATTATATTCAAACAGTGTTTCTCAGAGGAAACGAACATCGCAACATGTGCCCTGATATGCAAGAAAACCAGACAAGGCTTAATACTTAATCCAATCAACATTCAGCAAAGTAAAGCTTTGCAACATTATTTACAATGTGTATGACTGGTTTGCATTCATCCCATCCATTCTATGCATTTTGCACCTAATTGTCAGGGTCTGCAGATGTTCCCATTCTCTTCCTGCAGCTCTGATCTAGGCTCTAGACAAACTGGCACCATTCTGCAACTTGTCCCATATCTAGAAAAAGCACTTTTAAATTGACCAAATGGCCTAGCAGCCCTGAAGCCTTTACTCAATTTTAGGGTCCTAGCCGCTCCAATTCGGCCAGGATTAACTACCTGATTATTATTGCACAACTTTACAAATATGTTTTTTCTTACTCAATGTTTTATTTGACTAAAAGGAAAAAAAAATTCAAGATGTTAATGCTAGCAAAGATGGATATAGAAGGTCAGATACATTTTGTGGCTGAACAGCTGATGCAGGAGGGAGAATATTAGGTATTTGGATTATTGGGATTTGTTAAGACATGTACAATAACTAATGTTGAAGAATTTTGATGAACAGAGGGACTTAGGGGTTCACGTCAACAGTTTTCTGAAAGTGGCAACACAGGTTGATAGGATGGTGAAGAAGATGGATATGCTAGGACATGCTGGCCGATGTGGGCATGTTGGGCCTATTTCCCTGCTGTAAGATGCGACTTCAGGCAAGTAAAAGTTGGAAGATTAGTGTTGCAACTTTACAAACACTGGTAAAGCCACTGTTGGAGTATTGTGTGCAATTCTGGTCACCGTAGAAGGGTATTGCTGGACCGAGTGCAGAGAGAAGACTTTAGTTATCAGGACACAGAGGGTGGATTTGTTTTGCCTGGAGCAAGGGAGGTTGAGTGGTGACCTGTAAGAGGTATATGACATTATAAGAGTCATAGTCAGATTTTTTTCTAATAGGAGTATTAAAAACAATAGGGTGTAGGTTTAAGGTGAAAGGAAGAAGTTTAAAGGGGATTTTAGGTTTTTTTAGATGTAGAGTGGTTGATATGTGAGGCTTGCTGCCAAAGGAGATGGTAAAGTCAAATACAATTATTATGTTTACGAGTCATTTGACAAATACCTAAATAGGTTACAGATCTAATGTGGGGAAAATAGGATTAACATAGATGGATAAAGGTTTGTTATGATAGTGGTGAGCCCAAGATTCTGTTTCGATGCTGTACAAATCTAACACTTTCTGTATCTTCTCCTGGCTGAACTAATATAAAATGAATAAATGTCAAAACTACAAAGGGAATAGACTGCCATTTGACTGTATCTGTGGGTAATTATAAAAGGCTAATTAGCTGCAGGTTTTTATAAGTAAATGATTTTACTTCCTACAGCGTTTTAAATCATTAGTTCCTCAGACACAGTTGGATGGCTTTTATCCCACTGCTCACCAGTAAATCCTAAGATTCAAAGCCACAGCTATCCTAAAGTGAAATTAGCTTTAAAATGCAACAGTAAAAGCTGTCAGAAGCTCAAGGCAGAAGAGTTTCTGACTCGTCCTGAATTTTAAATATAAATGCATCTTCAATTTCCAAAGTCATACATGCGATAACATTTCCGCAATGTTTTGCAATTCTTATATTGAGATTACATCATCTGGTAGGTACATTTAAAAATAAACCAAACAGCTTTATAGTTAAAGATAGACACAAAAAGCTGGAGTAACTCAGCGGGACAGGCAGCATCTCTGGAGAGAAGGAATGGGTGACGTTTCGGGTCGAGCCCCTTCTTCAGCATGGTTAGGGATAATGGAAACGAGAGATATAGACAGTGATGTGGAGAGATAAAGAACAATGAATGAAAGATATGCAAAAAAGTAATGATGATAAAGGAAACAGGCCATTGTAAACTGTTTGTAGGGTGAAAATGAGAAGCTAGTGCAAATTGGATGGGGGAGGGATAGAGATAGAAGGAATGCCGGGGCTACCTGAAAAGAGGGAAGTCCATATTCATACCACTGGGCTGCAAGCTGCCCAAGTGAAATATGAGATGCTACTCCTCCAATTTGCGTTTAGCTTCACTCTTCCATTGGAGGTGGCAGAAATTTAGGAGGATTATGTGTTGTATGCGACAGCTGATGTGGTGGAAGGTAAGGACTAGGGGGACTCCGTTTCTCTCCAGATATGCTGCCTGTCCCGTACTTCATCTTTTTGTGTCTATCTTCGGTTTAAACCAGTATCTGCAGTTCCTTCTTACATGGGTAAATATACTACCATTCATATCCTCAGTTTATTGCCGAGTGTGACTTTCCTAACAAATTTCAATTACTGGGATCAATGCAAAGAGCAAGATTCACATTAAGAGAAACAAGGCAAATAAGGAAAGACACAAAATGCTGGAGTAACTCAGCTGGTCAGGCAGCATCTCTGGAGAAAAATGGGTCTCATCTCTATGTGAGACAAAGCAATGAGTTTAAGCTTTCTACTTAATCCATCCCCACTTCATATGCTGACTGATTCAATTGGGATACTGGAGAGCAGCCTGTGGAAAAACATGGCAGTTAAATTTCCCCTATAACAAACTACCTCGCAACGTTCCAATCTGGCTTTCCTTTTTGCAAAAAGATTTGGGGGAGGAATTTTGGAGCAGAAGGTACCAGGTACATTTTTTATTGTCTCAGTGCAAACCATGATGAAGTTAAAACAAGAACTTTAAACTGCTTATTAAATTAACATCAAAGAGCAGAAGCTGGAAAATTGAAATAAAAACAAAAATATGCTGAAATTATACAGGTGGACGGGTAGTTTGTGAAGGGAGAAACAGAATTAATATTTTATGTAAATAATTTTCCAACTAAATGGGACACCCTCTGGCAAGGATAGATAAGTAGACTTCCTTGACTCCTAAACCCAGACCAAGTGAGTCAACAAAACAAGAATGGTTTAACAAGCAAAACAGACCATGCAACTGTCTTCAGGTGGAAAGGGGAGAAAACAACCTGCTTTCATGTATTTTGTAGACAGTTCATTGAGCTGAAATGTTAATTCTCTTTCTTTCTTCACAGCCTGACCTATTGAAGAGTCATTGAGACTGTGCCATTTCCCAACTGTAGCCCCGTAGTCTTTAACATCATGGCAATTCATGTGGTCATCTAAATAATTCATAAACACATCTGCCTCCACCACTCCATCAGGCACTGTGTTCCAGGTTTCAACCACCCACCGAGTGAAAAAATATTCCTTGGTTTTCCTCTGAGCCACCTAACCTTTACATTAAATCGATATCTTCTAGTTGCAGAACTGCAGAGGGAACACTGTCCCACTGCTGAGGGAACAGGTTTCTCATTACCTACCGAAAGTATGCCTATCAATTTTGTATATCTCAATCAGGTCCTGCCTCAGCCTGTTCAAGGAAAACACACCTAGCTGATCCATTTTCTTATCATAGCTGAAACACTCCCTCCCAAGCTTTAATATTGGTGAATCTTCACATCACCCTCTCCAACACAATCATTACATACAGTAGTTCACCTGTGGCTCTTCTAAAGTGGTTGGGACATAACCCGACTGCTCTTGCTTTCTATTATACATTGAATATTTCCAAAACCTTTTTTTGTTTTTATATATAATTAATTTGTCAGCTGTATAGACCACATGTTAAACAAAGCAGACACAAGATCCAAAAAAAAAATCATCTTAAACAAATCAGATTGTCGATTCGCTGGAAATCATGATCTTCAAATCATTCATGACCTGATTATCCAAATTTTCCAAGCCCAATGTTTCCCTAATCATTTTTTCTACCAGTTTCTCCGCAGTGCTTTATGGTAATTTTTAAAAAGAGGTTTAAGTATTTACGGCTGCATCCATCCTATTTAGATTGTTGCAACTGTCAGATAAATATCCATTTATTCTTTGTCTCCCCATGTAACAGAGTTCTGAGATGCCCAAAGATCTGCTTGCCCTTGCACATAATTCTCGAAAGGCTTGTATGCAAGTACAGTGAATAATTAGGAAAGCCAACAACATTAAGGAAAATAAATGTAAATGTAGGAATGCTATGCTTCTGTTTCTGTGGTATGACTACGTGCAGCACAGGTAATGCTTGGCAACTGTTCAAAGACTGTTCTCTCGACTAATATCTGGAATAGAGAGGGTGTTTAAAGTCAAAAGTCAAAATCAAAAGAGTTTATTGTCATGTGTTCCTGACAGGACAATGAAATTCTTTCTTTGCATAGCACAACAGAACATAGTAGGCATTGACTACAATTATATACTTAAATACACACATTAATCAATAAATTAATAAAGTGCAAATAACAGATGGAGGGGTATTAATGTTCAGAGTTTTGTCCGAGCCAGGTTTAATAGCCTGATGGCTGTGGGGAAGTAGCTATTCCTGAACCGGGTCGCTGCAGTTCTCAGGCTCCTGTACCTTCTACCCGAAGGTAGCAGGGAGATGAGTGTGTGGCCAGGGTGGTGTGGGTCCTTGATGATGCTGCCAGCCTTTTTGAGGCAGCGACTGGGGTAGATCCCCTCGATGGAAGGAAGGTCAGAGCCGATGATGGACTGGGCAGTGTTTACTACTTTTTGTAGTCTTTTCCTCTCCAGGGCACTCAAGTTGCCGAACCAAGCCACGATGCAACCGGTCAGCAAGCTCTCTACTGTGCACCTGTAGAAGTTAGAGAGAGTCCTCCTTGACAGACCAACTCTCCGTAATCTTCTCAGGAGGTAGAGGCGCTGATGAGCTTTCTTAATAATTGCATCTGTGTTCTCGGACCAGGAAAGATCTTCACAGATGTGCACGCCCCGGAATTTGAAGCTCTTGACCCTTTCAACCACTTATGAGGAAAATTGGACAGGCTTGACTTGCATCTGGAGTTTAGGAGAACAAGAGTTGCTTTGAGTGATACATAAAATAGTGATGAATCTTGACAAGATATACGTGTAAAGGATTTTGTTCCTATTGAGAGAAATTAGAACAGTTTAAAAAGTAAAGGCTATCCATTTAAGTGAGAGACAAGGCTAAATTTTTGAGGGTTGAGTATCTTTGAAATTATCTTCCTCAAAGAACAAATGAAATCAAATCTTTGAAGATTTTTAAGACAAAGGTAGAGGGATGGTCCATAAACAATGGGATGAAAGATTACCATAGGTAATCAGAAATGCGGAGTTGAAGTTAAATCAGATCAGCCAAAAATGGCTCTGCGGGATTGAGGGGTCAGCTGGACTCTAACTCCCGCTTTGTATGCTTGTTTGTACAACCTTAATAATTGTTGACTTTGCTATTGTAAATTTTTACCAAAATCTTCCTTATAAGCAGAATGTTCCAAGAATGGAAAAGCAACAAAACATACACGTGCTAAATGTCTAAAGTTAAAAAAATATTAGAATACTCAGCAGGTTCTGATGAAGTGTAATTAATCTGAAATAATAACTGTTTTTATATCCACAGATGTTACCCAGCTCAAGCATATTTCCAGCACTTTCTGTGTCCTGGAAGGTGTCTGAACCTTCCTTCATTCTTCAGTTTAGGTAGCACATACTACACCTGGGCTTTATTCAATTGTCTTGTATTTCGTGATATATATACCCTCTTCACCCAGGCACCTGCCGTGAGTAATTAGTCAGGGTAGGCAGTGGCTTTTAAAAATCTTGAAAACCGCGCATGCGCAGATTGTTCTCTCCCCGGCGAGCTGTCAGTCGGCTTTTTTAAAGAATCTTGGAAACTGCACATGCGCAGATTGTTCTCTCAACTTTTATCAAGTAATTTGTCTTCAAAAGGTCTTATCTCTTAATAAAGTATTTAAAAACATATAGCTCAAAGAAATTTACTTACCATATTATTTGTACACGAAATCCACTCTTCTCTCTTTGTTTGCAGCAAAAATATCCAAAACTTTCTCATAGACATTAGCAGTGGGACTTTGCTCCATCTGAGTAAATCCATCCTTTTCGATAGAAATTAAAGCAAGTGATGAAAGCCTTTCATTGGACATTCTATTCCTGGTGAAGTTTTTAATTCTTTTCAAAGCTGAAAATGATCTCTCAAGAGAAACTTGTAGCAGGAATTGTTAAAATTGATTGGAGCAGCTTCACATCATCAGGGAACATTTGTTCCAGTCCATTTTGAAATATAAAAACAAGTAAATCTTTAAATGATTTATCCCGAAACACTTGTGCAATATAAATTCCAGCTAGATCTGCTTTCAGTCTTAAGTTACTGTAGTTTCTTTCTAAACTTCTATTGCCTCCTGATCAATTTGACAAGCAAGTTTTTGAAACTTGTTTCCATCAACTAAGGAAATGAATTGTAAAATTTTGAAGTCGCTGTATCTTGCTTCCATATGCTTCAAAAAATCAACCAATATCAGATCAAATATTCGTGCTCTCTCTTCTTTAATTGGACGTTTTGAACGAGATTTTGATTCAGTCAGGTCATTTTCTTTGCAATATTCTTTAAACTTTTCATGAATGTCATCAAAATATTGGCGCAGATCCTCAAACGAATGTATTGTTGCATTGCTTCTTTCAATGCAATAAGGAATAACTATCTTTTTAGTTTGTAAAATGTTGTAGAGAATGTCAGTTTCAATGAATATTTCATTATAAACCATGAGAAGAAAGTATGTAGAATCTTTCGTTAGCCAAGCATAAAACCCATTGCTCCTCACCAAAGTTTCAGGATCCCACAATAAAGGATTGCTGTTAATGCTGTCAAAAAGTTTACAGAGGTCTCCATGAAATTGCAAAATAGTTTGGGTTTGCTTTGAGTTTGAAGTCCATCTGGTTGGTGCTGCCTTTGGAATGCGTTTCTGCACTATTTCATCAAGAAATTGTGTTTGTTTTGTAGAATTACTAAAAAAATGAGGCAAGAGCGTCAATGGTCTTGAAAAAGCCTGTACATTCAGGTATGAATTTAGCTGACTGAGACAGAACAAGATTCAACATGAGCATAGTGGTGGGTAAATAAAGCTGATGGTGCATTTTCTCTTACTTTAGCTTGAACACCATTTAAGTTTGATGCCATTACCATTGCTCCATCGTATGTCTGTGCTACAAGTTTCTTGGCACAAGTATATTTGTGTAGGTTATTGAACATGCATTCTGTTACACTAGTAGCAGTTCTGTCCTTAAGTTTGGCAAAGCCTATGAATGCTTCTTTAATTTCAGAGTCCAATATATACCATAATACTGTAGAGCACTGAGCTGTATTTGAAATATCAGTGGATTCATCCACTTCTATGACAATGAATGGGGCTTTTGTAATCTCTTCTTTAATATTATTTTCAACAACTGTGCCTACTGCTTCAATCAAGTCATTTTGTATCTTGTTAGAAATGCCAGAAAAAACAGATGAACTCTGTAAATGATGTGCCAATTTTTCATCAAATGTTGCTGTTTATTTCAGTAACAATATAGTTTCCACGATTTAGTGATTCTTTTTCATTATCACTGCGAAAAGCAAGTTCTTGTCTGATCAAAAAGCAAGTAGCACATATTAACTTTTTTAGTATCTCTCTGTTCTCCTTAACTTTTTCATTGTGAATATCGATGCTAATGTTGCTTCTGCTTATCTATGAGCAAGTCGATCCGTGTGGACCCAAATGTCTTCAATGCTATTTGGCTGTCATAATGCGCAGCAGATCTCTCGTGCTTGTTTAAAGCATTAGGCAAATTATTTAAATCACTGTATCCATCTGCTACCCATACAGTTCCACTAGATACAGAAAATAACAGGCACGGGAAACAAAACAGTCTATTTGTTGAACTACAACCGCATAGCCACTCTTTCCTGTTGTACCAAGCTGTTTTAAATGTTCTAATTATTTTTGTTCCTTTACACTGTTGAAGTTCTTTCAGTTCGGTGTTGGTGTGCCATTTTTAATTATTTTGGTCTTTTCCTCATAAGTTTGCTTCGAGAAAGTCTTCAGATAATCACTATCCATCTTTGAAAAACCCGGCAAGATACATGCGCTGCGCATGCGCAGTAAGGCTGCGCAGCACATGCCGCAGTCCACGGTGTAAAGGCAGAATTTCAGCTGCCGTTATAGACCGTTGCCACTGATGGCTTGAAGTATCGTCGACGGCACGTGAGTAGCATATACTTCCGTGTGTTAAATGTACTCCGGATGAAAGGCATGGTAGAATTATGCCTCCCTAAGAGATCGATCTCTTAGGCATAATTGTCCCGTGCCTTTACTATTTATATTTAATAATGACCATTTTATAATTTTAGTCAGGATCAGCACTGCCTACTTTGCCTACCCTGACAGCACGTGCCTGTCTCCACCATATATACAAAATCATAATTACTTTCCAGCTTTTAAGTCTTTTTATTACCTTAAACAACAAAACTACTTTTTCTTCTGTAGGACTGATGTATTATAAAAACAATTGTTGACAATAGCTTAAAAGCCTGAAGCTTTTTGCCTGCATTTTAAAACACGTTTACCAATCGACACATTTGCTTCCTTTTTAAGACAGTCTTAAAATCATGTGTTTTACTATAATACGTGACCCCCCATTACGAGGGGTTGCATTCTTCGTAAATAGCCTAATCATGATCTTCCAAAACGCAACGCTGCTTCATCTGAGCAAGTAACGATCCATTCCAGTTTGCCTACAATCGTAACAGATCAATGGCAGGGCTGTATTTCTGACCGTATAGATCAGCATTTCTCAACCATTTTCCCCTTGCAGAATGCTTGAAAGAATCTTCATGTCTCAGGGAACCCGAGTTGGGGGTTGCTGGGCCCGCCGGCATTTTGACTCGCTTCACAACGTCGATCTCTGGCGCCACAACGGGGACCCGTCAGCCCCGCCTGCGCAGATAGGGGAGGATTGCCGGGCAGGAATCGCCATTTTAACAGCCAGCATTGTGTATAGGTGAGTGCTACTGAGGGAATATTGCATTGGGGGAGGGGGACCCAACAGGTCCACGTTTCAAGGGTGTCAAACTCATTTTAGGTCACGGGCCGGATTGGGCAAAATGCGACTTCATGCGGACCGGATGTGCATGGTTACGCAAGCACGCTTGCTCCAACAGCTTTCGCTGCCTTCGTTTTTTCAACCTGCCCTCATGTGTCTCAGTCTCTGCTATAACTACAAAGTTTTTCACTTCACAAATTTTGTTTCTTCTGAAGAAGATTGCCTTGCAAGCATTACTTTTATGATTGGTATTAACTTACAGTCGTAGGCTACAAGAAAGTTGTGATGAGAGAGAGAAAAAACAATGCTATTTTGGCTAAGATTGGTTTGGGAGCCACACCCTTTCCATTAATAAACCATTTGAAATTGAACATTAGCTGACACAAATGGAGACCTAACAAAACAAATTGTTGTTTCGTTAGGTCTACTTTTCCGCCACCATTTTAGTGCTGGCATCCAAGAGAGACTCCGGGTTGTGGCCTCTCCCGGTCAGTGCGGGTTTCTGGGACGATCGGGAGACTGGGAAGGGCGTAGAACAGGAACGATTTGCAGTCAGCTGAGCAGTCTCCTCCGCCATGCTGCTCCACACAGCCTGCACCGTTACAATGTTGTTTTTTTTTCCTCACAGCATTCGAACCCAGCACCCAGCCGCTCCGCACCGCGCAACCTAACCCCGCTCAGCGCCCGCCCCCTCCCTCCTCATTGGCCACAGCTGACTTCCGAGAGGGCAGTCCCTTCCCCTACTGGGCCAGCCTAGTGTCAGTCACACGGGATGACGGCCAGCGCGTTTGTCTGGCTCTCGCCGCATTCGGACCCGCCCCCGCCGAGCGGCATCTGCGGTTCGATTGGACGAGTCGGGTGTCAGTCAAGGATTCGTCACAATGCTGGCAGCATTGTTGGGGGAGTCCAGAACCAAGGGCCACAGTTTAAGAATAAGGGTTACGCCATTTAGAACGGAGATGAGGAAAACTTTTTCACACTGCGAGTTGTGAGTGTGGAATTCTACTGCCTTCTCAGTAGAGGCCGGTTCTCTGGATGCTTTCGAGAGACAGTTAGATAGAGCTTTTAAAGATAGCGGAGTCAGGGGATATGGACGTTAGGTAAGAGGGAGGTGCAGCGAGACCTGGGCGTCCTTGTACACTGGTCACTGAAAGTTGGCTTACAGGTACAGCAGGCAGTGAAGAAAGCTAATGGAATGTTGGCCTTCATAACCAGAGGATTTCAGTACAGGAGTAAAGAGCTTCTTCTGCAGTTGTATAGGGCTCTGGTGAGACCACATCTGGAGTATTGTGTACAGTTTTGGTCTCCTAATTTGAGAAAGGACATCCTTGTGATTGAGGCAGTGCAGCGTAGGTTCACGAGATTGATCCCTGGGATGGCGGGACTGTCATATGAGGAAAGATTGAAAGTTCAACCAGGGCAGCATGGTGGTGCAGCGGATGAGTTGCTGCCTTACGGCACCACAGACCCGGGTGCTGTCTGCACAGAGTTTGTACGTTCTCCCCGTGACTGTGTGAGTTTTCTCCGGGCACTCCAGTTTCCTCCCACACACCAAAGACGTACAGGTTTATTAACTGGCTTCGGTAAAACAATTGTAAATTGTCCCTAGGATGTAGGATTGTGCTAGTGTATGGGGATAACTGGGAGGTGTAGACTCAGTGGGCCAAAGGGAGTGTTTCCGCATGGTATCACTAAAACTAAAAACTCATGAAGACAGCTTTCCTCATCCAATCATACCTTCCAGGTGTACCCATGGTCTTGATCATTGACTAGCCATTTGCTAGCCATTACTCAAGGCAACAATGTTGATATCAAAGTGCCTGACTTCCCAGGCAATGAGAGCACTGACATTCAGATCTGCCTGCCTGTTGCTGTTGGGATTGTCCAAGGCTTCCGATGCACCAGTTCCTCTTAGGCAAATCTGTAAACTCCCAAACAGGAACTGCAGTGTCCACAGAACCGAGACCTTCCTGAAATTGTTCATAATTAGCAACTGTGAAAAGATTATCGATTTTCCCACAAGAAAGCACAAAGACCAGAAATAAATTACCCACAAAAGCAATACTATACTACAATTCAAGGAAAAATAAATAGCTCTGCAGGTACCTGAAAGCCAAACTAAGTAAATAATAAGGCCTCTGGACCAGATGTCATCCCAGTTGATTTTTTAAAAACAGTGAATGGATAAATCAGACACAAATCCACAACATTACAGCACATATCTGGGAAGAACTGGACATGCCAGTAAGCTCAGACACCATAAATATGTCCCCTTCAAGAAAGGGAACAAATTAACTGTGGTAACATCAGGAAGACTTGCTGCTGTCTGCTCTCGGTAAAAACATTGCCAGGGTTCTTTACGATCTCCACCTCCCCGAATTGACATGATGGATTCAATGCATTCAAAGACACAGTGAACATCATCTTCACTGTGCTTCAACTCCAAGGAAAATACAGGATATCAGCACCAAACATTATGCAAAGATTTTTCAACCTCACTAAACCCTTTGATTCCATCACTCAAAAAGAACCATGGGGCATTCTCTTCAAATGTAGTAATATGGAAATTTGCCTCACTTTTACATGGCACCATGCTGGACAATAGATCCAATCTTAATGTTCAAAAAGGAACTACAGATGCTGGAAAATCGAAGGTAGACAAAAATGCTGGAGAAACTCAGCGGGTGAGGCAGCATCTATGGAGCGAAGGAAATAGGCAACATATCGGGCTGAAACCCTTCTTTAGATCCAATCTTAATGTACCTGGACATTAAGCAAGGCTGCATCATCACCTCAACACTTATTTTCCCACCGGATCTCCCGCAAGTTTAGCTTTAGGCCCGTAGATTAATTCCATGCTGCTGTCGTGGAGCTGATTCTACAGGTCTAAAAGTAAACTGGTCCAATTACATGGCTTCCAGTCCAGATGCTAATAGACTCAGTCATGGAGCCGTACAGCACGGAAACAGACCCTTTGACCCATATCGTTCATGCTGACCACGATGCCCCATCTAAGCTAGTCCCATTGGCCCACTTTTGGCTCACATCACTCTCAACCGTTCATATCCATATACCATGTACCTATTTTTCAAATGTTTTTATTGGCAATAACATTGCAGGATTCTTATAGAAATGTCCTTTTCTTAGAGATATTTGCAAAGGAATCTAAACATATATACACAAGAATTTGGAGAAGATCGTATGTGGCATGATTAATAAGTTTGTAGATGACACTAAAACTGAGGGTGTCATGGACAGTGAAGAATGTTGTCTATGGTTACAACAGGGTCTAGATCAGCTGGGAAAGTGATCCAAGGAATGTCAGATGGCATTTAACTTGGCAAAGTAAAACATTATGCATTTTGGGAACAAACACATTGAATGACGTGGTGTAAGGGAGTGTTGTAGAACTGAGAGGTATAGAGGTACAAATGCATAGTTCCCCGAAAATGGCAACAGGGGCAGACAAGGTGCTAAAGATGGCATATGGCATACTTATCTTTATCAGAGGTGCCACTGAGCACAACAATTAGGATGCCATGTTACTCCTGTACAGAACATTGGTGAGGCAACACCTGCAATGTCGTGTGCATTTCTGGTTAACATGATATGGGAAGGATGTGATTAAGCCGGAAAGATTACAGAAAAGATTTCTTAAGGTTGTTGCTGGGACTGAACGGCTTGAGTTACAAAACACTGGATAGGCTGAGACTGTTTTCCCTGGAGCAAAGGCGGCTGACGGTTGACTTGATAGAGGTTTACAAAATCATGAGGGGCATTAATAAAATGGATATTCAGAGGTTTTTTCCTCCAGAGTACAGGAGTCTAAAGATAGAGGGCATCGGTTTACGGTAGGTGGGGAAAGATTTAAAGGGGACCTTTAATGGTAGGGTTTTCACACTGCACTGAAGGTGGTGGGTATATAGAATGAGCTGCCAGAAGAAAACGCACAGGTGGGTACAATTACAATGTTTAAAAGGCATTTGGGTAGGTACATACAGTATATTCAGAAAGTATTCAGACCCCTTCACTTTTTCCACATTTTGTTACGTTACAGCCTTATTCTAAAATGGATTAATTTTTTTTTTTATCATCAATCTACACATAATACCTCATAATAAAAAAGTGAAAACAGGTGTGTAGAAACGTTTGCAAAGTAACAGTAAAGTAAAAAATAAATGTGAAATATCACATTTACATAAGTATTCAGACCCTGTACTCAGTACTTTCAGGCCAAAGAGTTCAATCTTGGTTTCATTAGACCAGAGAATCTTGTTTAGGTGCCTTTTGGCAAACTCCAAGCGGGCTGTCATGTGCCTTTTACTGAGGAGTGGCTTCCGTCTGGCCACTCTACCATAAAGGCCTGATTGGTGGAGTGCTACTGATATAGTTGTCCTGGAAGTTTCTCCCATCTCCACGTAGGAACTGGAGCTCTAACCATCGGGTTCTTAGTCACCTCCCTGACCAAGGTCCTTCTCCCCCGATTGCTCAGTTGGGCCGGGCGGCCAGCTCTATGAAGAGTCCTGGTGGTTCAAAAGTTGTTCCATTTAAGAATGGTGGAGGCCACTGTGATCTTCGCGACCAAATCTGCAGAAATTGTATTATACCCTTCCCCAGATCTGTGTCTCGAAACAATCCTGTCTCGGAGGAGTACGGACAATTCCTTCGTCTTCATTGCTTGGTTTTTGCTCTGACATGCACTGTCAACTGTGGGTCCTTACATAGACAGGTGTGTGCCTTTCCAAATAATGTCCAATCAATTTAATTTACCACTTGTGGACTCCAATCAAGTTGTAGAAAATCTTCAAGGATAATCAATGAAAACAGGATGAACCTAAGCTCAATTTAGAGTGTCATCGCAAAGGGTCTGAATACTTATGCAAATGTGACATTTCAGTTATTTCTTTTTAATTACTTTGCAAATATTTCTAAACACCTGTTTTCACTTTTATTTTATGAGGTATTGTGTATAGATTGATGATTAAAAAAATGAATTTAATCCATTTTTAGAATATGGTTGTAACCTAACAAATTGTGGAAAATGTGAAGGGGTCTGAATACTTTCTGAATGCACTGTAGATAGGAAAGGTTTAGAGGGACATGGGTCAAATGCAAACAAATGTGATTAGCTCAGGAAGACACATTAGTTGGCATTGATGAGTTGGACAGGAGAGCCTGTCTTCCAGCTGTAATTCTATGACTCTAAGAGCAAGCCTGACACCTAGTTCTTGTAAATTAAATGTACTCATAAATTTGTTGTAAACACAGTTGAACTTCTTTGAATAATGAGGCCGTATCTTAGGAGCAGCACTCTGGCATTCCTGTTGACAATCTACTCCCATTGCTTCTCCATCTCAGCTCTTGATGATTCCTGGATCTGAGAGCAAGTAAGACGACTCTGCTCGCACTGTCCTTTTTCACAGCAACTACTTCAATCATTGTGTCTGGAAAGTAATTGAAACAGCACTGTTGCTCTCAAAGCTATGCATTGGTTTGCAGCAGTGTTTGTAAGCAGTGAGCATCTCCCTTGGAGATAACAATCAGAGGACGTTACTTTCAGCAGGTATCAGGAATTCCTGAAGATACACAATTGTATAAATTAACATACAAGTCGTGCACAGATTTTTTTCATGAAACACTAAACTGGTATAGATGTCCCATATATCAACATTTCAACAAACGGTTTACAGCATCTTTGTTGTAATTTATTATTTTTTTTAAATCTATGCATTCAATGCCAAAGCTGGCATGTACTGTGCATCGCTAATTGCTCTTAAGGAGGAAAAAGTTACTCTCTGATGAAAATACTCAATGTTGATAGGCAGGAAGCTTCAGAATTTAGACCCAGTGATAATAATCGGTGCCAGACACAAAATGGTCAAAGATGTGTGACTACAGTGCATTTTGAAGAGCGTGCACCCTTTCTGCCAGTGGTGGTCTGGATGGTTGTGGTAATGCATACGATGCCAATCATGAATGATGTCCAGTTTCTTGAGAATTGCTGGATCTGAAATATTAATGAAGCTCAACAAACTGATTCCTTGGATGGGAATCTTTGGCATATGGAGAGATATTAAACAACCTGACCTATTCTCAATTGGGAGGAATGAGTGATCCAATTGGAGCATACAAAATTCTTCTCGAGGTACATCTTGGGAGAATGTTTACTGGGAATCAAAATCAATGGAGTGAGAAAAGATTAACTACCAACATGAATGGAAATCCAGAAGTGTTCTGTAACCATATAAATGTTAAAATGCCCATTATCAGGGGATTAATCCCATTGGTCCCATCCCCCTCTCCTATTTCACTGTATCCCGGAATCCCACTCCCTTGCACACAGGTCCATCAACTCCCTTTTGAATCTTTCTGCCACAACTTACACAGTGATTATTTATAGTCACCTATAAACTTACCAGCTCAGTCTGCCTTCCTTCATTACAGTGTAGAGAAACCATCCCATGTGCTCCCCAGGGAAGGAACTACATATATATCATACAAAGACATGGTGCCTCCTTCAGTTTTAGTTTTAATTAACTCCTGATTTACTGATAAAACGATAATTCCTATTGTAACCTACCACAGAAAATTCCACCGCAGTTTAAGATTATTCTTGTAACTAAAATTATCTGAAATTGCTTGAAGCTACACTGAAGGTTCATGATTCACAATGCTTTTAACATAAAGCTCCTTGTATGCCATGTGGATTATATTTTTTTTAATATATCACTCTTCCACAGCATGCGAGTAAGTGTCACGGGTCCTCTGTGCAACTTTATTTTGCCTCGCTTTGCAATGTACTTTGGAATTCCCAGCTAATGAGTCAGAGAATCATGCTGGACAGGAACATGCCATTCTGCCTAACTTGTCCAGAAAACCTGTGGGTTACCCTTCCATATTCATCCCATTTCACTTGGTCCATAGCCTTCTATACCTGGCTGACAAATATGCTCATCTGGACATACCTCAAATACCATTAGCAACCTAGCTCCAACCGCTCTCGCAGGCAGTGCATTCGAAGTACTTGCCATTCTGAGTGAAGAATGCCACCCTCATGTCCCCTCAAAATCTCCGAGGCCTTACCTTAATTCTACTTCCTCTTGTTCTATCTACCTCTGATATGGTTAAGTTTCCTCCTGTATACCCTATCTATACCCCTCGTAATTTTATATACCTCAATCATGTACCCTCTTAACCTCCTCTGCTCCAAGGAAAACAGACCTAGTTTCTCCAGTCTGTATCATAACTGAACTGCTCCATAACAGGCATCTCCAGGAGAACGGGAGTCTGAAGCAAACATCATAGAGCGGTGCAAGATGGTCCACTTCTGCAAAGTCCAAAGGACCTACGTGTAGTACGGAACGGGGCGGGACGTCCGCCATTTTAGCAAACCTGACCCGACTTCCGTGGAATGTGTAATCAGCAAAGATCATAGAGTGGAGTCGGGTTGGGTTGTTTTCTTTATTTGAAAATAGAAATGAGGAAAACTATCAAGGGAATGATTTGGTATGGTAATTGAGAAGTTTCTGAAATACTAACTTAGAATGGAATGGGAACATGCAACCATTGTCTTTTTTGAGGAGGACGGATGAGAGTTTTGGCTTACAGCCCAGGATGGAATTAATTTTAGCAAATGTTTGCTTGCTGTCAGAGCAATATTTCAATGGCCTGCATTATCTGCAATCGGAACATTAAAAATGGCATGAAGGAGAGGGCAATGCTTAGGAAGGAACTGCAGATGCTCGTTTAAACTAAAGATAGTCACAGAATGCTGGTGTAACTCAGCGGGACAGGCGGCATCTCTGGAGAGAAGGAATGGATGACGTTTCAGGTCGAGATCCTTCTTCAGACTGAAAGTCCCTTTCCCACGGGCATTCAAGGATGATTAATGCACCTGGCTCCAGTTTATGTACATCTGCAGTTTTAAAGAAAAATAATTAACTTTATCTAACACCTGGGTTAGAAGGGTCTTGACCCGAAACGTCACCCATTCATTCTCTCCAGAGATGCTGCCTGGCCCGAACCGCTGAGTTACTCCAACTTTTTGTGTCTATCTTCTGTGTAAACCAAAGATCATACAGCGGAGCAAGATAGTCCACTTCAAAGATCATAGAAGCGGACGCCATGACCAAAGATCATAGATTGGAGCGGAAACGGAAGCTGGGTACGGAAATGGCGCTGAGGATTACCCATGACCTACTACGGCTTTTTCGGCGAGTGGACTATCTTGCTCCGCTCTATGATCTTTGGTGTGAAGAAAGGTCCCAAACAATCATCTATCCATAGCCTCCAGAGATACTGCCTGACTCCAGCACTTTTTGTTTAACCCGTCTGAGTAAGCCTGCCAGTTGTCCTGCTAATTAGTTTCAATGTGTCTCATTGCAGCTATGGGATTGTAGTGATGTGACTGTCTTAAACCTGCCCAAACACATGTTTAAAAGTGACTCTTATTATCAAGAGTACAGTCAAACCAAGATGGAACTCTTGAATGTGATTATTAACTGTCCTTGCACCTGAAGGATGGTGTTAAAGTTTTCACACTTTGTATTTAGATTACAAAGACATGGACAAAATTACTGGGAAGTAAAACCTGTATGCATTTTCAGCGTTGCAAGGGGATTGGCGCACTACTATTGAACCTTTGTTTAAAAACAAAAAGAAACAAGTAATTACAGACCAAATAGATTATCTCAAGCTGTGGGCAAATAATTAGAAATAATTCTGAGAGACATTGTAAACTTTTATTTGAAAATGCACAAAAGGTTGCGTCAAAAGGTTGCGTCAGATTAATTTGATTGATTTCTTGATAAAGTAACATGGACAGTTAATGATTGAAATGCTTTTGATGTAGTCAACATAAATTTTAGCAAGGCCCCAAATGGCAGGTTGCTCATGAAAGTAGGAGTCCAGGGGAGAGCACCAAATCGGATCCAAAATCAGCTCAGTCAGTGCAGGAAGCAAATAATAATGATGGTGGGTGTTTTTGCATCTGTAAGGTCATTTACCAGTGGTATTCCACAGAGCTCAATACTCTATCTACGGCTTTATAAAATAAATAATTAATACCTAAATGTAAATGCCACATGAAGAAAGTTGCACAAAACATAACAGTTATTCATGTGGCTGACAGTGAAGAGGGAGGTTTTAGATATTAAAATATAAATGGCCTGGTCAGTTGAGCAGCAAAGTGGCAGGTGGTATATGATCTAGAGGGGTACGGTTTTAGGGAAATGTAACAAGGAAAGCCAACACAATAAAAAGGAAAATAACAACAGGTGTGGAGGAAGAGAGGGTCTTTGGAGTATATAAAGGAATAAAGACAGAACAATAAGGTGATTCAAATACAGGCAGGATGCGTTTCTTTGTTAGACAAGGAACAGAAGACAAAAACAAAATGATTGTGCTGGAACCACACAAAACAATAGACATTGGTCTGAGTCAAGGTGATGTACTTTGGTATATCAAACCAGGGCAGGATTTACAAAGTAAATAGTAGATCCCAGGAGAGTGTTAGAACAGAATGATCTAGGAATATAGGTGTATGGTCCCAGAAAGTGGAGAGTCAGGTGAACAGGTTGGTAAAGGCATTTCACATGCTTGCATTGGAAATATTAAGTACAAAGGTTAGGACATCATGATGTAGATGTACAAGTCGTTGGTGCACATTTGCAGTTCTGGTCGCCCAGCCACAGAAAGTTAGAAAGGGTGCGGGAAAGATTCACCAGGATGTTACTTGGACTTGCAGACTTGTTGCAAGGTTGGATAGGCTGGGACTTTATTATTTAGATCGTAGGAGGTTAAGGGGTAACCATATTGATGTGTACAAGATTATGACGTGGATGACCAGGGTACAGGATTCTAAAACTAGAGGATATATGCTTAAGGTGAGAGGTGAAAATTTTAAGAGGGACCTCAGGGCAACGTCTTCACTTGAAGGGTAGTTCATATCTGGATTGTCTGCCAGAGAAAGTTTAGAAACTGATACCATTATGATTTTCAGAAGACATTTGGATAGATACATGGATAGGAAGGGTTTACAGGCAAATGGGCTTAGTCAAAAATCCCAACTTGGTCGGCATTGATAAGATGGGCTGAAGGGCCTGTTTCCGTGCTAGGTCTATGACTTTATGACTCTGCATACAATTCTGCAGACACTACCATACAAGGACAAATGAAGGCTATGGAGAGCGAGCAGAAAAATATTGCCTGGATTGCAATCGCTGAGCAGTGAGGATAAACTGAATAGGCTGGTTGGCTCTCTTTTTAAAACGGATTGACACCCAGTGGTTCTACAACATCTCCCAACAGCCAGCAGAAATTAGAGCAGCTGATATGTAGGCAGGTCAAATAAGGGTGTAAATGCAAAAAGGTTGTACCAAAGGTTTTTTTTATGTTTTTCTATATTGATGTGGATTATTTTAATGCAAGGTGTTAAGGAGTGGAATTCATAAAATATTTTGATTCATAAAATATGATGTACTACTACTACTAGGGAGGGACTGTACTTGATCTTATCTTTGGAAAAGAAGATGGGCAAGTGAGAAAAGCATCTGTGCTTGAAATATGGTCCTAAACTAGAGGAAGGCAGATTTTAATAGGGTAAGACCTGGCAGCATCTGCTAAAAGGGGAAAGTAAATCTATTAAGTTTTTAAAAGCGAGTTTAGAGTCAGCATGTCCCTGTCAGAGTAAGAAGCAACGTTAGCCAGTTTAAGGAACCTTGGTTAACAAAAGACATTCAAGGTTTGATCGGGGAAAAGGCAGAGATTTGTATCAAGTATTAAATTGGTATCAAATTACTTTTGAGGTTTATTGTGGATGTAGGAGAGAACTTAAAGAAAATAGAAGGTTGCAAGCCAGAAAATGAAAGAGCCATAGGAAGGTAGAGGATAGGACAATTAAGTCTCAAAAGAGTACACTGGGAGAGGTGAATATTTCACAGAGGTGGTGTTTATAAGAAACAAGCTGCCAGACGAGGTAGTTGAGGCAGGTATTATAAGCAGCATTTAAAAGACATTTTTATGGATACGGGCCAAACGCAGGCAGATGGGATTGTCATAGACAGGGCATCCTGGTCAGCATGGTCAAGTTGGGCTAGTTTCCATTCTGTAGACTCTATTCATACCAATCATGATGCCCATCTGAGCAAGTCCCATTTCGCAGCATTTGTAAATGGGATGCTGTTAAATTTGAATTGGCAGCTGTAAACAGAATATCATGTGGTACTGTGGTCTATTTGCAGCAGTAATGTACATCATCGCAATCTATCATCTTGTGATACAATCAAGCCATAACATTAATTTTGGTTTAATAAAATGAGTACGAGGGCATGCTAGAAGTTGCACGAAAAGATGAGTGCTAAAGATGCAATACACTACATGCACACTAAACCTTAGACAGCATACAGAGCCAAACCATTACACATCGAATAGATCAGTTTAAAGTTCAGCACTCCTGTCAAATTACAGTGATAGTAGACAATTAACAGGAGGTGGCAGTTTCATGAATCTTCTAACGTGGTTATGTCCAGCTTTTGACTACCAAAGACAGGCATGAGACCATTTATAGCCTTGTGCAGCTGAAGGGCCTAGTGGATCTTGCCTTCCTCCTGAGATCCCGACCATTGTAAAAGTCGTATTTCAGCTCGTTCAATTCATTCACATGATATCAAGAAATGGGCACTCATTCCGCAGCACACAACATCCTCACTGTAGTGCTGAGGATGAGTGCTCCTGAATTAGTTGCATCTCTAGTCAAGTTGTTCCAGTACAATTACAACCTAGGCATCTAACCAACAATGTGAGAAATTGCCTGGTAAGACTTATTGGCAAAAGGTGAGAAAAATCCACTAGTCGAGCATTATCAGACTGTTGCTCGTGGCCCACAATGGCACCTGTGATAGTTTTCATCTGCCATATCTGTTCAAGTGTTTTCCATTTGACATGACCGTTGTGGCACACAACTGAATAGGTGTCCTTCATGTGAAATCTGGAAAGATCTGTTCAGTGGCCATGCAATCAATACTGTGATGGATAGATGCAACCGCAACAGGTAGACTGGCAAGTATGAGATCACCAATCAACAATTCATAAAGGTCCTTCTAACCAACATGTTCATCAATCCCTAGTTTGGGTTCCACTAGAATCACTCTGCTCTCATTTCATCACAGCCTTGGTACAAACATGAGCCAAATAGTTGACACCAGGTGTGAGGGGAGAGTAACTACCATTGTCATCAAGGCAGCATTTCATCAAGAGAGACATAAAGGAGCTCTGGTAAAATTGAATGGATAGCAAGAGGAAAACACACCAATGGTTGGAGAAATACCTCAACAAGGCAAAATGATTGTAGTTGTTGGAGACAATGAAAATGAGAAGGTGGTGAAGTGTTATTGGTGAAACGCTTTGGAGATAGTGTCCATAATTATTAAGTTTAAAGTTAGTTAGGGAAAAGGATATGGGTGGTCCTCAAATTAAGGTCCTAAGATGGGTTAGAAGAGATGATGAAAGTAAACAGGGAGCAGATGCTTATGGGCAAAACAATTGACAAGAGGAAAGGTCTTTCAAAAGAGAGTTAACAAAAAGTTTACGGCATGATTGAAAAAGCAAAAGGCAAGATTGGAGAACCCTGAATGACAAGGAAACCGAAGATTTGATCTGGATAGGAAAGGAACTGTGGATAAAATTGCCGGTATGGGCAAAAAAAGTAACAGCAGATGTTGGTTTCTCAAAAAAGTGTTGGAGTAGCTCAGCAGGTCAGGCAGCATTTCTAAAGGACATGGAAAGGTGACATTTCCGGTTAAGACCCTTCTTGAGACTGATTGTGTGTGTGGGTGGGGGTGCGCGGAAGAGGAAAGCTGGAAGAGAGAATGGGCACTACAAAGCCTGGCAGATAATACACTGATACAGGTGAGGTAATAGATAGGTATAGGTAATTGGAATCGAGTAAGTCTCTTGAGGAATAAGGCGAGTGTAGGACAGAACTCAAGAAACGAATGAGGAGCACACAAAGGGGCCGTAATACAATCTCCCAAGCATATATATATATATATATTTTTTTAATTTTCTTTATTAGAAGTAATGTACATTACAATGATATAAGCCAAAAATAAAATAATACATTTCCTGTACCACTTCTTATTTTATACCTTAAGAAGAAGAATAAGAAGAAGAATAGAGAGAGTTAGATAGAAAAGTTAGTGCGTGTGAGAGTGATCCGGAAGAGCCCGTAGAAGCGTAAGACACAAGAAAGACTAAAAAAGAAAAACAAAGGAAAAGAAAGGAAAAAAAAATTTTTTAAATAGAAGACAGAAAATATGAGAAAGTAAAATAAGCTAAGACAAAAGGGATGTACCTCCTTCGTATCTTTACACACCCCTCACCAGGTCCTGATACTATTTATTATCAGAGGTGTGTTGCACTCTATGCTTGTAATTAGTCGATAAATGGAGACCAAATCTTTTGGAAATAATCTGATTTGCCTGCAAGGAGGAATCTCATATCTTCAAGCTCCCAAGCATATTTTAATGAGAATCTCAATCATCAGGAACAAAAAGGTAGCGAAGGAATGAGTGGGCCCCCTAATGGCCTAAGGGATAATCGATATGTGGAGCCAGGGAATGCGGATAAAGCCCCAAATGAATACTTCCTATCTGTATCTCCTAAGGAAAAGGAAGTGAGAGGTAGCGAGTTCAGGGAGAGGTACTGTGATAGTCCTGGAGTACTCAGTGTTAAAAAGGTAGATGTGTTGGATAAATCCCCAGAGCCTACCAAGATACTACTCGAAGCTGCTGACAGCGATAATTACATCTTCATCGGCACAGGTGAAATACCAGATGACAAGAGGACAGCTAATGTTAACAAGAGCAACAGAGATAAGCCAAGTAACTACATGTCTTACATCAGTGGTGGAAAATCTTAGAAAAATCTGAGGAATAAGATTTACATTTGTTTGCAAAGACTGGTGCTAATCAGGGTTAGTTAGCATGATTTAGTGCAGGGAAAGTCCTATCTCATTAACTCAAGTTTTTTTTGAGGAGGCAACAAAGAAGGTTGATGAAGGCAGAGCTGTAGACATTGAAGGCATTTAACATGGCATGGTAAGTTGGTCTAGAAGGTAAAGGCACATGGTGTCCAAGGAGATTTAACCTACTGGATCCAAAACTGGTTTGGTGATATGAAGTAAAGGATAGTGGTTGAAGGATGCTTTTCTGATTGGAGGTCCATGATCAATGGTGTACCGCAGGGATTAATACTGGGTATATTTTATCATATTAATGATTTGGATATGAACGAAGAAAGTATTTGTAGTAAATTTGTGGAAGACACAAAATCAATGGTGTTGTGAATAGTGAAGAAGGATGTGAAAGGCTACAGCAGGATACAGATCAGGTGGAAACTTGGGTGGAGCATAGGCACTTAGCACTTAATTATCACAAGTGCAAACTAATGAAAGTCAAATAGGTATAGGAAATATTGAGTAAATTCTTGGGCACAAAGAAATGTTAAAGAACAGTGGGACCTTGGGGTTCCAGTTCATGGCTTTGAGTTAAATAAGGAAAGGAATTATAACTTTGATGGAATAATACAGAGGAAGACATATGGCATGCTTTCCTTCATAAGTCACCACTAGGAATATAAAAATTGGAAGAACAAAGCTTTCTTTCTGCTTTACCTCAACAGCACTGTCAGCAGATTCAAGATTGGCTCATGAACATGAGGTTCTGTATACACAAATTATATTATGAACCTCATTTGGCACGTATCAATTGGTCTCTGCAAGAGCACATGTACTAAATCAACTGGGGAGGGGGGGGGGGGGGTGAGGGGGGGGGGGGGGGGGGGAGGAGGGGTCGTCCTGAGAAGCTTTTTGAGTTAAATAAGGAAGGGAATTATAACTTTGATGGAACTGTTCTATTGGCCTCCCAGAAATTAGAAGAACAGATGTGTAAGGTAATTACAGATAGCTGTAAAAGTAATAGGGTAATATTAGTTGGAGATTTCAACATCACTAATATTGACTGGGGCTCCCACAGCAATTTGCCTACCGCCGAATATATCATTGGCTCTGCACAAGACCATTTGGACAATAAAAACACACACGTCAGGCTGTTGTTTATAGACTACTGCTTGGTGTTCAACAGCATCATCCCCTCAAAGCTTGTTATCAAGCTTAGGAAACTGGGTTTCTGCACATCCCTTTGGAACTTCTACTTCCTCATTAATAGACCAGAATCGGTATTAACTGGAGAAAACACTTCCTCTTCAAAAACCATCAGCACAGGGGCACCTCAAGGTTGTGTGCTCAGTCTCCTGCTCTGCCCATGACTGTGTAGCTGGACACGGTTCCAACTCCATTTTTAAATTCGCCATCAACATCACTGTTGTTCAACAAATCTACAGATAATGATAAGGCAGTGTACAGGAGGGAGATTGATCATCTAATTGAATGGTGCCAGAACAACCTTGCTCTCAACCTCAATAAGACCAAGGAGCTTAGTATAATTTAGAGATACATCATGGAAACAGGCTCTTATCTTTGTCTGGTCTTAGCTCCAACATGGTTACTCTGTTAGTTTCAATGTAGGTATAAAAAGCTTTGGGGTTTTTTTAATCATAGCCCTGTTTGGTCTGTCTAATCACTCGCTTGAATTCTTTCCTCTTTTCATTATATTCTTCAAAGGCCCTGTCAGATTCCATCCTCTTAAACCTTGCATGTGCCTCCTTTTTATTTTGGCCAAGATGCCTTGACAGGCCCGCAATGATGTGGCTACGCTAATACCTCAACAATTCCAAACCCACTGTGATGTACCTACACCCACAACCCGCCATGTAAAGCTCTTCTTCCATTGCCTCTGCCTCTGGGCCTTTGTCTATGGGAAGGAGTTTTCACCTCCCAATAACAACCCCTTCTTCTGTCTCCAACATTTCCCTTCCTCATGGACCCTCCCACCCCCAGCCTACTACCCTCTCTAGACCTTTATTTTTCAGCACTGCATCCTTTTTGTGCAAATCAGCATCTGCAGTTCCTTGAATCTAGCAAGACATGTTGCTATTACATCTTCCAGTTATCTCTACATATGTGTTCTTCTACCTCCTTGCTTTTGGAGGGGCTATAGTATAATTCCTTTAAACTCCACAGCTCTCCCCATATTATCATGCTATATCTTTTAACTAAACTATACTTTACAGTACTTTGGGGAAGCCACATTTGGAGTATTGTTCTGCAGATTTAGTCACCCAATTACAGGAAGTTATGAAGGCTTTGGAGGTGGTGCAGAAGTAGTTTACCAGGATTTTGCCTGATTTTGAAGGTATTAGCTATAAGAAGAGGTTATTCAAACTTGCATTGTTTTCTCTGGAACATCAGAGGCTATGGGGAGACCCGAGAGAAAATTTTATTTTTGCACAGATTGGTAGGTGCCTAAAAGTGGTGCCAGAAGTGTTGGTGGAAGCATGTACTATACTGCCATACTTTGACAGAAAGGAGTTTTCTTGTAAATGACGAAAACGTATTTTTCTTTCAGCTCTCTGTGATGGAATTTCTTACTTCTCTGGTATAAATATTTTCAAATTGTACTCAGAGAAGACTTATTTTGTTTACCATTGTGTAGAGCATATCTCAAATACCATAAAACAAGCATTAATTGTCAGTTGCTTCCTTTTGTCAAATTAGGGCAGTATAATTGTGATTGGGAAGCAAGGAATGGAGGGATGTGGGTCATAATATATGAGGTAGAGATTTAAGATGGACCACAAGGACAACATTTTCACTCAAAGGGTAGTCCATATTTAGAACAAACTTCCATTGAAGCTGCGGAAGTAGAATGGTTACTATCCTTACTCGTAGTTTTTCCCAGCCTTATTATGCAAGGTATAATGATGACTACTATGTTCTAAAAGTTCCTCTACTGAGTATCAGTTTGTTCAGCTCATTTCCCAGGACTAAGCCAGCAATGGCTGCTGACATTAGAACAGAAGCATTCTGATCAAATACATTATCTTAAAGCATTTCACAAAATCATTCTTCTTTATTCCCCTTAAAGTATTACCCCACCTATACTTGTGTTGTTCAAGTCCCCCATTAACAGTATTCTGAGATATTTTCCTCAGTTCTACTGCAAATTTGCTTCTCAGTAAGTTCCCCCACAAGTTGACAGCAAAGTCCCACAGTGTAATTGCATCTCTATTTTTCTTCATTCAAACCAAATGGATTTGTCCTTGATAATTTGACCACAACCTCTTACAGCAATATAGTTCTTCATAAATACGTTGCACCCTCTCGTTTCTTTTCTTTCTTTTTCCATCTTTCCCAAACAGAAATATTCAGGACCCATTCGTATTTTTGTTAATCTTGTTATAACCACAACATCATTGCCACACATATCTGCAAGTCATCAATATTGTTTATATATGTCTTGTATACAAGATACTAATCATATAAAGCAAGATTAAATGGGAAGAGTTTGGAGAGATAGGGACCAATTGCAGGGAGATTAGACTAGCCCAGAATTGCAAATTTGGGCCTAAGGGCCTGTTTCCATGCTCAATAACTCTATATAGGTAGAATAATGTAGGTAAGTGAACATTACAATCTTCCTTCCCACACCTGTCCCTTTCCTCCCTGCACATCTACCCTGATCCTCTCAGCCCCACCCTATTTCCCACTATACCTCCAGTCCCCTAACCCCCCTCCCCCTGTTCCTGTTCCCTCCCCCTCAACCCCCCCCCCCTCCCCCTCCCACCACACACCCATTCCTCTTTCTGTCCTTCTCATCTCCTGCTCAACTATATCCCTCTGTTGTGCCTGATCCTGGCAGTGGAGGAGGCAGAGGACAGTCTGGTTGGTGTGGGAATCGATATTGCATTGTTAACTGGCTATTACCTCTCCTCTGTTAACCAGCTATACTTATGTTTCAGTCCACGTGAAGGGTCCCAACGCGAAACATCGACTCTTTTCCCTTCTCAGATGCTACCTGACCTGCTGAGTTCCTCCAGCTGCTTGCCTTTTAGTACTCATTACAATATGACAAACTTTGCAGGAAAACAAAAAAGGAAATTCTAAAACAAAAGTAGAGGAAAGAACTAAAAAAGAGAAACAATGCAAAATATTTGCCCCTTACACCACTGCAGAAGAATCTTCACCAAAATAACTGTAGTAAGCACAGTCATACTGCATGGAATCAGGCCCTTTGGTCCATCTCAACAATGCTTACTAACATGCCCTGAGGAAGTATTATATAAATAGAACCGCTCGAATAGTGATTTTTATATAAGCTAGGTAATTTGCAAAAGAAAGCTTAAGGTTTTCCTGACTAAATAAAGTGCAAAGAGACACATACACACAAGGAAAGATGAATCAAAACATGGAGGCCTGAACCTGAACCTGCTAAGCTTGGTTTATTGCTTTGAAGCAATTATAACGCTGGAGGAAATTGTATTTGGTATGATTGTGTTGGAGAATGGGGTCTCTTCTTAGGCCAGAGGTCAATTGCTCTTTTCTTTATGGACATTCTTAAGCTATAAGGTTTGTGCTGAGTTTGAGACAGAATTCAAAGCTGAGAGATAAGAGGCCCTGTAGTTAGCCTTGGCTATGTTGAATTAGGATGTATGTGAAGAGGAGTAGTTGCTTGGAGAAGAAGATAAATAGATTGATGGATACTGATGTAATTCTGAGTTGTGACATTACGCTTGTAAAAGGCCTTGTAGAGAGATTGGAAATCCATCCCCCAGAGATAGCAGGAAAAGGGGAGGCTGTAAGTTAAGAATGAAGCTGTATCCTGGTACCAAACACTAAGTTGACAGATTTACGACCCATGCATGCTTGGTTTGGAGATGTGTGTTTTGAACTTAGAAACTACAATTCAGCAAACTCATATAATTAATGTTTTAAAGACATAGGTAATAGTATTTCAAACTGTGAAATTGTAGTGAAACCAATTCTGAAATGTATTGTCTTAGTTGGAATGTAAACATTAGACTTATAGAAATTGTTTAGATTTACAGAAATATCTTTCTTCTTGGTATGGGAAGTGTGTATGACTTGTGTGATCATTGTAGTACAAATGTATCTTATATTTTGAGGAATGGTCTTTGATAATTGGGCCTACTGGGGTTTTGCTGTGTTGAAATAAAATAAGCAAAGTTATACCACAGGCAAACAAAGGCTGTAATGAGGCCAGGGAAGGGGGATCACGTGACTGATGTTGTAAATCACCAGAAGGACTCAGATGATTGGTTACTAGCTTGTCATACCCTATGTATCTGAAATGTCTAATACCTATATAAATGCCATGAGTTTGTATCAAAGTTACTCCTCTCTGGACCCGCCCCAGAGCATCAGCTCTGTGTTGGAAGGTTCATAGACTAGTCACAGCTGAATAAAGAATCAATTTCAACAGCTACAAGTGTTTGAGTCAAGTTGACTTTAGATTGACAAAATAACTCAGTTTAACAGCCACAGCTAAGTACGTCCCATTTTCCCATTTTTGACCTATACTCCTTTGAACCTTTGCAATTAATGTACCTGAATAAATATCTTTTAAATGTTACTATGCCTGCCTCCAATACTTCCTCTGGAAGCTCATTCCATATTGCCATCATCTGAAACAAAAATAAAGAAATGCAAAATATCTAACAATGAAGGTTTTAATTGGCAAAAATGATTTCATGTCTGATCGAAACAATATAAATTTAAGGCTGTTGGAAAAAGGGATCAGGATAAGCAAGTCCTATGGAGTATCCTTCCATTTCAATTTTCTCTCCTTTTATGGGAAGAGTCAGTGTATTACAGTGTGTGCAAGACCTGGACACAACACATAACTGCTCCAAAATGATGCAGGATCCTTGCTATGTGCTCAGTGCAATGGAACTTTATAATTATGTACTGTGCAAATAACACTAAGAATGTACTAGTAATGAACATGAAGGGTGGGGGGGGGGGGTCATTAACAGCTGTCATACCAAGCAGTGATGGATCCCCAACAGGATACTTTGCAGGGTGCATTGGTAGAAATCGGTAAGATTCGTTGGAGACATGCCAAATTTCCTTTGCCTTCTAAGGAAGAGTCACACAGCACGGAAACAAGGTCTTTGGCCAAACTCATCCGTGCCAACCAAGATGCTCCATCCAAGCTAGTCCTATCTGCCTGTATCTGGCCATTTGCCTCAGAACCTTTTCACCTTATCTGTCCAAAACGTTTAAATGTTGTTATTGTATATTGGCCTCTACCACCTCATCTGGCAGCTCATACAATATACCCACCACCCTCAGTCTGAAAAGGTACTCCTCAGGTTCCTATGGTCTTTCCACTCTCACCGTAAACCTATGCTCTCTAGTTTTTGATTCTCCCAGTGCTTGCAGCCTATCATTCTCCCACGATCTTATAAGATCACACCTCAGTCTCCTGTGCTCCAAGGAATAAAGTCCTGGCCTGCCCAATCTCTCCATATAGCTCAGGCCCTCCAGTCCAGATAACATACTCATAAATCTTCCCATCACTCTTTCTAGCTTAATTGAAGCTTCCCTACAGCAGGGTGACCAAAACTGAACACAATACTCCAAGTGCTGAATTAGTTTAGCATTTTGTGTCTATGTTTGGTCCCAACCTCTTCACTCAGTTCACTGACTGATGAAGTCCAAAGTGTCAAAAGCATTCTTCACCATCCCATCCATCTTCCCATCTACCTTGGGAACAGCTCCATCTAAGACCTCAAGAAATTGCAGAGTTGTGGGCGTAGCCCAGATTTTCACACAAACCGACCTCCCTTCCACTGACTCCATCTACACTTCACACTGCCTCGGCATGGCCACCAGCAAAATCAAGGACCAGTCTCACCCCGATCTTCACAGTGAATGGTAGGGCCAATGAGTTGTATTTAGACATACAAAGTCCAGCCTCAATATCTACAGATGATACCAAACCCAACAAAATAACAAACAATTTGGAGGAGTAAAACAAGTAGACTCAGAACAAAGGGAAACACACAGTCGCATTTTGGAGGAGAAAGAATAGGATGCTGGATGCATAGAGAAATCCGATAGGGCATGCATACTAATCTTTGAAGTAGCAAAAATATTGAAAAGTTTATGCAGCCAATTGTTTCAATTTGAAACAAAATGTCCTTATGGGCCTGTCCCATTTAGGCGACTTTTTAGGCAACTGCAGGAGACTCTGCGGTCAACACATGGTCGCGGGTGGTTGCCAGGTATTCGCCTTCATGGTCGTGAGGAGTTCCCGCATTCTGGAAACTGGTCGTGGCCTCATTATGGTCGCCGCAAATTTTTCAACATGTTGAAAATTTAGCGGCAACCAGAATGAAGCCGCCATGGAGAGTAACGAGAATTCTCATGCCGTAGGTGGGTTCCCAGGAGGTCCTAGTGGTTTGCCAGGTGGTCGAAGGTTCTCTTAGGTTCTTGAGGGTTGTAACCAGTGGTGACCAGTGAATTTCATTGGCTCATTGGGATTAAAAACGTAAGCAGCAGTTTTCAGAACCAAGGATAACCGACCGATAATGTTCAATGTCCACCGAGGTTAACAGCCGTGTATCTGTGGCTTCTTAAAAGGTATCTCCACTCCTTCTCCCCGCCTTTATCCCCCCCTCTCCCGCCCCCCTCTTTTAAAGGACTTACCGTACACTGTGCTTTAGCCGTCTTAATTACAGCGCCAACCTTCCTGTTCATCGCGGTGTGTGTCTGTATCACATTGGCTTTGCACAGTGTGAATTTCATTGGGACAGGCCCATAAAGGGAGATGTAAACCATTTTATAGTAAGTTCCAAAAGAGAAAATGAATAAATATTCAAAGGAGAAACATTTGTCAAGCTGTACAGAAAAATGGGGAGTAGGAAATTATTAATATTCTATGCAGTATTGGGGTCCATACTATGCAAAGAACATTGAAGCTTCTACAAGGATACAAATGCAAGTTCTATTGTCTGATTAAATAAACACTTTTTTATATATATTTTAGACAGGCAGAAATTATGGAATGGCTTACATTATAACATGGTATAACATGTCAAAAATATATATTCTCTGTTCAGATGATGTGGGGTCAAAAGTAAGGGAACACAGATTAAATGAGAAAGATTTAACACCAAGGTGAGAGGAGCATTTTTTAAGAGTTGCAAGACTGTGGAATTCGTTTACAGGTTTAGTGGCTATCAAGACATATTAGACAATGCTCAAAGTAAATGAGTTGAGAGATCTAGAAAGTGAGGGAGTAAATATTGATTCTAGTAACTTTCTCAAGCTGGGGATAAATGCCAGCATTGACTGAAGATGATCAATACATGCAGCTATGTTTTACGCATTTTCACTGAACTTAAAATATTATCTACAGCACTTTAACCACTGATAAACCCTGCTGATTTCCAGTTTAGCCTGTCTTCATGATCATTACTAAACTCCTTGAGCAGCATTAAGCAAAACATGACAATGCTTCCTCATCTGGTAAACACTATTGTACACAGTTGCACATTCATGTGTAGATAATGGGTGAAGAAAACTAATAATTATGATAATTAGGGCGAGGCATTCCTGCCTGCCTACGCAATTAATTGCAAGATGCTAAGACTGTAATTTTTTTTAAAGATGCTTTGATTAGAATGTCTCTGTATTTCAAGGCAAATTAATAACATGGTACAGTATCTATCCAAACCAGTATAAATGTTTATGTTTAGGTACTACAACATAAATTAAAAAACATGAAACAGGTTTTTATTATCTGAAGTTATGTGTACTCTATCATGACACTCAACAAATAAGCAGAAATCCAACTTTCTCAATATCTGTTCAGAGGTAATACACTTTTAAATTGAGCCTTCTTTCTAAATGCTCTCTAGAACAATTACAAATAACTCAGAAACTACTGATTATTTTATCAGCACCGGAAGATTAATATACTCACTTAGGTGAAAATATACGTTGGGACACATTTTCAAACAACCAACTTCAGATCACCTTACTCCCCACCTTAAACCTATCCCTTTTGTGTTTTGGACATTTTGGTTTTGGAGAGAAATGTCCCACTATCCACACCATCTATGCCCCTTACACATTTGTACACCTCAATCAAGTTGCCCCCATACCCTCCTTCTTTCTAAGGAAAATAAACCCAGCCTATCCAGTCACTACTTATAACTGAAACATTGCATCCCGGGCAATATTCTGGTAATATTTCACTGCTCCATAGTTTCTAGAGTGGAGAGTCAAGAACTGTGCAATAATATTCCAGCCCAATCAAAGTTTAGATACAAATGACTGAACACCAAGGTAAGAGGAAAAATGTTTTAGAGTTGCAAGATTGGAATTCATTTACAGGATTAGTGATTATCAACTTATATTGGACAATGTTTGAAATAAATGAGTTGAGTGATCTGGAAAGTGAGCAAGTAAATATTGACTCTGGCTACTTTCTCAAGCTGGAGATAAATGCCACGATTTACTGTGTTTTTCTAAGTGACCTCCAAGCTCATATATTCTATGCCCTGTCATTGCACATATCAGATATAATCAATCATCGTGACTATAATCAATCTCTCCTGCAGGGCACCTGGGACCTGTACAAGAGGGATGGATCTCAACTTAACTGGAGGGGAACCAATAGCTCCAAGAAAAGTTCACTAGTGCTACTCAGGACGATTTAATCTGGATGGTAAGATGTGGGAACCAGAGCAGCAGGTCAGCAAATGGAAAGTCTGATGGGAAGTTAGAGACTGGAAGTAAACCTGAATGGAAGAGCAGGCAGGGAGAGGTTAATGAACTTGGTGAAACTGATGGGTGATTTCAATGCAATGTGTATTATGGGTAAGGCAGATGAACTTCAAGCCTGGATCTGTACATGGAACTATTATGTGGTGGCCATTACAGGGGCTTGATTGCAAGAGGGTCAGGACTGGGAGCACACCAATCCAGGATTTTGATGCTTCAGACATAATAGAGTGTGAAGTAAAATAGGCCTCCACATAGCCAACGTGAGATAAAGAAACAGATGCATAGACAAATTACAGAAATATCTCGAAGCAACAGGGCTGTCGTAGCATGTGACTTTAACTTCTCCAACACTGACTCAGATTTTGTTTGTCCAATAAGTGTAGACTGGGAAGAGTTTGTTGGATGCAATGTTTTTTTTTGTGACAGTACATATGAAACAGTACATATTGGGTTCATATAAAAGCACTGCTTAGGTGAATGAAAGAAGGTTTCTTGAAATGTGATGTGGATAGTGAAGGAGAAACAATATTGAACCTTGTATTAGGAAACGAGCCTGGCCAGGTGACTGGCTTTTCAGTGGGAGAACAATTTGGGAACAGTGATCAAAACCTCCAAGTTTTAAGATGAGGATTGTACATGAAGATAATTCTGGTTTGGGGGGAAAAGTACTAAAATGGGGTAACACATATTACAACATGATTAGGAAGGATCTAGGCAACGTAAATTGAATGCCCTCGTCTAACATGGGGGAGTTGTTTAAAGACCAAATGTTCAGAGATCAGAACCAGCATGCTCCAGTAAGGAGAAGAGATAAGGATGGCAAGGATGGCAAGGATGGCAACCTTGGATGTCCAGAGAAGTTGTAAATTTGGTCAAAAAGAAAATGGAAGCATACGTAAGGTTCGGGAATGTGAAACCATACAGGGTCTTTGAAAAATATAAAGAAAGCAGCAAATAACTCAAGCAGAGAATTAGAAAGGCCATGAAATGTCATTGGCAAGTCAGATTAAAGAGAATCCCAAGGCTTTTTATAAGAGGGTAACTGAGTAGAAGGTAGGGCCACTCAAGTATAAGGGGGGCAATTTATGATTGGAGGCAGAGGATGCAGAAGAAGTATGAAACAAGTGCATTGCATCAGTATTCACCAAGGGAAGGATATACTATTGCGCTAGACTAGGGCAGTTTGCCATCAAGAAGCTGGTAGTGTTGGATCTCTTGAAAATCATTAAGATCGATATCCCCAGGGCTTGAGAAGATCTATCCCAGGTTGGAGAGAGGCAAGAGACACAACTGTAGTTGTCAGAATCACTGCTAATGATATGTCGGCATAGAGGAAAGTGATAGAACATCTGGTTGAGTGCTGCGGCAACAAGATCACTCAACATCAACAAGACCAAGGAACTGATTGTAGATTTCAGAAAAGGGAAGCCAGAGGTCCATGTGCCAGTTTCATTTGGGTTTCTTTTGGTGGGTCAGTGGTGGAGAGATGAGACATCTCATGGGCCCAGACATTATTGCAATCATGATGCAGGCATATCAGCACCTCAATTTTTTCAAAGCAGTTTACAGAGTTTCAGTATGTCTCCGAATACTTAATAAACCTTTACAGATGTACTATAGAAAGTATCTTGTCCAGTCGTTATCACGGTCTGGTATGGCGATCGCAGCATTCAGGAACACAAGACGCTGCAGAGAATGGTGCACTCAGCCCATCATGGACACAGCCCTCCCCTCCAACTATACCACCTACATGCTACCTCAAGGATGACAGTGGCACAGATAGTACAGCTACAGCCTCACAATGCCAGAGACCCGGGTTTAATCCTGATCTTGGTGGTGTCTGTCTGGAGTTAGCACGTCTCCCTGTGACCACTTGGGTTTCCTCGGGTGCTATGGTTTCCTCGGACATTCTGCATATGGGGCTTTGGTAAATTCAGTGATCTCTGTAAATTGCCCTAGTGTGTAGGAGTAGACGCAAAATTGTGATAACATAGAACTAGCGTGAACAGGTGATCGATGGTTGGCGTGGAATTGGTGGGCTGAAGGTCCTATTTCAATTCAATTGATCAATATCCAACTTGCCATCACCAGCCAACATGCCCCATCTATACTAGGCCCACCTGCCTGCCTTTGGCCCATATCCCTCCAAACTTATCCTATCCATATACCTGTCCAAATGTTCTTTAAATGTTGTCATAGTATCTGCCTCTACTACCATCTCTGGCAGCTCATTCCGTATATCTACCACCCTTGGTGTAAAAAAAGGGTCCCTCAGGTTCCTATTAAATCTTTCTCCCATCGCCTTAAGCCCATGTCCTCTGGTTCTTGATTTCCCAACTCTGGGTAAAAGACACTGCGCATTTATCCTAACTATTCCTCTCATCGTCTTGTACACCTATATCAGATCATCCCGCATCCTCTTGTGCTCCAAGGAATAAAGTCCTAGCTATATCAACCTATCTCAGGCACTCGGGGTCTGGGATAAATCTTCTCAGCACCCTTTCCAGCTACTTTCCATTAGCTATCAGGTTCTTGACCCAACCTAAAAAACCCTCATGGTACCTCGACAAAACACTGTGACCCACCTCTTGCACTACTATGTACTTGCCGTTATTCTAATTATGTTTTGCACTAACGTCTTGTTTTTGCACTCAGACCTCTTTCTATAAGAATCTTGTGTAACTCATGTATAATTAATGCTATTTTCTGTGTTTGCCCAAGGCTATATGACTGTGTTGCTGCTGCAAGCAAGATTTTCATTGTACCTGTACCTCACCAAACTTGTGCAGATGACAATAAACTTGAACATGTGCTTGAGAGGAGATGGCTGGTGCACTGGCACGGAATTTTATATCCTCTCTAACCACAGGTGAGGTCTTGGAGGACTGGAAAGAAGCCAATGTTCTTCCTTTGATTAAGAAGGGAAATTATGTGCCCGTTAGCCTCACATCACTGGTAGGAAGATATTGGAGAGAATTCTTACGGATAGGATTTACTCACATTTGGAAGGGATTGAGAAAATTAAGGAGTAAATTGATCCTAATGTGTAGGATAGTGTTAGTGTATGGGGTGATCTCCAGTCGGTGTAGACTCGGTGGTCCGAAAGGCCTTTTTCCGTGTTGTATATCTAAAGTCTAAAGTTTTGGGGCATATGACAATAGAGCACTCTCGACTCTTGAGCCCCCGACGCTTCAGAAAATCCAGGTTTGTCTAATAGCTAACACTCTCCAATACAGGCAATATCGACGAGAACCTCTTTTGCACCCTCAAAACCCCCACATCCTTCCAATGGTATAAGAACCAGATCGGCACATGATAGTCCAAATGTGTACCAACTAAAGTTTAGTACCTCAGCAATGTGACTTTTCAACTTTTAAGCTCAATGCCTTGACCGATGAAGGCAAACATGTTCTTTTCCACTTTTGATCCACTTACATTGCCAGACCACAGCCTGTAGGGGGAGAGCCGCCGAGCTAGCTACCAGTGGGAGGACCCAGCGGACCGTGGCCTGCAGGGAGAGAGCAGCCGAGCCAGCCCATGCTCGTCCCTCGCGGCCGAACACAAGACCTCCACGGCCTACAGGGAGGACACCAAACTGGCCCCTGTTCATCGCCCGTAGACCAGGAGGATGGAGCTGGTGACGACGATGACGTACGCAACATGGGTGATGAGCAAAGACAGTAGGAGAGGGAACCGGGATCTGGCCTACTGCGCTCCCAAGGCCGGCTGCGGGAGACGCCTCGGAGCACAAAGGTGGACGGGCGAGGAGAAGGACGTTACTTCCAAGGAAGGCGACCGCTGGAAGCCCGCAGTAGCCTGGGGCTTGCCTGGATCAGCCACCACTCATAAGAGCTAAAACTAAAACAGTGACTGGACTTTGAAAATGGTACCAAACATAGCACCTCGTGCTTGCAGGATCAGTAGACTAGTTCTATCCATTTGCTAATCGAGGATGTGCTTATGAATGGGAATACCGCACTGCACTATGTGCAAAAAAATAATTTCACTGTGCGTTTGTACATGTGACAATAAAAGCACTACTGAACCAATGAACCATTATTGCCCCTTGGCATTTGACCTCCCAAAATTCAATACCTTATATTTGTCCGGATTAACAGATTTGTTATCAAGACAACTCTAACACATGGCTACAGCAGCAGTGATAGAAAATTGGCTAACAATGAGCACACAGAGTGGCACTGAAAACTTGTTCTTTGCACTGGAAATAATATGGAGTCTTCAAGGATTTTAAATCAGACCCACTGATTTTTTTTTAATTATTTTTTTGATGGGTGTACAGAGCAAACTTTACAAATTTGCAGACAATACAAAAATCTTGAAGTAGAATGAATGCATGGAGACAAAAAAATGAATTCAAGATGAGATAGATGAACAAGTAGAATGACCAGAAAAGTTGAAGATGAAGTTTAATAGTAAGATTAAATGAGAACTTACTAGTTTGAAGTTTGATCGTTATTTTATGAGGAGTTACGTTGAGGGATTACGTGAAGAAGGCCGTCCCCACGCATGCGCGTCAATCTTCAAAGCAACGGTGTGAAGTCACAGATAATAGTTGTTGAACTAACATAGTAAGATTATAGATGACTAGATCTACCAGATGATCGTTAAGTTACGAGGGTAGGGAGCAGAGGGCACGTAATCCCTCATCGTAACTCCTCATTAAATAACGATCAAACTACTAACTGGTAAATTCTCGTTTAATCTTACTATTTTACTTCTGAGTCACGTGAATGACTACTTGAAGACTTTGAAGGTCTGTGATTTCATGCCAAGGAACGAGTCCACGCGTCACAGCTGCATTAATTGACAAGGACGGGTGAGAAAAATTAATGCATTCAAACATGACATGTTTTAACAATAGTAATGGTTTAATAACAGAAAAGAAAACAAACAGTGACCCCTCTCACCCAGGGGGAAACTGTGAAACAAAACGTAAAACAGAGTCAGCAAAACCCCACCGGATCTGGCGACAGGCTTATTATAAAACCTCTGGGTACGTCCTCTCATTCGACCATCCCGCAGCCGCCAGAATTTGGTCAAGAGGAACGTTCATGTCCCTTGCTGCTGACGTCGATGCAGCCCTGGTGGAATGAGGTTTAAAAATGTCAGTGTCCACTCCTGCACATGCCAGAACCTGTTTGATCCATCTAGAGATGGTCTGCACCATAACCTGTTTGTGAGGTTTGGTGTAGCTGACAAAAAAGAGGAGTTCCGAGCCTCTCAAGCTCCTAGTGACCTTAATGTAATGGGTTATGGACGATACGACACACACTCGTGGATCTGAGGGATATGCCATGAAACTCAACTTGAGCCCTACTACCCCTGGCCTACTCTGACGAGATCCCGAACGAAAAAGGTGATATTATTGCCGGACGAACTAATACTGTCCAGTCTGAGTTTATGTAGTGTTTGCACCCGTTGTGTTGAGACGAGAGCCATGAGCATAACTACTTTCAATGTCAGATGGTGTAGGGACAGAGATGAACCTGGTGCCCACTGACGGAGCAGCGTGAGGACCACGCTGACATCCCATATATGAGTGTACATGGGTCTAGGTGGAGTGGAATTGAAGTCGCCCTTCATAAATTTAGTTATTAAAGGGTGGGACCCTACCGTATGATGCGCTGACCCCAGCTGTAAATAATTGGACAAAGCACTGCGGCACTGTTTATGGCACTATAACTCAGTTTGCTATTGTGATAGAGTGATGATAGAAACTCCAAGACATCAGTGATTGTAGCTGTGTGGTATGAAATGTGAGAGCGGGAACAGTACATCTCCCATTTTCTTATGTGAGAAATGTACTGTTTCTGAGTGCTCTTCCGCAGTGGTACGCTCTGAAAGCCCGAGCCCCAGGAACGGTCTCCTCAGAATCTGCAAACCAACACATTTATACGGTCATGAAGAGGGGTGGCTTTCCCCTGTCACTGGGTGTACCAGCAGATTTCTGCTCTTGGGCACTACCATAATAGGCTGTGTGATTAAGGCTAGCACCAGAGGGAACCAATGCTGAGTAGGCCAGTCTGGCACTACCAGAATACCAGTGACGGAATCTTGCTGGATTTTTGCCACACATCGGGGTAATGAGGCAGAAAAGGGGAAATACATACACAAATTTACCACCCCATTGTAGCGAGCATGCATCCACTGCTACTGCCCATGGGTCTGGCTCACATGGCACATAAATTGGTAACTGATGATTAAGCCGGGAAGCAAACAGATCAATATCCGGCACACCATAACGAAGGACAATATCATTGAACACTTCGTGATTTAACATCCATTCTTTGTTATCATTGAACTCTCGTGACCTGGTGTCTGCCACTTCCTGGTAGATAGATAGCTGAAACCCAGATGTTTCTTGCAATACACCAGTGCCAGAGGATATTGGACAACCTATCACAGGATACAGACTTACTGCACCCATGTGATTAATGTATGCTACCATGGTAGTATTGTCAATCTGAAGTTGGACATGCACATGATGCCTGTCAGTACATAAAGCCTTTAACCCACAGAGTGCACCCAACAACTCTACATAGTTAATGCTGTGTGATTGAAGCATGGATGCTTCCTGCAGATCCCATCTGCCACCGCAGCTTGAGACGGTATCAGTAGCACCCCAACCTAGTGCACTGGCATCAGTCTGCAGGATAATTGATGGTGTATTGACTAGAATAGCACCCAGAGCAGCACTGAATATTGGCTATCCACCATTGTAACTCAGTTCGAGCGTCAGCTGGTAGCTGCATGGGTCTATCGAAATGACCTCTCTGAAGCTTAGGTGCCTGTTCCTTTGCACGCTGTAAATTTTGGTAGTGCAAAGACCCGAATTGAGCAGCTGGGAATGCTGCCACTCATTTTCCAATTACCAGAGCCACATGTCTAATAGAAGGGTGACTATCAACTATGAGTTTCCTGCAAACTTCAATTAAGTCTAATTGCTTGCCCTGAGGCAGAGTCACTGACATGTGTGCTGAGTTAATGGTGAACCCCAAATAGTCAATTGTCTTAGATGGCACCAATTTAGACTTAACTGGATGGATAATGAATCTAATCTTTTCGAAAACGAGTTTTGTAGCTGACACAGATAATTCAGCTAATTCAAAAGTCCTCTTAATGACTGAAATGTCGTCCAAATATGCCATGACAATATGATTTTGTGCTCTGAGTAACCCCAGGACTGGTTTGAGCAATTTTGTGAATAGTCTGGGAGCCAAAGTTAATCCGTTAGGCAAAGCTTTAATCTGCCAGAACTGATCCATCCAGTTAAACTTCAAAAACTTTCTGTGCTGCTCATGAATGGCCACTGAATAGTAAGCATCTTTGAGGTCAATGCTTGCCATATAACATCCCGTGGAAAGCAGTTGCTTAGCTGTGACAAACGTTTCCATTTTGAAATGTTTATACTGCACAAAAATGTTAAGCTCTGTCAAATCTAGGATAATTCTACATCCTTTTTTGACCTCGTGAAGATATTGGACACAAACTGATAAGACTCACGCCTTACCCTTTCAATTACACCTTTTTTTGAACAAAGAGTCTAGCTCACTTTGTGCACTAATACACTCCTGTTGTGAAAACACAAACTTACGGCCAGGTGTGTGCTGAGTAGGTGGAGGCAAGTCGGAAATGAACTCAATTTGAAAACCTTGAATACTATGCAGTATAAACGGGTTTGATGTTATCCACTGCCATTCATGTAAGAAAAATTGCAATCTCCCCCCAACTTGTAATGTATCCATTGCAGTCGCACCTACCTTAAGATTTACTGGCGGTAACGTCTCGGGCCCTGTTCTAAAAAAGGCCTCTGTGTAGTTTGCTCTACATCACGTCCACCATAGCCAGTGAACTGTTTGGCATGCACATGAGGGTCGGGGTACAGTCTGCGGAAAGACGACCCCTTCAGAGGCACCTTCATGAGCCCAACAGTCTTAAACTCTTCGTCCAATTCTTTCACCTGTTTACTCAGGTTTTCTCCGAATAGGAGGTCTGGGGGTTGAACAGTCCCCGGTTTACAAAGTCCAGCAAATTTAGGGTTAATAGCAGGACGGATGGCATTTTTCCTGATACAATTAATTTCAAAATGTGCATTGCACATTAATGCCATCGCGTCCTCCTGAGTCTCTGAGAGAGGCACCCCCTCCACTGAAATTGCAAAGGCCGTGATGCCCGAGGCGAGTAGCCGGAGTACTTTCTGCAATTTTACCTCCTGGGCTCTGACGCCCCCTCCAATGTGCCCCCAAATAGACTGGTTTACTATGGGGACACTCAGTGAGGCACAGTTCTGTGGCGTATTGTACCTGCCAGTGGTCTCCTCCATCGTCTGTTCTTGCAGAATTTGGGAAGCCATATAATTATATTCTCGGCGAGCTCCTGTATCCAATGGCTCGCCGGTGAGGGCTGGGACCGCAAATATGGATGCAATGGCCAATACACCCGATGGTCCCTCGAGCCCAACTGTGCCTCCGTACTCTGGGTCAGCATAGCACTGACCTCGTACGCTCCCGTCATCTGACAGGGAGATATCACGCAGCCCTGACACAGGCGCTGCTGCCTCGGGTTCAATAAACTCCCCGGGCTCCGATAGCTCCTTCCTCTGGAGCGTATCGTGCTGGAGTAACCTCTCCACAATGCTCTCCAGCTGGGCCAGCCTGCAGGTAACACTGCCCTTAGGAGGGAACTGATCCACCTCCTGGCCCGACTCCTCAGAGTCCAGTGCCCTTACAGACTTTTTTGTGGCTTTTCTCCCCCGTGGAGTAGCCAAGGTGCCTTCTGGCCGCACCAAGTCTGTGGCTGCTGGCTGCTCTTGCCAGCAGCTCAATAGGTGAATTTGGCGGTTGCACGCTGCCCACAGGCCCGTGGTCTTCCGCAGCCGGTTTGGTCGCGGCTCGCCTCTTCACCTTGGACATATTTGCACACAATCCAAAGTTGAAATATTCTTGAATAAACGCACTGTGGATCGGGAGCAATGATTTCAGCTAAAGCTGTTTGAAAACACACTTACCTGGATCTTTTAAACTTACCCGCTGGAAGGAGCGACGCGCCTGCCAGTCGGTCGTTGGGCAATGCGTCAGACGTAATGACGCGCATGCGTGGGGACGGCCTTCTTCACGTAGTCACTCACGTGACTCTGAAGTAAAATGGTAAATGAGAAGGATCACACTTCATAAAAGAAGATCGAGAAGAAGCAATATTCTAAAGGACAAAAGGATATGTACAAAAGGACAAAAAGATATTTCATTGTGGTATATGGCGTGGTTCTTAATAATGGTGGCTGAGAAAAACAGGTGGGATCCTGGCCTTTATAAAGAGGGACAAAGTATAAGGACAAAAGGACATGACAATCATTTGTAAAATACTGGTTTTAAATTCATATTTTCCTTATAACATAGGAGGTAATTCAGCCTATCAAATCTTTATCAACTCAGAACAATGCTATTCCTTGAAATATTTCCAGTGGCATATTTTCCCTTAATTGCCCATTACCCTTTCTGTTCTCCTACCCACCTACAGTTTTGGTAATTTAGAGTAGAGAGTTCACTTCCCCACCAGGTATCTTTGGGCTATGAGTGAAAAGCAGGGTACCAGAATAATTGAACCCGGATCATTGAAGCTACGGGGCATCACCATCACCATCTGCTGTTCTCCTCAACAGTGTCTATTTTTGGTGTCATCATTTAAGAAAACTATAAAGGGTTGTAGCAGGGCCGCATTCGAGATTCGCTAAAATAACACAAGAGTTGACAGAACTAAGGTGATGAAATGGAGAAGATGGATTTGTTTTCCTTGGAATAGAAAACGCTGTGAGACAACCTTACAGAGGTTTCCAAAATCGTGAATAATCCAGACAGAGTAAGAAAAGAAAATGTGTTTCCACAGGTAAAGGGATCAAGAACTAAGGCAAATAGATCAAGAGTGATTGGTAAATAAATCAAAAGTTAAAACTTTGCAAGCACTTGGGATTTAGAATGCATTTCCTGTTGATTCAGTTGCATTTCAAAAAGGCAACCTTATAAGTACACAATAAAGAATTTGGAAGGAGTGGGATAAGCCGGGTTCCTTTTATCGCAGACCTAATATAGGCTTGACAGGCCAAATAGGCTCTTTCCGTGAGATTACCAGTCAGTAATCAATTTCTCAACCTATCCTGCCACTTTCAATGAACTACAATGGTAGTGTTATTCTACCATTTTTAGAATTTTGTCCTTAAAATGTTGGCTGTTCTTATTTTTCCAAAGTAAATAAGAATATTGTATTGAGATGTTCAAAAATAATGATTAGTTTAGGGGGGGTGAGTAGAAGGAAGTTGTGTTATTCGCAGATATTTAAAGGACCAGAGAGCAATGATTTAAAGTCATGAAAAAAACTGGAGAGAGTGCAGAAAAGATTCACAAATATGTTGCCTGGACTGGATTGAGACGCTTAAACTACGAGGAGAGATTGGATCAGCAGTGGTTTTTTTTCCTGGAGCGAAGAAGGTGGAAAAGTGACATGACAGAAATGTATACAATTATGAGAGATATACAGTAGGTAAGGTAGATAACCAGGGTCTTTTCCCCATGTTAGTTGTTTCTGAAAATGGAGGGCAGATGTTTAAGATGAGATAGAGAAAATGAGATATGATCGGTCCTTTTTTCATACAAATATCTGGTATCTGGAATGAGCTGCTAGAGATGCTAGTGGAGGCAGGAACAGTTGAAAAGTTCAAACGAAATCTGACCAAGTACTTGAAAGAGCATGCATAAAATCGGATATGGAATTGAGGTAGGCATGAGGTATTAGTACAGATAACCACAATAATCAGCATAGACACAGTGAGCCGAACTGCCTCATTCTGCTTTAGGTTAGAGATACACTGTTAAACAGGCTGTTCGGCACACCAAGTCGGCGCCAATCAGCAATCACCCGTACTCTAGTTCTATCCTATGCGCTAGGGGCCATTTACAGAAACCAATTAGCCTACAAACCTGTGTGTCTCTGGAATGTAGGAGGAAGGTGGAGCACCCGGAGAAAACCCACTGGTCACAGGGCAAATGTACAAACTCTATACAGTCAGGATCGAACCTGGGTCTCTGGTGCTTTAAGGAGGCACCTCTACGCTGCGCTACTGTGCTGCCAATGGTGTACATCTATGTGATCAGATCAGATCTTACGTCTGCCACAGAAACCGTTGGTATAAGCACACCCAAGACTGAAGGGGCGGGTGACGTTCCTCCACCAACCTTCTATTCAAAGTGGACATAGAATGCAGCAGTCTCAGCAGCAAGGGACCTTTGTTGCCATCAGTACTACACTACTTCGCTTTGTAATTCAATACACCATGCAAGCCCTGCCACCATTTACGGGTGTCCATGACATTGCCTTGAGCCTCAAGCTTGGTGCAGAATTCCCTCGTGGCATCCTGAATGTCTGGGTATCTTAAAAGATGGTGCAGCAATTTTTTGCATGCTCTTTCCATTCACATTCTCAATGATGGAGTTTCATCCAAAGAACTTTCCCTCAAAATTAGCCCTCAGTTAGGGTTAATGATAAAATAATCCAGGTGCAGTTGACGGGCAAAGAAGAGAATAAGCTTTTGGGTTACAAAGAAATGAGCAGAGGGGAAATGGATTACATGCTGGCAGCTGGGCAAAGTGACCTCCTTCTGTGCCATTAACAAGGCTCACTGATGTCATCAACCCTCCTCCTCCTCACCATCTCAAAAACATTCTCTCATGCTCCGATTACACAATTATATGGTGTGAACTGAGGTTGTATGGTTGAGTTAGAAACTGGAAAGTAAAGCAAGTCTTATGGAAGGCAGACAACAACATTCACTAATATATTCTCAAATGACAAAGATGAATGGCTGCCAATAAGCAACCGATTATAACCAGATTTGCATGCATATATCCAGAAAAAATTAACAAAAAAGTCAAGTGATAATGGGAGTAGAAGAGGTGTTCGTAAAATCGTGGGCGAAAAGGACAGCTGTCGAAGTAGCAATGTTACAAAATTTTGAGATTTTAAAAATCAAGTCTGCAATTTATCCCATCAGATAAAGCATAAAAATAAGTTTAATTTGACACCTAATTCACTTTCATATCTTCAGTATTAAAAAAGTTATGACCATTTTCATACTTCGGAAATTAGCATCTTGTTCCCCATTGCCTTTCCATTGACTGAACACAAAAGCTGTGATCTCGGACAGTCAAAAGCCTATAACTTTCTTAAAAATTAAGAGAACTCAATGAAATTTTCAGTTATTATAGATTGAAGCATTCTGAAACAAATATGAAACAATATTACTTGGATGACCTGAAATTAAAGGATATAATTAGTTAGTTACCTAATTGTAGCTAATTACAAAATTCAATTACTAGATCTAAACATCTATCGATTTCTTAAAAAAAGATAAACTTTTTTTAATTGCCTAAGTGTCCAAATAACATTCACACAATAATTTACAATATAACATGATTTTTAAATCTCATTTTCATAAATTTATAGGCCAAATGGAAGGAATTTAGTGTTTAATTCCTGTAAATTAATGGCCATTTAAATCAACTTGCGAGTGGGTTTTAGTGGAATGCGGTGGATTGGAACGTTGCGGTTTGCGGTGAAGTCGGTATGAAAAATACTGCCGGTTCATACAGGCTGACAATTAAAATCTGACAAGTCTCCTCATTCACGTCATTCACAATGCTCCCACATACCTGTATCACCAAAAAAGATTTGGGGTGGCAATCTCATCGAATACAAATGGATCACCAATGGTTAAAATTGAATGAGATGCCTCATGAACAGGTTTAAGAGTAGGAATAGCCCGTCCTGTGGTTTGACTCTTGCTGAAATTGTTTGCTAATCCAACCAAGTTAAGATAAATTCTGTTCAGAAATGTATACATAAGACATTTGAACGGCAATTTAAGAGTTGAGGGTATCATCTGTAATCAAAGAGGATAATGATGGAATTGATTTATTGTTATTTGGGAAACTCAATTCTTTGTGCATACATATTGTATTTCTATTACAATCTTCGCTCCTTTCAACGTTCCTAAATTCATTGAACCAACAAATCTAAACAGTGTTGAAGACTTATTTCCTGCTGGTACATCTTTAAATCAAGTATCAAATCTACTCATACTTAGCCCAGGGATTATATAAATGAAGTACCACCATTGACGTATTTGACTACAGTGAAGTTAATCAAAAATATTTTTATGCTGATAATCTCAATACTGTGAAAGGCCTATGAGCTCAAACTAATTCATATCTGAGAAAGGTACAGGTGTTAATATTTACAGTTGGTTTAAAAATGTAACAAAGACTTGGCCAGATAAATAACAAGGTTTTTTATGACTGTTGAAAATCCTGACAATGTCATCATTTTGCTTCCTGTTAAACAGGATACTTAAATTAAATTAAAATAGTTCCTTTGACAACAAACAGATGACAACAATAGCCAATCAGGTACAGTGGAAGGCAGTTGGAGTGAAAGAGTACAGAAATGGGCCCTTGGACCCAACTTGTTCATGTTGATCAAGATGCCCCATCTACATTATTTCCATTTGCCCAAGTTTGGCCTATATCCCTCTAACCTTTACAATCCAAATGCCTTTGAATTGCCTTGGTACCTGCTTCAACTATTTCCATTTGCAGTGCTTTCTATATATTCACCATACTGTGTAAAAATATGCCTCTCAGATTCCTATTAAATCTTTCCCCTCTCACCTTCAACCTATGCCATTCAGTTCCGGATTCCTCTCTCCTGGGAAAAATATTGTGTATACATCCTATCTATTCCCTTCAGAATTTGCTATACCTATATAACATTACCCCTTACCCTTCTGTGCTCTAGGGAATCAAGTTCCAACCTGTCCAACCTCTCCCTACAGCTCAGGCCATCATCCTCATACATCTTCTCTGCACCCTTTCTAGCTTAATGGCCTTGTTAATATACTGTAGAACATACAGAAACAAGGGATCAAACATACATGGAATAAAGTGCATGATAGGTAATCAAGGAGGTGAAGCACATGGTAAGCTTACTTGTATTGATGAGCTGAGAACATGTGGTCATGGAGTAATGGCACAGAACACCAGTTAGGCATAGACTCCAGCACCGCAAACAGTTCTGATCACAACGCATTACACGAGTGACTGAGGTTTAATGTTGCCAGATATGGGAATCATAATGTGGTTAGCTAGGGTGGTTTGTTCTGGTCTGGTTCTAAGGGAAACAAAGGAGTATGTGGTTGAGGTACAGCAAATCATGCAGGGCCTTGATAATTTAAATAGGAATAGCCTATTTCCCAATCACGAGGATAATAACAAGGAAATATAGATTCAGAGGCTGATTAGTGAGGTGCAGAGGATTTTTAAAATATTAATGAGCAGTGGGAATCTGGAAGTTACTACTAAAAAGGATGTAGAAGCAGATTTATCAGTGCCTGGAGGCCACTTGAACAGCTGTTAGCCACAGATCTAGGAAATAGGACTAACCTTGGCCATAGGAAAGAAAAGACAGACTAAAGGACTTCAGTGTAATAAAAACATCTCCAAAACATTAAAATTCTGTTAATCTGGCACGCTTGGGACATTGTTTGCACGAGATGAGAAGAATTGTCTAGACTATCAGATGCTGTCATTTTGCTACTTATGCACAGCAAAGGAATAGGCCCTTCGGCCCATGATATTTATGCTGAACAATATGCTAAAAAACAAATTCTTATTGCCTGCATATAGTCTATATTCTTCCATACTCAAGTGTCTATCTAAAACCCTCTTCAATGCTTTTATCCTATATGCTTTCACCACCTGGCAGTGGGTTCCAGCCACCTCCCACTCCAAGCACCCAAGAAAAACATGCCCTTTATACCTCTCAACTTAAAGGTATGGCCACTTCTCTTTGAAATTTCCACCCTGGGAAAAAAGTTCTAACCATCTACCCAACCTAAGAGAGACTCTTGCCACATTTGGGACAAGCACTTCAATTGCCAATGCATGGAGAGCTGTGGACCAAGGGGTATTAAATGGGATTAGTATAGATGGGTACCCGACAGTTGGAATTGACATGGTGGACCCATTTCTATGCTCGATCCCCTTCCGGTCTACATTTGGCACTGTGTAAGGCTCACCAAGTGACTCAAAACAACCGCATGACGAAACCCAGTTAAGATTTTATTTTTTCAGTTACCAGAGGTGGCCGAGACATTTCCTGGCAAAGCCAAAAAGTGATTCTCATGCATTATACGCCTTGATCATCCACATTAAGTATTTTAATAGTATTCATCATAATAGTATTTTACATCACTTGCAAACCAATCTAAACACTGCCAAGCAATGTAAATGTTTGGAAAAAATTTCCCCCACCCATTGAACTGTAATACAAACTGTTGTACAAACTTGACTCACATAACAAAACAAAGTTTTGATAACTTTGGAGTTAATTTCAATGTGATACTTACAAAATCCAGAAAAATACATTATGTTAAAATGTAAAGGGTGTGGCGAAACCAGAACAGGATACTGCTTGCTCGTACCAATTTTATGCAAATGCTTGTGACTTTTGGAGGACCTCCTGAAAACCACATCAGATGGGCTTTGTGCTGCCAGAGGGCAGGCAATTTCTCATATATTAGTTGAAAATTGGTTGTAATGTTTGTCAAGAAGGAGTTAGATTTAGCTCTTAGGGCTAAAGGAATCAAGGGATATGGGGAAAAAGCAGAAACCGGGTACTGATTTTAGATGATCAGCCATGATCATATTGAATGGCGGTGTTGGCTCGAAGGGCCGAATGGCCTATTCCTGCACCTATTTTTCTATGTTTCAGTGTCCTAATTTGCCATGGCCTCCCTCCCAGAAGGACAACATGGAAAACAGTGAGTGTCTGATGAACATGCGCTTCCTCAGGTAGAAAATAGAACAGACAGGTATTTTTAATCATTACATGTCCAGATCCTCTTTTGAATGTGCCTTTTAAAAATCAAGTGATCGATATTTACTTGAAATTGTAAAAACATGCAACACATGAATGGCTTGATAAGTAAGGATGAACTCGCCACCCATCAAATCAACTGAAGTAGGGATATGATCCTAATTATTATCCACTGTTCACATCAATAAGCGAGTTCGGTATTCCGACTGCACATGCCCAGGTCATAGGTCACTGGAGATAAACATTCTCGGCAACTGAGCTGCTGCATGTATACAGACCTGCGTTTCATCCATAGTCAGGATGGAACCGGGTCTCCAGCGCTGCAAGCGCTGTTGAATTGCTACTGGGGTTGGCGACACAATTTCTCCCTTCTTCACTGGTCCACGCAGAAATCCCAGCAGTGACAATGTAATGAATCACGGTCCGGCCCCCCTCAGCCTGGGTGTATGGGTTCCATTCTCACTCGGCTGCCCTCCCGGGTTATACAGGATTATTATACAGGGGCAAACCACGCGCCCCACTCCTGCATAACCCCAGGAGGCAGATTTGTGAGCGGAGTCTCACTACCATCCCCGTCCTCTCCCAAGTGTCCCATCCCTGTCTGGGGGCGGCCGGAGATGTCCGGGGTGACCCTGGACTGACGGGACACCGGCCCGGAGCAGTGGCGGCCAAGGCTTACAGCCAGCGAGGAGAAGAGGCACTAACTCCAGCTCAACCCTGCTTCACGTCCCGAGGAACACGTTCCCCGATGGGCCGGGGACCGTCCGCTGCACCTCTCGCCTTATCCAGTGGCTGTCGGTTAACCCCCTCAGTGCCGGCAAAAGCCAAGCACCAGTCATCAACGGGGATACACACAAAATGCTGCAGTAACTCAGCGGGTCAGCCAACATCTGGAGAAGGGTCTCGACCTATTCCTTTTCTCCAAAGGTGCTGCCGATCCGGCTGAGTTACTCCAGCACGTTGTGTCTACCTTCCGTATAAACCAGCATCTGCAGTTCCTTCCTACAGAGTGATGCCTGTCCACAGGTAAATGCAAGGCAGCGGGGAGAGGGATGGGGACAGGGATGGGGAGAAAGGAATGGGGAGAGAGAGACGGGGAGAGAGAGATGGGGAGAGAGAGAGATATGGGGAGAGAGAGAGATGGGGAGAGAGGAACTCGCTCACGCGGCATCACTGCAGGTCCCGGACACCCCGTCTCAGCAAGAACTCACCGGGCGCTAGGACAATCCCTCCACCCCCCCCCCCCCCCCACCCATCCTGGACTGGAGGGAGGGACTGGGGGACATTGCCCGCCTCTGCAACCAACGTGCAAACCCGGCAGTCCCCGCGGAATGTTAAACTAAATGCATCTGTGAGCAAAACACAAACACAAACACGTAGGTCTTTCACCCCCCTTCTCTCTCCCCCACCTCTGACCGTCTCTCCTCCAGTCCAGTCTCTCTCCCTGTCTCCCACTCGCATCTGCACCCTCTCTCTCGCTGTTACACCCGGCTCTCCTGTTACCACACCCCCATTCGCTTTTTTTCTCTCGACTGACCTTTGACAAATCCCATGATTCCTTGCGTTTTTCGGAATACCGAACTCGCTTATTCAAATGCTCACAGAGTAGAGTAACCAATGAGATCTTGCTCTGTACTTTACCTTATTTCCATGGATACATTCTACTGCCAAGGTCTCCCATTCTGGCTATGTTTAAAGTTTTTTGTAAAATAAAATTTGTCCACAACTTAGATATAGCCATATTCAAAAGCACGTTAATATGATTGGAGTTAGGTTAACAAATATGCTTCTGTAATAATGCATCAAGCACAGCAGTGAAATGTGATATAACGATCTTACCTCCAAACAAGAATTAGAAATCCTGAATCACAACATTCATGGCCAAAAGGCAGCCATTCAGCCCATTCCATCAGTGGTCCTTCTCAACCAGAAAACTCACTATTTTTATCTGCGGTCTTACAGTTTATATTGTTCCCCTCTGAGGCCACAATGGCACCCATCTCTACCACATCTACGAGCTATGCATTTCAACCAAACACCATGTAAACGTTTTTCCTTCATGTCATTCTTAGTTTTCATCCTCTTTATTCTGTACATGTGATTGCTAGTCAATCTTTCCACTATGCGACAGCCTTCCACAATCCGTACAGGCACCTTATCACTCCTATTCTTTGTGACCCAGTGATTTTATGTATCTCTGTCATATCTTTCCTCAGCCTTCTATTTTCTAAACGAAACAATCTCAACCATTCAAATCTGTCATCCCAGTCTCTCATCCCAGTAACTATTCCTATAAATTTCCTCTGGACTCCCATTTTTTAGTTTAGTTTAGAGATACAGCGTGGAAACAGGCCCTTCGTCCCACCGAGCTCGCACCGATCAGCGATCCCCGCACAGTAACACCATCCTACACACACTAGGGACAATTAACATTTACACCAAGCCAATTAACCTACAAACCTGTACGTCTTTGGAGTGTGGGCAGAAACTGAAGATCTCGGAGAAAACCCATGTGGTCACTGGGAGAACGTACAAACTCCGTACAGACAGCACCCGTAGTCTGGATAGAACCTGAGTCACTGGGCTGCAAGCGCTATAAGGCAGCAACTCTACTGCTGCGCCACCGCGGCTGCCCACGGTGCCTTCACATCTCTAATGCCTTCACATTCTTCCGAAAAATGTGCAGACCAGAGGTGAAAAAAAAATACCCTGTTGAGGCCAGACCTGTGCTTTAAAGCAAGGATCTCTAAACTATGGCCTGCGGGCCGCGTCCGGCCCAGCCCGCAGCAAGCTCTCAACACGTTCCATTCGGCGGGCTATTTGGCGGAATCTGTGCTAGCGCAGCTTTAGAGATACAGCGCGGAAACAGGCGCTTCAGCCCATCGAAGCGATGCCCGTACGCACAAGCACTACCCTACTCACACTCGGGACAAATTCAATTAACCTGCAAATGTGGAGTGTGGGAGGAAACCAGAGCACCCGGAGAAAACCCACGCAGGTACAAACTCTGTACAGACAGCACCCATAGTCAGGATGGAACCTGGGTCTCAGGCGCTGTGAGGCAGCAACTCTACCGCTGCACCACCGTGCCACCGCTCCCGTGTTGCAACGGCAAGTTGTTCGGGGTGGTAGCGTGGGGTGGGGAGTGGGGCGAGGGGGTGGAGCTAATTGGAGGGAGGGTCGGCCAGGGTCGGTGTGTAGCGGTCTCCCCCCGGGGCGCCACACTGACCTGGACCCTTTGACCGGGTCTCCGCCGACGCGTGCCGCGCAGCCAGGGGAATCCTCCCCTGCCTCTCTCTCCCCCTCCCTCTCTCACCTCTCTCCCCCCCCTCTCTCCCCCCCCTCTCCCCCCCCCCCTCCCCCCACCTCTCTTCCCCCTCTCTCCCCCCCCTCTCCTTCTCCTCCTCTCTCCCTCTTCCCTCTCTCCACCCCCTTCTCTCTCTCCCTCGCCCCCTCTCTTTCCCTCTTCCCCTCCCCACCTCTCCCCTCCCCCTCCCCCCTCTCTCGCTCCCCCCTCTCTCGCTCCCCCCTCCCCCTCTCTCCACCCGCCTCTCTCTCTCTCCCTGCGGAGATCGGCGAATCGGTAAATGGCTGTGTGTGTGTGTGTGTGTGTGTGTGTGTGTGTGTGTGTGTGTGTGTGTGTGTGTGTGTGTGTGTCCGGTGTGAGTGTCGTGTCTTTGTTAATATCTGATCACAGTGCGTGTCATGTGAGCGAGGGGGAGAGGAGAGATAGATATCTGTGTGTCGTGTGTGTCTGTGTGTGTCTGTGTGTGTGTGTGTGGGTGTGGGTGTGGGTGTGCGTCGGTGTGCGGGTCTATATGTCTGTGTTTTTTTATGTGGGAGTCCACGTGTGCGTGTGCGTGTGCGTGTGCGTGTGCGAGAGACATCTCTTTATTTTTTCCTACGGCCCGCAAAAATTGTGCCAAATATATAACATGGCCCTCATGCTGAAAAGTTTGGAGGCCCCTGCTTTAAAGGATCAGCAAGAGTCCCCTGTTTTTATGCTTCTATTGGTATAGACCAGAATTGTGAAAGCTTTATTAATTGTTTTATTTAATTAGCAGGCCTCTCCTGCTATTTCCTTGTGATTTGTACATACCCACCCACAGGTCTCTCTGCTCCTGCACACCTCCTAGAAACGCTTTCAACATTGCTTTTCCTTTTATGCCAAGTGCTTTAACTTTGCTGAGAAGCCTATAAAACTGACACACCATTCTCAAAAAGTCAGTTTCAGTAACAGAGGATGAAAGAAAAGTTGGGTGGTCTACGGAATGCTTTTCTTTTAAATCAGCAACTTTTGAAATGTTGTTCCGTGCCTCCTGCACTGAACAGTATCTCCTGCAACGCCCATCATTAAGCTCTGGTGCAACATCATGTTTGAAAGTTACAAAATGAGTCACAATCGTAGAGCAAGGAATGGGTCATTTGGCCCGCCTTGTCAATGCCTACAAACATGGTATTCTCGGCTAATCCTATTTGCCTGCATTTGGCCCATATTCCTCCAAACCTTTCCTATCAATGTATCTGACCAAATATCTTTTGAAAGTCGTAATTGCATCCACTTCTATAGGGTTCCTCTGGCAGCTTATTCCAGATGCGAACTACCCTCCGAGTGAAACAGTTGCCCTGAGATCTTAAAACGCCCCTTTCTCACCCTAAGCCTATACCTATTAGCTTTAGAATCCTCTACTTTGGGTAAAAAGATTGAGCATTCAACTTTATCCATGTCCTGCTCACCTTAATAAGGTGGGAACAAGGATACTTAGATGACGAGATAAATTCTATTCATATCCCTCATCATTTTATAACACATTTTTCGCTTTTAAACTCCTCTGCTACAGGGGAAACAGACCTAGTCTCTCCAGTCTTTCCTAATTAAAACATTCCATCGAGCAACATCCTGGTGAATTTCATCTGCATCCCCTTCAGTACTCTCGCATTCCATACTGTCACTAGAGTGGAGACAAGAACTGCATGCTGTAGTCCACCTGAGGTCTGTGCATTATTTTATGAAGTTACAGCAAAAACCTCCCTTCTTGTATTTATTGCTCCATCTAATGATGGACAGTCTGCTTTTTTTTAACAATGGTTTCTACCTGTCTTGCCACCTTCAAGTATTTTTGGACAGTCGGGTCTCTCTGTTCCTCAACACCCAACCATTCATGGTCAATGTCAGAGCCTAATTAGTGCTCCCAAAATCCACCAACTGGATCAAATTTCCTTTTGCCATTTTGCTTTTTGCCCATTTCGCCAACACATCGATTTCATCCTGTAGCCTAAGGGAACTCTTCACAGTCAACATCTCCATCAGTCCACGTGCTATTTGTGAACTTACTGATTATGCCTTCCACATCCACATCCAACTCAGTCAGGTAATTACAAACAGCAAGGATCCTTGCAGAATACCCACAGCAAGAGGCATCTTATCAGAATACATCACAACCTGGTATGACAACCTATCTGCTCAAGAGCACAAGGAATTTCAGGGAGCTGTGTATATAGCCTCCCTCCCATCAAATCCATCCACACTTCACACTGCCTCGTGAAAGCAACCAACATAACCAAGGACCACTCACACCTCATCATTCCTTCTTCTCTCTTCCGAAGCCCATTTCATGGTTTTGCATTTTTTTCCTTTTCCCAGCAATATCTAATAAGATATACACAAGGGAGATCAAGACAAGAGTCAGGAGTCAAGAGAGTTTTATTGTCATGTGTCCCAGATAGGACAATGAAATTCTTGCTTGCTGCAGCACAACAGAGATTGAAAGAATAATAGTGTTAAGAGATTTTATTGTAAGCAGAGCATTTAGGCAATTTGGTAGCCACAAACGAGACTCCAAGATGATTCGATGCCTTTCTGGTGCTAGAATCAAGGATACCTTGGAGCGACTGTTTACCCATGTAAATTGTTTGTGGAACAGTTCATTTCTGCTGCTTGCCATCGCTGCAAGATGGCACATTATTTACAAGTTGTGGAAAATGACCCTCATTCCCGCAGCACATAGCACAAGGTTAGTACACCCATGTGAAATATTACAAGATTTGTTCCACCTTCACCAAAACCCCATCTGAACAGCTCAACGTTATTCAAAAATCCATCACACAAATTTCTCTCTCATACAAAAAAATATAAAAGAACCAACTTTGCTACAATCACATCATTGATACAGTAACTACAGCTTTAAACAGAAAGTTAATTATTAACTTACTCGCTACGCTTCAGTTACTTTCCACAATCTATTTCACTCTATAAATACAGTCACACTACCTGGCATCATCAAAGTAACAGGAACTGAGCAGGCAATGATGTCAACTATACGCATAATGTCCTAACTGCTATGATTTTATCTTGTGTACCTGTGCATATGCCAGACCGTTATGCTACTTTGTTTAATAGTTTATATTAATAAATTATCATTCCAACCAAGATATGGGAAAATCGCACAAGGTTCTAAATCAATCCTATAGTAAAATGAGAGCTTTTAAAAAAAGTTTTTAATCCAACTTCCAGGTTCTCTAAAGGTAAACAGGATCACAATCGGCGATGCAAATACCACTCGTTTAAATTACAAACAGAAGCCACACTGGACAGAAGAAAACACTGTTATTGAAGGCTTCCTGGGGTGGGAGATTGCAACCTTCACGTGGTCCGCCCTGTTTCGACGAAAACAATCAACCTGGTGTGCACAATCAAATAAGATCAAATAGAACAGTTGTCCTACCACTTTAGGCTGTGCACGTATTACGCAAGAAGTAGAAGAAGAAGGTTTCCTTAAACCCTGGGTCGGATGAAAGGTCACCAACCCAGTAGTCAATTGTTTTGCTGTCCACAAATACAACCTCATCTACTGGTTCAGTGCACTCCGTTTTCCAATTTCACACTTCTACATTCTACAATATTTAACAATTTCTCTTAAATTCATAACGGACAAAGAGAAAGAACAACCAATGAAACCATAAAGTCATTACCACCAAGAAGAAACCCATTCAGAGCATCCTGCAGATACCAGCTCTCAGCCAAACATATCCAGTCCCATCTACTTCCCAGGTCTTTCTTTGAAGATCTACTTTTTTTTCCTTTTAAACAACACTCCAATTTCCATTTAAAGTGACAAATGAATCTGCTTCCAACACTTTACTTCCACCATTCATCCACAGTGCATTCCAAATCACAATTACTCAACGTAGTAATTTTTTTTCCTCCAGTCACTCTTGGCTCTTTTACTATCTGCAATTCAACAAATGTAATCTCTCTTTATTAATTCTATCTATTCCCCAAATGCTTCTTTAAAGTTCTATCAAACTGCCTTTCAACTTTCACTGATCCAAGTAAAATAATCCTAATTCATCTAATTTATTCATGTGACTGAACTCCCCCATCTTTGTGACCATTCTATTAAAAAATTCTGACACCCTCACAAAGCCCTCTATATCCTTCATATTGTGTTGTTCACACAATGTATACAGTGCCCCAGTTGCCATCAACTGTATTTTGTACAGATTCAATATAACCTCCTTCCTTCTGTACTCTCAATCTCATTAAATCATATCCTATCTGGCCACTGTTAAAAAGCTGCACACAAACATCCAGATTATTTTTCCCTGCAGCCCTCTTAGATGCAATTATCTGCATTACTCTGCCTTTTATTCTTCCTACCAAAATGTAAATTTCTCTGGATTAAATTCCATCTGCCATATAACTGCCCATTCCATCAGCTTGCCGATATCACTTTAGATTGATTAGTGTATCTTGACTGCTCACCATCCAATTTTTAAAGAAAAGTACAAAAGGAACAGGAGCACCTGGCCTTGAACCTGCTCTCCCATTCTGAAGTCTGAACAAGGGCCTCGACCCGAAACATCACCCATTCTTTCTATCCAGAGATGCTGCCTGTTCCGCTGAGTTACTCCAGCATTTTGTGTCTATTTCCCATTCAACATCTTGACCAAACGATCTGGAAGCAGCTTAATTTCCTTGCCCAATTCCCATAAACTCGATTCCACTGTAATCCAAAAAACACTTACCTCAGCCACGAATATACGTAGTGAATCAACATCCACAATATTCAGTACAAAAATGTAAACAATTCAAGTCTGAAGATATTCCGTCTCATCTTAGACTTTAGTGTTCTAAGATAAAGCACCGCCCTTTGTGTTTATGTCTTCTGCCAATTTCAGAGTCATGGCATCATATTATTGTGTAGGGCAGAACAGGCCTGTCTACCCATCATGTCCCTGCTGACAATCAAGTACCCATCAATGCTATTTACATTTGCCATCAGTTTGTCCTTAGCCTTCTAAGCCTTGGCAATTCAGGAGCTTGTTCAGATACTCATTAGATGTTGAGAGTACTTGACTCCTCCACCCACTCAGGCAGTGTATTCCAACCTTTAGGTGAAAAACATTTCTCCATGGATACCCACTAAACCTCCTATCTGCTTATCCCAAACCTATGCTCCCTATTGACACCTATGTCAAGGGAAATATACCTCTTAGGTGTCTCTTCAGCCTTTTCAGAAAACATATCCAGCCTATCCAGGCTTTTGAGGATATTGTTAGGCATGTTTCAAGCTGGAAAACTGATTACAGTTGGGGGGGGGGGGGGGGGGGGGGAGAACAAAGTGGGAGGTGGGGAGCAGGACAAAGCCCGGCAAGAGATAAAGGATACAGCTTAAAGGGCGGGGGGGGAATCGACAGATGGGTGAACAATGGCTAGAAGGCCCCGACCCAAAATGTCATGATATGCTGCCTGACCTGAGTTACTCAAGCACTTTATGCTTTATTCAAGATTCCAGCATCTGCCATTCTTGTGCCTCGACCCAGTATTTCGTTATGAATGAACACCGATGCCCTGATACTGACATTTTAATCAAAACAAAAATCAGTTAATCTTATCTGATCATCAGTAAAAGCCTCTACCTCCCCTAAGCTTGAGAAGCAACCACACACCAAAATTTGCAACCTGTCGAGATGCCAATTTTATACCAATGCTGCCACACTCCTCTCCGCGAGGTAGCTATAAAGATGATGCCTCCAATGCTCATGCGTTGGAAGGCAGAGTTGAGAAAAGTTATGGAAGCAAGTGTGTGGCTGGAAATGTGGTACGTGTGCCACAAGGAGCAGGAAATCGGCCGTTTGAAGCTGAAGACTTTAACGAACACAGACCCAGTAGAGAGGCTGCATGGGCTGAAGGGGATGATTCTATTGGAGGGACAGAGGTTTGGGAGGTGAGAAGAGAGTAAAAATTATTGGGTTCCAGACAGGGAGTGTTGTGGGTGTAAAGTGTGGAAGTGAGGGCAGGTGAAGGGAAGCAAGAAAAGAGGCACACGGCAAAAGGCATCTGTGGTCTCTTAGGTATGTGTGCAAGTGCGCATGAGTCTGTGCCCCCATGAAAGGACAAGTGTGTGCATGTGAGTGGTACAGTGCTTCTCACTCTGTATCATTGCACAACGTTGATTTATTAGTTACTGCAACTTTCACAATTAAGTTTCTTATTTTTGTCCAAGTGACCCATTTGAAAAAGATCACTCTGCTCAAACACCTCTAAACTATCACAACAGTCAAATGTGGTATGAAGTAAACCTCTCTGAACAATCCAGCCAGTTTTAAATTTACGATGTGACAAAAAAAACCTACTCCCATTGCCATCTGCCCTGTGCTCATCTGGATTTAATTAAATCTCTGGTACCAAGAAAGAAACTATCCGCTCAGCTATTGAATGTTTACGCGCTCCTTTGCCTAATCTAGGAGAATGTGAAATAGATACAGAACAGTTAATAGCCCTTCACTTCACCTGTTGTAGCTGCTTCATATGCAACTCTGCCAGTCTGATGTACTGTATTCATGCTTCAATGAGGTCCCCTCCATATTGGAAAAAGAATCAGTTTAGGGGATTACTTTGCAGAGGACGTGCTCTGAATTCCGATGAGCTTCTAGTTAGCTGCCACTTTAATACACCATGTTGCTCCCATTCTAATTCATCTTTCACTGACCTCATCAACTGTTGCCTCAAAGCCTAAAGCAATTCTGAAAAATCACAACTTTTGTCTAGGTAGGTTGCAGCCTTTTGGACTCCATTTCGAATTCTCCAACTTTATGGAGCACATTTTGTCTGTCTGTATAGAACTAGTCATTTATGTTATAATCTATTCCTGTTATTTTTGGGTTTTTTATCTCCTGATTAATGCAGCCTGACTTACTGGGCATGTTCCAGTCCAGTCCTGACCAAGCGTTTGCTCCATTGCTCTCACCATAGCTGCTGTACACAGTAACTCGCTGAGTATCTCCAGTATTTTGTTTAACCAGATTTCCAGCATTTGTGGATATTCTTAAATTTTCTGCACCATATGGATTCATCTCAGAAGTATCCATGTAGTAAGCTCACCCATGGTTTGGAGTGGTCTGGGGTCCATGGGACCTTTTAACTTAATTTTCTTCTGCTGCCCACTGTACATCACTACTCAGATGATCCTGGGATCCCCAGGGAGGAAGAGAAATGTAATAAAAGAAAGTTTAAAAAAAAACAGCAATGCTGAATACCTGAGACAGCAAATAAACGGCAGAAATACCCAGCTGGCCAGGCAGCAACCATGGAAGGACAAACAATTAACAGTTCCAATTAAGCAACCTTTACCAAAACTCTGATAGGTTAATTGGCCTTTTTTTGTCCGCGTAATATGTTGCGAGAGATAAGACTGAGATCTGCCAAACAAAATTTTAACGATTGAGTCAACATAATGACTAATTGTCAGTTCTGAAATAAATGTGAGGACATAGTGAATGACCCAAATTTAAAGAATTCGATATTAGAACCTGAAATATGCCCTGATGGAACAGCATTTTCCCTCAGATATATGTTGAGTTTTGTTATGACAACATACAAGACCACTTACAGAAAGATCAGAGTGGGAATAATGTTGAATGACGGAGTGGGCACCTGGAGCTCAGGGTTACTCCTCCATGCTGAATGTAGATGCTCCACAAAGTCATCACCTGGTCTAGGTCTGGTTTCTCCAATGATACTGAGAATAAGATATTTTGTTGTTGTCACAACAACTGCTGTGCAGTGCTGCAGCAAATGTTTAACATGCACCGAAAATAACATTGTCTTTTGGACAAATGTAATAGAAAACAAATGTTTTCTTCTGCACCATGCTTACTATAGAACAAGAAAAAAAGACACACAATTTAACTTTCACCATCTCACAATATCCCAAAGCACTTTATCGCCAATTAAATAAACATGGGAAACCTGGCACCCAATTCACACACCATGAGATTCCGTAGACAGTTAGACACCAAATGATCTCTTGAATCCTTTCCGGTCATGCTTTTGTCACTTCTGAACACATAGTATTCTGAAGAATTTGGAAACCAAACAGAATGTGTTTGACTTTTTTTACTTACGGTATTCTAAAAAGGTTAGTAAAGGTGCTCTGCAGCAAAGTAGAAGGCCATTCAAATCCATTATTGCAGAAATTAGGATTAAATTGTTCTCAGCCATAAGAGCATGTGCAACACAAAATAGAAACTCCATATGGCTGTTTGTATTCCAAACATTTGTCTGTATTGAGTACAGACCAAAAACACAAAATTGGGAGAAATGTGAATACATTATGTCTCATTAGCATCTATTGTCAATTATGTCTCATGATCATCAAGATGTCAATTAAGTTTCTAATAGGATCTAAAATGCAGTAACCTGTGATTTCTTGTAAAGCAGCTCAGATACCAAACTGAAAGATTTCCACTAAAGGTACATCTTCTTAATCAGCCAAAACTTCAATCAATTATAAAGGCAAATTCAAAATGGGATAATTCTAGAAATGTTGTGCTTGGATTGTTAAACCCAATTAATCCACATCCATTTAACCCAGTGCAGGCCTCATAACATTCGTAATTCCAACTCATTATGATTGTGATAACCAGATAGTAATAACATGATGAAATGTAGAAACAAGAAACTGCAGATGATGGTTTACAAAGAAAGACACAAAGTACTGGAGTAACTCAGCGTGTCAGGCAGCATTCCTGGAGAACATGAATAAGTGACTTTTTTGGTCAGCACCCTTCAGACATTTAGAGTCTTGAGGCATAATTACGGCCTGAAACCAATTGTGGAAAAGAATGCAAAAAAGCAGGCAAGGCACATAATCAGTCATCGATTAGCCATGCAGATCCGAGGGACCATACAATTTTGGAGTTACAGAAGCACACAGTACAGAAACCAGTTCAACCCAATGAGTCCGTACCAACCATCAAGCACCCATTTATACTAAACCCACTTATTCTCCTCACTTTCCCACCAACTGCCTGCAAATTCAATCATGTATCTATGTATTAAGAGCAATTTACCCAGTAGCAAATCAACCCTCCAATTAGCATGTCTTTGAAACGTTTGAGAAAATTGAAGCACCCAAAGGAAACCCACACAGTCACAGGGAGAATGTGCAAATCCCACATAGACATCACTGGGTTTCAGGATTGACTCTAGGACACCTGTGGTGTGAGGCAGCAGCACCACCACTCTGTTGTTGGTCATCAACAGATAAAGCAAAGTGATAGTTAATTACATTGCCCTCCTTCATTAAGGCATGGCAAATAATGCAAAGCTGCACATGCAGACAACCCACAGGAAATTTCAGGTTGGACCTGGATTGGAGAAAAATATCGGTTTGGCCTGTAGATGCATCCTTGAAGTCAATGTTCTGCCTATCATTTTCAGCACCATTGGGGTAATATGAAGATGATATAAAGCTGGGTGGCAGTATGGTTTTCAAGAAAGATAGAGAGTGCTTTAGGGGACCACAGATAAATAGGTAAGAACATGGCTTATGTGGAAAAACTAAAGGGAATACTGCTTGGAAATTAAAAAAGAGAGAAAAATTATGAACAATTGAAATATGAACACGTCACAGCAATTAGGAAGGTAAATAATATTTTGCTCTTTAATACAACAGTATTTGAGTGCCAGAGTAAAGATTCAGATTAGTATATTGTAATAGACACTGGAGTGCAATGACATTCTTTTTTACACGAAGCTCACATTAAACAGTACACATACAGTAATGATCAATACAACAATAAATACAAAAATAAGTGCAAAACGGCAGCATGGTGCAAGATTGTAGGGCAATCTGAAATAATGCAAAATAATTATTGAAGTACAATAATGGTGTAAGGTAGAGTTATGAGCATTGGTTCATCCATGGTTTTCGGTTGAGGAAAACTCGTCGTCTTCTTCAGCTCACATTCCTCTACATACTTACCGATACAGTCTGTAACTGCATTGGCATACTCATTTAGGTTGTCCGCACAGTCCTCGAATATGGACTAGTCCACCAGCTCAAAGCAGTCGTGAAGCATCTCTGTTTCCTCACACAGCATCATACGACTTTCTGGGCTGGATTCTTCTACTGCCGTTTTTGATCATGAGCAGGGAGTAGAAGCACAGGCAGGTGGACAGATTTTATAAAATGTGGTCAGAGGATGGAGTGGTAGGCATTTTTTATGGTTGTGTAGTGATTAAGGGTGTTTGGGCCTCTGGTAGGACAAGACATGTGCCGATTGTATTTTAGTATCACAATTTGGAGTTTGAAATCCCTGGCTATTATGAACAAGGCCACGAGGTAATATGTTTCAAGGCAATTGGTAGCAATGCATAGTTCATTGAGTCATGGAGCTATACAGTAGGGAAACAAGCCCTTCAGCCCACTTTGGCCATGCTGACCATTAACATTCTGAGCTAGTTTCACTTGCCCGCATTTGACCCATACTGCTCTCAACCTTCCTAGCCATCTGTCCGTCAAATGTCTTTTGAAAGTAGTAATTATATCTGCTTCAATGGCTTCCACTAGCAGCTCATTCCAGATACAGAAGTGTAAAAGTTGTCCCTGATATCGCTCTTAAATCTCCCCCTTTTTAACTTAACCCTATGCCATCTAGTTTTAGAACCCTCTACTCTGGGAGAAAAAATATTGAGCAGTAATTTGATCTATGATTAATTTGAGCATTAATCAGGAGATGTAAAAAATCTCTTGATTTGGTACATATTAGTAAGGCCATGCCTCAGGCTCCTACACTCCTAAGAAAAAAAGTTGCCATACCAGTCTGAGATGCTCTCATCAGAATATTTTCTATAGTGCATCGGTGAAAGCTCAAGAGAATACTTGTAGGCAAGCCAAATTTTCTCAGACACACAAGAAAATAAATACACTGTTTTCATGATCACCACATCAGTTTTAAGGGTCCAGGTTAGGTTATTTATGATACAGATACAGAGAAACTTGAAGCTGTCAACCATCTCAATTATATATGAGCTAGTATGACTGTTTCTGGAAAACTAACAGGCTAGGTCTTCCTAACTAGGGAAGAATAGATTTGCAGTATATGGAGCACAGGAAAGATTCATCAGTGATTCATGAGATAGTAAATGTTAAGAGATTAAATTTAAAAATTTACAGTCCCAACCCTTCTTGAATGTGTTTGTAGGGATATGGTTCTGACTATAGGATGCCTTAAATTACATAAACAATATTTGCCTCATACAAAGCAGAAGTAAACATTAATAGTTTCTAAAGTAGGTTATTGAGCAAAATGGTTAAGACAGGAACATTGTCCGATGTTCCCTGATGTTCGCCAGCCCATCTTACTCTTAGTCCAGATTCCTCCTGGTCTCCTGACCAAAGCAAACCATGTGTTGATTTGAATTAAAATTAAAAAACTAAGATGGAAAGAATTTTGCAGAAGAAGGATATTAAGAGATATGATAACATGACAATTTACTGACCAATCAAGATCTAATTTACTGTCACATTCGCCTCAAGTGGACCAAATGGCCTTCTCTTGTTCCTGTGATTTTTCTGGTCAAGGCAGAATTTTGTGTGGGCAGTATTAGTAAGTGAATTATGGGAGTCACTACATGAAATTAAAAACATTGGGCTTTTCCAACTAACCCTCTCTCGTTTGCCACACAATTATGGAGCATTATTAGCATCTGCAACAAATCATCAGACAACAAATGAATAGCACCTGAATAGTGTGCAGAAACCCAAACATGTAATTTGCCATCTAGACAAAAAAATAACTCATTATTATCACCCTTTCCACTTGCCCAATAATGCAGTTAGAGCTACAAAATGCAAACAGCCATAGTGTATATATTTTTGGCCCAGTTGGTGCTGATCTGGTTATTTCTTACCAGCTCATCAACAGACACAAACATGCGTAGTCACGTGGACAAGATCAGCAAAAAAAAACGGGGAAGTTAAGTCACCAATCAGATTCCACATATGAAGCATACTACATGGCTAAATGACACCGTTTTTCAGATCAGGTATCAAACACAAAGCCAAAATGTCCAAACTCAACAATCCTTTTCCACTTTAAACTTTGATATATTCAGATTATGATTTCTAAATCTAAAATTAACAAGATCTAGACATTTCAGAACAGTGATTCTTAACTGCTTCAACATTACATGTATGTTATTTCATGTTGTGATCTTGCTGCTGACTCCTGTAAATAAATATCTTGCAGATCCCAAATAAATCAACAATGCAAAATATCAAGGATGTTAGGACTGGAAGTTGTTAATTCACTGTTTCCCACTTTATGGTCAATATTAAAAACTGCTGTGGAGTCGAAGCTTAAACACAAAACAAAATCATGACAATCAACAGAAACAAGTTATGCTTATGTAAATGCTGCAAAATGCCCCGTGTTGATGCACGGGAGCATTATCACAAAATAGAAGAAGTGACACTTCAAAAAGGAAAGACGCAGGAAGGAGATAGTCGAGACATGACAACATAGTAATAGACTCATTAGATTTTGGGGGTGATAATACTAATTGTGGCAAAAGTTGAAATCCAATAGTTCCTGGAGGGTTTGAAGAATGGAAGTGATAATACTGTGAGGGGTAGGGGGGAGGGTTTGTGAGGCCAAGTGATTGAAAAACAAGGTCTGGTATTGAAGGATATTTAGTGAGGGACTTAACTTATGGAAGGAAGAACAAGCGAGGGCATAGAAACAGAAAATATGTGCAGGGGTAGGCCATTCGGCCCTTCAAGCCAGCCAATCTCTCTATGTTCATGGCTGATCATCCAAAATCAGTACCCTGGTATGCCATGGAGGTGTAATAGGTAGTCTTTGTCAATGCATGGTGTGGTCCAAAGTTCATTTTAAGAGTTCAGGGATGACATCAAGGATGCAAACAATTTAAAGGAGAGGCATGGATTTGGAGGCTTCAAGAAAGAATGAAGATGATTGGTTTAGTGTTCCTAATGTCTGGCTGGAGGATATTTCTGTTCATCGAATAAAATCAAGAAGTAGTAATGTTCCGAAGTCACACATATATAATGGAAAATTTAAATAGATAACAACTGATTTAATTAAAAATATTAATAAATATAATTTTAGTTTCCTGTTAAAGTCAGTAGCCAATTTCCTAGAGCTGAGGGTCACATAGTAGATGGCTTTTGAGTCAATCCACAAAATAATGTCATTCATTTAATAACTAATATTAACAAAGTACAGATTAAATCAGAAGGCAAGATAAACACTTCTGCATTCCCATTTATGTTGTTGTACAAAATATTCTTAAAACAATGGAACTGTTCCTTGCCAACTCACCGACCTTATAATTAGCATTAAATACAAGATGAAAAGCAGTTGCACAAGGATTTAAGTTACTTTGTTAGATTTCTATTAGATCTCCCGGCAGATTATAAACCATCCAAGCCATTTCACAACTGTATCCTGACAAATGACATTGAGTTAAAGATACTGATATTTCAAAGAAATCAAGCAATAACAAGTGTTGGTCTTGCTAGATACAATGAAAGTGAAATCAATGAAGTATCCACTGGTGTAAAACAGCTGTATAATTCAACATAAATGAGTACTTTATGGTACAATTTGACACGTTAAATTAATATTTTAATTATTCCATTACTCTAACAGCACGGAGAGAACGCAATGATTTTGCACATCATCGGGTATCCGAATACTAGCCCCACCCACAGATAACACGAAGCACATTACAGTTGTGACAGTATTTGATTTGGGCCTTGAATACTTAATGCTAAATATACGCAAGCGCTTTGACAGGTACAGTACAGTACATTTCGGCCACAATGTAACATCATTTACGGGTCAGCCTAACGAAATTATTCTGAAAAACGGAATTCCCATTTATGCCAATGCAGACGTCCAAGGCTACAATGCAGCAGTTGGTACATGAACATATTATGAAAAGATTAAAAAGGTTGGACGAAAACTGTGAAATAAAACGGTTCTTTGAAAGAAAATGGGAGCGGTCTAACAGTGCATTCGGCTCGCGGGGTTTAATGGTGTCTTTTCAAAGGCACCCACCTCCTCCGGGTGCATCTCACCCACCGACCCACCCACCGACCCACCCAGCCGCCGCGTCTGGGGGCGAACAAGATGTATTCCCGCACAGCACGGTGCGTTTCCCGGGATACCGGGATACCGGGATACCGGGCACGGTCAGCCTCGCCCCACATGACATCTGTCCCGGCCCGGCCCGGCCCGCCAGGGGAGTGACGGTGGGATCCCCACCCACCCGCCAGGTAAAGGCCGTCCCCACCCTGGGCCGCTCCCAGCCGGCAGATTCAGCCGGGAGGCGGCGGCGGCGGAGACCCCCCCCCCCCCCCTCCCTCCCGCCCGCCCGGGCATCACCTGGGGCAGGGGCCATGGCGCTTACTTGAGCATCGCCTCCTCCTTGCGCTCCTCCTCACGCTGCCGGTCCAGCACGGCCATGATGATGCTCCGCTCCTCCTCAGTCAGATGGCTCAGGTCGGGCACGGCGGCGGCGGCGGCGGCGGCGGCAGCGGGGGCGCGGGGGCCCAGCGAGGCCGACATCTCCCCGACCGGCCGCTTACCACAAGCCACGGGCAGCGGCAGCAGCGGCGGCGGCGGCAGCGAGCGAGGTGACAAACGCGCGGACTGCCAGCCCGGCCCGGCTCAGCCCAGCCCAGCCCAGCCCAGCCCAGCGCGGCGCGGTGCTGATGCTGCGCCTGGGCGCTGGCAAGGTGGGCAGGAGGAGGCGGGGCGGGGCGGGGACAGGCCAACCCCACACCCCCCCCCCCCCCGACCCGCCGACGGGTAACTCCCCGGCATTACCTTATCCCCACCCCACCCCCGGCCCTCACCCCCTCCCCTGGCAACCTTATCCCCACCCCACCCCCCGGCCTCACCCCCTCCCCTGGCATTACCTTATCCCCCACCCCCCCCCCCCCCCCCCCCGGCCTCTCCACCTCCCCTGCATTACCTTCTCTCCCCCCCCCCCCCCCCCCCCGCCTCACCCCCTCCCCGGCCTCACCCCCCCTCCTCCCCCTTATCCCCAACCCCTCCCCTGGCATACCTTATCCCCCCCCCCCCCCCCCCCCCCCCGGCCTCCCCCCCCCCCCCCCCCTACCCACCCCCCCCCCCCCCCCCGGCCTCACCCCCTCCCCGCCCTCACCCCCTCCCCCGGCATTACCTTATCCGCCCACCCCCCCCCCCCCCCCCCCCCCCCCCCCCGGCCTCACCCCCTCCCCCGGCATTACCTTTTTTATCCCAACCCCTCCCCTGGCATTACCTTATGCCCACCCCACCCCCCCCCCCCCCCCCCCCGGCCTCACCCCCTCCCCTGGCATTACCTTATCCCCACCCCCCCCCCCCCCCCCCCCCCCCCCCCCCCCCCCCCCCCGGCCTCACCCCCTCCCCGGCCTCACTCCCCTCCCCCGGCATTACCTATCCCCACCCCCTCCCCCCCGGCCATTACCTTATCCCCACCCCCCTCCCCCCGCCCTTGGCATTACCTTATTCCCCCCCCCTCTCCCCCTCCCCTGGCATACCTTATCCCCCCCCCCCCGCCTCACCCCCTCCCCTGGCATTATCTTATCCCGCACGCACCCCCTCCACCGCCCCCCCCCCATGGCACTAACTTATCCCCATACACCCCCCTGATCCAACCCCCTCCCCTGGCACTAACTTATCCCCACACACTCCCAACCCTGCTACACAGCCGCCTCCCCCCCCCCCCACAGCACTACCTTATCCCCACACCCCCCCCCCCCCCCCAGCCCCTCACCCCATCCCACCTCCCGGCACGACCTTATCCCCACACCCCCCCGGCTCCACCCCTGCCCCACCCCTCACCCACCCCCTTATCTGCTACCTGGCACTACCTGTCCCCCGCACCCCCTCCACGCCCCCTGGCACCACCTGTCCCCACATCCCCTCCACGCCCCCTGGCACCACCTGTCCCCACACCGCAATCTTCCCTGCCCCTTGGACCCACCTCGCCCACACTTCCCAACTGCAGCACCAGCCCAACCAACTTCCACACACTGCCCATCCCAGACTTTGCGCTGCCACAGAGTCCTTCAGTGGAGAATCAGACCCTTCGGCCCAACTTGCACATGCCGACCGACATGCCCTATCTCCACCAGACCCATTTGCCCATGGGCGTTTGGCCCCTACCCCTCTGACCTTAACCCACCAAATCTGAAGAAGGATCTTGTTACAAGGGAACAGGTTCAAGGATCTGACTAGTGGAGCAGAAAAAAGGTCCACTCGTCCGTTAAGTTACAAATCAGCTTTATTGGGTCGAGAGAGAACAAAAACAGTACCTATCTCGGTATGTCTGGTGGCCCGTCTTACAAAAGCACACCTCCCACTCTCTCGGCCTCTGTCCGCGGCACTGATAGCCCCTCACTGTCCCGGCCACCCCTATCCCTTACAACTTGCACTCACTTGAATCTTGTCATATAGCCTGCATTTGCAGTTATATCGGCCTCAGCACACATCCTCCACCTCACTTCCCCTCTCACCTGTACTCTCATATCTTTGTCACACCTCTTCCCTTCACCATCCCTTGCAGTTACACCCTATTACTGGTCTACACCTTGCCCTCACTGCCCCTTCCTATCCTCTCACCACCGTCTCCAATTTAATCCACCACTGAATCCCCTGCGCACCTCCTTCCACTCCTTGCTCATCACCTCCACCTCCCATCCCTCACTGCCCCTTCCAACCGCTCATTCATCATCTCTAACATGCCTCCATTACAACCTCCACTCACCACCCTCCTCACTTCTCCCATTCACCTTGCACTCCTACCACTCCCTCAAACCAACCTCTCATCCACAAATGCCCATTCTCTTCCTCACTACCGCACCCCCTCACTATCCTTGATGCCACTCTTCTTTATTGCCCCATCTGCCATTTCCTCTCACCACCCAGCTGCATCTCCTCACCTGCCAACCACCTCTCTCTGTCACTGCCCCGTCCCACACCTCACCCCATCATGTCCTTCTCCCTCGCATCTCTCACCATCACCCTTTTTTTCTTTGTCCACAAACACACCCATACCTCATCATCCTCTCTAGCATCTGCCTCTCACTCCCCCCACCCCCAACTCCCATTCACCTACCACTCCACCAATACCACCACCCTAACCTAGCTCTCCCTTACCAAAGGCATCTGATCAATGCTCATCACGGCCCCACTCTACCCCTCCCCTAGTCCTTACTCCCCATATCCCCTACCTCTTTCCCATCAATGCCCCCCTCTCATTGCCCAAGCCAGTCCCCAACCTCTTCCGTTTCTTTGCCCTCCCAAATTGTTCTTCTTTAATAGCCTGCTTTTTCTTTGTTTTCCAATTCAATTCTTTCCATCCTTGTACGATTCTTTTGTAGTGACAAAAACTGCACATTGTTGACCCAATAACATCCACCGTATTAAAAAAACCTAAATTTAATTTTATATTACTATGCAGTTATTCTCTTTCTCCTGAATCTGTACACTGTGGACAGTTTGGTTGTAATCAAGTATAATCTTTTTGCCCACTGGATGGCATGCAACAAAAAAGCGTTTCACTCTACCTCGGTACACACAAGAAACTAAACTAAACTTAGAAGGAGGTCATATGCCCCATCTAGTTTTTACCAGCTTGAAGAGTAATCCTTTCCCATTTATTTTCCCATAACTTATTCTCCCTGACATTGGCACTAAATTCCATCACCCACCTACATGAAGCCAATTTTAAAGCAACCATTATCCCACCAACCCAAATGTCTTCGGTATGTAGGTTGAAATTAGAGCATGTGGGTCATAGGGAAAATCTTTAAACTCCACAACAAGGTCAGGATTGAACCTGGATTGTTGAAACTATGTAATAGAGGAACAATCCACGGTTTAATTCCATATCCCATTTGTGCAACGTCCCATTTACTTTTTCATTGTTTCATTGTTTCAATGTGCCATCAATGTGTGCTAATTTTATAATCAGCAGTTGTCTTCAATGTTCCCTGAAGCACTCATTGCATGGCACAGGAAAGGAACAGAAATACTGCAAACAACTGCAAGGATATTTAAAGATTCGGCTCGGGTATTTTAACCTAAATACATATTCTGAAGGTAATACTAGATGTTTCCAGACCCCATGATTTTAACATCATGAAACATGGTTCTAATTGTTTTCATATAAAATCAAGAAATAGATTTGATTGCTCGTCTCATTAATGAGTGTTATATTGCTCTTTACTGAAGTTTCACAAACTTCCTCCATTTCCCGCTGCATGATTTCAATTGACTTTTTTTGTAACTTGAAATAGCATCAAAATACACCTTGTAATGCTTTGTAACCAACTGAAAATACATATCTGATGGACTATCACCTATTAGTAAATCATTTCACATTAGGTGATTATGATGCTTTAGATCCATAAAGCTATGCAGCATGGAAACACGGCATTGGGCCAATTCCTGCATGCTGAGTGGCATGCCCTATTTCAGCTAGTTCTATTTTCCCACATTGTTTTCGAATTATCTCCCTCTATGGAGCCCCACCCTTTAGGTTTTTTGACTAACTGATTAGGGAAGCAGTCTGAAGAAGGGTTTTGACCCGAAACGTCACCCATTCCTTTTCTCCAGAGATGCTGCCTGTCCCGCTGAGTTACACCAGCATTTTGTGTCTAAAGAGGAAACACTAAAGTGCATTAAGGTGGATAAATCCCTAGGGCCTGACCAAGTGCATCCTCAGACCTTCTGGGAAGCTAGGGAGGAAATTGTGGATACCCTCGCAGAGATGTTGCATCATTTATAGCCATGGTGAAGTTCTGGAAGACTGGATTGAGGGTCTGTGACCAGTGGAGTGCCACGGGGCTCGGTGCTGGGTCTGACTGTTTGTCATCTACTTTAATGATTTGGATAACAATGCAGATGTAGACCTACCTGAATGTATCTGCATCCAGTCTGTTTTTGTCAGGTCCTGTATTATGATATTGAAATTAGCCTTCACCGAATTCACGTCCTTAATATCCAGTTAATATTTATCCTTTTCCATAACACATTTGAAATTTGTGGAGCTACAGTCACTTTTTCCAAACTGCTCTCCTGCTGGCACTCCAGCCACTGGACTGGCCACATCTGGCCCCTTCTGAACAAGACCATTTCAATACTGGCTCAAAATGCTCTTCTGGAAGCACTTTAAAATGTCACCCCTTGTAAACTTTTCACAAGAAGACAATCTCATTGCCACATGTGATTGCCACATCCTATATCTCCTCGTGATTGTTAGGAAACCCCCAACAAAGTGATATTTACAATGATAGACAGATGAGATAGACACAAAAGCTGGAGTTACTCAGTGGGTCAGGCAGCATCTCTGGTAGCGACGAGGTGATGTTTAATTAGAAACTACTTTCTAAGTTCTACGTTTTTGACATCATTCAAAAAGTCCTCTAGGATATCCTCCCTTATTTCTGCAATAATGATGACCGTAACTATATTGTAACGTCGCCATTCCTTTTACATTCCCCCCCATCACATCTAAAACTTATATAATCCGTAATGTTGCTGACACTTGTTCTTTTCAAAAAGTCAAGAGTGTCAGGTCTGTTTAATTGTCATATGCACCGGAATTGGAACAATAAGATTATTATTTGTGGCAGCTTTCCAATTGGATTAAATACAACAACACAATAGATAAATATACAATGCATTATCATTCCTACTAGGTAAATCAGACCATTATAGGACAAGCTAAAGTACAACCTTAGTAGCATAAAATCCATAGTAGTTTGGTGCTGAGGTAGGGTTGAGGTGAGAATTTTGCAGGGTAGTTCAAGAGCCTGATTGTTGAAGTGAAGAGGCTAGTCTTGAATCTGGAGGTAGCATTCTTAAGCTCCAATACCATTTTCCCAATGGCAGCAGCAAGTTGAGAGTGTGGCCAGGGTGGTGTGGCTTATTGATGATAATAATTGCCTTTTGATGCAGTGCTTCCTGTAGATCTTTTCGATGATGGGGAGGTCAATAGCCGGAAAACACCGATGTTTACCACTCTCTGCATTCTTGCCAAGTCCCCCACTTATGTGTCACCATTAACCAGAAACTCATCTGAATCAGCCACATGAATATTAACTTCCTGACACCCCAATGTCTTTCCACTATCTACATTGTAGAAGGCCTGAATCAAAAGTGTGATGGTCTGGATGAACAGCCACAAACACACTTTGGAAGATCAAAGCCATCTAGATCAATGCAGTCTACCTGACTGGTACCTCATCCACCACTCTAAATATTTACTCCCCCTACTGTTGCCATGTGATTGCTGCAGGGTGTACCACAGAAGGTCATAAGTCTTTGAAACTGCCTTCCACAATGGACGATGGAAACATAGAAACATAGAAAATAGGTGCAGGAGTAGGCCATTCGGCCGTTTGACCCTGCACCGCCTTTCAATATGGTCATAGCTGATCATCCAACTCAGTATCCTGTACCTGCCTTCTCTCCATACCCCCTGATCCCCTTTAGGCACAAGGTCCACATCTAACTCCCTCTTAAATATAGCCAATGAACTGGCCTCAACTACCTTCTGTGGCAGAGAATTTCAGAGACTCACCACACTCTGTGTGAAAAATGTTTTCCTCATCTCGGTCCTAAAGGAATTCCCCCTTAGACTGTGACCCCTTGTTCTGGACCTCCCCAACATCGGGAACAATCTTCCTGCATCTAGCCTGTCCAACCCCTTAAGACTTTTGTAAGTTTCTATAAGATCCCCCCTCAGTCTTCTAAATTCTAGCGAGTACAAGTAGCAATGTTACAAAATTTTGAGATTTTAAAAATCAAGTCTGCATTGATTTGCAAACATGCACTCTCCCAGCAAGACCACAACTTTAAGAGTGGTTTGGCACGAAGCATGTTTTGACATCCACCAAGCAGGCAGAGGTTTAATTAGCTACGGTGGCTCAGTAGCCACTACTGTACAAGACTCAACCTACCTTACATAACAGATGGCTTTATTAGAGTGGATTAATGACTTTCCCTCACTCTCCTCATCTTGAAGTAAATCAACCAAATGTCAACCTGCCACCATCACCAAGCCCCTGGGAAGAAAATTAGGCAAGACTGTTAGCAGCCGATATGTGGAACTGGATATGTTTCAGCAATGCCTGCCTACATTATGTCACATTTATGTGTTGTCATTATTTCCCCACCCAAATCGTATCTTGGTGTGCAAATGGATAGCTGGTATTTAATGAGACATAACAGCAACTTCACAGCCATTTATGTGCCTATGAAGAATTAAGTGCCTGTCCCACTTAGGCTATTTTTTAAGCGACTGCAGGTGACTAGGCTGTCGCCACATGGTCGCCGGGGTGTCGCCTGTATGGTCATGAGTAATCTCTTCAGTCGCCCAAAGAGTCTTTCTGGTCACCTCTGGATTTTCAACATGTTCAAAAAAGTCGGCGACAGTGGCTTGACGCCAATGAGCATAGCTTGACTTCTCCGGATGTAGGTGCTGTCATAGGTTGTCGCCAGGTGACGTAGGTTGTCGCTGGTGCTGGCTTTGATGAATTCCATTGGCGACTACCTACGTCAATCTACGTCAACCAGCGACAGGTACCAGCGACTGAATTGTCTTCAGTTGTCGCTGACAGGGTTGTAGCTTGTCGTGGGTGGACGTAGGTTGACATCGGTTGTCGTAGGTTGTCGCCTGTGTGGTCATAGGTTGTCGTAGATGTGGTCATTGGTGGCTGTCCTAATGGGTTGGTGGTAGCTTGCCGTAGCTTGATGTCGACTAGGTGGTAGGTTGTTGCAGCTTGTCGTAGACATTGTCATGGGGGAGGGGTCCAGTCGCCGTATTTTTGGTGACCTGCTACGACTATGACAGGCGTCGGTAGCCGCTTAATAAATCGCCTAAGTGAGACAGGCCCTTTGGACATCCAAAGGGCATTATCTCAGATTTGACAACAATATGCCAAAACATCTGGATATCAGTTGTCTCATTTAGTCTGCTTCGCTTTCCACACCATCAAACATCTTACAATGTTTTCCCTATACCCTTCCTCACTTTCTCTCCATCATTAAAACTCATTTTATCTCCAGCTCCTTCTGATCCTTTTGAAAGGGCAACAACTAGAAGCATTTCAATTCAACTAGAACTCTCTCCACGGATGCTCCCTGATCTGCTGATGTTACTTCGGAGTCACGTGAGTGATTCCGTGAAGAACCCCGTCCAGGCCGCATGCGCGTCAGTACGTCAGCCGCATTGGCGCAAGCAGCAGACTGGCGGGGCAGCGCCGGCGGTAAGTTAAACCTAGAAGGTAAGTTCGTTTTTACTTACCAGGGTTTTTTTCAAACAGGAGCCTCTCTTCTCAGAGGTTTTCCTGCCAGTTTCACAGCCCGACGAGTGAACCGGTTATGGACTGTGGGGAAACCCCGGTCCAACCGCGGATGCGGATAACCGGCAAAAAGATTGGGTTGTGAGATAAGGAGCCGCTGCAAGGCAGTCAGCGGCTCCCAGCCTGTGGGGATGCCTTAGAATGGCAAGGAAATAACGGCAGAGTCGCTGACAGTGCGGTCAGCAGCTCACAGACGTCGGTCCCCAGGCAGGGAATAAAATTGGTGAGAAAGGACTCGTTCAGCCCTATTTGGACTCGGGTGAGTCGGGCTACAAGGGTTTTTCTCTTAATAATAAAGTTTAATGTATGTTATAGTGTTTTTCTTAAAGTTAAAAGTTAAAGGCAAAGTTAAAAGTCATAAAAAGTTATTGTCATATGTCCCTGACAATGAAATTCTTCTTGTTTAGCAACTTCTTCTTGGTTGCTGTGAAAGGTTAAAATAGTAAGATTAAATGAGAACTTACCAGTTTGAAGTTTGATCTTTATTTTATGAGGAGTTACGATGAGGGATTACGTGAAGACCCCGCCAGCACGCATGCGCGACATTCTTCAAAGCAGTGGTGTGAAATCACAGATACCAGAGTAGACTAATGTAGTAAGATAAGAGAGAACTTCCATACAAGTTGAACTTTATAATAGAGGGTTTTGGGAGCGGAGGGCACGTAATCCCTCATCGTAACTCCTCATAAAATAAAGATCAAACTTCAAACTGGTAAGTTTTCAATTAAAATTACTATTTTACTTCGGAGTCACGTGAGTGACTACGTGAAGATTTCAAAGCTCTGTGATTTCATGCCCTGGAACGAGACCATGCTCACACACTGCCATTCTGGGACGGAGGATGAACGTATTTCACACACGACACTGTGCTGAAAAACAATAAAGGTATTATTCATACCTAAAATAATATGCCCCACATTGGGTAATTTATTTTACAGAACTTAATTTTTCCCTGCAAACGTATCAGGATCGGCCACGGGTTTATTATAAAGCATTGAATGCGTTCATTGCTCCACCCCGCTGTGGCAAGGATGTGGTCCATAGGAACTCCCATCATCCTAGCGTCCGATGTAGATGCAGCCCTGTTGGAGTGAGATTTGAAACATTAGTATTCACCACTGCACGTAATATCACCCGAACCATCTGGATATGGTTTGCACAATGACCTTAGGTGAGGGCATTTATGGCTAATGAGAAAGCTCTCTCCGTGCCCATAAGTGTCTTGGTGACTATATATTGGAAAATATGTGTCACTATGCAGGGCCGACTATCTGCAGGATAGTCTAGAACTCTAATATTGACCAAAGGAACCGGGTCAGTCTTGTTTAAGTACCCCTGTATGTAGCAGGTTATCTGCCATTTGTGACAGACATGACGTCCTATTCTAGCTTGTGTAAGGACTGGACCCGTTGTGCTGATCCAAGTGCCATAATCATTCCCATCTAGGATATTAGTTTGCCCAGAGTGAGCCCCGATATTGGTGTCCATCCTCGTAACATGGTGTACTACCTATGTCCCATATATGGGTGTATCTGGGCCTGGGGGGAATAGAGTACAAATACCCCTCATTCGTTTAGGTACTAGTGGTTGTGATCACTCCCTCTGCCCAGATATTAGATAGGGCACTCCTTGCACAATAATGGCACTGTAACTCAATCCTTCATCGAAATGAAGGGTGGCCAGAACTCCAGCACTTCAGTGTTGGTGGCTGAGTCATATGTAGTGTTCGTCCTGGTGCAGAACACTTCCCATTTCCTGACATATGTCAGGTACTGTCTTCTCGTGGACTCCCTGCACGACGCTGAGATGGCATTGATCGTCCTGTCGGAGAGTCCGTATCCCAGAAATGGCCTGTTCAGAAACTGCAAATCAACAAGTTCATACAGTCATGGCACGGATACTTTCCCGCACGGGGTGTGCCAACCTCCTTGGCCGTTGTTGATCCAGATGCAGGGTTCTGAGACCATCTTTGTACTGTTGGGAACCATGGTACCCGTTGCGGCGTCTTGTTTAATTATTGTAAGACTCGCCTGATGAGGCAGAAGGGGAAAATGCATAGCAAAACAAATCCCCCCCCCCTAATGCAGCGAGAAATCGTCCATCGCTGCTGCCCCTGGGTCTGGTTCCCAAGCAGCATATGTTGGTAGTTGGTGAATTAGTCTGGATGGAAAAAAGGTCGATATCTGGTGTCCCATACCGGTCTATAATATCTGTAAACACTTTCCGATCCAACATCCATTTAATGTTGTCGTTGAATTTACGTGACCTGGTGTCTGCCACTGTATTTAGCTTACCTGGAAGGTAAGTGGTTGAGATCCAAATCTCTCTCCCAGACACCAGTGCCAGATATTATTAGGCAATTCATCACATGATATCGACTTTATTTCACCCAATATGATTATATATAGGCCCCCAGTGTGGTATCAATTTGTACCGTACATGCAACTGGTGCTCATCTGAGCAGTAGGCCCTGAGTCCATGAAACGCTCCCAGCATTTCTAGATAATTAATTCCTAGTGCTTTAAACAGAATAATTTTTGTGCACTCATCTGCCACCACAACTTGCGGTGGTATTAGTTGCTCCCCAACCTTTAGCACTGGCATCAGTCTGTAATGTACCCTAGGGATATAGAATGGGGTGATGGGGTTAGGATAATATTGAACATTTCTATCCACCAGTTTAATTCTAATTTACTTTCCCTGGTAGTTGCATAGGCCTATTGAAATGGCCTGTATGATTTTTGAGAGCTAAAATTTCCCTCTTCCAGATTTTAATAATGGAGTGGTCCAATTGTGCTGCTGGGAACGCAGCCACCAATTTCCCAATCACTCTTGCTCCTTGCCGAATTGATGGTTCCCTGATGCCAGTGAGGCTTTTGCATACTCCCATCAAGTCTGTCACTTTGTTTGGTGGCAAGGTGATAGACATATGAACAGAGTCAATAGTGAACCCCAAATAATCCATGGTAGTGGAGGGTTCCAATTTTGATTTATCTGGATGTACGTTAAATCTCTGTGTTGTGGCTGATACCACCAATGTAGCCAGCTCCAATTTTCACCTACAATGAGAATATCATCAAGGTAAGCCATGACGATATGGTTATGTTTCTTTAAGTATGCTAAAGCTGGTTTTAATAAATTTGTAATAGCCTGGGTGCTGATGACAACCCATTGGATAAGGCATACTGCCATAGCTGTCCCATCCAGATAAATTTCAGGTATTTACGATGACCCTGTGTGTGACAAACGTGTCTATTTTGAAATGGGCATACTGAACGGAAGTATTTAGTTCGGTCAAATCTGTAATGATACGGCAACCACCATCTTTTTAGTTTTTTATAAATATATTTGATACGAACTCTTGAAATTCTCTGATTGTTTTCTCAATCCCTTTTGTGTTTAGTCTTAACAGTTCAGCATGGCCTGCTGTTCTCTCTTTTTGTGAAGTATGAACTTCCTGCTAGGCGTATGCTGAACTGGGACGGTAGTTCGTATACAAATTCAATTTTGTAATTCTGAATACTTCCGAGTATGTAAAAGTTCAGAGGTAAAAGTGCAGCACACATGATGAAACAAGTGCAACCGTCCCCCAACTTGTGATGAATCGGACATGCAATGTTTTTTAAGACAACCAGACCCACCTACCTCCATGGTTACCGGTGTTGTGTGGGTTGTCTCCGCAGTTGTTTCTTCTGGTATTGTGTTGCTGCGTTGTGGGGTTGGCGCATTTTCCATGAAGGCCGGGCTGGGCCATGGTCTGAAAGACCGCTGTGCAGGTGGGCCGGCCTTCGAGCTTTCACCACCAGATGGTCTTCCATAGCACCGATGTCTGGTGGGTGTGTAGGGGTGCTGCCGCTGTTGATAGTGGGTTTTAGAGGTGCTTGACACCTTGATCAGGCCTATAGCCTTGGCTTCCTCATGCAGGTCTTTCACCTGCTTCGGGAGGTCCCCCAACAGCAATTTTGGCGCCTGTGTGCTACTTGCCTTGCATAATTCCGCACTTCTTGATGATGCTCTTCCTGTAACTGTTAATCTCCACTGAGTATTACACAGTCTGCTAGAGCATCTAGTAACTCTTCAGGCAAATCAACCCCATCAGTTGTCCTGGTACTGCTGTGATTTTAGCAGCCAGCAGTTTCCTCTGGGCTCCTGTTGGCCCAGATGGGGTCATAGACTGCTGGTACTTTAAGAGAAATGGAGTTCTCTGGAGCAATGTACTTCCCAGCCATAAAGTTAATGGCTTGCTCCAGTAGCTGTTTTGTAGCCATGTATTTTGTACTGGCTTGCAGCTTTGTATAGGCAGTCCTTCTTGAGTTGATACAGCATCCACAAACCTTCTGCTGCTCTCTCTTCTGGCACCCCTCACAGTTGACTGTTCAGCCTTTGCCCCTTCTTCAGGGTCAGCCCAGCTCTGACCCCTAATGCTCCCCTGCGAAGAGGGTGAGACATTTGGCAGTCCTTGAAAGGATGCTGCCGTGGGTCTGCGAGGAGACCCACTGTGACTCTGCCCCTGCATAAGCAGGTCACGCTGGAGCACTGCTCCCCATCCGCCCCCGCGGGAAAGACGCCCGCCATCCCTATCCGTGAACGGGGTGTCTTCAGGTCCGGACCCAGCCGAGTCAACGGACCTGTCCGACTTCCGGGTGGTTTTGCCGCCGACCGCGGCGGACCTGCGGTCTGTAGCGGCGAGAAGCCGGCAGCTGCTGGCAGCACCTGCAGCTCTGGAGAGACGGCACGCTGCTGGCTGCTTCCACAGCAGCGGTATCAGCTGCTGCTCTCCCTTGCGCGACTCCATGGTGCTTCCTCCGTTCCGAAAAAGAAATCACACCGAGTCGCCACGCTCACCAGAAAAGGTAAGACTTACCTTCCGTAATTTTTCAAAACTCGCGATGGAGGAGCGGCGCTCCTCCCGACTGTCGCTTCCGCAATGCGTTCGACGATATGTCGCGCATGCGTGCTGGCGGGGTCTTCACGTAGTCACTCACGTGACTCCGAAGTAAAATTTGCTTTAACCCTTCACAGATAAACTTGTACACTAAATGTTTTTGATTTAGTGAGTCTACACTGTAATAGCGCGGGCCTATGGGACAAGCCGCGCCAGCAGCACCTGACAGGGCTGCTTCATGTATGAAAGCACCGGCCTACGGGAGAGCCACGTCAGCAGCGCCTGGTACAGGGCTGTTTCATGTCAAAAATCACCGGCCTCTAGGAGAGGCGGCGCCGGCAACGCCTGGGACAGGGTTGCTCAAGTTCACACATAAGTCTGCTACGCCCACGGAGTCGGGAGATGATTCCCCACCGGGGCTGGATAGCAAGGTCCACGGAGTCGGGGGATGATTCCTCACTGGGGCTGGATAGTGCGTTTGAAACTATCGACTATCCCAAATGCAGCAACTGTTGCATACAGTGCTACAGCAGGGCACACGCCAGCAGCAGGAGTGTTAGCGCCACCCTGAACAAAAAGGCGCCAGCAGCATCTGTTTGAGAACTGTTTGAGAGCACCTTCATAGATGAGGAGGCACGAGCCATGGGTCATTTTAGTTCTGACCCCGACTCTAATGGTAAGGTTGAGCCAGAAGTTCCACCTCTGCAGGCCGCACCAGCAGCTCCAGTTGACAGAGCTGCTACAGGTCTGGAGGCAGAGACCAAGACGGGTCAGTATCCTGCTGACACTGAGTCTTAGGGTATGGCCGTGGGGCAAACCCCAAGGGATGAAGGGCACGTGTCAGAGGTACCTTTTCCTGACAACAAAATTGCCATCCCAGCAGAATGTTCTATTCGGGTATAGGTCCAATGGGTTCATATCAGTATAGGTATCCTGCGGCCTGCGGCAGTGCCTGTTTAAGGCTGCCTACGAATCGCCCTCTCTGAGGAGGGGAGAGTAAAAGATCAAGATATAACTGACTCCAGGGTCTAAAGAAATCGATGGAACTCAAATAGGTATTGGATCTCAAAGTATTATGAAAGTATGGTTCAATGCTACATCAAATATCGGCATGTTGGTTCATGTTTATTCACTGATTGCAAAAATATGTGGCACAACAGTGCAGAGAAATACATTCTCGCTACAAAAGGAGGAATGTTCGTTTATGTCTTCCTCCATTTTTGCCTCGTTTGCCGGGTCTTAAAACAGTCAGCAATACCTCGCTTCTGTTCGTACTGTCGGACTGGCTAAGCAGCCATGTTGCCTGCTTCATCAGGCATAATAATACAACGGTATACGGTTATTCCAAAAAATGAAAACTTGCTGGTTCAGGAGACCGGCCTTTGCATAATAAAACAATTATTGACTTACACATTTTGAATAGATTGACTTATGGCTCAGGTTGTCACATCGTCATGGATGTGCTCACTACAGAGTGCAGGGATAGCACCCAAAAAAGCAGTATATTCCTGAGGGGATCGGAAGTGATTTTGTTTAAATGTTAATGTTACATTTAATACGGTACAGATTACTGACATCTTCCAGTTTATTCTTAAATGGTATTTGACAATAATTCAGTTATAGAGACACTACAGCTGCAACAAACGGGAACCATTCTGTCGGGTTCAACCCAGATATCGAGTTGTTAAAGAGATCTTGACACAAGTTCTCCCACTACAAGAATATGCAGTTGTTTATTTATTTATTTATTTATTTATTTAACTTTATTACGGACTCGAGGACTAGACAAGGGGCAACATTACATTAAAAATGCATTGCATATCAAATATCATAAATATATATATAAAATTATGGTAAATCACATACAAAACATCATAATTTATATATATATTTTTTAAAAACCCACATTACTTAAGTTAAAAATCCAGAGTAAAAAATGATCAATGTCGTACAACGAGACAACGATACCAGTGTCTCCACAACTGGGATTCGTAGCGTGTAGTGCTAACCCTTATGTTTGTCAAGGCCACAATAAGCACATTTTTAGAGTCATTTATCCTGCAAATGAATTTATACATGTGGTGTCTTAGGATAGCTTTTAAAGTACTGACTCCTGCAGCCACAAACATATTACTGGCACTACACCATCCTGGTTGCCTTAGCAGTGTTCTCATGGCATCGTTATATGCCACCTTTAGTCTCTGCATACTTGTCTTTAAATAGTTCGACCACAGGTGCGCAGTGTAGAGGGGTGTGTAGTATGCTCTAAATAGCGACATCTTCATCACATCTGCACACGCACCAAATTTACGCAAGAGGATATTCGCCTGTAAATACAGCATGCGTCGTTGCCTATAAATATCCTCATCATCTGTCATTTGTTCTGTAATAATATGCCCTAGATATTTTACCTTATTACAGACACTAAGATTGTTGTCAGACAATTTAAAATCAGGATATTTGAGGCTTTTATCCTCTTTGGTTCTACAGACCATAACAGCACTCTTACTAGCATTATATTTAATGTCATGTTCCAAACCATACTACATGGAACATGCAGTAAGGAGCTGCTGGGGACCAGCACTAGATTGACTAAAGACCACAAGATCATCTGCATACATAATATGGTTCACTAAAATATTACCAATCACGCACCCAGTGTTACAGGCTTTCAATTGTTTAGACAGATCATCAATATATAGATTTAAAAGGACTGGGGATAAAATTCCCCCTTGTCTAACACCATTGCTAACCCCAAATGGGGCTGAGACCCTATTGCCCCATTTTATTTGCATAGTCTGGTGGGCATACCAGTAGGCCAGTATTCTCACAATGTATTTAGGCACCCCTCTTTGACGCATTTTACCAAACAGCTTTCTGTGATTAACACGGTCAAAGGCTTTGGAAGCATCAATAAAGCACATAAGGATTGAAGAGTTTTTGCCCCTATCTTTGTTTACAATCTCCTTTAGGTCATATATGCATAAGTCAGTGCCATGTTTAGCTTTAAAGCCAAACTGGTTATCTTTGGAGTTAACAAACTCATGTATTCTATCCAGCAGAACTCTTTCTAAGACCTTTGACAATATGCTGGCTAAAGCTATGGGCCTGTAATTAGTTACTGAAAATGTGTTAATTGAAAAAGTTGGTTATTGAAAATGTGTGAACATTACTTCACCAAGGGGTTCCAGCTACATCATTAGTTATGACACTAATATCAGCACAACGACGGCAAATATTGCAAACGCTGTGGCTAGATAGGATGGAATTGGCTGCAGGTGCCATTACATTTTACATTCTGATCTACACAAGCAGAGCAGACCAGGGCTGGCAGGATTTAAGTTCATTTTCGGATACCCCACGGTCTCGCGTCTGTGTGGGAGGGCCGGCTTGCTATATAATATCAAGGCCACCAGAATCCTAAGAAATGTGGAATCAGCATTGTTTAATAATCAACAAACAACTACACAAAGGAAGGTCAGTTCAGACTATTTCAAGGTGGCTGCAGCAGGTTCTGGGTTATGCAGGTATTAACACTGACAATTGTATATCTCATTCCACCAGGTCAGCATCATCGTCAGCGGCCAGGGCAATGGACATGCCCATCGACCATATCCTCACGAACGGATGGTCAACTGAATTGATTTAAATTTTTTTACCATAGGCCGGTTACTGACCCGGGGTTTTGCCCATTCTGTTTTGCGTCCACCCTTAATACATTTGAATCAATATCATGCTTAACTTTGACCACTTTTAAAACAAGACTGAAAACTTTTATGTTTACTTTAGCTTTCAGCTAAATCCTAACTACATTGCATTTTTAACTTTTGCACTTTTCTAAAATGCATTTTTTACTTTGCTTTTATTTTCTTTTAATTCTTCTATTTTATTTCTTTTTTTTATTATTTCATTTTATTGTATGAAATGTTTTTATGTGAAGCACTTTGAGTCTGCCTCGTGTATGAAATGTGCTATATAAATAAAGTTGCCTTGCCTTGCCTTGCCTTGCCTAATGCATTTTGATTATTCACTCATCCTGAGTCAATCAATGCAGTGAGACGCCGAGATTTGGATCTGCGGCATGAAATCACAAAGCTTCGAACTCTTCAGGGAATCACTTACGTGACTCCGAAGTGAAATAGTAAGATTAAATGAGAACTTACCAGTTTGAGGTTTGATCTTGATTTTATGAGGAGTTACGTTGGTGATTACGTGCCCTCCACGCCCAACCCTCTCTCATAAAGATCATCTGGTAGTTCTCGAGTCACGCATCTTACTATGTCACTTCGGTGATTGTTATTTGTGATTTCATACTGCTGCTTTGAAGATTGACGCGCATGCGGCCTGGACGGGCTTCTTCACGTAATCACCAACGTAACTCCTCATAAAATCAAGATCAAACTTCAAACTTACCAAAGTTCTCGTTTATTATCTTACTATTATTCCAGCGTTTTTTAACTTTCCATCATTTGCAATTTTTCGCCTTTGATCTGGATCTGCGGAAGTAGAGAATTGTAATTATACACAGTAAATGGTTTCTTGGTAAAAAAAATTCCCTGGAACCTAATTAGAAGACATAATAGTGTCAAAAACATTCTTTCAAAAAAAACAGAACCATAGGATCTAGGACAAAGTGATTTGTGTCTGAGCTCACTCTGTTCGATGCTGCAAAGTAATCAGGTGAGCCATATGGGTGATGTTTTGTTCCTTGCACTTAGTTTCCAAGCATGTTAAGTAACTCCAGGGACCAAGGGGTGGGTAAGAGGTATATGTTTGTGGATGTATGATAGGGGAAGAAGCTAAAAAGCAAGCACATGGACCATTAATCATAAACTATGTTAAAGACACAGGTGCATAGCCACTTTGGTGCATATCCACTTTGGTGCATAATACATGTAGGTTTAACACACCCCATCAAATGCTGTCAAATTGAAATTCCTGCAAATGCCCTAGATACCATTCTTCTCTCCAGGTGAAACATAATTATATTCTGGAGATTCTCAACTTCTCAGAACACAAAATAGTTAATTGCATAATCCATATTAGAAATATACCTTTTTCTACTTTTAAAATAGTGTAATTTTTATTTGTTTTCCAATATCTGCTTGAAAAAAAGCACCTTCGCATTACCTTGTAAAACACTGCCCAGAATTAAACGAGAAATGGCGCATACTGGAAAAATTTCCACAGGTAGTATTTTCGGAGGCAAGAATGGGTACAATGAGGTTCCCGGGACAAGCAATGTGCATCAAAATGCTGTAACAATTATCTTCCAAGACTAGAAGTTGAGGATTTCGCAAACCAGGTTGTAACGTAACCATTCAGCATTCTATCCACGTATTTCTATGGAAGTATTAACAAGTATTTGGCAACATGCCAAATCTCTGCAAAATTCTGAGGCAGTGGAGGCATTGGTAAGGTTTCCTTGTAATTGTATCAATGTACTGGGACACCCAGGAACTTGAAGCTGTTGACACTCTCCACCGTTATCCCACTAATGAAGACAGTTGCACTATCCCTCAGCTTTCCTTCCTGAAGTCAACAATCAGTTCCTTGGCCTTACTAATATTCAGAGTAAGAAAGTTGTTCTGGCATCACGCAGCCAGATTATTAAACTCCCTTCTGTACTCTGACTTGTCGTTACCAGCTGTTGTTCCCATTGTCCAAATGGTCGAAGGAACAACAGAGAGGCAATGAGATTGCACCCGCTGTTGATAAGTTGTGGCGATAGGCAAATTGAAGTTGACCCAATGTATAGGAAAGAATTGCAGACTTAAATCTCGATCCGAAACGTCACCTATTTCTTCTCTCCAGAGATGCTGCCTGGCCCGCTGAGTTACTCCAGCATTTTATGTCTACATTTGAAGTTGACCCAGATCCTTATTGTGACAGGAGTTGATAGACATCATAATCAACCTTTCGTAATCACAACGGAGTACCACTGCTTGGTAGTGATAGAGGAATGTTACCTTGCTCTACTTGGGCATTGATATTATGGATGTCCTTTTAAAGCAGTAGGGGACCTCAGTTCATAGTAACGATAGATTAAAGATGTCCATGAAAATTCTAGCCAGTTGCTCCTTGCAGGTTTTCAGATTGTGGCTAGACCATCAGGGCTAGATACTTTCTGAGGGTTCACCCTCATGAAAGATCTACTATCATCAACTTTGGAGACTGAGATCAGAGAGTCATCGGAAGAATGTGGTGGCTTGTGAAGGTACATTTTTCTTCTCCCTTTCAAAGAGAGCAAAGAAATCATGGAAGGTAGACAAAAAAGCTGGAGAAAGTCAGCGGGTGAGGCAGCATCTATGGAGCGAAGGAATAGGTAACGTTTTGGGTCGTGACCCTTCTTCAGACTGATGTGGGGGTGGGAGGGTAGGGGCGGGAAGACGAAAAGAAGAGGCGGAGGCAGTAGGCTGTGGGAGAGATGAGAAGGGGAGGGGAAGGAGGGAGAAAGCAAGGACTACCTGAAATTGGGGAAGTCAACGTTCATACCACTGGGGCGTAAACTACCTAAGCGAAATATGAGGTGCTGCTCCTCCAATTTGCGGTGGGACTCACTCTGGCCATGGAGGAGGCCGAGGACAGAAAGGTCAGATTCAGAATGGGATGGGGAGCTGAAATGCTGAGCCACCGGGAGATCAGGTTGGTTAATGCGAACTGAGTAGAGGTGTTGGGCAAAGCGATCGCCAAGCCTGTGCTTGATCTCACCAATCTAGAGCAGTTGACACCTAGAACATCGGATGCAATAGATGAGGTTGGAGGAGGTGCAGGTGAATCCTCATAATATCCTTTTTTGCATCCTTTTTTCCTAACCAGAAGCCTTGGATGAGCCATGCGATCCGCATTCTTCTGAAGACCAGATTCCGGGCATTCAGGTCTGGAGATGCAGAGGTCTACAAGAAGCCCAGTTACGATTTGGTAAGGCCATCAAAAAAGCCAAAAGGGACTTCTGTCCAAGCTGGAGGATGAGACGAATGTTCGGCAACTGTGGCGGGGCTTGAATGCAATTTCATTTCGGAGTCACGTGAGTGACTTCGTGAAGACCCCGCCAGCACGCATGCGCGACAAATCGTCGCTCGCAGTTGCTGTCGACGGCTGGAGGAGGAGTGCGCTCCACCACCAGCTCTTCATAAGGACCGCTCAGGTAAGGGAAACTAACCTTGAGCTGATTAGTTTCTGTGTGGAAAACTTGTTTTTGTTTCACAGGATGGATAGGAGTAAGAGTATTTCTAGCTGCAGGACTTCCGATAGAAGTCAGCGGCTGCATACCCCGGAGCTGCCCGCTACAACGGCAGCACACGCGCTCGTCGGACCGGGAAAAGAGCGCGAAAGTCGGGGAGCCCTACACCAATGGGACCCGACTATCCACCACAGCTGTCTTCAGAGCAGCAGAGTGGAAGGATCACCGCGCAGGAGCAGGGTAGGCAAGACCCTGATCCTTGCCACTATCCCCTACACATAGGGGAAGTGTGGCCAAGGTGCGCACGCGTGTTACCCGCTCGACGGCACGTTCTCTCTCTCCAGCCATACAGGTCACCAGAGGGCGAGCCAGGGGAAGAGCTGCACGCCAGTCGGCGAGCCCCGCTGTAGGAGCCGGGGTCGGCTTTCCACTGGAGCAGACCGCCAGATGGTGGACCAGTGAGGGATCGAGACCAGAGTCTGCTAGCTCTGCAGGTGCGGCCGGCATAGACTCACCACCGAGGGGGCCCGCCAGATCACGGGCCGGTGCAGTCTCATCTCGGTCACCGCACCCCCCTTTAGCGGCAGGACGAGACCGAACGTCGCCTTTGTCCCTAAGGAGGACAGGCGGCAAGCCCGCGCGGGCGTCGGGGCACCACTCTTCGACGGCCGGGTCCAACTTGTCACCGCTTATGTCCTATCAGACTAGCGGGTCGCCTCCGTCCGGAAGACGGCAGACCAGCGGAAGATCCGCACGGGAATCGCGGAGCCCCGCAGCAGCGGCAGGCAGAGACATCCTGTCACGGCACCCGTGTTATCACCTCGACGAGGTGTGGGCTGATGGCTGAAGCCTCAGGGATTCCCCAGCACCTGAGGAAGTCGACTTGTCATCCGTGGATGGCGGCGGTGGTCGCATTGCTGGGAGGATGCTGGGAGCATTTCACGGAATACGAGCTTATTGTACAAGCCTCTGTGATACGCATGTCCATCTCCAATTAGACAATACCACTGTGGTGGCATATTTAAATCATATGGGTAGTATCAAGTCAATATCTTGTGATGAATTGGCTAATTCAATTTGGCTCTGGTGCATAGAGTGAAATATTTGGATATCAACTACCTATCTTCCAGGTAAGTTCAATACAGTGGCGGACACCAGGTCACGAGTATTCAACGATAACATTGAATGGATGTTGAATCCCCAAATATTTGCAAAAATCACAGCCAAATTTGGTACACCGGATATCGACCTATTTGCGTCCAGGTTGAACCATCAGATACCAAAATATATATATCTTGGGAACCAGATCCTGGGGCAATAGCGATGGACGCTTTCTCGCTGCACTGGGGGAAATGGTTTTTCTATACATTTCCTCCCTTTTGCCTCATCAGTTGGGTGTTGCGGAAAATAAAATCAGATTCTGCAACAGGTATTTTAATACACAACCATGGTATCCGGTGGTCCTTGGGAAGATTATAGAACCTTGGGCACTTCTAAACAAGAGCCCAGATTTGGTGACTAACCCCACTACAGGGGAATACCATCCGTGCCACGGTCATTTGAACCTGTTGGCCTGCAGGTTTTGAAGAGACCTCTGCTACAATACGGACTCACACCAAGGACCATGGACACCATCGGAGCATCGTGCAGAGAGTCTACCAGACAGCAGTACCTGACACAAATCAGAAAATGGGAGGCCTACTGCACACGGATCAACATCACGTATGACTCTGCCACGATACCACATGTGCTGGAATTTCTCGCGGGGCTGCACCATGACGAACGCCTCAGCTACAGCGCCATCAACAGTGCCAGGAGCGCACTGTCCTCCTACCTCTGCATAGGGGTAGGATCACACCAGCTGGTGTCCAAATTAATGAGGGGTATCTTCAATTCAAACCCTCCCCGACCACGTTACAACGGTACCTGGGACATTGGAGTGGTGCTGACCCCCCCTCAGGAATTGGTCGCCTATGATTGGACGACCACTGGACAAACTCACCCTGAAAGTGGTGATGTTGATGGCCCTAACATCAGCTCAGCGGGTTCAGACCTTACATAAGATCAAAATAGATAAAATGGTCTCTACCCCTGAAAGAATAACCTTCTATATTGATGAGTTACTCAAGCAGCATAGACCTGAGTTCACAGGGCTGCAGCTGATATTTCCGGCATACCTCGCTGATGTGAGGCTCTGCTTAGCCACCTATATCCGTCACTACATTAAAGTGCCGCATACCCGCAGGGGAATGGAGAGGTACCTGCTGATCAGCCATAAGAAACCCCATCACAGGGTGACGGTGCAGACGATTTCCAGGTGCTGGAGCTAGCGAAGCTACATTCCAGAGGTTTTACAACAAACCGGTGACCGCTCCTGCTATGTTTGCAGAGACCGTACTGAGTGCTGGTCAGCAACATACCTTTATCCCCGAATGAGGGTTTTTTTGTTTGTGATTAATAAACATTATTATTTTTCAGCTTGTCAAGTCTGCAATACGTTAATATACTCCTTCCATCAATATTGTGGCCGTGTGTGAGCATGGACGTGATCCAGGGCATGTAATCACAGAGGGTTACACAAAAAGCTGGAGAAACTCAGCGGGTGCAGCAGCATCTAAGGAGCGAAGGAGATAGGCGACGTTTCGGGTCGAGACCCTTCTTCAGACTGGTCAGGGATCAGGGAAACGAAAGATATAGACGGTGATGTGGAGAGATAAAGAACAATGAATGAAAGATATGCAAAAAAGTATCGATGATAAAGGGAACAAGCCATTGTAAGCTGTTTGTGGTGTGAAAATGAGAAGCTAGTGCGACTAGGGTGGGGGAGGGAGATAGAGATAGAGGGAATGCCAGGGCCCGAGGGCTGAGGGAGAGGTGGGAAGGGGAGGAGACAGCAGGGGTTAACAGAATTGAGAAAATTCAATGTTCAAGCCCAAAGGATGCAGACTCCCCAAGCAGAATATGAGGTGCTGTTCCTCCAACTTGCGGTGTTGCTCACTCTGGCCATGGAGGAGGCCCAGGACCGAGAGGTCGGATACGGAATGGGAGGGGGAGTTGAAGTGCTGAGCAACCGGGAGGTCGGGTTGGTTTTTGCGGACCGAGCGGAGGTGTTCGGCGAAACGATCGCCAAGCCTCCGCTTGGTCTCACCGATATAGATCAGCTTTGAAATCTTCACAAAGTCACTCACTTGACTACGAAATGAAATAGTAAGATTAAATGAGAACTTACCAGTTTGAGGTTTGATCTTTATCTGATGAGGAGTTGCGATGAGGGATTTTGTGCCCTCCGCTCCCAACCCTCTACTATAAGGTCAACTGGTAAATAGAGTCTCTTCAATCTTACTATACTAGTCATTTCTGGATAGTTCTGTGATTCCACACCGCTGCTTTGAAGAATGTCGCGCATGCGTGCTGGCGGGGTCTTCACGAAATCCCTCATCGCAACTCCTCATAAAATAAAGATAAAACATCAAACTGGTAAGTTCTCGTTTAATCTTACTATTACCTCCTACAAGGCGAAATCAGGAGGCAGTTCAAATGTCAGCGAAGCATCGCTCCCTGACGAGCTCAATGCGTTTTACACACGCTTTGATAGGGAGAAAACTGATGTGCCTTTTCGAGCCCCCATTGATGGTATTTCACTCACAGTCACAGAGGTGGACGTCAGAAGATCCTTCAGAGGGGCGAACCCTCGGAAAGTGCCTGGACGTGATGGTATACCTGGTCGTGTTCTAAAATCCTGTGTGGACCAACTGGCTGGAGTTTTACGGACATTTTCAACCTCTCACTTCTGAGGTCTGAGGTTCCCACCTGCTTTACAAGGGCATCAATAATACTGGTATCCAAGAAGAGCAAGGTGACGTGCCTCAATGACTATCGACCAGTGGCACTAACAACTGTGGTGATGAAGTGCTTTGAGAGGCTGATCATGGCGCAAATCAACTCATACCTCGACAAAAACCTGGACCCACTGCAGTTTGCCTACCGCCACAACAGATCAACAGTGGATGTGATCTCAGTGGCTTTCCATTCCGCTCTAAACCACTTGGACAACAAAAACTCATAGGTCAGGCTGTTATTCATTGACTACAGCTCGGCATTTAATACCATCATCCCCTCCAAGCTGGTTACCAAACTCGCATTTCCAAAGATCCTATAGCGAGCAACATAGACCACTTCTGCAAAAAATACAATGGACTGACGTGCAGTACGCACTGGAGCAGAACTTCCGTCATCTCAGTAACCCTGACCCAATGCAACGCTCAGTGTAATGAGCGTTGCGGGGGAACAGTTCATGTGTTTTTAAATGTTTTAAATGTTTTTTTAAATTTTCTTTTTAAACAGCACGTACCTTGTACAGGGAGGAACTGCAGATGCTGGTTTAAACCAAAGACAGACACGAAAGGCTGGAGTAAATCAACGAATCAGGCAGCATCTTTGGAGAGGTCTAGGTGATATTTCGGGTCGACTTTTTCGATACACTGTGTATGTGTGTGTCTGTGTTTGTGTGGTGGAGCCTGAGGGGAGAAGCGCCGGCACCAAGAGCGGGTGAATGCGGGGACAGACGGACGAAAGCAAAGATCATAGAGCGGCATAGGTGGAAATTTCAGGTTAAGACCCTTCTTCAGACTGACAATCAAGGGAAAGGGAAACGGGAGATATAGGCATATCTTCCATTCATTTGTCCTTTGTACTGTTTGTATCTCTTGCTCGTCTTTCCCCTGACTCAGGGTCTCGACCCAAAATGTCACCTGCAAAGATCTATGGACACCTATTCCGCTCTATGATCGTTGCTTTCATCCGTCTGCCCATGCGTTCGCTCGCTCTTGGTGCCGGCGCTTCTCCCCTCAGACTCCGCCAAACAAACACGCACACGCATACACACACACGCATGCACACACACACACACACACACACACACACACACACACACACACACACACACACACACACACACACACACACACACACACACACACACACACACACACACACACACACACACAGCATGTCTGGCAGATCAGTGCGGGCCGAGAGCAGGAGCAGGGCGAAGGATGATATCAAACAGGTCATGGCAGCTATTGAAAAAGTACGGAAATGGTAAAGGGGATTTTTTTTTAAACCTGAAGGAAATAGATGTTTAACAAAAAAAAGGGGAGCCGGCGATCGCTCCATGTCCATGTCGGGGGGGGGGGGGGGGGGGGGGGCGGGAGGGGGAGGATGGTTTGAGTGAAGATGGATCTTGACCCGAAATGTCACCTATTTGTTTTGTCCAGAAATGCCGCCCTCTGCATTTTGTGTCTATCCTTTAATCTCTCAGCCTGACATAGCAGAAACTCCCTGAATTAGCTTGACGCCATGATGGAAGCCGGTTACGCAAATGGCGCTGAAGATTACCCATGACCCTACTATGGCTTTTTAGCAAAGTGGACCATCTTGCTCGCTATAGGATCTTTGCTCAGATCTGGGTGTCTGCGCATCCCTCTGCAATTGGATCCTCGACTTCCTCATTCACGGACCACAGTCTGTCCGTATTGGTGGAAATGTGTCATCCTCAATAACAATCAGCACGGGAGCACCTCAAGGCTGCATGCTCAGCCCCCTGCTGTACTCACTCTATACTCATGACTGCATAACCGGACATAGTGCGAACTCCATGGTCAAGTTCGCCGACGATACCACTGTTGTGGGACTATCACCGATGGGGACGAGTCAGAGTATAGGAGTGAGATAGACTGATTGACCAAATGGTGCCAGCACAATAACCTGGCTCTCAACACCAGCGAAACGAAGGAACTGATTGTGGACTTTGGAAGGGGTAGGATGGGGACCCACACATTTATATCAATGGGTCGATGGTGGAAAGGGTCATGAACTTCAAATTCCTGGGCGTGCATATTTCCGAAGATCTCTCCTGGTCTCAAAACACTGATGCAATCATAAAGAAAGCACATCAGCGCCTCTACTTCCTGAGAAGATTATGGAGTTGGTATGTCAAGGAGAACTCTCTCGAACTTCTACAGGTGCACAGAAGAGAGCATGCTGACCGGTTGCATAGTGGCTTGTACGACAACCTGAGCGTCCAGGAGCGGAAAAGGCTGCAAAAATTTGTAAACGCTGCCCAGTCCATCATCGGCTCTGACCTCTCTACCATCGAGGGGATCTATCGCAGGCGCTGCCTCAAAAAGGCTGCCAGCATCATCAAGGACCCACACCTTCCTGGCCACACACACATCTCTCCGCTGCCGTCAGGTAGAAGGTACAGGAGCCTGAAATATGCAACACCCAAGGTTCAAGAACAGCTTCTTCCCCACAGCCATCAGACTATTAAACACAACTTCAAACAAACTCTGAACTATAACAGCCTATTGCACTTTATCTGTTTGTTTATGTGTGGATATATATATATATTCTATGGTATATGGTCACACTGATCTGATCTGTATTTATGCCTACAATAATCTGTTGTGCTGCCGCAAGCAAGAATTTCATTGTCCTATCTGGGACACATGACTATAAACTCTCTTGACTTTCCAGTTTGTTGACATCCTTCCGTAGCGGGGTAACTAGAATTGTACATTCCAAATATAGCCTTTCCAATGTCTCGCACAGCTAAAACTTGACATCTCAACTCCCAAACACCCTGTCACCTGTGTTACTTCTTTCAAGGAAATATGTACCTACACATGAAAGGTCTAAAAGCCCTGTCCCACGGTACAAGTTCATTCCAAGTGCTCTCCCGAGTTTGCCCTGATTCGAACTCGGAGATTTACAGTAATGGCCACTCATCGGTACTCAGGGCTCTCGTGGACATTTTTCAACACGTTGAAAAATCTTCACGAGTCTTCCCGTGCTTACCGGCCGTTAGTGACGAGTTGCTAAGAGACGTCCCGAGCTCCAACGTACCCGCTACGTTCATTCTCCATGCTTACCACAACTCGGGAGAGCTCGCGTGGGACAGGGCTATTACTGGCCTGGTGACAACGGTGATGGGCAAGAGGCGTGGCCGGTGGGAGAGGAGAGGGAACCGGGGTCAGGCCTACTGCACAGTTATGGTCGGCTGCAGGAGGCATCCCAGGGGAATAAATGTGATTTTGAAAAGGGCACAAATAATGCCTTAGCATATATTTCTCCTTCATTGGTAAAAGTTGACAATATTCTACCATCTTCGTCTGGTCAGTGGGCAGGTGCTATAGATCTGCACGGGAAGGTAGACGCTCCCGCCCCCACGGGTCTCGAGCAGATAGGGCTCGTCGGCCTGGGAAGGCAGTCCATCTAGGAGAGGGAAAACTCTGATTTAAAACCTCCACTGCCTTGTGGCCATATCCAGCCATGGAAAAGGCTCCAGGAGTAAACATCAAGAAAATCAGGAGTCGGAGCTCCAAAGGCAGTTTGTCGTTGTCTACAACCTCGCTCTGGCAGCTCCTGCGACGGCGCTGGTGCCAAACTGTAATGGCCCTGCTGTTCCTTTGGATCGATCAGCGACGTGGAGAGGGGGGACGTGCTGCATGGGCAACAGCCTGTCCTCCATATGACATCGCCCAGGCTTGCATCTGACCAGTATGCATCACCCATGGTCAGTCATGACCGAGGGGGGCCTACTAATAATCTACTATCTTCGAATAGTCAACTGTCTTACAAAGGAATTACCATATTTTGCTGCAGTTTAAGATTCTGAATGATGACAGTTTTTTCTCACCCTGTGTACGAAACCAAGAGCTGGTCTCGACACCCTTTTCCCATAATATATTAAACATACGTTACATAGCTTATATGTGTCATTGTTAAAGACATGGGAGCAGAATTAGGCAATTCAGCCCAATGAGTCTCTTCTGCTGATCCATTTTTCCCTCTCAACCCCATTTTCCTAACTTCTCCCCATAAATTTGACTGGAAAGGGACGCTAGCAGTGATGACGGTGGAATAGCAATGGCAGGAATTTCTGGGAACAATCGAGAAGATAATGGACAATAGACAATAGACAATAGGTGCAGGAGTTTGAGCCAGCACTGCCATTCAATGTGATCATGGCTGATCATCCCCAATCAGTACCCCGTTCCTGCCTTCGCCCCATATCTCCTGACTCCGCCATCTTTAAGAGCCCTATCTAGCTCTCTCTTGAAAGTATTCAGAAAACCGCAGAGAATTCCAAAGATGCAGGGTTATTTCATTCAAAAGAAAAGGAAAGATTCTAAGGTGAGTAAGAGGTGACCGTGGCTGACAAGGGAAGCCAAGGAACATTATAAAAATAAATGAGAAGACATATAACATAGCAAAGATGAGTGGGAAGCCAGAGGATTGGGGAACTTTAAAAGATCAACAGAAGGTAACTAAAAAGGCAATACGGGGAGAAAAGATGAAGTATGAAGGGAAGCTAGCCAAGAATATAAAGGAGGATCGTAAAAGCTTCTTCAGGTATGCGAAGAGAAAAAGATAATTAAGACAAATGTGGGTCCCGCAAAGAGTAGGAGTGAACGGGACCTTTTCAGAATGGCAGGCAGTGGCGAGTGGAGTGCCGCAAGGCTCTGTGTTGGGCTGCAATTGTTTACCATATATATAAATGATTTGGAAGAGGGAATTAGGAGCAACAATAGCACGTTTGCGTATGACACAAAGCTGGGTGGCAGTGTGAACTGTGAAGAGGATGTTAGGAGTTTGCAGTGTGATCTGGACAGGTTGAGTGAGTGGGTAGATGTGTGGCAGATGCAGTATAATATAGATAAATGTGAGGTTATCCACTTTGGCGGCAAAAACAAGGGGGCAGATTATTATCTCAATGGGGTTAGGTTAGGTAAGGGGGAGGTACAGCGAGACCTGGGTGTCCTTGTACACCGGTCACTGAAAGTTGGCGTACAGGTACAGCAGGCAGTGAAGAAAGCTAATGGAACGTTGGCCTTCATAACAAGAGGATTTCAGTACAGGAGTAAAGAGGTTCTTCTGCAATTGTATAGGGCTCTGGTGAGACCACATCTGGAGTATTGTGTACAGTTTTGGTCTCCTAATTTGAGGAAGGACATCCTTGTGATTGAGGCAGTGCAGCGTAGGTTCACGAGATTGATCCCTGGGATGGCGGGACTGTCATATGAGGAAAGATTGAAAAGACTAGGCTTGTATTCACTGCCGTTTAGAAGAATGAGGGGGGATCTTATAGAAACATATAAAATTATAAAAGGACTGGACAAGCTCGATGCAGGAAAAATGTTCCCAATGTTGGGTGAGTCCAGAACCAGGGGCCACAGTCTTAGAATAAAGGGGAGGTCATTTAAGACTGAGCTGAGAAAAAACTTTTTTACCCAGAGAGTTGTGAATTTGTGGAATTCCCTGCCACAGAGGGCAGTGGAGGCCAATTCACTGGATGGATTTAAGAGAGAGTTGGATAGAGCTCTGGGGGCTAGTGGAGTCAGGGGATATGGGGAGAAGGCAGGCACGGGTTATTGATAGCGGATTATTGATAGCGGTTATTGATCATATTGAATGGCGGTGCTGGCTCGAAGGGCCGAATGGCCTCCTCCTGCACCTATTTTCTATGTTTCTATGTTTCTAAGACAGAAACAGGTGAATTTATTATGGGGAACAAGGAAATAGCAGATGGGTTGAACAGGTACTTTGGTTCTGTCTTCACTACGGAAGACACAAAGAATCTCCCAGATGTACTAGGGGACAGAGGACCTAGGGTGACGGAGGAACTGAAGGATATTCACTTTTGTCTGGAAATTATTTTGGGTAGACTGATGGGACTGAAGGCTGATAAATCCCCAGGGCCTGATGGTCTGCATCCCAGGGTACGCAAGGAGATGGCTCTAGAAATCGTGGACACATTGGTGATCATTTTCCAATGTTCTATAGATTCACGATCAGTTCCTGTGGATTGGAGAGTAGCTAATGTTATCCCACTTTTCAAGAAAGGAGGGAGAGAGAAAGCAGGGAATTATAGACCAGTTAGCCTGACATCAGTGGTGGGAAAGATGCTGGAGTTGAGTATCAAAGTGTAATAGTGGCGCATTTGGATAGCAGTAACAGGGAGAGCCAGTGGATGTAGTGTACCTGGACTTTCAGAAAGCCTTTGAGAAGGTCCCACACAGGAGATTAGTGGGCAAAATTAGAGCACATGGTATTGGGGGTAGAGTACTGACATGGATAGAAAATTGGTTGGCAGACAGGAAACAAAGAGTAGGGATTAATGGGCCCCTTTCAGAATGGCAGGCAGTGATCAATGGGGTATCACAAGGCTCGGTCCCAATAGCTGGGACCGCAGCTATTTATAATATACATTAATGATTTAGATGAAGGAATTAAAAGTAACATTAGCAAATTTGCAGATGACACAAAGCTGGGTGGCAGTGTGAACTGTGAAGAGGATGCTATGCGACTGCAGATTGACTTGGACAGGTTGGGTGAGTGAGCAGATGCATGGCAGATGCAGTATAATGTGGATACATGTGAGGTTATCCACTTTGGAGGCAAGAATGGGAAGGCAGATTATTATCTGAATTGTGTCAGGTTAGGAAAAGAAGTACAAAGAGACCTGGGTGTCCTAGTACATCAGTCACTGAAAGTACGCATACAGGTACAACAGGCAATGAAGAAAGCTAATGGCATGTTGTCCTTCATAAAGAGAGGAGCAAAGAGGTCCTACTGCAGTTGTACAGAGCCCTGGTGAGACCACACATGGAGTATTGTGTGCAGTTTTGGTCTACTAATTTCAGGAAGGGCATTCTTGCTATTGAGGGAGTGCAGCGAAGGTTCACGAGATTAATTCCCGGGATGGCGGGACTGTCATATGCTGAAAGAATAGAGCGACTGGGCTTGTATTCACTGGAATTTAGAAGGATGAGAGGGGATCTTATAGAAATATATCAAATGATTAAGGGATTAGACACGCTAGATGCAGGAAACAAAAGACAATAGACAATAGACAATAGGTGCAGGAGTAGGCCATTTGGCCCTTCGAGCCAGCACCGCCATTCAATGTGATCATGGCTAATCATCCCCAATCAGTACCCCGTTCCTGCCTTTTCCCCATATCCCCTGACGCCTCTATCTATAAGAGCCCTATCCAGCTCTCACTTGAAAGCATCCATGAACCTGCCTTCACCGCCCTCTGAGGCAGAGAATTCCACACACTCACAACTCTCTGTGAGTAAAAGTGTTTCCTCGTCTCCGTTCTAAATGGCTTACCCCTTATTCTTAAACTGTGGCCCCCGGTTCTGGACTCCCCCAACATCGGGAACATGTTTCCTGCCTCTAGCGTGTCCAAACCATTAACAATCTTATATGTTTCAATAAGATCCCCTTTCATCCTTCTAAACTCCAGAGTGTACAAGCCCAGCTGCTTCATTCTCTCAGCATATGGCAGTCCCAACATCCCGGGAATTAACCTTGTACTTCCTCAATAGCAAGAATGTCCTTCTGCAAATTAGGAACCAAAACTGCACACAATACTCCAGGTGTGGTCTCACTAGGGCTCTGTACAACTGCAGAAGAACCTCTTTGCTCCTATACTCGACTCCTCTTGTTATAAAGGCCAACATGCCATTCGCTTTCTTCACTGCCTGCTGTACCTGCATGCTTACTTTCATAGACTGATGAACAAGGACCCCCAGATCCCGTTGTACTTCCCCTTTTCCCAACTTGATGCCATTTAGATAGTAACATAGATGCCATTTAGATAGAAACATGTTCCCGATGTTGGGGAAGTCCAGAAACAGGGGCCACAGTTTAAGAATAAGGGGTAGGCCATTTAGAATAAAGGTGAGGAAAAACTTTTTCACCCAAAGAGTTGTGAATTTTAGGATTTTTTTTGCCTCAGAAGGCAGTGGAGGCCGATTCACTTGATGCATTAAAAAGAGAGTTAGATAGAGCTCTTAGGGCTAGCGGAATCAAGGGGCATGGGGAGAAGGCAGGAACAGAGTACAGATCGTGGATGATCACCTTGAAAGCCGGTGCTGGCTTGAAGGGCCGAATGGCCTACTCCAGCACCTATTGTCTATGTATCTATGTATGTATCTATGGCAGTATGGGAATGGTAAGGGGAATTAAAATGGTTAGCAATTGGGAGATCCGGTAGCCCATGGCGGATCGAGCATCAGTGACCTGCAAAATGATCTCTTTGTCTATACTTGGTCTCGTTAATGTAAAGGAGGCCACATTGGGAACACCAAATGCAGCAAAAGAGGTTAGAAGAGGTGCACGTGAACCTCTGTCTCACCTGGAAGGGCAGTTGAGGTCTCTGGATGGATGCGAGGGAGGAGGCATAGAGATGGGTGATACATCTTCTGCGGTTGCCAGGGAAAGTACGTGGGGAGGGAGTGGTTTGGATGGGGAGAGATGAATGAACCAAGGAGTTGTGGAGGGAACGGTCTCTGCAGAAGGCGGAAAGGAGTGGGGATGAGAAGAAGTGACTGATGGTAGAATCACATTGAAAGTGGCGGAAATGTCGGATGATGATGTGTTGGATGCAAAGGCCAGTGGAGTGAAAGGTTAGGACAAGGGTAACTATTCTTATTCCGTCTGGGAGGAGGTGGAGCAAGAGCAGAGCGGCGGGACACAGAGGAGAAGCGGGCGATGGTTTCATCTAATAGAGAAGGGGGGAAAACCATGTTTACTAAATAAAGAGGACGTCTCAAATGTCCTTGAATCGAAAGTCTCATTTTGAGAGCATATGTATCTGCCAGGACAGTCCTGTTTGTGGATTTTGGGAATGAGGTGGAAGTGGGCTGTGTGAGGCTGGGGAATGATAGGTTGGAGGCTATGGAGGGGAGATCGATAATGGTCTGGCAGATGAAGGTCTGGTGTTTGTCTGTCGGATCATGGCAAGGGGTAGGTATGAGCAGGTGTCTGAGAGCTGAGATGGCATCAGCATGGTAGAGGTCGGCTGCCAGACTGCAATAGCACTTCCCTTGTAGGCACTCAGGGTATTGAGTATAAAGTTGGGATGTTATGTTGCAGTTTTACAAGACATCGGTGAGGCCACATTTGGAGTATTGTGTTGAATTTTGGTTACCTGCTATAGGAAAAATGTTAGATAGACACAAAATGCTGGAGTAACTCAGTGGGACAGGCAGCATCTCTGGAGGGAAGGAGTGGGTGACATTTTGGGTCGAGACCCTTCTTCAGACTGAATGTCCTAAAATGTATAGAAGTAGATAAATCTCTGGGATATGATCAGATATATCCTAGGACACTGTGGGAAGCTAGATAAGAAATGGCCAGAACCATGGCAGGTATATATGAATCATCATTAGCCACGAGTAAGTTGCTGGAAGATAAGACATGTTGTTCCTCTATTTAAGAAGCTTAGTTTAAGTTGGAGATATAGCGTGAAAACAGGCCCTTCGGTTCACTGAGTTCACGCCGACCAGTGATCACCCATGCACTAGTACGATCCTACACACTGGGGACAATTTACAGAATCCAATTACACTACAAATCTGCATGTCTTTGGAATGTGAGGAAAGCGGAGAACCCGGATAAAGCCCACGCAGTCACAGGGAGAACGTACAAAGACTGTACAGATAGCACCACAGTCAGGATTGAACCTGAGTCTCTGGTGCTCTAAGGCAGCAACTCTACCATCCTGCACAGGGCTCCAAAGAAAATTCTGGAACTACAGACCAGTAATCCTAAAATCTGTGGTAGGTAAGTTACCGAAGTTAATTCTGGGATATAAGATATACAGTACATGCATTTGGAAAGACAGGAGTTGATTAAGGATAGACAGCATAGTTAAGTGTATGGGAGATGGTGTCTCACAAACATGATTGAGTTTTTTGAAGGAAGTAACCAATAACCAGATGTGAGAGGGAAAATATTTAAAAGGAACCTGTGGGACAACGTTTTCACACAGAGGATGGTGGGTATATGGTATGAGCTGCCAGAGGAAATAGTTGAGGCAGGTACTATAACATTTAAAAAACATTTGGACAGGTACATGGATAGGAAAGGTTTAGAGGGATATGGGCCAAGCGCAGGCGCATAGGACTAGTGTAGATGGGGCATCTTCGTCGGCATGGGCAAGTTGGGCTGAAGGGACTGTTTCCATGCTACATGACTATCACTCTATTGCTCTATTCATTTGTTCCCTTCTCAAATAGTCTGTAGGTTTATAAAGGACCATCCATGTTGGGCATTTCTAATACTTAATCTTCATGCTGTGACATGATAATTTCATGCTTAATTAGTTAAACCTCTTTTCAATATCATTCCTATTTGAGATGTTTGGAAAAGAAAGCACTCATATTCACATGATGAATGTTACAACCTCAGGATGTCCAAGAGCACTTCCAAGCAAATTAATTCTTTGTTGCTTTGTGGGCGGGCTGTGGAGGATTTCAGCTCAATCTGTGTTTGTTCCCTTGATGTTGGTTAAAAATAAAATGCAAAAGCATTGAGGAGGCAGTGTTGTAAGACCTGCCACTTTCTGTTATATATGCATAGACACATAAGCTTCATTCAGGGAATTTTCACCCTGCAACAAATAAGATTGTTCTATCAAATATACCGCACAATAATGTTTGCATCATTCACTGAAACATAATTTTGAAATTCAAACAATGCTCCTGAAGAGCTTTTCTTGCAACTGTATGGCAATCATTGGTTGACCAAACATCATCTTTGTTACCGGGCAGGAAATCCAGGCCCTGAGACCTATTATCTGGAGTCATAAATGCAAATTCACCATGACGGGATTCGGAACATATTCAATTAGTTAGGTAAACCTGGAATCATTAGCAATCACCCTGAAATAAGTAGATTGTTACAAAGACTCATCTGGCTCAAAAATGGAGGAAATGTGCTGTCCTGACTCTCTATGACCTACGTCCAAGCCAGAGCATGTTATGCACTCGTAACTTTGGAAAATCACAACAGAAATAAAATCTGTTGGACCTCACCATCAGATATAGATACTGAACATTGAACCCAGCCCAGTTATTGTCGCAAAGTCATCCTCAAAAAGGCCCGCGTCTCCCCCCTAAACCAAGAGAGTTGTCCATGGTCAACTGAAGCATCAGCACTAAATAACTGGAGCCACAGAATCAGACCTTTATGACACAATTTTGTTGGTGTTGCTGCTCCTAAAATCACAGAACATGGAACAGCACTGTACAAGAGCAGGCGCTTCGCTCCATAATGACTGCGCTGAACATGATGCTAGGTTAAACTAATCTCTTCTGCCTGCATGTCCCCCGTTGGTGTTCTTGCTGTCAGGATTGTTTGCTGTTGCTGCTGACTTGGCTGTTGGTGCTGTTGTTCCTGCTGATGTTGGGGCTGCTGCTGGAGTTTATGTAGGTGTTAGTATTATACTGAAGGTGTTGCTGCAAATGTTGCTGTTGTTGCTGATGTTGTTACTACTGAGGTTAGTGGCTTGCTGCTGATGTCAATGGCTTCCGGCTGATGCTGGAGTGGCTGCAGATGTTGGCATTGCTACTGGTATCGATGGTGATATTGGTGTTGTTGCTGAAGGTGGTGTTGCTGCTGGTGTTGGTGTTGCTGCAGGTGTTGATGCTGCTGCTGCTGTTGATGCTGCTGCTGCTGTTGATGTTGGTGCTGCTACTGTTGCCAATGCTGCTTTTTGTCAGAGTTGCTGCAGCTGTTGGCCTGGCTGCAGACATTTGGGTTGCCACTGATGTTGATGTTACAGTTGTCGTTTCTGCCAATGTCCTTGGTGTTGCTTCTGATATTAAAATTTGCTTCAAATGTTGGTGTTGCTACTTGGTTATGGCGCATATCAACCTCTACCTTAGGTAGGACCTAGACCAAACACAATTTGCTGACCAGACAATAGATCAATGGGGGATATGATCAAGCTGGTTTTCCACTCTGCACTTGACTACTTGGGCAATAAGAACACATACATCAGGCTGTGGTTCATACGCCACAGCGTTCAACATCATCATCCCCTGCAAACTTGTTATCAAACTCATGGCACTGGGTCTCTGCTCATCCCTATGCAACTGGATCCTCAACTTCCTCATTGGCAGACCACAAACAGTACAAATTGACAACAACACTACCTCCTTGGTAACCATCCGGTGGCATCTCAAGGCTGTGTGCTCAGTCCTCTGTTCTACCTACTCTAATCTATGGCACAGTTCCAAAGTCATCTTAAAATTCACGGACGACACTACTGTTGTTGGACAAATAACAGGTAATGATGAGTCAAAGTATAAGAGCGAGGTCAAAAATCTGATTGAATGGTGCCAGACCAATAACTACTCTCAACGTCAGCAAAACCAAGGAACTGATTGTTGACACCAAAAGGAGAAATCTGTGGATCCACGAACCTGCCTTCATTGGCAGTGGAGAGTGAACAACTTCATGTTCCTGTACGTGCATATCTCTGAAGATGTGTCCATATTGATGCTACACTAAAGAAAGTCCATCAACACTTGCACTTCCTTTAGATTTAGATTAGTTATATGAACAAATATTCCCTTGAACTTCTAGACAGCTTTTGTTTTGCACTATACACATTTTTTTTAATTTATTGATCTGTTTTCTGGTTGTTCGTTATATTATCTATTGGGTGTCCTGTTGACAAACCTGTTATGCTGGTATATATAATAAGAATTTAATGGTTCCATTTCGGTACATACTGTATGACAAAGAAACACTCTTGACTCTTGACATATTGGCTTGTTGCATGGTTTGGTTTGCGAATCGAACACCCAAGAATGAAGGAGTTTACAAAGTGGTGGACACCACCCGGTCCGTCAAGGGTACTGATCTCCGTAACATCGAAGGGATCTATAGGAGGCATAGCCTCAGAAATGCAGGCAACATGATTAAAGACCCACATCACCCTGGCTGTGCTCTCATTTTGCTCCTACAGGAAGATGTATAGGTCTGAAAACCATGACCATTAAGTTCAAGAATAGCTTCTTCCCAACAACCATCATACTCTTGAACACCACACATGAGCTATGGACTCTTGGGTTGCACCAAGGACTTCAGGTTGTTTTTATACTAGTATTGAGGTTATTAATTTATTCATTTTTTGTTTATTATATATTAACTATGTGTAATGCATTATGCAGTAATGTGTAATGGCCTGTTATGCAGCTTCATGTAAGAATGGTGGTTCATGTGACCATTAAATACTCTTGACTTAACTTTTGAGTCTTGCTGATATTGATGTTGCTCCTGATATTGGTGCTGTGCTCGTGTTGTTGGTTTTACTGCTCATGCTATTGCTGTTGGCCTGGATGTAGTTTCTGATATAGGTGTTGCTACTGATGTCATTGCTATTGATGGCATTATCGTGGCTGTGGCTGCTGACGCTGCTGCTGTTGCATGTCTTTAATAGAAGCTGCTCTCTGTAAAAAGGCAGGTGTTTTCCTGATATGGTGTGACATTTATTTCTGTGCACACCGTTTTGTTGAGTTTGTGGATACTCATTCCATGGGATTATGACTTCTGCTACTCAGCATCTTCTTACTGTTATTCAGGTGTGCTGAATTTTGTGATGTGGAGAGGATATTTTCTTTAGTGAGAGAATATAAAACTGAGGTTCATCATTTAAAAATAATATGTCTCCCATTTAAGATGGAGAAGAAGTCAAATTATTTCTTTGCGGAGGTCAAGGGTCTTTTGAATTTTCCCAAATGACAGTGGAACCGGGGTATTTCAATATCTTTAAAGGAGGAGTAGATAGATTTTTGACAAGGATGGGATTCGGGAGACGTGAAAGGTTACAATAGGTAGATGGGTTGCAGAATTGAGATCAACATTGGAGCAGCCATATTCTGATGGAGTGGTAGAGCATGCTTGAGTTCTGAGGCCTCTTAATAGTAGTTTCTAATTCAAACTCAAGTACAGTTGTATGCAGACTCCTCAGTATGGCACTAGATTTCATATGTCTCATTGCAGTGGGACTTGCATGCAGAACAACACCTCCGCTCGGTCCGCAAAAACCAACCCGACCTCCCGGTGGCTCAGCATTTCAACTCCCCCTCCCATTCCGTATCCGACCTCTCAGTCCTGGGCCTCCTCCACGGCCAGAGTGAGCAACACCGCAACTTGGAGGAACAGCACCTCATATTCCGCTTGGGGAGTCTGCATCCTTTGGGCTTGAAAATTGAATTTTCTCAATTCTGTTAACCCTTGCTGTCTCCTCCCCTTCCCACCTCTCCCTCAGCCCTCGGGCCCTGGCATTCCCTCTCTCTCTATCTCCCTCCCCCACCCTAGTCGCACTAGCTTCTCATTTTCACACCACAAACAGCTTACAATGGCTTGTTCCCTTTATCATCGATACTTTTTTGCATATCTTTCATTCATTGTTCTTTATCTCTCCACATCACCGTCTATATCTCTCGTTTCCCTGATCCCTGACCAGTCTGAAGAAGGGTCTCGACCCGAAACGTTGCCTATCTCCTTCGCTCCTTAGATGCTGCTGCACCCGCTGAGTTTCTCCAGCTTTTTGTGTAACCCTCTGATTGATACAAATGTTTTCACATCCACAGCTGACCTGAAGGTGTTGCTGATGTTCTAATCCTGGAAATAAAATGAAATACACCATTACTATTTGTCCTCCAGTCATCCCATACCAAACTAATTGATGCTGACTATCTCCAATCAGTTCATTGCTTTGCAAATGTGAGTACATCTTATCTCCGAGACTCCTCTCCAATAATTTCCCTATCCCACTGATATAAGGCTCACCAGCCTACAATGTGCTGGATTATCCCTGTTGCCTTTCTTAATCAAAGCAACAACACTGGCTATTCTCCAGTCCTCTGAATTTCTTATTACTCCTTTCTTCAAGAAAATGTTCTATGCTTCTTTGATTTCTGTTTTATGTTACGCTGGTGCAATACAACACGTGGCTGTCTGCTGCCCATTCACCAAGTAATCTAGAACTGGTAAATCATTATTTCTTCAAAACCTAAAGAAGTGTAAGTAACCACTCTATAAAGATTATCTGGTCCTTTGGCCCATCTTACCCATGCCAACCGAGAGGCCCCAGACAAGCGAGTCACATCTGCCTGTTCCTAGCCCATATCCCTCTAAACCTTTCTTATCCATGTACCTGTTCAAATGTCTTTTAAATGTTAAATAAATGCCTCAACTATTTTACTTCGGAGCCACGTGAGTGACTTCGTGAAGACCCCGCCAGCACGCATGCGCGACATATCGTCGAACGCATGCGAAGCGACAGGCAGGGAGGAGGGTCGCTCCTCCACCAGAACGGACCTACAGGTAAGGTGAACTAACCTGAAGTTGGGTTTGTTTTTCAGGCACTCTGTAGCACAGAGTACCCCACCAACGGGCCGCCTCGAGAGACTGACTGCGGACCGCGGGAACGCGGGCAGTCAGCGGCGGCAGACTTCTCCACAGACCCGGAGGTGGGGCAAACCCGTTGACTCGGCAGGGTCTGGGCTCAGAGACTCGCCGTTCGCGGATAGCAACGGCAGTCAATAATCCCGCATGGAGTGGATGGGGAGCACTAGCTCCAACGTGACCCACTCCAGCAGGAGTCTGGTCACCGTGGGTCTCCTTGCAGACCCACGGCAATACCCTTTACAGGGCTGCCAAATGCTCACCCTCTACGCAAGGGAGCATAAGGAGTCAGGTCTGGGCTGACTCTGAAGAGGGGGTGTGGGCAGAAGAATACAACATGCTAGGGGTGCAAGAAGAGGAGCTACTCGGGATGACATCCAAGTTGTGATACCCTCACAAAAGGGGCTACCATTGTCAGCAGGCAGCCAGTATAAATTACTTAACAACTCATCTAGCTCCAGGAATCTGTATTCCCCTCAATGTGCCTGCGGTAAATCATCAAACTACTAGCCTCGGGTATTACCAGCTTTGCCAGGTCAATAGACGGAAGATAGGTCAGAGGAGCAACAGGAAGCTCTGGCACTCTCCTGTATGGTCAATTGAGATCAACTGTTTCAGGAAGAATGCCATCCGACCTACACTAAACCCCAAGTTTGCAGGGTTGTGTAGAACCAGCAGTGCACAGCCGCCTACTCTGTTATTCGGGGACAACCTGCCCAAACAGGTAAATGACCTCGACAAAGAGACAAAAGCCGTCGGCATGATTAAGGTGCCGGCCGCTACCAGGTCCTCACATATTTGGCGGCAGCACCCCTACGCATCCACCAGCAGGCTGCGTTATCACACCGAAAGAAAAGCTGGAGAAAGCTCGAAGGCCGTACAACCTACACAAAGGTCTTTTTCAGGCCATGTCCCAGAATGGCCTTCCTGGAAGATGCGCCAACCCCACACCACAACGTCTCCACCTCCCAGGAACCAAGGAAGGAGAAAACCAACACAGCACCACCGGTAACCATGGAGGTAGGTGGGTCTGGTTGCCTTCGGAACATAGCATGTGTAACTTCTTCACAGGTTTGGGGAAGGTTACACTTGTTCAGGTAATAACTTCTGATCTTTTCATACTGCACAGTATTCAGTGATACTAAATTGAATTTGTTGACAAACTCCTCCTTTCCGGTTCAACATGCACCTAGCCAAAGGTTTGTGCTTTCACAAAAAAGAGAAAGTGGAAGGTCATGCGGAACTGTTAAGAAAATATACAAAAGGAGTAATAGAGGAAACCAAACATGAGTCTCTTGAGTTTGTATCAAACATCTTCACCCAAAAACATTGGTGGTCATAAAACCCTTCGGTTGTGTTACAAACTGACGCCAGTACTCACGGCTGAGGAGCAACCAATACCACCTCCAGTTGCGGTGGTAGATGGAATACACATGAGTTAACCTTACTTCAGGGTATCAATCATCTAAAGATGTTCGGAGCAATCACGGACTTCGGGCTTACTGTTTCCGACATGCATCATCTGCATGTTCGCCTACAAATTGATAATACCACCGTGGTGACATACATTAATCATATGGGTGGAATTAAGTCGATATCTTGTGATAAATTGATCAATACAATCTGGCACTGGTGCATAGAAAGAAACATTTGGATATCAACTACTTACCTTCCGCCAGGTAACGCAAATGCAATGACAACACCAAATGGATGTTGGACAACCAGTTATTTACTGACATTATAGCTCGGTATGGAACGCCAGATATCGATTGTTTTGCATCAAGACTTAATCACCAGATACCAACGTATGTTGCATGGGAATCAGACCCTGGGGCAGTAGCGATGGATGCATCTTGCTACACTGGGGGGGGGGGGGGGGGGGGGGGAGGGGGGAAAGGGGATTGTTTTTCTATGTATTTTCCCCCCCCCCCTTTGCCTCATTAGTCGGATCTTGCGGAAAATTCAACAAGACTCCGCATCAGGTATTTTGGGAGTACCCGATTGGCCTACTCAGCTATGGTACCCTGTGAGACTCGACATGGTCAGAGCCATGGATTCCGATCAACAAAAGCCCGGGTTTGCTGGTACACCTATGACAAGGGAGAGACATCCGTGCCATGACCGAATAAACTCATTGGGAGCGAGATTTGGAAAAGACCTCTCCTGGAATTTGGGCTGTCGGACCGAACCATGAATATCATCGCGGCATCATGCAGAGAGTCCAACAGAGAACAGTACCTCTCCCATATCAAAAAATGGGAGGTATTTTGTACCAGGACAGACACAACTTACAACACAGCCACCATCACGGTTGTGCTGGAGTTCCTGGCAAGTCTACACTTCGATAAAGGCTTGAGTTATAATGCAATCAACTGCGCAAAAAATGCCCTATTCTCATAGCTGGGACAGGAGCTAGAACACCATGGAGGAGTATCTCACCCTCTGGTGTCAAAACTCATGAGGGGATTTTAACACAAATTTCCCCAGGCCTCAATATACCCGGACCTCGGATATTGGCATTGTCCTGACTTATTCAGAGATTGGGCACTAGCCATGTCCCTCTCACTAACGTATAAAATAGTGATACTGATAACACTTGTAATGGCGCAGCGGGTCCAGTCTCTGCACAAACTAGACTGGACGCCATGGTAACATCCCAAAATAAGGTAACCTTTCACATTTATGAGTTACCTAAACTAAATAGGCCTGGGTCATCTGGCTTCAAATTGGAGTTCCTGGCTCATCCCGGAGATAGACGCCTATGCATAGTGACCCACCTCCTACATTAACCGGAGGTCACCAAAAGTCTCAGGGGAACGGAAATGGCTCTATTGATAAGTTCAAACATCCTCAACACAGAGTACCATGCAGACCATATCACAATGGCTCGGGGTGGTGTTAGGTGCAGCAGGGGTGGACACTGATATTTTAAATCTCATTCCACCAGGGCTGCAGCTACATCATGCAGCAAGGATGATGGAAGTCACTATGGGCCACGCCCTTGCAACAGCAGGTTGGTCTAATGAAACAACTTCCAGCGGTTATAACAAACCTGTGGCCACACCTGAGATATTTACAGACACTATTTGAAGTTATAATACACTGTATTATAATTTTCCCCGTAATTAGGGGCTATTATTATTATTGTTAAATAATACATAAAAAACCTTGAAGAACTAGTCGAAATAAGTACTCAGACTACGAAAACACTCGTCAAAGAAAATCAACGATTATCTGACTTACTGGGCAAAATTACTGATAAGTGTACTGAGTTGGAAGGACGCCAGAGAAGGCAGAACCTAAGGATCATGGGTATTCGAGAAAGGAGAGAAAAGAATCAAGATACCTGAGAGTTTACTGCAAACTTATTACAAAAGGTTTTATCTCTGGAACAAAAGCCTTTGCTAGCTCGAGCACACAGAGTAATAAGACGTTACACAAAGCAAGATGCTCCTCCAAGACAAATGATAGTAAAAGTCCAGTATGATTACGTTTTGGAGGAAATGATGAATACAATTGTAAAAAGTAGAAATCTTACATATGAAGAAGATTTGATCAGCATTTACCGAGACTACCCAGCAGAGGTCTCCAAGAAACGAAATGCGTTCAAACAGACCAAAAGAATTTTGAGGTAAGTGAAGAATCTGAAGTACAGTCTGAGATACCCAGCCACACTGAGATTCACCTACAACCAGGAAGAACATTATTTTAAAAATCCAGAGGACGCATTGAGCTTTGCCCAAGGGATTAAGGAGCGAGAGGTAGACTGAATGAATTCTTCAAAGATGAACTAAACGAACAATTAAACCGTACTTTCAAGATTGGTTGAAGATTGGAATAGACTATGGGCTTGTTTAATCTAAAGAAGATGGAGAAGGATGCGGATGGGAGACTCGAGGAGATACGGATCGAAGACTATTCCATGGATACTAATAATTAGAATACTAACACTACTAATATTAATAATTAACATATACTAACATATACTAAAATTAATACACTGGTATCATTATTAATTAGAGCTAATAACTACCAATTATTGATTAATAATTAATTATAGCCGATTAACCTAGAATTAAGTAAATAGTAAATATAAATACACAAAATATAAACTTTGACTTCATTTATCCCCCCTGGTACTTTTTTTTCTTTTTTCTTTTTTCTTTTTTCTTTTTTCTACATTTATTTTTAATATATATATTCTTATTATTATAGTTTTTAATAAGTATTAAGTACATATATTAGTATATACTTGACTATGAACTTTGTACACATCACAGTTTAATACCCCCGGTTTAAATATTTTTTATGGAATAATAATTTTAGTGAATCATGGAGATGGATAAGTATGTAACATTGACTATGGAAGTCTTTAGATTGCTAGCCATGATAGTATGGCTAACACTAACTACACCAATACTAGATGTAGTTTTTTCTTTCTTTGTGCACCCGACTAATCTCTTAATCTATCCCTTTTTTAATATTATTTCTTGTTATTATTATTTTACATTTGAGTGGAATTATAAATTAATGCAAAGGAGATATATATGTGAGAGATACTCAAGGGCCTTGAAATTCATCTATTCGAAGTTCAGGTGTAAAGTCGGGAATGTCGAACTGAACCATTCGCTCTATTATATATTCCTTTAGATAAAAGATGCAAGACTTACATACGAATATGGGGAATGGAGGAATAACGTTTTGTAGTTGGAATGTTAAAGGTATTAACAAACCAATTAAGAGAGGTAAAGTATTAGCACATTTAAGAGCACTTAAAGTAGATGTGGCATTCATCCAAGAGACACATTTAAAAAAAGAGGCCGAACATAGATTAAAGGCTAAATGGATTGATAAAGTCTATCATTCTTCTTCCACACACAAATCTAGAGGTGTAGCAATATTAATTCGTAAAGGCACTGCATTTAAACATACTTCAACAATAACTGATAGTGACGGTAGATATATTATTGTAATAGGAGAATTATATACACAAAAAAAGATTTTTGTCAATGTATATGGCCCAGATTTTGATAGCCCGCTGTCAATATTAAAAAAAAATATTTAATACCGTCCCGGAATTATCACAACACAATCTAATAATTGGAGGAGATTTAAATTGTACACTAGATCCTTATTTGGACAGATCATCAAAACAACGGAAACTTAAATCGCATTCCAGTGAGTTAATAAATGCATATATAGATACTAGTAATATTAAAGATGTTTGGAGATTGCAAAACCCAACAGGATGAGAATACTCATTTTACTCACCTGTGCATAAAATTTATTCAAGAATAGATTATTTTCTGGTAGATTTAAAACTTATTCCACTTACGTATAATTCAAAATATCACAATATTATAATTTCAGATCATGCACCTTTAACTTTTATGATGAAAATAACTGGTAAAACGGAAAAACAAGGACAATGGAGATTTACCCCACAAATTTTAAAAGACAAAATAACTCAAGAATATATCACAAAACAGATCAAGATTTTCTTTGAAATAAATGATATGCCAGAAATATCTTCGTCCCTATTATGGGAAACTTTTAAAGCGTATGTTCGGGGAATTATGATATCCTCTCAAGCATTTTATAATAAAAAGAATCGGAGGGTACAACAGGCATTGCAAAGTGAGATCAAACAATTAGACACAGAGAACGCTGTTAATCCAACCATGATAAAACATAATAAAATCTTTGCATTGAAATATAAATTAAATAAAATACAGTCAGACCAAGTTGAAAAACTATACCAATATACTAAACAAATACAATTTGTATTTGGAGACAAACCACATAAATTATTGGCTCGTCAATTACGAAAATTGGAAGGAGAAAAATTAATCTATAGGATTAAATCAGATAAAGGAGAATTACTAGTACAAACTAAAGATATAAACAAGAGATTTTTGCAATATTATAAAAAATTATATTCAGCCAAAACGAAAGAAAATCGGATAGAAGTAGAAATATTCTTAAAAAATTGTAATCTAAAAGGACTGGATTTAGAAGATAGAGAATTATTAAACGTTGAAATAACTACTAAAGAAATTGAAGAAGCTATTAGATCATTAAAAAATGGTAAAACTCCAGGACCAGATGGTAATGGATCAGAATTTTACAAAACATTTTATGATATGATAGCTCCACGTTTGAAGACACTATATGAACACATTTATGCACAACAGAAATTACCAGAAACATTAAATTAATCTATTATAACGCTCATACCTAAATCAGATAAAAATCTGGATGATCCAGGGTCATATAGAGCTATATTTCTTTTAAATACTGATCAAAAAAATATTAACCAAAATACTAGTACAAAAACTAAATACACTGATTAATAAACTAATTCATTCAGATCAAACAGGATTTATACCAAAACGATACTCCTCAAACAACCTGAGAAGATTATTCAATATTATATACTCAAAAAGAAACATTAATAATGATTTATCAATTATTTCGTTGGACGCAGAGAAGATCAGATTGAATGGTCTTATTTATTTTCAGTTATGGAATCTTTTCAGTTGGGGGAGAATTTTATAACATGGATTAAGTTACTATATACCAAGCCAACAGCTAGAATATTAATAAACCAAATGTTAACAACTAAATTTAACTTATTCCGAGGCTGCAGAGAAGGTTGTCCTTTATCTCCACTACTGTTTGCACTTGCAATAGAACAACTAGCAAAATCCGTGAGATTGCATCCTGAAATATACGGGTATGAAACTAAAGAACTGAAAATAAAATCTCTTTATACGCAGATGATGTATTACTTTATATCACAAAGCCGGAAATTAGTATTCCTAACTTATTAGATTTAATAACTCAATTTGCATCGTTTTCAGGATATAGAATTAATTGGAATAAAAGTGAACATGCCAATAATGGGAAATAACTTACATATATTACAACAATATCCTTTTAAGATAGCAAATGAAAAAATCAAATATCTTGGAATTTACGTAACAAAAAGATATGATTCTTTATTTAAATCTAATTTCCCACCTTTATTGAATAAACTACTTATCCTATATAATATAAGAATATCCTATATTGGAAAACATTACCCATTTCAATGCTAGGTAAAATTAATGCGATAAAAATGATTTTTCTTCCACAATTATTATATTTGTTTCAAATGATCCCGATATATCTTCTTAATTTGTTTTTAAGAAGGTGGACTCTATAGTTATCAATTTTATTTGGGATTATAAGAACCATAGAATAATTAAAAAACATCTATATAAATCAAAAATGAATGGAGGTTTTGCATTGCCAAATTTTATGTTTTATTATTGGGCAGTTAATATAAAAAATATGAATTTCTGGTTGGAAGAAGTAGATAAACAACCAAACTGGTTAAAAATGGAAAAGGAAGACTGTGCACCTTTCGAAATTAGCTCGATTTTATTTGCTAACACTAAAATACATAATAAAATTTATAGAGGATCCCCAATAATAGAAAGTGGTATACGTATTTGGAAACAATTAAAAAAAACATTAAAATTACAGAGTATACCACTAGCTCTTCCAATTGATGGATAAAGGTTTTTTTAAATGGAAGAACTATGGAATAAATAAGATGGGTGATCTCTACAGGGAAAGTTTATTTCTTTCATTTCAGGAATTACAACAAAATTATGGATTACACTCCAAAGAATATTTTAGATATCTACAAATGAGAGATTATGTTAAATCAAATACACCAGATTTTAGGAATAAAAAGACAGAAATTTTAGATGAATGTCTAAATAAACATCCGAATACAGACAAATTAATATCATATATTTATAATATCTTACTGGAAAATTATTTACCAAATACGGAAAAATATAGACAAGCATGGGAAAACGAATTAGGTCAAACAATTAGTATAGAAGTATGGAATGAAAGTTTACAACATATACACCATTGCTCATTAAATGCCAGACACTCCTTGATACAATTTAAAGTTATACATAGATTACACTTCTCAAAATCCAAATTCAACAGAATTTTCTCAAATGTTTCCGCTATATATGATAAATGTCAACCGTTAGAAGCTAATCTAATGCATTCATTCACAAAATGTCCAAAAATTAGTAATTTTTGGACAGAAATCTTTAAGATAATCTCGAATGTAGTTAATGCAAATTTAATTCCAGACTCAAAATTAATTATATTAGGAATATTAGAAACGGATCAGCTACCAACAACACAACAATTAATTTTTATTGGTTATAGTTTAATAATTGGTAAAAAATTAATACTAAGATTTTGGAAAGGTCCCATATCCCCCACAATCAAAACGTGGATTACAGAAATGTCGGAGACACTTCACCTGAAAAGATTAAGACTTGTCCTAATGGACAGGTTAGATCAATTCAGAGGAATATGGTCTCCATTTATTGAATACTTAAAGGGTTAAGGTGGTCCGGTTCGAGGCCCTGACTGAAGCCTGAATGAAGGAATAGATGAAGAATTATATACAATAAATCACGAATATATCTCCAATGAAGAATATCTTGCTTAATACTCCACTCATTTTATTGATTTTTTATTTCTTTCTTATTTCTTTTTTTTTTAATTATTTCTCTTTATTTCCTACTGTTATAAAATAATAAAAAAGTATAGAAGTATAAATAAGATTGACCGTAAATTTTAAAAATATTAAGGATGTATGTGACGAATAATATGTTTTCTTTTTTTTCGATGTTATATTATTTCTTCTTAATATGTATTTACTTCTAATAAAAATTTTTTACAAAATAAATAATACATTGTTTGTTTTTCAGCACTGTACAAGTCTGAAATACGTTAACATACTTCCTCCATTGGTTATTATGGCAGTGTGTGAGCATAGACTCGTTTTCAGGGCATGAAATCACAGAGCTTTGAAGTCTTCACAAAGTCACTCACGTGACTCCGAAGTAAAATAGTAAGATTAAACGAGAACTTACCAGTTCGAAGTTTGATCCTTAGTTTATGATGAGTTACGATGAGGGATCTCGTGCCCTCCGTTCCCAACCCTCTATTATAAGGTCAACTGGTATGTTAATTCTCTTATCTTACTATCACCAGTCAGTTCTGTTATCTGTGATTTCACACCGCTGCTTTGAAGAATGCCGCGCATGCGTGCTGGCGGGGTCTTCACGAAATCCCTCATTGTAACTCCTCATAAAATAAGGATCAAACTTCGAACTGGTAAGTTCTCATTTAATCTTACTATTTCCCCTGGCAGCTTGTTGACAGAAACTTTCCCCAGCCACAATGTGACCAGGACCAGTTTAAGCCCACAGATCAACAATCAACAAAGTTCATGAATTCAGCAAGAGTTACATTTGATCTTTCAGGTTTTTGCTTTTCCATCTAAAGCGGTATCAGTTCCAGCTTCCTATTTTTCTTAACTTAATTCCCTGATTATGCTGCTGCCAACTTAAACAATAAATCTTTTTTTTTAGCTCTCATACTATTTAAAACAACATCACTGCAAACTTGATAATGCAAGTAAATGAGGACAAGCAGGTTTTGAGGATTCGGATCAATGAATGGAGAAAGAACATTTCGGGTTACGTACAATTGTTTTTTATTAGAGAAATATACAATATAAACTATTAATAAAGCAACAAATGTTACACCTTTCTGCTTGTTAGGTCTTCACTGATATGAGCAACGTCCACTCACAACAAATCTCATGATCTTCCTGTTTGCGATTGCTGGTCTGCAGAACTCCAGGATCCTGGCACCATTCTGGACCATGGCTCATGGTGAGTGTGTGTGTCTCTCTCTCTCTCTCACACAGAGCACGTATAATCAATAAGCTTGCTTGGCCGACATGTACCCTAATCTACAAACAAAAGTTGACTGTTGACTGTTTTGAAAACTTGCTGTTCTTCTTAGTACTATCAACGAGGGGGCCTCTGAGAAAAAAAGGTGTATCTTATCATTTTGCTAGATGTCTTTGCAGGTGGCCTTATGATTTACTGGTTCTTCTAAGTGAGCCCAAGTATTTGCCCAAGCATCTAATTGTTTTTTGAGCAAGCCTGCTTGGCCGACATGTTGGCTGTCAACTCCATTCTAGCTGAAAAGCTTGTTTAACCTTTGCATTACAGTCTCTGAAGCTTTTTTCGTACAAAGGAAATACTTATATTCCATTGGAAACCAACTATCTCGGGACGAGGGCACCGTTGCAGAAGTCTCTGAAGGAAGCATACTTCTTCAAGTAATTCTCTCTCCATCATCACTCATCTTCTCTGAATCCTCATCTTCTGGAATTCACCAGTAATGAGTAACTGATCTGAACTTACTTCATATATGCCTTGGGTTCAAAAGGAACTCAGAATCTAGGCATCACACGACAAAGTGGCTCTATTGAATCCTCAATGTTACCACCAATCAACAAAGTAGAAATACAGGATGTGGTGCAGTATTCATTTTTCTTGAATGGGTACAGCATTCAAGAACTTCAATTATAACAAATAAATGCATTAGTATTATTTGGAAACGTGTACAGCATGTTATATGTTCATTTCAACCAGCAACTTGCTGGAGCTTTCTTGACACTATTTCCTGGACCTGTGAGCTCCACTACCTCGAACGACAACGGCAAGGACTATGTTCATTCCAAGGTCATGTCCAATGTTCACATGTTCACAACTTGTATATATTTTGTAGGTGTAATTCCTAGAATTCAGTACTTAATATATAAAAAAAGTGAAGGAATGAGATACAAATTGGCTGATTAGGGAATGTTATTTAAAGGGTTTAGTGGTAGATGAGCAATGACAAGCATTAAAAGAGCACATGGATGATTTACAACAATCAAATCCAAGGAGAAGAAAATTAAATGGTCAGAAAAAGCAGCAAACCAGAAGATCGTGAGCCATTTAGTATTCAGCAAATGAGGACAAAGTCTGATAAGGAATATGAACAAGAATCATGGAGCTATACAACATGGAAACAGGTCCTTCAGTCCACCGTATCTATGCTGACCAAGTTGCCATTGTGGGCTGGTCCTATTTGCGTACATTTGGCCTATAGCCCTCCAAACTCTTCCTATCCATATGTCTGTTCAAATGTCTTTTGAAAGTCATAATTGTATCTGCTTCTACAGCTTTCTCTGGCAGCTCATTGCAGATATGGACAACTTTGTGAGTAAAAACATTGCCCCTAAAGTCCTTCTTAAATGTCCCACCCCCTTCACCTTTTCTAGTTATAGAATCCTCAACTCTGGGAAAAAGACCGTGAGCATTCGTGGATAAAGTTAACATAGAAACAAACTGTAAAACATTTGATAGATAAGTGAAATGAGAATTCCACAAGTTTGGAGATGAGCTCGGTTGGCATAATTCTATTGGAAGCAGAGCTATTTTTGACAAATAGCTTGTGTTCCAGGTATGAGTTTAATGTCAGGGAGATGGACTTGCTGTGGTGGTAGACAATAGACAATAGGTGCAGGAGCAGGCCATTCGGCCCCTCGAGCCAGCACCACCATTCAATGTGATCATGGCTGATCATCCACAATCAGTACCCCGTTCCTGCCTTCTGTGAACTGCAGTGGCTCAAGGCTGCTTGGTAGGCTAGAGGTAATGCGCGCAATAACCAGCCTCTCAAATAATTTCATGATGATGGATGTCAAGGCCATGGACAGTAGTCACTAAGGCATGAGATCTTGCATTTCTTTGGCACCCAGATGATAGTAGTCTTCTTGAAGCAGATGGGTACCTCAGAACGGGGTAGGGGAAGATTAAATATAAACAAAAGCAGGTAATGTTTTTTTTTTCTGTTTCTATCATAATGGGAGCACCTTCATCACAGACAGTAGCTGTTCATTAGGAGCCTGTTCCAGTGCATTTGATGCTGATCTGACTGGTAACAGCCTTATTCCTGAGAAGAAAAGGAATAAATAAATGAACAGTGAGGATCTGTATCTGGAACATGTATTTTCAAATTTTATTCTTGAATTGATGAGAGACACCATGCTGTGAGGACAGCAGCTGTTCTGTGTTCATTGCATTCACTTCCTGTAGAAGGCAACAAATGTTCTTTCCAAAAGAAGGAAGAATTGGTCGTGTGTTTTTCCTCTTAAAAGGGTTTGTGCGGCAACTCTTTGAAGCTCAGGAAAATATTCCTCGCAGTTATGTTATCTTCAACAGCTTCAAAATAATTCTTACAGCTAATAAATGAAGCAACTATAATATCCATGCAATGGATTTCTGCTGCAATCAATAATTTCAGTTTGTCAGAATCAGTCTTGTAGTTCACATTTCCAGTATTCAATTTTAATTATTTCAATTTTTCTAATATTTGGATTTAATTTATTGGCATTGGTATATTGTCATGCCAAGATTGTGAAAAACTTTGCTCTGTGCCTCATCCAGGCACACCCTAATCCTAACCCTAACCTAACCATAACCCTAATCTGAGAGAGAATGACTGGGGTGTGAGTGGTCCCCAATTATGTTGGCTGCTTTCCTCAGCATGAAGTGAGGTGCTGGTTGTTGAGTTGACGTCAAGCAACTGAGCTTAATTGACTGAGCCCCCCCCCCTCCCCCCACCTTAAACCTATGTCCTCCGGCTCTCGATTCCCCTACTCTGGAAAAATCTTGTTATTTTTTATTATCTGGCCCACTGCAGTGTGTTATCTGAAGATGCATCCTTGCAGGGCTCCAGTGTTGAAAATTATCGCAGAAGAAGTATGCCTTACTGATTGCAGTCTATGGATCCGGAAGTCAAAGATCCCGTGGCAAAGAGGAGTGCTGAGACCTGGTGAGGAATTCGGAGATGAGTTTAGTTGGGATTCTGGAGTTGAAGGCAGATCTATAGACATTGAGCAGGAGCATGGCAAAGGCATCCTTGTGTTCCAGATGAACCAGGGGCCAGAGAGGTGGCGTTTGTCATGACCATGTGGCGGTCGTTAAACTGGAGTGGATCAAAGCTGGGAAGCTGGAGTTAATGTGCGCCATGACCAACACTTTAAAGAACCTCATGATGATGGGTGTCAGAGCCATCAGGTAGTAGTCATTAAGGCACGTTACCTTGTCTTTCTTTGACACCATGATGACAGTGGTCTTCTTATAGCAAGTGGGAGCCAGATATTGGTGTAGGTGTGGAAGTTAAAAAGATTTAAACTTACAAAATGGATTCCGCTGCAACTAAGACAAGCTTTAACCTTCTCCTATTAAATTGCAAAGCCAGCAAAACGCACTAACCTTTGCTTTCAGTAACAAAGCTAACAAACTGTTGATGTTCCCTTTCCAATAACATAAGTGAGATAACAAGCACAGCTTCATGAATGTATCCTCTATAATATAAACATTGAGAGATAATTCAGACAATAAGATTATAATGTGCGTCATAAGTAGAAAAAAACAAAATGCTTGTTTTGCAGAAATATAGCCTTCTCATATAACCATATATGGCTAACCTTTCCTCTGTCAGAAGAAGCTGTCAATCTTAAGAAGCAAGAGGCTGTACTATGCTTTGTAGATAAGGTATTGTTGCAGCGTCAATTATTGGGGTATATATACATGTACTGAGATCATTGTCCCTTTGTGTGAGGATGATAACTCTGTATAGTCTGTAATCTGCACACTGTAATGCGTTTTACCACACCCGTCTGGCGAAATAAAGATTGTACTGCTTGATCACTGATTTTATTCGCGTTTTTGTCTGTTTAAGAGAAACTGAACCATAACATTTGCATAGTCGAGCAGGTCTTGCTGGGAACAATCGCTGAAGATTGAGTAAGAGGCTAAAGTTTGGCCGGGGTCTCAAAGGGGGAAGAAAGTGCACTATCAGGCCCCTTGAGTCTGAACTCCTAAGAGTACCCGGGAACACTGTTGTCCTTTGTCCGAAGTGACCTGGTTCCCTGCCAAAATTTTGGGGATTGTTGACTCAGACTAAGTAGGCTGTCTGTAGTATTAAGCCGATATATTGAGCCAGTAATGGGATAGGCTCGGGAGAAGAGTAATGTGGGAGCTTCAGTACGTATGGGAGATTTAGTATACGTGGGAGTTTCGGTACATGTGGGAGATTTAGTATACGTGGGAGTTTCGGTACAGCATACGTGTTATTTGGATCCAGGGAAAACGTAAAGATTGCATAATGTATTAAAAAAAAGAGATAATATGGTTGGCCAACATAATATTAAACAATTGGTATGTAAAAATGGAAACCTAAGCAAAATATCCCCGGGGACCCCTTGTCTGACATAGCAACTTTGTTTACGGAGAGAGGGGGGGATAAGGAACAAATTTGGGGAGAGAAACAATTGGACATAGTGTAGACTACCTCCGCCATGCCCTGGCCACCAGTCACTAACAGCAGGAGCTACGGGACACTCAGATCCCGTGAAGAGGAAGGGGTTCTAATATGCCTACAGGGAAGGGTATCCCGCAGAAGAAGGAAGAACTGATAAGGAAGATGAGAAAGAAGAAGGGAAAGGGCTTAAGGCAGAAGAGGAAGAGCAGTGAGAGAGTTAAACAACACAGAGCACTAGGAAAGAGAAACAGCAGATAAATAAGAAGTTTGAAAAGATAAAGCAGAATAAAGTCAAGCTGATGGCTTTCGAGGCACTGTTCCTTAACTACCCTGCAAGAAACGAGTCTGCTAACTTTTGCCCCAAGAACTTTAACATTTTGCAGCCAACAGTCGGTGAAAAATAATACAGTTTGTGAAAAATATACATCTTCTAGTTGCCCTGGGACGCATCCTCAGTGATGTGACCTGGGGTCATCGGGTGTTTCGGGTCTCACAACATCAGACACCCTCGCCCAGGCGACCCAGCCGGGGTTGATCAGGTCCCGACTTGCGTCCCAGCAGCAACCGCCCACGGATCAGCCATCTTAATAACTACTCTGCAGAAGTTGGGAGACTCTAGTGCGTGGAGGGACTGCTCCCTGTGGGATGAGTCCCGGCCGGGCTCCTCCTGCGTCTCACCAGGTTCAAGGCCTGTGCGCTGCACTTCTTTCTCCTTCTGCGAGCATTTCATTTTCGCCTGATGGATTTTTAGGCCACAGTGGTTCATTAGGCCTTTCCGTAGCTTTATTGGGTGTCTTTCTCATGAAAGACACAGACTGGGGTGCTAACCAAGCCTGTCCCGGGTGCCGTCTTTCCTGTGCCGTCAACTGTCTCTCCAGTAGTCACCAAACTATTCTTGGTTGTCACCCAGTCTATTCCTAGGTGCCACTGGCTGAGCCAGGCTTCAGTGCGAAAAAAACTGTAAAAAGTTTTACCACACCCGCCCGGCGAAATAAAGATTGTACTGCTTGATCACTGATTTTACTTCGGAGTCACGTGAGTGACTACGTGAAGAAGCCCCGCCTGGCACTGGAACCGCATTTACGTCGACGCTGACGGCAGAGCATGAGCTGCAGAGGCAGCTCCTCGACAGCGGTAGGTACGGGCCCGCAGGTAAGTGCTGTTGAAAAAACTTTCAGGGTCTAAAAACTCATGAAGTACCCACCACAGCACCAATAATATATATATATATATATATATATATATATATATATATATATATATACAGGTGTAGGTACAACACCTGAATAAGAAGTGAGGCCGTGGAAAATAACCATGGAAACCAAAATTAGTTGGTCTCTCACTAAAGCTGTTATGATTAAAACAGCAGAATAATAATAAAACTTTTATGTTTTATTTAAGTACACTTCAGCACAAAATATATATAGAGGTGTACTAGGTATGATACCCAAATGAATGAGTGAGGCCATGAAAAGTAAACATGGAAACAAAAAAATAATTGGTCTCACTAAAGCTGTTATGGTTGAAACAGCAGAATATGATAAAAAATTTATGTTTTATAAAGATATCAACGGTGAATCCGTTTATGATATCCATGTCTCAATTATATGAGATATAAGGAAATACGATTTCAAAGTATTTCAAACTGGTGCATGGCATTACTATTCAATGGAAAACAAATAAAATATTGTGCAAATAACCAATACATTTAAAATAAAATAAATTGCCATCAGTTTGTGGAATGGGAAGAAATATATAATATTAATTTAGTTATATATATGTAATTGTATAGGGACCAAATCTGCACTCTAGATTTGCAGATTAATACAAATCAGGTTATGTTAAACTTCTGATTATTATGGAATAAAACCTGCCTTATGATAATTCAAAAATATTGGTTACAAAAGAACAGACTATTGATCTTTAAACTTTGGGGGAAAAAATTATGATCCAATATAAAGATTTGATAATGGATCAAAACAAAGGCAGAAGTATGATAAATAAACATAATCCAACATAGCCTTATCCGAACCCATATAATTGGGAAAAGAAGGCTTGAAGTACGTTGAAGAGGTGCAAACAACTGTTACAAAATAAATTCATGAAATCTCCGACTGTGGGGGATTACAGGTGTATTATGATCATTAATTTAATATAACTAAGGACTACAAAAAATTGTAGAAAGGATTGGTTCACCTGTATAAGAAAACCTAAAAAAATTGATTTTAGGTTTGCACCCAAAAGTAACTCCAATACAGAAGGGATACGTACATATATATATATTATAAAATTACCTCAGTGTAAAGATGTAATGGTATAAACCATACAAAACATCATTTTATATACACTTTCACAGTGTAAGAACATTTTATTAAAATGGAAACATCTTCAACATTGAAATACAGTTGTTATTAACAATGTGTTAATCAAATATTACAGGTGCTTAAAATTAATTAAAATGGGTCAAGTGGTGCAAGTTAAAACATTATCTAAAGGAATAAAACCAGTTCAAGGCTGTTAAACAGAATACTGGAAGAACAATTGTACTGATAAAAAGATCAGCACTTGCACTAATGAGGACATGGTCATGGTTTATCTTGATCACATTTAAATTGGAAGGTTATAAAGATTCAGCTGCAAATTAGTGCTGCAATTACAAGCCTGTTGAAAGGCAAGGACCTGACCCATCACATAAAGCCTATGTTTTAGGCATTCATAAATATTCACAAATTACTATTATGGATTTAGGACTAATTCAGCACCATAAGAGGGGGAAAATTGTTCCATGATACAAATATGTCTTATTGCTTTGTTGACATACTTTGTCCCTCCATTAGAAAAGGAGCCTAGGTAAAGAGTAAATAAAGCTCCAAAAGAAGGAATACAGAAGCTTATAAGAATATGTATGCCTTTGTGAGAGGCTTATGCAAATACCAAATTATACATTATCATTATTAAAGTAATGGATAAAAAAGGTTCACAAGCTGCTTCTACTATAAGCTTAGCAGCTGTTGCAAGCTGAAGCAAGTATTAACAGATGATGGACAGCTTCTGTGAATATTTGGGTAATGTAGATGGTTTATATGCAACCAATAATATAGTTACCCCAGTCCCATTAACCCCGCCTAGTTAACATCAATCATAACGCCTTCCCCTTCCTGGGCGCAGCAGTAGAAGAATGTAGCTAGTGCTTGAAGATGTATGTAATACCCTGTGCTATCATTAAAAGATGTTGCACACCTTAAGAGTTTGTAAAGTGTTTATTTACATGGTGTCGAAGCTGGATGACACTTGCGTCTCCTGTCTATCGGGTTTTATTTCTTTTTTTTGATTTGTGCTTTTTGTGCTTAATCTCTCTGGCCATGGCGTCCTCTTGCAGAAAGCCCGCGCAGCTTGTCTTTGATGCTGACATCTCTGAGCGCTGGGCCACGTTTGAATTTGATTTCACACACTTTGTCAATGTTGCACACCGCGCTGATCCTGACTCCCTTAAAGCTTCCCTCCTACTCAACCTTGTCGGACCTGATGCCATGAAGAGAGCCAGAACTTTCACCTACGCTCCAGCGGTCCTGGGCGACAACGACGTGGTGATTACTCCTGCAGAGTCTGCCAGCGACCCCACTTGCCTGCTACGTAAGTTCAGGGAGATTTGTGACCTGCCCTCGAACCACATTCTAGAGAGGGCACGGTTCTTTACAAGGAGACAGTTGCCGGATGAACCTGTTGAATGTTTTATTGCTGATTTGCGTCATCTCGCCCAGCGGTGCCGCTTTGGTGACATGACAGACCAGCTCACTAGAGACATTTTAGTAACTGGCATGCGTGACCAGAAGCTGCGATGTGAGCTTTTAAGGGATCCGGATCTAACATTGCAAAAAAGCCATGCATGCCTGCAGATTGTCTGAGGTCGTTGTTTTGCCAGATGACCACCGGGACTCGGGCAATAAATCTGTCAACCTGGCTGGGTTTAGGAGCCCACAGCCTCGGATGGGAAACAATGTTTTTCTGCCGCGTGCCAACCCTGGTCCTGGTGAAGTGCCCCAAAAAAGGTGCCCAAACTGTAACTACATGCACCACAGACTGTCGACGTGTCCCGCCTTTGGCAAGGCCTGTAACTTTTGTAAAAAGCTAAATCATTTCTCTGCCGCCTGTCGTTTATTCCGTTCCCGTGGGAGACAGGCACAAACTTCCAGACCCAGTCTAAACATGCTGAGACAATCTGATATCCGTTACGACTCACAGCCCAACTTAGCTGAATCCTATGATGCAGATCCAAGTAATCCGCCCGAGGACTCGCATGTGTTTACCCTCCTACAGACAACCGCCCACCGCACTGATCCCTCCGTATCTGTGACTGTCAATGATGTAACCTTCCTTGCAAAGTTAGACACAGGTGCGAAGGTCAACGTTTTGTCCATGAATCTTTTCAACAAGATAAGGAATAATGAGCCCCTGGTTGCTGACGATGCTACCCTGCATGCCTATGGTGGAGAAATTCTAAGGCCTGCGGGGAGGGCCACTTTAACTTGCGTGCTGCAAAAGGCCACGAGAAACCTGGTTTTCTATGTTTTGAACTCTGACTGTGTAACCCTGTTGGGCAACCGTGGTGCCAGGATCTTGGCCTGGTGTCCTTCGACCGCACGGTCCACAAAGTGCAACTGTCGTTTAACACGGTTGCAGAATACCAGGACCTGTTCGATGATAACCTGGGGAAGTTACCACTGACATACCATATTTCCATTGACCCAAATATACAACCCGTGGTCCGCGCACCTCACAGGGTGTCTCACGCCATGAAAGACAGGGTCGAGGCGATGCTCAACAAGATGGTCGAAAAGGGGGTGCTAGAAGCAGTTAGCGAGCCCACCGATTGGGTCTCCACCATGGTTGCCACGATTAAGAAAGACAAGAACAAAATACCTGTGTGTATCAACCCGAAGGACTTAAACCTTGCCATCAGGCGACCACACTACCCCATGCGATCTGTTGAGGATGTGGCGGCTCAGGTCGGGCAAGCCACCGTCTTTTCGGTCCTAGACGCTAAGAACTCGTTTTGGCAGATCCCGTTGGACAAAGCGTCTTCTGACCTGACGACCTGCGCCACACCGTTTGGCAGATTCAAGTTCCTGCGAATGCCATCCGGCATCAATTCTGCTAGCGAGGTGTTCCAGCGAACGATGGAGCAGATATTCTCGGACCTGCCATGTGCCATCATCGTGGATGATATCCTGGTTTATGGGAAGGACATTGCCGAGCACGACCTGAACTGTTGCCGGTCGCGGTTCTCCCTCTCCTGTTTCTCCCACCCCAATGCCCTTCCCTAGTTCCCCAGCTGCCTCGCGTCCTCCTGTTTCTTCTGCTCCTTCGGGGGAAGGGGGAGACATCCGTACGCGCTCGGGCCGGATCAGCAAGCCACCTGTTCGCTACGGCGATTTTGTTTAATTCTGCTGTTTAATTCTGTTTTCGTGACAACAATCTGTTTTTTGATTTTCTAAGGGGAAGGATGTAGATGGTTTATATGCAACCAATAATATAGTTACCCCAGTCCCATTAACCCCGCCTAGTTAACATCAATCATAACGCCTTCCCCTTCCTGGGCGCAGCAGTAGAAGAATGTAGCTAGTGCTTGAAGATGTATGTAATACCCTGTGCTATCATTAAAAGATGTTGCACACCTTAAGAGTTTGTAAAGTGTTTATTTACAGGTAAGATAAAAATATTATCTATTCTTATAAAGATAATTGATACGTCTCTTGTTGGGACTACGGACAATAATACTAGGTGATTGCAAATGAATTGTCCTAAGAAGTTTCTCCAAACATTTGTATTAATTATTGAAGTATAAGGAATTATGGATTAAATATCGATTGTTCTATTATGGAAGTGTCCATGTCATAACAAGGTGAACAATACCACGGCTGTGGCATATATTAAATCACATAAGTAAAATAATAATCATGGGGTTATCTGAGTAAACAGATGTGGCATATTCTAAAATGTTTTAGTCCAACTGTTTATCTCTAAGAAAGAGACAATGTTATCGCAGACAACAAATTAAGGGGGGAAAATTAATTGTCATTAATATGGATTACTTACGATTAATCTGGTTATATACAGATTAAATCACCGATCCTTCAAATGTTCTCGTGGGTAAACCAAGAACAGGAAAGGTGGATGCATTTCTCTCAATTACATGAGGAAAGATGTTCTTTTATGTTCTTCATATTTGTCTGATAGGACAGTGTCTGATGAAAATGTAGCAGGACACTGCCCGAGGCATTTTGGTGGCCCAAAACGGATCCTTCATGGTTTTCATAAATATTGAGTGATGTTGAACCACTTGTGATGATTCATAGTTGCAGTAATTTATTGTTGTACAAAGGCATCCATGACATGAAAATATGAATTTGACTATCTGCAGGTTGACCAGACGATTAAACAGTTTGATGGTCAAAGAAGTCTATGAATGTTTAACTAATATAACAACATAACAATAAAATAATTATGTATAAAAGAAGTGTTATACCTGCAATTTGCAGAAATAAGTTTAAAAAACAATATTTTGTTATAAGAAATTGGAAGTCTGTGTAGACAGTAAAGTTATTTGTCATATTAGATATATGTGAGTTCCTTGTGGATTGCATTTTTTCTGAGTATCTAATTGATAGAGCCAATAATAGGGCTCAGAGTGTTTATCGTCCTATTTACGGACAAAATACTAACCAAGAAGTTAACGGGTTCATTCGTAATATCCCGATATGAAAAGGGATATATATGTAGATATAAATATAGATATATCTATGTGTATATATATATATATATATAATCTGTCCAAAATTGCAATACATGTCGGGAGATCAATATAGTCCTGAATTGCCTTAGGCAATGGACTCCAATTCTATCAATGATTCAAAAAAGTTAACATTGAAAGCAATAAGGCTGATGACTTTAGTATCAACATAAGAGTGCAAACATTGCAAATATTACGTTATAATTACATGTGGATACAGATTACGTTATCATATATGTTTATGAATTTACCAAACAAAGCAGACCAAGAAGAGCTGAAACCAAGGTAAACCTATAAGCATATCCTGTCGGCCTTAAGTTGTGTGTGTGTGTGAACATTGATGAAATATGTTGAAGTAGGTAAGAGTCTCTGTGGTGATGAGACAGCACTACTTATTACACACAAAAAATCACATTAGGTTTCAGTAAAAACTGATGGTTCTAGAGAAATGTATTCTAGATGGTTAAAAATTGAATAACACTCAGTGGAACTAGACACTGAAATGTAGAAAATCACTCTGTTAATGAGGTAGATACATTCACAGGAATGGCACAGGATGAGTCACTCGAGCAAAGATGCAAGGCCACAGGAGGGTGTAAAATAAATATTAAATTAAATGGAACCAGTCATGGTGTCAGGATTGGACACGGAGTGTTGGGTTCTCTATAATTGTTGCTTTGTTCATACCATCAAATTATATATATCAATTGATATTTTGTGATAAACTTATCTTTCAATGGAAAGGGCGTTACTTTTATTCTTTTATAACGTGAAATAATTTATATAACTTGAGGCAATGTTTGGAGGAAAAAATGTGTTATTTTGCTCATTACTGTGTTGAATGAGCCAGAGTGTCGTATGGATTGAGTCTACGACTTAAAAAACACAGAAAGCTTCAAAATCTTCACGTAGTCACTCACGTGACTCCGAAGTAAAATAGTAAGATTAAACGAGAACTTACCAGTTCGAAGTTTGATCATTATTTTATGAGGAGTAACGATGAGGGATTACGTGCCCTCCACTCCCAACCCTCATAAAATAAATGATCATCTGGTAGTTCTAAATCTATGTTGAGCCTTACTATCTTACTCCGGCTATTATGTTCTGTGTTTTTCATGCCGCTGCTTTGAAGTATGCCGTTCCAGCGCCAGGCGGGGCTTCTTCACGTAATCCCTCATCGTTACTCCTCATAAAATAACGATCAAACTTCGAACTGGTAAGTTCTCGTTTAATCTTACTATTTTATTTGCGTTTTTGTCTGTTTAAGAATACTGAACCGCAACATAGACACATATTAAAGGTGTCAGCGAGTACTCCTGCCAGCTGGTCTGTGCAGGTTCTGAGGACATGGCCGGGGATAGCACCGAGGCCGCACGTATCCCGTGAGTCTTTGACAGCTAAGATGGTGACCATGGGGCGTACCTGAGGCCGGCAGGGCGAGCAATATCATTTAGATCATCTCATTTACACCCATCCAATAAAAACCTTCCCTTCTCTCACTCAGTCAGTGTCACCTCAATCTGTATCTCAACAGGAAGGACTCTCCCACCTGGAGAGAGATGGATAGGTTCTGTTGCCAAAAATATGAATGGACCGACTGAGCAGGGAGTGGACTGAGGGATCATGTAACACTTCAATCTGCACTCTGGTTATTTTCTCTTTGTACTTGTGTATGGTTTGGTTGTAGTCATTTATGGTATTGTTTGCCTGGATAGCATAGCACACAAACAAAGTTTTTCACTGTATCTTGCTACATGTAACAATTATAAACCAATGACCGTGTTTTAAATTATTGCAGCTATGCACACGATGGAGATCCAGGAGCTACACATGTTTTGGGCAGTACAGCACCTGCCCAAGCAGACCACTGGTCAGGTGTGATTGAGTTTGGCTTATAGACACTAGCGGGCCAAAGTGTGTGTGTGGGTGTGCCAAAGGGACTTGGTGTGCCAAAGGGACTGTTTCCATGCTGTATCTCTAAACTAAAGTAAACATGGCTTACAATGCACAGATGCAAATGCATGAAGAATGATAAATAATGTAAATTAACTATAGTCTTGAAAGAAACAGAAAAGTATGATGTGACGGCGATAACAGAAACTTGCCCAATAAGGGGCAGCACTGAACATTAAATGACACAAAATGCTTGGAAGGAATGAAAGGAGGAGGTGCAACTGGATTGATTAAAAGTGCTGGAGAGAGAGGATAGTGTAGAGGTGTCAAAGACAGAATCTGTTGTAGGGGCTAAGAAACAACAGAAGGAACAATAGACAATAGACAATAGGTGCAGGAGTAGGCCTTGGGCCCTTCGAGCCAGCACCGCCATTCACTGTGATCATGGCTGATCATCCACAATCAGTACCCCGTTCCTGCCTTCTCCCCATATCCCTTGACTCTGCTCTTTTGTAGAGCTCTGTCTAATTCTCTCGTGACAGCATCCAGAGAATTGGCCTTCACTGCCTTCTGAGGCAGAGAATTCCACAGATTCACAACTCTCTGGGTGAAAAGGTTTTTCATCATCTCCGTTCTAAATGGCCTACCCCTTATTCTTAAACTGTGGCCCTTGGTTCTGGACTCCCCCAACATTAGGAACATGTTTCGTGCCTGTAGCGTGTCCAAACCCTGAATAATCTTATATGTTTCAATAAGATCCCCTCTCATCCTTCTAAATTCCAGTGCATACAAGGCAGTCGCTCCATTCTATCAACTTATGTCAGTCCCGCCATCCCAGGAATTTACCTCATGAACCTATGCTGCATTCCCTCAACAGGAAGAATGTCCTTCCTCAAATTTGGAGACAAAAACTGCACACAATACTCCAGGTGTGGTCGCACTCGGGCCCTGTACAACTGCAGAAGGACCTCTTTGCTCCTATACTCGACTCCTCTTGTTATGAAGGCCAACATGCCATTCGCTTTCTTCACTGCCCGCTGTACCTGCATGCTTACTGTTAGGTGTATTTTCTAGGTCACCAATGAGTGGGAGAGATAAAGTGGAGCAAATATGCAGGGAGATTACAGTGCTGTGCGCAAGCGATGAGGTGTTATAAATGGCATTTCAGTTATCCCAATGTAAACTAGTATCACTGGAACAGCAGAGAGACAGTATCTAAAATGTGTGAAGAATAATTAGAGGCAAGAAAGCATACGAGAATAAAAAAGCTCCTATGATAAATGGCAATCTAAATATATTCCACCGTCATATAAATTGTAACAGGCTTGTAACTGGAAGAGCAGGATCTGTTAAGGTCAAACATTGGAACTTGCACACATACGCTGAGTTAAAGTCCTAAATTTAATCTTCTGACTGTCAGGGAAGATAGTGCTTCCAAAGTGCTAGTGAAGGAGGAGATTGTTGAGACACTAAATACATTAAAAATTGTTAGACCGTCAGTATCAGAAAGGTTACAAGGTCATAAATCTATACAGCACGTAAATAGACTCTTCAGCCTAACTCACCGTGCCCACCAAGATGCCCCATCCAAATGAGTTGTATTTTCCTGCATCTGCCCCATAACCTCTCCCCATTCATGTTCCTGTCCAAATGTGTGTTAATATTCCTCTATATACTTCTTAAGGTCACCCCTCAGCCTCATTCGCTCCAGAGAAAACAGTCCCAGATCATCCAGTCTCTCTTCTATCTTACCGGTCCAGTAACATCCTTGTGAATCTTCTCTAGGTAAATCACATCTTTCCCATAGTAAGGCAAGCAGAACAGTACACAGTATTCCAGAGGCATCCTCACCGATATCTTGTGCAGCTGTAACGTGGCAGCCCAACACTTGTACTCAATGCCCCATCTAATGTAGACAAGCATGTCACACTCCTCCTTCACCACCCTGTCTCAATGTGTCATCAGTTTCAGGGGGCCATGTACTGGTATCCCAAGTGTCCCTGTTCTACAATACTCCCGGAGCTCCTCATTCACTGTGTGTGTCTTTCCCCGAATGCATGAATTAACGTCTCTAGATGGTTCAATGGTACTTTTTTGTCAAGTGACCCCAAGTATGGTGAAATTCTATTTTTGCAAACAGTTCAATGACAATCGTGCTATACATTAGCTGCAATTATACCAAGTATAAGAGTGCAGGATAGTAGACCACACCGAGTCCATACACGACACCATGTTTTAGGTGCCATCTAGTACCCTTCATGTCTGAATTTTTTTTTAGAATGTCAGTCTTAACTTGGCCATAGAGTCCCACTGTCCTGGCGTGGCTCTGGGTCAGATTTTCAGGGGTTGTGATTGCGGGAGTCGTCCTGGCTAGTCGATGTGGTGGTGTCCTCCATTGCTGCTCTGCGCCACTGCAGGCCGCATCTGTTCCACGGGTTCAGCCACTTGTGGCACTGGATCCAATGGAGACCTAATGGAGGATGAAAAAATGATCAGCCAAAATCTAATGGATCAAGAAAGGAACCCCCAAAATGACTCCAGTGATCTACTTTTTCTTCTTGCGTGTGGTGTGCACAGCCTAAAGTTGTAGGACAACTTGTTCTATTTGATCTTATTTGATTGTGCACGCCGGGTTGATTGCATTCGTCGAAACAGAGCGGACCACGTGAAGATTGCAATCTCCCGCCCCACTCCAGGGATGAAGGACCTTAGTTACATAGGTAGACTGGAGAATTGAGAGTGGTTCTCCTTGGAGTAGATAAGGTTTCATGGAGATCCAATTGAGGCATCTAAAATCACTAAGGTAATAGAGATAATGTATAGAGAGAACTATTTCGATTGGTAGAGGGGGTCAAGAACTAAGAGGCAAAAATGTTATTGAATAAAGAAACAAAAGTACCATAGTGACCTGAAATCTCACCACAGCTACAAGTCAAATCGATAGATTGAAACTTGCCACAGTTTGCTCAGAATTTGTGGGCAAGTTGTCTTTGAATTCAGTGGCAAATGCCATTGCTTTAGCAATGACTGGGGGACCTAGTCCAATTAATTATTCTGCTAATCAGGAATAACTACATTTGGTGCACTTTCTTCACAATCGGTATTTGAAGAGGCTACTCCTCCAACTCCAGTTGCACTCTCCTGATCTTTGGGGGCCTGGACAGGAGTGGGTATTTGGGAGACTTCCTCATATCTGTTCTGAGTCTCACCAAGTTCCAGGAACTGGGCTGCCAAGGGCTCTATTCATGAGGGTACGCCTGTGCCTGGTATTCGTCCATAGAAAGCACCAGGTCTCCAGAGGACTTCCAGAAGCGGGAGGTGCCACAGGGGCTGGTGTGTACCTGGACAAGGATGCCACTGTTTTTAAGTATATTTGTAAATAACTGCAAACTGTGTAAGCACTCTAAATGTTAATGATTCTTTTTTTTAAAGTTGTTGACAGGTCTATTAAGGTATGAAATAAACATGGAAAATGTCAGACATATTTAGTTAGTTAGGTAGAGGCTGGGAAAGGACAAATGGGCTCTGTGAAGATTCTGGTCGTTGCACGATGCAGGGATATTACTTACGGAGCGTGGAAAGGACCAGGACTGCGGAGTGAGGAAGAGGAGGATTTTTTGTGTTGCTTCACACATACAAATTGATGGCGAAATAGCCACGAGCTTTTTTAAATGATCCTGAATTTGTATCTTGATAGTTTGTGTACCTTTCCGACTCACGAACGGTAATGCAACAAAGTGCTTCCAGTATTCAAAGAAAACACCAGTCCTGCTCTCAGGCTCAGCAGCCGATTGATCAAGTTTACTTGATTGGCCATCTGGAAGAAGAGCGAGTTGATTAATAATAAGTAGAAGCAAGGAACTGCAGATGTATGTTTACAAAAAAAACATATAAAAGTGCTGGCGTAACTCAGCGGGTCAGAGGGGTCCGGAGAACATTCTTAGGTGATGTTTCGGATCGGGATGCTTCTCCAGAATGGGGGCGAGGGGATAGAAGGAAAGCAGGAAGAGAGGAGGGTCAGGATAAAGCCTGACAAGTAATAGGCGGATAATGGGGTTATGGGCAGAGAGTTGGACAAAGGCAAGAGATGACAAGACAGGTGGAAGATAAAAGGATTGAAGAGTTGCGAATTGTGAAGCTAGAGGAAGGAAGCAAGTGGAAGAGGGAAATAAAAGTGAGAGTCGAGGGGTGGAGTATGAAGGAAGATGGTTGTAGTCACCTACAATTGGAGAATTCATATATATATGTTAGCTATTTAAAATTCATGAGTTCAGGTTGAACAAGGGGGGGGGGGGGGGGAGATTAGGATTAACGGGGAAAACCGCTGGGAATGGGAAGTGAGTGTTTGTCTGAGGCATTTCTGATCGGTGTCTCCCGCCCAAGGGTCGTGTTACTCACTGGTCTTCGGAGCATGAGAGCAGTAAAATGCATCGTTAACAAACCCACCGAGGTCGTTGACCACCCAACCCCCTGTTCAAATGCTCCGCTGTGTCTTGACATTGCCAACTCTCAATTTGCAACCACATTCCCTTCACCGCTTTTAAACCCTCTGCGCTTTATCGGAACCACTGAGAATCGTTTGGTTTTTACCTGAGCAGTCTTTCTCCAATTTTCCTTTAATCACAAACTGTGACAAACAGTTTGGACGCGGGGTAACGCGCCGCCTTGCTACTGTGTAGTGCTGGCGATGTGGCCGGGGCTGGGAGAGTCGGTGCCGGGGCTGGGAGAGTCGGTGCCGGGGCTGGGAGAGTCGGTGCCGGGGCTGGGAGAGTCGGTGCCGGGGTGGGAGAGTCGGTGCTGGGAGAGTCGGTGCCGGGGCTGGGAGAGTCGGTGCCGGGGCTGGGAGAGTCGGTGCCGGGGTGGCTGCAGAAGGAGGGGGTGCAGACGAAAAGGGTAAAGAACATGGCGAGAGGCGGAAATGAAGGCTTCTCTTCCTTGACTCTTTAAAGTTTCCGCGGGCAAACGCCTGCGGCCGGACTAACCAGCCCGGCTGGGAACTGTCCAAGGACAGTCTGGTAACTGCTGTGAGAACTGCTGTGGCCCTGTAGCCAGGTGAAGGGCGAAGGATAACTGATATCCACCGCCTTGCCTTTCCTTTCCGCACCGCACCACTCCTTCCTTCCCCCTCCCCTCCTTTCTACCTTTCCGCCTTCCTTTCCTCCCTCCCTCCCTCCCTCCTTCCTCCCCCCCCCCCTCCCCTCCCCCCCCCCCCTTCCTCATTTGGGACCGCTTTCGCATGGTGGGGGCCACTTTGGGAATATGGGACTGTGCCCGGGGGGGGTGGGGACGCGGCTGTCAGCGGTGAAGGACACACTCCGCTCGGAGGGCAGGGGACTGGATTGACTGAGTTAGGAGTTCGCGGGGGAAGCTCAGTACAAGGGCGAGGAACATCACCCCACAAGCTCGGCATCCCCCCCCCCGCATCAGGAAGTCAAGTTTGTGTGTTGTTTCTGAAGGACTCGGAAGCTCAGGACGACCTTGAGAGGAGTTCCCGGAGGACGAGCGCGCCTCAAGGTGCAAACCCAGGTGAGAGGAACTTCGTTTCGCCAATTCACCGCGATAATTCCGCAAACCAAAGCTTGCATTACTTTTAGGGGTTAGTTTTACTGTACTTTAATTTATTCTCGCTAAACAATCATCCGGAAGTGTCTATTTAGTATCGAAGTGTGGAAGTAAACTCGCGCAGAATTTACTTGTGCAACTTGTCAACTCTGTTACCATGAAAACGGAGAGCTGGAACACACGGTCACCATAATTCACGCAAATCAATGAGTACATCCGCATCACATCGTGAACCCGTCTTCCCAGGTGATCATTAATAATCCGAATCACCCTTTTTTCCCCAATGAATGACATTGGAATATTTGCCCCTCCCAATTTAAGACTTTTTTTTTCTCGTTCATCCCTATGCTTTTCCCGTAACCGCATTAAAGTGTGCAGGGTAAATGTCATCCTCTCTAACGCGACCCTCCGGGGACTCTCCCTCCACTTGATCAGCTATACACTACATCAAAGCGCTCTCCTCCACACCTCCAAATACCCCCCCCCCCCCAGCTTTTCAGCTAATTAATATTCGGAAAATGGACCCCCCCCCCCCCCCCCCCCCCCAAATGCGATGACCCTATTTTGTTGCATCTCTTTGACATCTGTCCATTTTTCTGTTCTACTCTCCTGTTGACCGCAATGTGGTCTGTTTACCCGCGAAGTGGTGACACCCTTTTTGCCTCATTTGAGGTGCCTTGTACAATATACTCGCTCAGTGCTGAGCAACGTAATCTTTGATGGACAGTGCAATACCTCCTCCCCTTTTACTACCCCTCTCCCCTCCCCCTCCCCCCAAAAATGGTATATCGGCTGGTGCTGCATTTCCTTTAACCACGCCTTGGTGACGGCAACAGTACTGTAGACCCCTGGGTGCAAAGCTGTAATTAATCTTCTTTGATAGTTATATTCCTTTCATTAAAATAGAAGCAATTTAGCTCAGAATTCCCTTGATGTTCACCTACTTGCTTGTCTGCCTTCTGGACTTACAAACTATTTCTCCTCTAGGCTATTGCACCTTTCCATTTGAAGCTTCTCCCTTCCTTGGCAAGTGCAGTGGTAGAGTACCAGGGACCCAGGTTCGATCCTGACTACCGGTGCTGTCTGTGCTGATTTTGCACAAGTTTTCTCCAGGTGCTTAAATTGCAGGTTAATTGGCTTCAGTAAAACATGTCCCTAGTGTGTAGGATATAACTAATGTATGGGTGATCTTGGTTCTTAAAAGCTCACTCCATGGGCTGAAGGGCCTGTTTCTACACTTCCAAACTTCCCTAACAGCATAAGCCAACCTCCCAATCAAGGATGGTGTTTCATTCTGCTTAAAACAAACCTCTTCCCTCTTCTACTGATCCATGTCTTACCTAGAAATGGTTCCACATATCCAGGAACCTAAAGCCCATTCTTCTGTACCATCCCAGCTGCCATGCATTCATCGGACCTAGCCTATTCCTATACTCACTAGCTCTCACTAGCTCACAGCACCAGAAGCAATCCAATATTTCCTTTGTTGTCCTGCTCTTTAAACAGCGACCTAGCTCTCTCAACCCATGTTACAGAACCTCATCCTTATTCACGTTATTGTACCAACATGAACTAGATTCTCAGGCTGTTCATCCTCCCTTTCAGACATCCTACAGTCACTCCAAGAGAGGCATTGAATTTAGATAGATATTACTTCAGTTTCATTCTTTCTTAAGATAAGTTTAAATGCATATTCAGGCCTGAAATTTGTATTAATCCCTGTTGAAATTCTAAGTGTGGTTGAAATGTCTAACTCCATGGATCATGGGATTTCAGGCATCTTTTGGAAGTTAACATTATAATTTTTCGTATGTAAAGGATGAAGGGTCTCGACCCGAAACGTCACCCATTCCTTCTCTCCAGAGATGCCGCCTGTCCCGCTGAGTTACTCCAGCTTTTTGTGTCTATCTTCAACATAATTAGAATCTACAGTATTAAAAACAATTGGCGAAAAAGGAGTGTTTAATTTTGCATTGCAATTTGTTATCTTAAATATAAAAGTGGAGGAAGTAAATTTAGAAATAACTTTAAAAAACTCTATGTAGAAAATAATAATTTATAGCTCAGTGGGACCATGCAAAAGAATAGTTTGCTCTTATATGTAGTGGGTGGAACCAAGGCTGACTGCACTGTCCGATTCCACAGAAAATACATTCACTCTCGAGGCATTTATACTGAGGAACCCTCTTAAGCAGCAGAATTGTCATTGATTAGCACATCCAATTTAATTTGCTGTGTACCCAGCTACACTAAAGTCAGTGGCTGTTGCTGGGACTTGCTTGGGGATTTTAAAATTACTGACATGACTACTAGGAAAGCCATGTAATGGTGAATATGGAGGAAATTTGTCACTGGATTTCTTATTTCAATTCGAAAATATCTAATTGTGTGAAAGCTTTGGAGTAACTTCTGAGTAAAATGTACCTACCATTCTCTCCTGGAGCGGTATGTATAATTGTCTCATATTTTGCCAAAGTGAGTACATTGCATGTGTAAAATTAGGTTGTGAGACTCAGTGGGCTGTTCAGTTATGTCCCAGCTCTATGTCTAACTGAATATTGTATTTCAAGGAATAAGAGTCCCGACCCAAAATGTCACCTATCCATTCCCTCCAGAAATTCTGACTGACCAGTTGAGTTACTCCAGCTCTGTGTTTATTGCTCAAGACTCCAGCTTTTGCAGTCCCTTGTGTCATCATACTTCTAGTCCAGTCTGCATATTTTTGATCCAAGGTCACTGGACAGAAGCTGGTTGCAAATGTTCTGTTCTATGTGCACCTTCCCAGATTTGGAGGCAATAAGGTCAACATTATTCCCGACTACTATTTTGATAGTTGGAGGAGATTAGTAACATTTGTCTAAAATCCTGTCTAAGCCCTATTTCAAAAAGCAATCATATGTATATTGATTTGGCTTCCAATTAAAAACACTGAGGAAGTGTTGGTTTACTTTACATACCGTCTTTAGATTGAGGATTCTTTTGCCCATTAAGAAAGTCATTAAAGTTCCCAGGACATTATTCAGCTCAAAATATATATTTATTTATTTATTTTTAATATTTTTATTTATTAGAGGTAAATACATCAGTGTACATCACATATATATTGTTACAATCATTGTACCCCATAATTTTATGGCTTTTAAAGAAAAAGAATAGAAAGAAAGAGAGTGAAGTAGGTGAAAAGAGATGCAGAAAAAGCTTTTGACCAGGTGGAATGGCCTTATCTATTTTCGGTGATGGAAGCCTTTAAGCTTGGTGATAAGTTTACTACTTGGATTAAATTATTATATGCAAACCCAACAGCTAGAATAATAACAAACCATATGTTATCAACTAAGTTTAGTTTATCTCGAGGTTGTAGACAAGGCTGTCCTTTATCACCATTACTGTTTGCGTTAGCAATCGAACCTCTTGCTCAAAGGGTAAGATTACATCCAGAAATATATGGATATGATACTAAAGATACTAAGAATAAAATCTCGTTATATGCGGACGATATATTACTTTATATTACTAAACCGGAAATAAGTATCTGTAATTTGTTAAAACTAATAACGGAATTTGGTTTAATTTCAGGATACAGTATCAATTGGAATAAAAGTGAACTTATGCCAATAACCATGAATAATTTACAGATATTACAACAATTTCCTTTTAAGATAACAAATGAAAATATTAAATATCTTGGTATTTTTGTTACAAAAAGATTTGACTCTTTATTTAAATCTAATTTCCCGTTATTATTGAATAAATTAAATAAAAAATATCTTATACTGGAAAAGCTTACCTATTCTCAATGTTAGGTAAAATAAACGCAATAAAAATGATTTTCCTCCCACAATTATTATATTTATTTCAATCAATCCCGATATATCTCTCTAAAAATTTTTTTTAAAAAGTAGATTCAATAGTCACTAACTTTATTTGGGATTATAAAAATCATAGAATAAATAAAAAACATTTATGTAAAGCTAAAATAAACGGGGGTTTAGCTTTACCAAATTTTATGTTTTATTATTGGGCAGTTAACATTAGAAATATGAATTTTTGGTTAGGAGAAATAGATAATAAACCAAATTGGTTAAAAATGGAAAGAGAAGACTGTTTTCCATTTGAAATTAGCTCTATAATATTTGCTAATACTAATGTACCTAAGAAAATTTATAGTGAAAATTTGATAATAGAAAGTGGAATACGTATTTGGAAACAAATAAAGAAAACACTAAAACTAAAATTTATACCGCTAGGTCTTACAATTGCCAACAACTTTACGTTTAAACCGTCAATGATGGATAAAGCTTTTATACAATGGAAAAATAAAGGAATTTTAAATATAGGGGATCTTTATAAGGATAATTCTTTTCTTTCATTTCAAGAATTACAACAAACCTACGGGCTTCATAATAATGAATATTTCAGATATTTACAAATCAGAAACTATATCTCTGCAAATACACAAGAACTTAGAAATAGAAAGAGTGAAATTTTAGATGAATGCTTGAATAAACATCCAAATACAGAAAAAATGATATCATACATTTACAATATTTTGTTGGAAAGTGATATTCCATCATCGGAAATACATAGACAGCGCTGGGAAAATGAATTAAGTCAAATAATAAGTCCAGAAATATGGGAAGAAAGCCTACAACATATACATTACTGCTCTTTAAATGCTAAACATGCTCTTATACAGTTTAAAATTTTACATAGATTACATTATTCTAAATCTAAACTACATAATATATTTCCAAAACTATCACCTATATGTGATAAATGTCAAATCTTAGAAGCAACTTTGTCACACTCATTTACTAATTGTACGAAGATTTTAGAATATTGGAATGAAATATTTAAAATAATCTCGAAAGTTATTAATATTACTATGATTTATGACCCAAAGTTAATCATACTTGGAATACCGGAAACGGAACAAATAATTACAAGGAATCATAGAACTTTTATCGACTATTCTTTAATAATTGGGAAAAAATTAATATTAAAATTTTGGAAAGGCCCTGTATCCCCAACAATTAAAATGTGGAATACAGAAATGACTGAGACACTTCACTTGGAGAGATTGAGACTTGTCCTTATGGACAGGTTAGATCTCTTCAAGGAGATATGGTCTCCCTATATTAAATATCTACAGGGTCACAATGGTTCGGCGCAGGGACTTGACTGAGGCCTGAATATCTGAATGGATGAAGAAATACACATAACAAATCATGAATGTATCTCCAAGATTGGATTATTTAGTAATACTTCAATCTCCATCAAACTTTTCACATTTTCTTTTCTATTTTCTATTCTTTTTCTCTATCTTCCTATCTTTAATTAAGGAAAAAATTATAGAAACATATTATATAAATTTTTAATACGTACACACTTATTTCTGTTCGTATGAAAAGATTATAGATGTCTTAAACTTGTAATTATATAAAACTATGTATTTTCAATTATACAATAATTATGAATTATAAAGTTAACAATAATACAAACATTATTAATATTTTGATAACATTAGAATATCAAAAAACTTTGTTTAAGATTGGGTACTACGTAGTTATATTAGCGGGGATTTCTATTTGGTAATTAGAAGAATATCTATGATTTGAGAAATCTAAGTGTATTACTTATTTTAGGAATATACTACATATATCCCAATTATATAACATAAATAACAATGAAATGTATAATGGATAATATTACAATTAACATAAATAGTATTAATCGATAATCAATATGTTATAATTTTATATATTACATAACTCTCAATGTCGTATAAGAGTGTACTTGGTATATATTGTTTCTACAATAAAAAAATTATTTAAAAAAAAAAAAGATTGAGGATTCTTTTGCCCATTAAGAAAGTCATTAAAGTTCCCAGGACATTATTCAGCTCAAAATATATATTTATTTATTTATTTTTAATATTTTTATTTATTAGAGGTAAATACATCAGTGTACATCACATATATATTGTTACAATCATTGTACCCCATAATTTTATGGCTTTTAAAGAAAAAGAATAGAAAGAAAGAGAGTGAAGTAGGTGAAAAGAGTTGTGAAAGTGAAAGAGCGTGCCAAAGGGGAGAAGAAACCCTTGGTCAAAGAATTAGAGAAAGGGGGTTAAGAGATAGACCCTAGAAAAGAAAAGGAAAAAAGAAAGAGAGACAAAGAGAGAGAAAAGAAGAAAAAAAAAGCCAGTTACTATATTATATATCATGCAAAAGGAATCCACCAACTCGATAGTTTTTCATCCCCCCCTACCAAGGCCCGAGGTACTCCTGCACCCTATCTTTGTAGCAATTCTATAAATGCAGACCACGTCTGATAGAAGCGTTCTGATTTTCCTGCCAGGCGGAGACTCATATCTTCCAGATGTAATGTTTCAAACATAGTTGAAATCCACATATTTAATGTTGGTATAGGAGCATTTATCCAGAATTTTAAGATTAGCTTTTTTCCTATTATTAAGCCGTAATCAAATAGATTCTTTTGATACACATTTAATTCTGAACTACCTTCTGTCATTCTGAAAATAATCCATTCTGGCTTTGGTGTCATTTTTATTTTAAACAGTTTTGTGAAAATTTCAAAGATTTCAATCCAAAACCTTTGAATTTTTGTACAAAAGATGAATGAGTGCGCTATAGTAGCTTATTGATACTGGCATTTATCACAAATTGGTGAAACGTTGGGGAAATATTTATTTAATTTAGTTTTTGAGTAGTATAATCTGTAAAATTTTAAATTGTATTAAAGTGTGTCTTACGTTAATTGAGCATTTGTGCACATTTAATAAGTACTCTTTCCACCTTTCATTGGAAATTTTTATGCTTAGTTCGTTTTCCCACTCACCTCTGACACCTTCCGTTGTTGGTATTATTGTATTTAGTATAATATTATATATATATGAAACTAAATTTGCTGATTCCGCCATTGTATTCATTACTTCATCTAGTAAGTCTAATGGCATTTTGTGAAATTCTTGCGCATGTTTTTTCAGATAATCACATATTTGGAAATATTTACCCAGATTATATTTTAGTTGTAATTGTTTAAATGATAATAGTTTTCCCGTATCTTACAAATCTCTCCAAAATTTTAATTCCTGCTCTTTCCCATTGTATAAATGCTTTGTCTATAATTGAGGGTTTAAACAGAGGGTTTTTAGCAATAGGAGATAGGAGAGATAAGTTTCTTAATTTTAAATTGTATTTTATTTTCAAAATTCTAATTTTATATATTTTATAAACATACAAAAGCGCTACTCGGAAAATGATTCATTCAAAAACACCGTAATATAAGAAAATACCGTAAGACCTTAAGAAGAGAAAGACTAGCGAGAACAATGTATACCCTTTCACATAAGAGACTGGAAAATTATAATAGGTATAAGAAAATGGCAGAAAATTCAAACAACACCTTGCATCTATCTTCACAGAAAGCCCCCAGACTTACCAAAATATTGCAGGACTAGGAAGTAAATAAATATGTAATTTGTTTTAAAAAACACAAGATATTAAGGAGACTGAAAGTTGATAAATACCAGCAATTTTTTATTGTTTAAAACCAAGAGTTTTCAAAGGGATGGAGATGCTGCATGCAATCATTATGATCTTCCAGAATGGTATCGTTTTTGGACACTTCCTGGCGATTGCAGACAAGCAAGTTGACTGTAATATTTAAGAAAGAAAGGAAAACGGAAAAAGGGACTTGCTGATTACTCCTGACATTGGTAGTTGGGGAAAATGTTGTAATCTATAGTAATTAATGTGATATCAAAACACTTAAAGCACTACCTAGACCCAAATCATAATAGTATCTGGGAAGATACTATTTCTGGTTTGGGAAGATACTGGTTCTGGACTCCCTCAACAACTCCCGATGTTGGGAGAGTCCAGAACCAGGCGTCACAGTTTAAGAATAAGGAGTAAGCCATTTAGAACGGAGACAAGGAAACACTTTTTCTCACAGAGAGTGGTGAGTCTGTGGAATTCTCAGCCTCAGAGGGCGATGGAGGCAGGTTCTCTGGATGCTTTCAGAATAGCGGTGTCAGGGGATATGGGGAGAAGGCAGGAACGGGGTACTGATTGGGGATGATCAGCCATGATCACATAGAATGGCGGTGCTGGCTCGAAGGGCCAAATGGCCTACTCCTGCACTTATCGTCTATTGTCTAAGATGGGTCAGTCAAGTGAGGATAATAGGATAGGACTCTTCGCTGAAGTCAGGAATAATAGATGATCACAACTTAGCTATGATGGTAGATATGGGGAGGATATTTCCCCTTGGTTAAGGTAAAGAAGGAAGCACGTCGGATATAGACATCTGGGATCAAGCAAATTCCTTGAGGAATTAACGAGATGTGGGAATACATTAAGAAGGAAATCAGCAAGGCAAAAATAGAGCATGAGATGCAGATGCTGGAATCTTGAGTAAAACACAAAGTGCTGCAATAACTCAGCGGGTCAGGTGGCATCTCTGGACCCATGGATGGGTCATGTTTCAGGTTGGGACCCTTCTTCTCTAAGTGATTCTACAAGGTAGGAAACAAAAGGTAACTTGGAAGATCATAGATTCCCTTAAGGATCAATGTGGTTACCTATGTGTGGAGCCACAGGAGAATGGTGAGGCCAAAAATGAATATTTCTCATCGGTATAGCATGGAGAACCGAGTGAGGTTAGGAATGAGAGCAGTGATGTCCTGAAGCATGTCGACATTACAAGAGATGAGGTGTTGGGGGTCTTGAAGCACTTTAAGGAGGATACATCTCTGTGACCTGACAAAGTGTATACTCAAAAGTTGTGGAAACAAGGAAAGGAGTTACTGGGGCCCTGATAAAGATTATTGTGTCTTTGTTAGCCACAGGTGAGGTAGCGGAGTACTGGAGGGTGTTATGCCTTTATTTAAGAAGGGCTGCAGGGCAAATCAAAGAACTATAAGTTGGTGAGCCCAACATCAGTGATAAATAAAGTTACTGAGGGAAATTCTGAGGGCAGAATTCATCAGTTTAGCAGCTGATACAAAAAAATCTCTTAAAGTGATTGCTGGATCAGTTGAATCTGGGCATTACACGTGTATATTTTGCGAACTTTCTGGTTTTAGTGAATTCTGGACACAAATAGCTGGAGTAACTCAGCGGAGAGGCAGCATCTCAGGAGAGACAGAATGGGTGACGTTTTGGCTCAAGCACCTTATTCAGGGTGTCTACCTTTGGTTTAAACCAGCATTTGCAGTTTCTTCCTACACATTTAGTGCATTCTGTTATGAATTGGATTTCTGAATCTTTTGTTCCCATTGAAATAATGACTAGAGTTATTTCTGCTGAGTACAACAGTAAATCTGTTTTTTGATATCGGAAACCTTATGTTTGAAATAACATTTCTGCAACATTTCACATCATATCATAGCCAATTAATCACTTGGGAGGTCTAACTGTTCTTGCTATATGACAAATGCCGGTTTGCATGATGGAAAGTCTCTCAAACTGCTCGTGATAATTTCTTGATTGCGGGTTGATGTTTGTTGAAGGCCAGATCGTCGTCAGGATTCCTGGATAATAACTCTTTACTCTTCTCATATTGTGCAGCCATCTTTCCATGGTTACCTGAGATGGCAGGTGGATTCCTGTTTAACACCACGCCTGACAATTTTCTGATAAAGCACCCTCGGTATGTGTGAAAACAAGGTTTAAATATTACCGCTGAAGAGTGCGTTTTGAGCAACAACTTTCTAACTTAATGAGTTGCCAGTTGAACTGGGAAAAGAATGAATTAAACAATGAAGTTTAAACCTTTTTTGTTGGAGTCAATTAAATCTATGATCTTGACCTTCCAATAAAATGATTGAAATTTGCAGATTTTAAAAAAATGAATCTTGCTGGGACAAAATGTCCCACTGTCCTACAATGTTTGAGATGGAGGATAATGGGAAGAAATAACCTCAAACCTGCATGCATTTAATAAATGTTTGAAAGTTCATTCTGTTAATCGTACTCATTATGGAGATGTGGTTGGCTGCTTTTTTTGTGATTCCATCCAATTGTACTCAGTACCTAAATTCCTCAACAAAATTGTTGCCGATCCCTGCATTTGGGAAGATCTTTCCACCCCATTGTTCTAAGTCGGGTGAGTCCTTGAGCTGGTTTTGAGCAGGAACGTCCCCTTCGCTGCTGAGATAAATGAATTCCTTTAACTAATGGACCTTTGGGGGTGATTATTAATTGATAAATGCAGGAACACTCAAATCTCACGTTCATGTTGACATTTCTATTTGCAAGTATTGAAGAGTAGGAAAACATAGAGTTCTGGAGGTTTCTTTGAAATAAGTCGTTGACTTGTAAGTGCTCCGTTTACCAAACCAGTGTCTATCATCCATGATTTACAAGTCCAATGTTAGCGAATTGTCTTAAAACAATAAGTGAACTTATTTAGGTAAATTGTGATAAATTGACAATGTGTGTACAATAAGTTATTTTAAAGGGTCTGTTTATGCTGAAAAGTAAGTTATGTTATTGAATATTGTTATTAGCTAATTAGGTAGAGTAAACTAAACTGGTAATCTGGAATCTTAGAGTGGTAGTCCAGTTACCCAAGTAAGAACAGTCTTAACCTGAAATATCACCTATACCTTTTGTCCAGAAATGCTGCCTGACCTAAGTTCAGCATTTTGTGTCTACAAATTCCACCTATTAAATTAAAACTGTTTATAATATGCATATTAAAAAGTTATTAATAATTGAGGTCAAAATATATTTGCCAGAAAACCAAAACATAGAGAATGCTAGAAAGACCTAGCAGTTCTGAACAGCTTCTGTTGAGAAATAAACTAAATCTGCGTTTCAAGTTCAGGACCCTTTGTCAGAACTGCAAGTGAGGAAGAACTCCTGGATAAGAAGGACGCCTATGTCAGACTCCTATTCATAGACTTGAGCTCTGCTTTCAATACCATTATCCCACCCAAGCTCCTCTCCAAACTTGTGGAACTTGGAGTCAGCACTCATCTCTACAACTAGATCCCCGACTTCCTGAACTACAGACAACAATCAGTGAAGATAGGTGACAATCATCCTCCACAATAATTCTCTGAGACACATGTGTTCTCAGCCCCTTACTATATTCCCATTACACTCCTACAAGTATGCAGATTACAGCACCGTAGTGAGCCACAAATCAAGTAATGACGAGAGGGAATACAGAAAGGAGATTGAGAACATTATAACCTGGTACCATCATGATAAAATCTCTTTAAAAAATTATTTGTTGAACTATTTTGAACTTTTACATTTTGTTTACTTGCTGACTACTAACAAGTAAATCATTTTTTTTGTGTGTTTACAGCTGGCAGTGTTTAGAATTGAGCCTTGGTGAACAACGTGTGTGATACACACAGTTAACAAAATGTATTGTCCATCCCATTCTAAGCTTGTACAGCAGGCCAATGTTAAAGCATTCCGGGAATGCAGGATTGCTTTGCCGCAATGAAGCTCTGCTTTGTTTTGCCACTGACTAAGCCAATGAAAATATGTGGGTTGCCAGGAGGCTTTGATAGCAGTTTCAATATCAGGCTGCTTCGGAATTATTCATCCGCTTCACCTACTTTTTGGAAATTCAGTCTTTTACTCCTTTGTTTCTGGAATAAATACTGCTCGAGCAAAATAATATATATTTTTTAAATTGAACTACTGATAAACAGTCCTGTGTTTCAAGTCATGGACTAGATTCCAACAACTGTTTATTTCACATCATAATTGTAAGTCGTTTCCTACCTCCTGTGGTTAGAGGCTCAGTTTTTAAAGTTTTAGGTTTTGATTAGCAAGAAAGAAAAGCTCTCCCCAGGCACCACCTTTGAATTTAATTAAAGACCATCCAGAAAGAACCAAGGAAGAAAAATAAAAGTAGTCCTTTAATCTGAACAATGTAAAAGACTAAAGGATGGTTTTGTAATGGGGGGCGGGGGAGGGGGGGGGGCGGGGAACAAGATTATCTTAATTTAATGCCTATACCATTGCATGCAACAGGCTGTGCTGTTTGTACTCTGCACCTGTGACTTTCTGTTCTGCCAACGTACTGTGCAAAACCTGATTATGCCAACATCTGCGTCAAGGAAGGAAGAAGAACTGTTCTGGAGTTGTGAATTGAAGTTATTCAGGTACTGTTTCTATGGTGTGCAGGGAGGAATGAAGGAGTCTGTGTAGTTCATCTTCAGGACCATCACGTCATCACAAATCTGTATGTTAACCATACTACAAGGATACAATTGCCTGCTGTTGTTGTCCAAAGCAACTTTTTTTACGTTTCTGTATCTGTTACGAAAGCCATAATGTATAATTGTTTCCACCTTGTGCAGCTTCCAGAGCCCTTCTGCATTTTTGTTTAGTGCTCAACATGCTCATAGCGTTCCATGCTCCATTGTCCGCCTTTGAGTGTTTTTTTTTCTCTGTTGAGTTCAGGCCATTTCGAGCTTCCTGGTTGTTCCTGTTGGTCGGTGTGGCATGTTACACCAGACAGAGCAGCTGCTGTTTGAGTAGGTTGACAGTAAGTGCTACTGTAAACATCCTCGACTGCAAGCTTTGAGAGAGCAAACTGAGCTTTCAGTCAGATGTTTACAACTGCAAACTGCCGTGCACTCCAAAAGCAACAACATCTTTTGACCCATGGTTATGCCTGAAAATGATTCATAAGTTCATAAGTTCTTGGAGCAGAATTAGGCCTTTCGGCCCATCAAGTCTATTATTAACCTCCACCCTAAAAATATCCATTGACATCCTTCTGATTGTATGTACCAAGCATGTGAGGCTGCATGAAAACTAATAAGCTTATGTAAAGAAAGTGAATTTGGGTTTCTTCGCAGCAAACAACTGCTTGCTTTTGTATTGATATCTTCAGTATTGTGCGGCGATTAAGGTGCTTGACAGCACTAGTCTGAAACAAAGTTTGAAACTAAACTGATTTAGATTTGGTGGCCACGTTTTTGTTCAAAGCAGTAGAACATCTAGGAGGAGAAAGCGATGGAGAGATTTACAGAGCCTCCACCCCTTGGGGAAGGATAATCACTGGGAATGTTTGGATTTCATCCTTTGAATGGGATGGGCCTGAAGTAATGAATCCATTGTTATAGGGCCACAGCCAGCACTCGTCATCAATTGAAATAACGGTATAAAACCATTGGTGGGAAAATAGAGAATATTTAATAGGAACAAAATGGATCAAGGTATCATTTCATTGAAAGATCAACCTGTTTCAGCTTTGAACAAGTGAAAGCCAAGAATCAAAAATTCTGCTTGAAAATGTTCAGCCAGTACAGAAACGAATTAAAGTTTGATATACAAATGTAAATTAGGATTCAATTTTGTGCTCTGGTTTTACCACACCTAATGATATATGTAAAGCATTGGCCTGCTCCAGTTGGTGAACAAGTTCTACCAACAAAACCTCTCAACAACTGCATATCACACTTTCCCGCACAGTGAATCTAAATTTGTTGTGTTCACAGAAGGATTGTGTTTTTGGGAAAGGTTGATTTATTCAGGTTGAACTGTGATCTTGTTGAGTGATGCAGCAGACTTGAGGAGTCCAGTTCTTATAATTCTCTCAATCCATCATTTACATTCCTCCTGACACACTTGGGGGGGGGGGGGGCATTATTGTCTCATGGGTAGAATTTGTTTACTAGCGGTAGGGTGAAAGCAGGAATTTGGAAACAAGAACAAAAGCCAGCTTATTTATATTGGCAGTTGTAGGGGGATGATGTTGACTAGGAATATCCCAGATTTCATCCTCAACTTGTGCTCTGTCAGCCAGGTCAAAACTCAGGACCCAGTGTTTGAGGAGAAAGGTGACTGAGACTTCTTCGTATTTGACCAGTCAACAATACCCCTCCAATGGAAATGAGCCAGTTACAAGTGCCCGAATGGCCTGCACTTATCCTTATGTTCCCATCTGTTAAGGTTCTTGCAATGCTGGATTTTTCCTGAGGTCAGTGTTCAATTCAGTACTGTACATTGTAATGTTTTGTATATTTATTTTTGAAGGCCCGTGGTTCCCAGGCTTTCTGGATCCTCACTCAACTAGCACCTCATGCATCAGTACAACCAGAGATTGTTAAATAGGCAACATAATCATGGGAATGCCACAGTCAATCTGTAATCCGTGTGGAAGATCTGACATTAGGAACAGGGTTCTTATTTCTGAATCAGTGTTTCTGCATGTTCTTGTGCCATCGAACATATTTCCACATACTTCATATAACCATATAACAATTACAGCACGGAAACAGGCCCTCTCGGTCCTTCCAGTCCGTGCCGACCATTTGTTTTCCCCTAGTCCCATCTACCTGCACTCAGACCATACCCCTCCATTCCCTTCACGTCCATATACCTATCCACTTTACTCTTAAATGTTAAAATCGATCCTGCCTCCACCACTTCTGCTGGAAGCTGATTCCACACAGCCACCACCCTCTGAGTAAAGAAGTTCCCCCTCACGTTACCCCGAAACCTCTGTCCCTTAATTCTCATGTCATGCCCTCTTGTTTGAATCTTCCCTACCCTCAATGGGAAAAACGTATCCACGACTCCATCCTATCCCCCCTGGTCAAATCCCTCCCTACCTATGTCCAAGGCACCTCACACGCTCTTCGTCTCCTCCATGATTCTGTTTTCCAAGCCCCCATTCCCTCATCTTCACCATGGATGTCCAGTCACTCTACACCTCCATCCTCCACCTTAAAGCCCTCCGTTTCTTCCTCGACCGCAGAACCAACCAATTCCCGTCTACCGATACTCTCCTCTGCCTGGTCCTTGTCCTCAACAACTTTTCCTTTGACTCCTCGCATTTCCTCCAAATGCAAGACGTAGCTATGGGCACGCGCATGGGGCCCAGCTATGCCTGCCACTATGTAGGGGACGTAGAACAATCCTTGTTCGAGACGTACCGTGGCCCTATCCCCCGAAATCTACCTCCGCTACATTGACGACTGCATTGGTACTACCTCCTACATCCATGCAGAACTCACTAACTTCATCCATTTCACCACCAACTTCCATCCGGCACTCAAATTCACCTGGACCATTTCTGACATCTCCCTACCGTTTCTTGACCTCACCATCTCCATCGAAGTTAACAGACTACTGACCGACATCTACTACAAACCCACTGACTCCCATGGCTATCTGGACTATTCTTCCCACCCTGCTTCCTGTAAGGACTCTATCGTCTACTCCAAATACCTTCGTCTTTGCCGCATCTGCACCCAGGATGAGGTGTTCCAAACCAGGGCATCGGAGATGTCCTCATTCTTTAGGGAACGACTATGGATGAGGCTCTCACCTTGGTCTCTTCTATATCCCGTAGCTCCGCTCTCACTCCCTATCCCCCCCCCACTCGTAACAAGGGCAGAGTCCCCCTTGTCCTCAGCTTCCACCCTACCAGTCGTCACATACAACAGATATTCCTCCGACATTTTCGCCACCTCCAATGGGATCCCACCACTGGCCACATCTTCCCATCTCCCCCCCTTTCGGCTTTCCGCAGAGACCGTTCCCTCTGTAACTCCTTGGTCAATTCGTCCCTTCCCACCCAAACCAACCCCTCTCCTGGTACTTTCCCTTGCAACTGCAGGAAATGCTACACTTGTCGCTTTACCTCCCCCCTCGACTCCATCCAAGGACCCAAGCAGTCTTTCCAGGTGAGGCAGAGGTTCACCTGCACCTCCTCCAACCTCATCTAGTACATCCGCTGTTCCACGTGTCAACTTCTCTACATCGGTGAGACCAAGCACAGGCTTGGCGATCGCTTCACCCAACACCTCCACACAGTTCGCATTAACCAACCAGATCTCCCAGTGGCTCAGCACTTCAACTCCCCCTCCCATTCCGTATCCGACCTTTCTGACCTGGGCCTCCTCCAAGGCCAGATTGGGTCCCACCACAAATTGGAGGAGCAGCACCTCGTATTTCGCTTGGGTAGTTTACACCCCATCGGTATGAACATTGACTTCTCCAATTTCAGGTAGTCCTTACTTTCTCCCTCCTTCCCCTCCCCTTCTCAGCTCTCCCACAGCCCACTGTCTCCACCTCTTCCTTTCTTCTTCCCGCCCCCCCCCCCCCACCCCCACATCAGTCTGAAGAAGGGTCTCGACCCGAAACGTCACCTATTCCATCGCTCCATAGATGCTGCCTCACCCGCTGAGTTTCTCCAGCATTTTTGTCTACCTTAGGAACAGGGATGTGTGTTCTATATGTTTCTGTTCTTCAGTGCAGGAGTATATGAAAGATTCATCTGAGATTAAACAGCTGTGAATCAGTAGGAACTGGATGTGAGATGTCTGGGCCATGTTATTTATGGTCTTATACCATGCACAAAGTGAACACAGGTTAGAAAACATTAGTTTGGCATAGAAATTATTACTGAAGGATGCCATGATCAATATCTTTAGGCAATAAGGAAGAACATTGTGGAGATGTGTACTTGTGGCATATTATTCATATAAATTTGCATTTGCACCACCATTCTAGAGTGTAGGGAACCAGTACAGAAAGAGTACTCTCTGTGACATTGCGAGCTAGTCTCCTTGGCAATTTCTTTGCATCACTGGTGCAGTGGAATTTCTGGTGATAGTAACCATTTCATCACAACCCCCCCTGCCCCAATGGTAATGCCACTGAAGGCCAAGAGTACAGTGCCCTCCATAATGTTTGGGACATAGACCCATTATTTATTTATTTGCCTCTGTACTCCACAATTTGAGATTTGAAATAGAAATAATCACATGTAATTAAAGTGCACATTGTCAGATTTTAATATAGGCCATTTTTATACATTTTGGTTTCACCATGTAGAAATCACAGCAGTATTTATACATAGTCCCCCCCCCCCCCCCATTTCAAGGTACCATAATGTTTGGGACACAGCAATGTCATATAAATGAAAGTAGTCATGCTTAGTTTTTTGTTGCATATCCTTTGTATGCAATGACTGCTTGAAGTCTGTGATTCATGGACATCACCAGTTGCTGGGTGTCTTCTCTGGTGATGCCCTGCCAGGCCTGTATTGCAGCCATCTTTAGCTTATGCTTGTTTTGGGGGCTACTCCCCTTCAGTTTTCTCTTCAGCATATAAAAGGCATGCTCAATTGGGTTCAGATCGAGTAATTGACTTGGCCATTCAAGAATTGACCATTAACTTCTCTCCTCTATACTTTGCTCTTGCCATCACTCTGATATACCGTCCTTCCCGACAATGCAGATGCACCAGCGTCGAAGAGGCACCCCCATTTTGAGTAGCAAAATTTTGAAAAAAGGCTGGCAGAACAAGATCAAGGGTTTGGTTTAGTCAGTAGAAAGGAAGATATGAGACTCCCGGTCCCGGCGGCCGCTCGCAGCTACCCGAGCTATTTCCCTCCCCGGCCACAATGCGGGGAGGGAATTGCTACTTTGTGCAATCCAGGTCGTGCTCACCCAGGCCAGACTCCCCACACGCTGTGGAAAGGAACTCTTTACCCCCCCCCCCCCCCCCCCCCCCCCCCCCCAACGGCGCTGTTCTTTTACAGCCGCTTCCCACTTCACACAGTTCCAGGGTCGAAGGCAAAGCAGGTTCCACGGAGCAGTCGCTACGAGAGTGGCATTGCTCGGCCTAACCTTCGGCCTCCAAGGTAAATTTTCAAGCCTTATTTTAGAGTAAAAAATAGCGTCTTGGACACCAGGAACTATGGTTAGTTAATCTTTGTCTCATCTGTCCACAAGACCTTTTTCCAGAACTGTGGTTGCTCTTGTAAGTACTTCTTGGCAAACTGTAACTTGGCCATCCTATTTTTGTGGTTAATCAGTGGTTTGCATCTTGCACTGTAGCCTCTGTATTTCTGTGGACAGTGGTCATTGGCAGATCCACACCTGACTCCTGAAGAGTGTTTCTGATCTGGCGGATAGGTGTTCGGGGATTTTTCTTTATTATAGAGAGAATTCTTCTGTCATCAGCTGTGGAGGTCTTCCTGGGCCTTCCAGTCCCTTTGTGATTCGTAAGCTCACCAGTGCTCTCTTTCTTAATGATGTTCCAAACAGTTGATTTTGGTAAACCTAAGGTTTGGCTGATGTCTCTAACAGTTTTATTCTTGTTTCTCAGTCTCATAATGGCTTCTTTGATTTTCATTGACACAACTTTGGTCCTCATGTTGATAAACAGCAATAAAAGTTTCCAAAGGAGATGGAAAGACTGGAGGAAAGACTAGGTGCTGAGAGCTCTCTTATACCTACATTAAGGAGGCAATTAAACACACCTGAGCAATTACTAACGCCTGTGAAGCCATGTGCCCCAAACATTATGGTGCCCTGAAATGGGGGGACTAGGTATAAACACAGCTGTAATTTCTACATGGTGAAACCACAATGTATAAAAATAGCCTTTAATAAAATCTGACAATGTGCACTTTAACCACATGTGATTTGTTCTATTACAAATCTCAAATTGTGGAGTACAGAGGCAAATAAATGAATGATGGATCTGTCCCAAACATTATGGATGGCACTGTGGGTGATTAGACTATGTCTTGATAGTCTGGCCTAGCATTGTTGTGGCTTGAGTGTTTCAGGCTGGGTGGATAAAGAGAGCAAGTACTTTGTTTAGATCAAGCTGTACAAACAAGGTTGCTTCATTGTAACTCCTCATCGAATAATGCAACCCCTGCACAAACATTCCCGCATTTGATCTTGTGATGCATAGAAGAACTCGATCCATCTGCTGAAGATGAGTGTATGACCGGAGGCTGGAATGATGAACCTCTAACCACTGCAACCATCTTCCTTTGTGCACAACATGACTCCAAATGGGGTATTTTCACCTTGTGGCTGGTGAAAGTTTTTCCTCGATGCCACACTTGGTCAAATACTGCCTTGATATCATCAGCAGCCATTCTCACCTCATCTGCGGAGTCCATCTCTATGATCTCTGTTGGCTGAGCAGAGGATCCTGGCAAATTCCAAGCTGGGCATTGCTAAGCAAGTCATTGATAAGTGAGAGCCAGTTGACAGCACCGTCAACAACATCTTCCATCACTTGATGGTTGAGAGTTGTGCAGTAATTAGCCAGATGGGATTTGTCTTGCTTTATGTGAGCAGGACACTTGGACAATTTTCCATATTGTTAGTAGATGCCAGTATTGCAACCGTACTGCAACAGCTGAGCGAGAGGTGCAATTAGTTCTGGAGTGCAATAATGTTGTCTGATCCAGTTGCCTATTTTTTGCATCTACTGTTCTTCGTTGTTAAATAATAGTATGTGGAGTGAGCAGAATTGTCTGTTGATTTGCTTATGTGAAGGTGGGATCTCTGGAGGAAGCAAAGATAATTTCCACTTTGCCCTTCTGGCTGAACGTGAATGCTTCGAACGAGACTTCAGAATTCATCTTTGCCAAAGATGAGGATGTTCTCAGAGTCAACACCCCCATTTGCTGTAAAATTGTCCGTCACCATTTATGATTGAATATGGAACGATTGATAGGGCAGTACAATGGTGCTGTGGTAGAGTTGCTGCCTCCCAGCGCAAGAGGCCCAAGTTCAATTCTGATCTTGGGTGCTGTCTGTGTGGAATTTGCACGTGCTCCCTGTGCACTGTGTTTTTCTCCGGGTGTTTCAGTTTCCTTCCACATTACAAAGACTTGCAGGTTTTTAAGATAATTGGCTTCTGTAATTGTCCCTAATTGGGTAGGATAGAACTGGTGTACGGGTGATTGCTGGTTGGCATGGACCTGGTGTGCTGAAGGGCCAGTTTCCACACTGTATCTCTAAACTAAACTGATGACCTTTTGACTTTGCTGTTTATTGTGTTATTACTTAGCTCTGCCTATTGCGTGCTGATTTTGTTGTTATTTAACACGCACGCTGTTTAGTGTTATAACTTCAGTAGGCTGACATTCAGTTTTAGAAACGCATGTTGCTGCTCTCAGCTTGTTCTTATGTATAACTCAGTGAAACAAGGTTGATCCTCTGGCTTGATAAGAATAGGAGAATGAGGAATAGGGGCTGCCATAAGGTTACAGACTATGGCGATATGCATTTTTATCCTGTGGATTTAGCATAGTTGTGGTTCCTCAACACACTGGAGCATATCCCTGATGTAAAAATGGGACCGTACGGTGGTCACATCCACCAATGGGCACGAGACTCTGCAACTGGTAGACTGAGAAGAAAGAGGTCAAATAGGCTTATTTCTCATTTTGATTCTGCACTCTCTTCTACACACCAAGTCTGGCACTTGTCCTTCATGACTCAGCCCATCTGATCGTGGCAATGCTACCAAATCACCCTTTGCGATGGGCACTGTGTATAATTATGCTGCCGCATTTGGTAGGTCTCTTCTGCTGCTGGCATGGGATGTCCCCAGGGATTGAGTTGGAGGCATCTATGACAGGTTTTGCTTGACTAGACTTTGGAATGCTCTCCCCGTTCTGTTCCCAGGTGTTTGTGAAGCGGGTTATACAGGTTAACTGAACTAAGAGGGTCTTTCCAGAATCTGGATGTATTACTTTGGTCAACAGTCAGGTGGTCCATCCAGTTTATATTCCTTCTGTTTTAACTCTGTGGTTAGGGTGCAACTGAGTGACTTTCTGGGCCATTTGCAAGGTTGAGAGAATCAACCATCTTGATATGGATTTGGAGTTCCTGTGGGCTGACCCAATCAGAATGGTAGATTTCCTTTCAAGATAGGTTTTTAAGGAATAGGAGCATGAGTAGATCATTCAAATGCTTGAGTTTATGCCTCCATGCATTGAGATCAGGGCTCTAGGTCTTTCTGCTTTAAAATCCATTGTGACAGCGCCCTCTTCCTTGGATGTCTCTGAACCCTATCACTGACTGCCGAGCCAGGAGAGCCAGTCCCCAGCATCACTGGTAATAGCTGGGTCCAATTAGCTGATGTTGGTTAGCCACCTGAACCTTGTCAGCTTCTCCCTATAAAACCCAGGCATTTGAGGCAGACTGGGAAAAGGTGAGAGAATGATTGAAGAAAGAGGAAGTCAGCAAGAAAGCGAGGAAGGGAGACAGAATTAAGCACCTCCCTGCTAGCTGTGTTTGCCTGTTGCAGGTTTGAGGAAGACTGAGCCACTGGGGAAAGCCCTAGACCACCAGTGCTATTGGTCAGGGTCAAGGCTGGACTTCTGGGAAGATGCCCTAGACAGCTAGCACCTCTACTTGAGGCCAAGACTGAGTGGCAGGGGCAAGCCTGAGACACCAGAACCTCTTCCTGCCCCAGACAACGAGGGACTGTGGCCACACACACCCACAGAGGCAATGTCTGGACACCAGGATAACCCAGAGACTGCCAGCGTTACCTCTTCAAGCTCAAAGCTGAGCTGCCAGGAAGAAACCTGTACCATCGGCACCTGCTCGAGGTAAGGGGCAACTGCAGGAAGAAGCCTGAGATTGCCACACCTCCCACAAAGACCAGGACTAAGCTGTCGGGAGAAGCCTGAGATGGCCAGCATCATCGCACATGTGCTCTGATGGTGATGGACAGCGCCCCCATGTGGTCCTGGACTTTCTTACCACTGTAAATAGAATAAATCACATGAGTTTACCCTACTGCAAGTGTTGGTGTGGTCAATGCTGAACCTGATGTTGTTCCCCGACGCCACACCGTTTATCCTTTAATATCCAGAAATCTATTGATTGCTATTTTGAATGAATTCAATGAACATCCGCAACCCTATCTGGTAGTAAATTCCATAGATTGACCAGTGAATCCAATTCCTGAACAGCCTATCATTTATTCTCAAACTGTGACTGGTCCTCAAAAGCTCATTTGGGATGAGCATCTCTCTCCATCAGGCCTATCCTAAATCAATTTTGTAAAGATTGATAAGATACCCTCTTTTCCATTGAAACTGAGAGAATGGTGTGCTTAGCTCCTCATCACAAACCTGCTATTCCTCGAACCAGTCTAGTGTATATTCTGTGCCAATCAAATTGGCATGCTGGCCTCATCTGTTCATATCCCTATCCATTTATATCTCTCCAAATGCCTTTTGAAAGTCATCATTTTATCTGTTTTAGTAGCTTCGTCTGCAGTATTCCCAATTCAGACTATCCTCTGAGTGAAAAAGTTGCTCCCTATTAAATCTCATCCCTCTCAACTTTAGTATTACAATCCTACCCATGGAAAAGGTCAGTGAATATTCACTTTATCCATGTCCCTCGTGATTTTGTTTACTTGAATAAAGTCAGCGTCCAATGCTCCAAGGGGAAAAAAAGTCCCAGCTGGTGTCTCTATGACACCAGCAGATCCAGGTAACTTCCCAGTAAATCTTTTATGCGCCTTTCCAACTTAATCACATCCTGGATGAACAGAACTGCACACAGTACTCCAAATATGTTCTTGCCAACAACTTGTATTGTTCCCACATGATGTCCCAACTGTAGTGTTCAGTGCCCTTCCCAATGAAGGCAAGCATGCCAAATGCCTTCTACACCACCCTGTTACCATTTTCAGAGAACAACATACCTGTACCAGATATCGCTGTTCCATAACACTTTTGCAAGATCTACCATTTACTGTGCACGTTGTGCCCTGGTTTGACATACCAAAGTGCAAAACCTCACCCAAGTCTGAGTTAAATTCTATTTGCCATTCCTTGGGCCACGTTCCCAATGGGGTCGAGGGATGGAAATCAACAGTAAGGAGACGGGAGGCAATAATTCATAACAACTAATGCCTTTCTTCAGAACAACCTATTCATATTATTTACATCAGATTTATTTTTCCTACAAAATGTGTACATGCTCATCAACTGCAGTTCAAGGGGGCAAATATATTGCTTCCAAAAGAATGCTAACAATTGCCTTAAACTTTGTGGGGAATTGAATATATGCCAGCCATCACAAACAACCCCAGCTTCGAAGTGTTTAGTTGCATTTCCTGTTGACTTCAAATTTCATCAAGAATTTTTAAAAACAAAATTGTGGTAGAGTGCTTTGCACTTTTCATTGTTAACATTTTATTTGGCGGGGTGGGCATAGTTGCAATATTTTATTGCTTATAATACAACAACTTATAATACAAGTATGAATTATTTGTTCAACAATGAGTCTGAATGCTTCTGTTATGTATGTAATAGCAAGGACAGACTGAAAAGATTAAGCAGTTTTCCCTGATGGGGCTAGCTTTTAAATTATAACTGTAGACAAATGTTCCATTATATAGCTGGGATTTTTATCTGTCTTGCCACAACAGAAAAGCTTTGTTTTTATGTTGAATGTATTTGGTTTCAGCAAGTTTCAAACAGATGGGGGAACAGTAGACATTGGCACAAAGCAGTTTGCACTCCTTCCACTCATTAATGTCATGGTTCCACTGTAGAGATTGATCTCTGGAAGAGGCTGTTCTTTGTGCATGAATTTCAGTGAACTGATACCAATTGCATTTTACATTAATCGGGTCATTTCTCTACTGAAAGAAAATATAAACTAACAGAAGAGATCCTACTGCATTTGATTTTACGGAGTGTCTAGACTAGTAATGCATTACTCTTCTCCAGTCCTAACACAATGCTCCAAACAAAATGCAGAAATATGAGTTAAATGGAGTCTTGCCTAACCTTGCAGTTGGCTTCCTGCAGGAATAAATCTAAGCAGAGGACAATGGGAAACTATTCAACCTGTGTTCAATTTGCACACCAAAATCAAAAGCACTTCACTTTTGCAGCATGGTCATGTTTGTGAGTAGTTCCTAATCATCTTCAATTGATTTACTGAAGTTTATATGAGATTGTCCCTTATACTTAACATCAGATATGGGACAAAACTCATGGTTTACTGGGCAGAGGTAATCCCATCCCTGATGTGTTTCTGAGACTTTGACTATCTTGCACCACGTTTCTGGAGACATTACTCTGCGGCTGTGGAAAGCATCTTTTCCTCAAACATTACAATCTGGTTTGGTAATTGCTCTGCCCAGGACAAGAAGGCTCTGCAGAGAGTAGTGCGTTCGGCCGAACGCACTATGGAAACTTCTCTCGCCCCTCTGCAGGAACTATACATCAGGAGGTGCAACTCCAGAGCCAATAAGATAATGGGAGACCCTTTCCACCCCTGCAACGGACTGTTCCAGCTGCTACGGTCAGGCAAACGCCTCCATTGCCATGCTGTGAGAACAGAGGATGAGGAGTTTATTCCCAGAGGCCATTCGGACTGTACACTCCAATCTCACCAGGGACTAACTCTGCTAACTTACTGTGCCACAATACGGCCCAAAATATTTAATATGAAAAAGAACATGTGATTCTGTTTGTAGTTTTTTTTTGCACAAAGTCCGCAGGCACTGCCACTTTTCATTTCACTGCACATCCCGTATGTGTATGTGACGAATAAACTTGACTTGACTTGACAAGAAAGATATCACTAACTCTTTATCTGAATAATCCTTAAATCCATTGCCAGGATAAGCAAACTATTGTTCTCCTCAGGCCCACATCCACAATATTGAGGCCCCAATATACTCATGTACATAGGGAAGACTGTATTGTTAGACTCAATGCTAGACTCCTGAAATAGACACTTTTCATGACCAGCCAGAGATTATCAGGCAAACATAGAATAATGTTCAAAGGTATATTCAAGGTCTCTGTGAAGAAATGCTCGGCAGCGCAGCGGCAGAGCCTCTGCCTTTGTTGGGTCCAGGACCACGATAACAAGCCAAGTTGCAGCTTGTGTAAACATCCTACACTCTCAGCTGTGACAGCTGGGAAAGCTGGGGGAAGGGTGTTTACTCTTGCAGCCTTGGATAGACAACAATCATGGAACTGACTAAACTGATCCCGCTGGTGAGTGCAGTTTTTTGTGTGAACGCAAACCATGCATGCTTCTATTGTTGCAAAATATTACTTTTGTTTTTGTTTGTGAATTGGGGGATTGTAGAGCATGTAACCATTAACTGAAGAGAGTGGAGAGGCAGGCATTGTTCTTCAAAGAGCAAAGAAGTTGAAGGATTGTGGAGCCTTTTCACTGCATGGGTGGGGAGAGAGAGCCAGCAAAATACAAGAACATAGATTTGAGGTAATTGCCAAAGACAACCTGCAAGAGATGACACCATTTTTATGGCACAATTAAGGGAAGGAGAGAATTGTTTAAAGAGCAAACTCAGTGGTTTTATAGTATGTACCACTCTGTCATGCCATGCTCTGTGTAGCCATTTGTCTCATCCAGTCTGCATCTAATTCTTTTGTGACTTAACTCCATGTAGATTGCATTCCCTTGAGTAAGCAAAAATATGCAAGAGAAAATATATTTAACAAGGATTAATAACTGAATAGTACGATCTTGACCAGAGGAATCTTTATCACGCATCTGATTTTCTGAAGTGCGCTTTTAATAAAGCCTGCAGAATGAAGCAGATGGGACGAGTGCTGGTAAACCTCTGAATGAACTGTGAGTGAATTTCCATTGGTGAACTGCATGCATTTGATGGAGATGGGTAGATAAGTCGAATCTTAGTCAAGAATGAACTTTCTTTGGATTATTGGTGTTTCCCCAATCTCTAATCTTTTTGTCATCTCTCCTATGAACTGGAAGGTGGAGACACCAAATTACACAGCACCCTATCTCGCTAATCGCACTCCTGATTCCGTATTCCGTGTGAGAGGGTTTGGAGTCAGCCATGACAAGAGTTGGAATGTTATCACATTCCTGATGCTGGACTTTGGTATCCTGATGGTCCACAACTTATTTAAGCAGAGGCACAGGATGTTTGGCCAAGGATTTGTTTTTAAGGCAATCATGGTATCTTTAATGAACATTTTTTTACTGCTTCAGATTTGTTTTTGTTGATTTCCTTGAGAGCTTATTCATTTTCTCATCCTATGTTTATATCAATATAAGGAAATGTTTTAGTGCTTAATTTATCTCCAGACAATTTGCTGCTTGTTGGGTCTAATTCACAGAGTTATGCAGTTACAGAATGTGCCTCTTCAATTCCTTCAGGTCAGTGCTGTGGTGTTTCACTTATTTTTTACAAGTCTTCTAATATTTAGGGTACACTTCCTTACAGGTTGCATTCTGCAGCCACTGGGAGTGCCTCAAGGTGGATTTGAATTTCAGCTTAGCACCAACCTTAGATGAGTGTTTATTTTCTAATTAATGGATTTCAATGTCCTGAGAGTGTAATGACCTTGGGGTTTATCTACCTGTGACATGTGAACAATCAAACTCAGAATCTTCAGTCTACAATAATGGTTCTATCATGGTAAATACTACTTGTGGGCAGCCAAGGTCTGCGGGATCTCCAGGTTGCTAACCATTTATCTCCCTTTTCCATTCCCATACTGACCTTTCTATCCTGGGCCTCCATCATTGCCAGAATGAGGCCATGTGCAAACTGGAGAAACAGCACCTCATATTCTGCTTGGGTAGCTGACAAGCCAACAGTATGAACATTGAATTCTCCAACTTCTTTAGGTAACCTCTATAAAACACCACCCCTCTCCTTTCTCCCACTGAGTTACTCCAGCATTTCCTTGGTTCCTGTGTCTTTCCTTGGTTCTATAATAGCATGCATTGGTCTTAGAAGAGCATTGATCTTTCAGCTGACTGGATAGCAAGCAGCAAAAGCTTTTCACTGTACCTCGGTGCACGTGACGATAAACAAAACCAAACTAGGGAGTGTGAATACCATCCAGATTGTCCACCTCCAGCTGGGCTGAACTCTCCCAGATATCGTATTGCAACATTTTAAGAAACATTTGAACAGGTACATGAATAGGACAGGTTTGGAGGGATATGGGCCAAATGCAGGCAGGTGGGAGTAGTGCAGATTGGAAATGTTGAGCCAAAGAGCCAGTTTCCACACTGTAAGAATCTATGAATCTATGACTAAATGATGACACATCTCCAGCCACAGGGATTATTCAAACTCAGAGGGTGCTGATGGAGAAATGTTCATCATATTTAAACAGATATTGACATACAATATAGAATATGTTGGAAACACTCAGCAAACAGGCAGCATTTCTCAAGAAAAAATTGTCGAGTTAATACTTCAGATCAACAACCATCATCAGAACTGGAGCAGTAGTTCTGAAGCAGGTCTGTGAGCCTGGCACTGGAAGGTGTACTTGGGGCAGGTGCCTCTTTATGACCAGGATATATATTGAGGGTCAAGTGGCCTCCTGTATCAGAAAGTTTCTGAGTTTGATGATCTAGAGATTACTACATTGAAAAGAATAGTTTTCCTTTTTGACTAAAAGGAAAAAATCCATCCAGTTGGATAAAGGAACCTGTACATATAAGGCAGGTCCGTGGTTCAGGTTCAGCTCGTGGTGAAGGCAACATTCATTGCAATGGCTGTCTGACATTGGCATCCGGGAAGGAATCTAGGTCAAAGGATTTGCCATGAAGAACAGTGAGGGGACTGCTCTATGGTGACACCAGCCAGGGAACGTTCTTGTGATTCGCAGGGAACGTTCGAACGGAACATCTTCCTGACCAAAAGGAGGCGCCAGGAAGGTACATCCTCCTGATACAAAGGGAACAGCAACAACGGAGTGCTCTCATCATCCACGGGTAATGCGAGAAAAAGAACACTGGTTAGAGACCATCATCCTGCTTGCACAGTGAGAATCAGCAAGGGAAATCCTGATCATTGGGAAGCACTGGTATATCCTCCTGTTCTCCAGCAATGTGGCCACGTCGTGGCAGTCACAGCCCCCTCACTTTTGCAGTTTATTTACAAAGTTACAATATTTACATGGCCCAAGTCACAAGCTCCCTGAAAATGGCAACCCAATTGGATAGAGTGGTAGAGAAGGCATATGGTATGCTTGCCTTCATCGGTTGGGGTATTGAGTATAAGAGTCAAGAAGTCACGAGGCGGCTTTATAGTACTTGGGTTTGGCTGCACTAGCAGTATTGTGTACAGTTCCGGTCATCCCAGTACAGGAAGGATGGAGAGGCTTTGGAGAGGGTGCAGAACATATTTACCAGAATGCTGTCTGCATTAGAGGGTATTAGATATAAGGAGAGGTTGGACTTAAGTGGGATTGTTTTCTCTGGATGTCGGAGGTTGAGGGGAGACCTGAGAGCGATTTATTTTTCAATTGTGAAAGGCATAGATAAGGTAGACAGTCTGAATCCTTTTCCTTGGATAGAAATGTTGAAGACTAGAGAGCAAACCTTTAAGATGAAAGGGGCTAAGTTTAAAGGAGATGCACAGAGCAAGTTTTTTTTACAGAGTGGTGGGTGCCTGGAACATGCTGCCAGAGATAGTGGTGGAGGCAGATATGATAAAAACCATTTATCTTAAATAGATACATGGATATGCAGGGGATAGAGGGATATAGATCATGTACAGAGGTGATGTTTAACTTCGCATCATGTTCTGCACGGACATTGTGAGCCAAAGGATCTGTTCCTTTGCCGTACTACTATGCTGTATTCTATGATTAGACCTGCAGCATATCAGATAGCAACTGAACCTCTCTACCTGTGCCTTTGGAATAAAAATAACATCAGATTATATAGCAGCACAGATTGGAGTGACAGAAATCCCATTAATATCTGTGCCAGCTCGGTTTAAGGTTTCATCAGTTTTAGCAGAGAGTAAATAAGACGTGGATCAGGTTCACTATTACATAGCACTGAAGGAAGGTTATTATCAAAATCAGGTCAGATCTTGAACAGTGCAAGCTTAACTGAAAGTGCAGCACACCAGTGAAAAAGAGAATCCCATTTTAGAATCTAGTATGGGTGAATTATGCACCATCATTCAGGGTCTGGACTGTGTTAGCACAAATTGAAGATACTAACATTTTTTGCCAGACTATTATACCACTTTATACCATTCTAGCCTTAATAGCCTCTTTCTGACTCATTATGTCGGAGCTCAACATAGTCCTACTCTAGCTCCCTAACCGAAAATGCAGTCTGCAAATCTTTCCTCCACATATTAATCTGTTCACTTTGCAAATAGAATTGGCATTTGCCACTCATTGACACAGTGTAGTCAGATCAACTAAAATCTCAAAGAAAACACCCTTGGCACGGTGGTGCAGAGGGCGGCACAGTGGCGCAGCGGTAGAGTTGCTGCCTTAAAGCACCAGAGACCCGGGTTTGATCCTGACTATAGGTGATGTCTGTATGGAGTTTGTACGTTCTCCCCGTGAGCTGCAAGTGTTTTCCCCGGGTGCTCCAGTTTCCACATTCCAAAGACGTACAGGTTTATAGGTTAATTGGCTGCTTTGGTAAACTGTCCCTAGTTTGTGCAAGATAATGTAAGTGTGCGGGGATCGCCGGTCAGCACTGATTCGGTAGGTGCTGTTCATGCTCAGTATCTCTAATCTAAACTGAAGCTCATCTATGGTATCTAGCCACTGCCGGGGTCACGACCTGAAAAGTAAACTATCCCGTAGAGAAGAAATGGGTGACGCTTCAGGTCTAGACAAGGGTCTCGACCCGAAAGGTCACCCATTCCTTCTCTCCAGAGATGCTGCCTGTCCCGCTGAGTTACTCCAGCATTTTGTGTCTACCTTCGATTTAAACCAGCATCTGCAGTTCTTTCCTACACAAGTAAACTATCCCTTCGTTCCAGAGATGCTACTTGACCAAATTAGTTCATCAGCAGTTTGTTCTTTGCATCTCATCTATAACAATCACCTTCACTCCATGTCCTTTATTTATCAATCTTCCCATAACTATAGTTACTTAAAGAGAACAGGACGAGCTTCACCTTTACCTATTAAACCATATCATCTGCTGTTTACTGAAATTTTGATTAAAAAATAACTGATTCTCTTTCATAAAGTCCCCGGCAGAGACTGGAGCAGAGACTCATGCAAAATAACTTACAGAATTCAGAAATCATTGTTGAGTTGCAAAAGAACTACTATCTCACTGCTTTCATCAACAGTTTTATTTAATTGCAAGAAATCCACGGTTTTTGATGTGAAATAAAATATGTACATTTGTATGAACAGATAGCAATATCCCTTTGCACCCAAAACACACTATGCTTGTCATAATTCTTGGGTTTTCAACCTTCCTGAAGTTTTCAGAAACTAAAGGTCAATCCAAAGAAAGAAAAGCACTGCCTAAGTATTTTTTTATTTGCTTTAAACCTTTTTTAATGAGATGGCTATCGAGAAATGAGGGGGGAGAAGACTGTTGTCCATGTCATGTGAATGGACGTTGGGGGTAATCAAATCTCCAGAATAATCTACAGTTGGAACTTTATAAAATTTCCTCCCATCAAATATCAGATAGATTAATTGACATTAAGCATTAAAAACTGTTCATTACTACATTTACCACAAAAGGACGTAAGCTTTGAAATAGGATTTCACTCATTTATCCAAACTCCACGCAACACTGTTTCTCCAAAATAGAAGTTTGGCACTCTGGCAGTTTGCACCCAGAACCAAGTACTAAAGTGGAACTTGCAGGGTTCCAGTTGGGAGACTCTGGAGCATCCTGTTGGTGTTGCATCATTACCATGCTAACCGTTCGGAAGAGCGTCAAATCTTAAAGGAACGCTCCACATAGGGTGACGCAGAGCAGTTGTATAAAGGGCTGCCAGAAAAACACAGGGGAAGAATGGAGAATCTGTTTGGATCCATGCCAGAAGTGACACCACTACAAGGTGTGGGATAACCACGGTGCAGGTCAGAGATGATTGTATAAAAGTGGCAAACAGTGAGGAAACGACCACCTTTATCCCAAGCATTGAGGCCAGTGTTGCCAAAGGTACGTACCAATGTCAAAGAGAAAACTCTGTAATTGATACCTCAGCTTGCTCCCGATTCTTTTGCAAATATGCAAAAGCCGTAAGATTGTACCCAGAAGCTCAGATTTCTACATATATTATCCACTGCATCATCCTTGACTTTCGGTACATGGTCGATGCTGGGAAAATATTGGGTTTACTGAAATAAATTGCACATTTACTTTAACAAAAAGTAAATAGTGCCTGGGCTGCAAGTACAACTGTGAAATGATTGCTAAAGCAATCTAACCCAGTTACACTATTACATGCAAATGAATCTATACTATTATAGTCTATACAAATTTATGGGCAATTTTTATTAATTAATCCATATATTGCACCTTGCATTCAGGTCAGAATGTACCTCATGTATAAAGAGTTTTACAAAAACTGAAGAGACCCCAATCACAGACTATTACTCTGAGTGCAGCACTGCTGAAGTTATATAAACATTCAGCCTCTTTTACACATTGTTAGAAATATATAAAAAATACAATCACGAGCATGTCCATCGGCAGAGCAAGGAGACTCAAAGGTCAGTTTACAAAAGGTTTGTCATGGAGTTTCAGCTGAGATCTGCCTTTGACCACCTATTCACAGTTGGCTGGACTAGTGCCTTGTTCTATAATCATATTAGAAAATAATGTCCTCTTGGAATTTTTGAAACTATTTCTCTGTTCCGTCAGTATCTGCTACATTTTGTATTTGGCACTGAAGCGCTTGATCACCAATGTCGATTTCTGTTGGTACTTTAGGCTTTGTAGTCACCTGATGATCACTCTTCTCTTTGACAAAGATGCTATTCTTGGCTGCAGCATTTTCCACCTTGGTGTTGCCTTTATCTGTGAGTTGTTCTTTTTGATGCATGCCTGTTTCTGGACTGGTTTCAGTAGATGAGGCCAACTCTGACCCAGCTGCCAATTCAACGTTGGTTCTTGACTTATCGCTTATGGCTTCGCACCTAGTTTTCTCTTGAGCAGATAAAGTCTTCTCCGATAGAGAGGATCTGGTTATGGTACCTTTAGCTCCTGACGCCTCCTTCTTGGGAGGCCCCCAGATAAAGTTCTCTGGTGGCTTGTAATGCTGATGGGCAAAGCGCAGGAGTTTCCTTCTCTCTTTCCTGGATTTTATTGTGTAAACAAAATATTCCAAAGCACTGTGCAATATGTTGGGCAGAGTCTCTTCAACTAACGCTTCGTACAGCAGGAAGTGGACCAGGCCAATCTGGAAGTTCTCAAACTTAAATTCTCCTAAACTTTTTAAAATGCGGGTGATTCTCAGATAATTGTGCTCGGATCTTTAAAAATAAGGGCACAGTCAAATTAAATAATTGGCATTTGGTTGATACATCAAAATACTGTAACATCAACATTGATTTACAAATAATTGGTGGCTCAGAGGCCTCACTAACACCTTTGGTTTAGAAGATTATGGTTCAGGACTTACCTCAAAGACTCAACCCAATAAATCACGAAAGACATTGCATAAGAGGGGATGTGACACTGCTGTGTTTTAGCTCATTTACCAGTCTACCTCATCAGGATACATGGTTTGAAGACTTCAGAAATTCATCTATTCCTTGACCAATAGAAATTTAACAAACACTATTTTGAGATGAATATTAACAGGTCATTATCCCATTTACTAGGCCATATACTTGCTGGTTGCATTTGCTGAGACTAGATCAGTTGCAAGATTTGAAACTTGCTTGAAAGTTCTTTCGATGTGTATACTCATTGAGTCATACAGCACTGAACTTTGACTTAACTTGTCCATGCCAACCAAGATGCCCCATCTAAGCTGGTCCTGTTTGCTTTCATTTGTCAATACCCCTCTCAACCTACCTTATCCATGTATCTGCCTGAATATCTGTCCTTAAAATTTTTTTTTTTTGTAACTGCCTCAACTATTTCTTCTGGCAGCTCATTTCATTTACCCAGCAGCCAGGAATGAGTGGGTTAACATATGATGCGTTTGAAGGCGCTGGGCCTCTACTCGCTGGAGCTTAAAAAGATGAGGGGGGAGCTCATTGAAACTTACCGGATAGTGAAAGGTCTGGATAGAGTGAATGTGGAGAGGATGTTTCCACCAGTGGGAGAGTCTAGGACCAGAGGTCATAACTTCAAAATGAAAGGACGTTCAGGAAGGAGATGAGGAGGAATTTCCTTAGTCAGAGGGTGGTGATTCTGTGGAATTCATCCATCCACTTTCTGCTTGTAACTTGGGAGTGACCACCTCACTGTAACTCCTATCTATGACCTATCACACGCATGGATAATCCTGAGGTTGTCTGCTTGTCATTGGTAAAACAGAAAACTGATGCCCATTCAGATATTTTCCACGTTCCTTGAATTCCATTATCATGTCTCAAGCCCCTTGTGACCCAGCACCACCTTTTACCATGCTGACGTGAATATTCTTTACTTTCCTTCTTCAGGGATCGCCCTCTCCTTACCTTTACTCTTTTGCTCTCCCTGTCTCTGATAATTGCCACAAAAGAACCAGAGATCCAGGGAGGTTGCAGGCTTAAAAATGAAATAGTGTTGGGAACAATATCCAGGTATTATGTCACTTTCATAGCCTAATTGTCATGTAAATCTTTCACCTAATTGTCATTTAAATAATATCACTCCCCTTGTTTCTACATAGGGTGCCAATAATGATCCCATCTCACCTCCTGCCATTTGCTCTCTCATTAACCTGGTCTTAAACTGTGATCCCTTTTGTCATTCTGCCCACTTGGTATTCAATTACAGAGCCTCCCTTTTGACACTTTCCCCCTCCCCACCATGGACCTATACCTGATGGCTTTGATAGCTTTCTCTGGGTTCATTTGCCTCAGTGAAAGACGCTGGTTCCTCATACACTTACTCATTGAGATGTTGAAATCGTTCCTTCCAGTTTGAAGCACGAGCCACTGCCCCAGTGTTTTTATCTTCTAGTTTCATTCCAAAGAAATCCAACATTATTTCATAACCCTGGAGATAGTTAGATTTTGCTTTCTTGGTTTTAAGAAATTCCTATGAAAAGAGATACAAAAGGCTATTTAATTTGAAAAACTTTGATATTTGTCCCATTCATGTCATCTGTTGACATTTGGGATCCCACCCCTCCACACATCTCCATTGTCTTGTCAAGGTGTTCTCAGCCTGTAAAAATCCCCCTTGCTTGATATGAATCAGGTAGGTGCATGTTCTCCCTGTGAACACGAGTTTCTCCCCGGTGCTCCAGTTTCTCTCCACATCCCAAAGATTAATCATTGTATAGTTCCCTCCTGAGTAGGTAGTTGACAGGATCTGGGGAAGGGGTGTTCACGAGAATGCGGGAGAATAAGGTGGATGAGTAGAAGTGGGTACTTGATGACGAGCATGATTCTATTGCCCTATGGGCCACAACTGTGTCCCTCTCCACAAATATTGTCTAACTTACTGAGTAAGTTCAGCTGGTTTTGTTTTTACTTCAATCTTATATTTCTGCTTCAACAAACATTACCCAAGGTTCAGGTGGCAGATTGTGTCCACGTTTGAGAATGACACCTTTTGAAAGCTTTCAAGAGGGTACAAAGGTTGATTTTCAAAAATGGTTCCGGGAATGAAGTACTGACTTTGTGGATACAGGAAAGAACCATTGGTTTCCCTCCAGTCCGGGTGCAACCCGTCTCTCTTGTACAGGCCCTGGAAGAGAGCCCAATGATCGATGTACACATACACTCTCCCTCCTGCACCAGCTCCTTATCCATGTATTTAACTGCCCTACCTTCCTCCTTCTTGCTTCGCTATATCGTGGCATGGCGAGTCATTCTGAGATTACAACCATAGAGGTCCTGCTTTTTAACTTACTATACAATTCCCTAATTATCTTTGCAGGCTTCTCATCTCTCTTCCATCTTAAAATCGTTGGTACTAAAAAGGACAATGACCTCCTGCTATTTACCCTCCCCCTTCAGAATGTTATGTGGCCTCTCAGAAATATCCTTGACCCAGCCACTAGAGAGGCAGCAAACTCTCCTGAAATGCCACTCACAGCCACAGAAATGCTTGTCTCTGCCCTTGACAGACCCCAATCACTATTGCTCGCTGAGACTTTACGTACCCTGCTTTACAGCAGAGCTAGTCTTAGTGCCAATGATCTGGCCATTGCCTCTATTCTCTACGCAGTATCCAAACTGGTATACTTGTTGGATAGGGGGTAGCCACGGGAGTATCTTGTACTAGGCTGTGGGCCGAGGATCAAAAATGTGTCCAGAAATCAACTTTCGTGACCCATGTTCAGAATACATGACATTTTACACAGATTTAGATCAAATATAATTGAGGTGGAAGTCATAACTCGTCAGTGCCAAAAGTTGCACATTAATTAAACAAATTAGAAAATGAGATCGAAAAAGTAAGCGCCATCTAGTGTCCAACGCCTATATTACACCATGGGGAGCCTCTTTCTGTGTTGCAGTCTATTTTTTCAATGAGACTGATGCAGAGGTCCGGCTCCTGAACCAGCCTAATTAATGGGCGAGGGCAGTTCCTGTGGGTTCCTGACTGCCAGTGTGCAGAGTGGGGGTCATGGCCATAGTTGGACTGGGGCAGTGCCAGGCTGGGGGAAGGCTAACACATCTTCCATTGAGAGGAAAATGCCTAACCTTAACCCGCCCCCTTTGGGATCAGCTGCGGGCTCCGTATGTGTGGCCCCGCAGCGCGTCCACCTCGGCCAGCATGCCCTTCTGGATCATCGTGGTGATGATGGTGGGGAGCAGCACCAAAGATACTAGACCACAACAGGAATGGGTCCATGAACGCATGTAGTTGTGAATGAAGAAGTGCACGGAAGGTTTTTCACATTGATTCCTGCAGCAACAGACTAACTCCAGCCTGAACTGTCACATGTTTAGGAGAATGAGTGGTGACATCACTGGAAGCACAGGGTAGATATCAAGTGCGTAGGAAGGAACTGCAGATGCTGGTTTACACTGAAGATATACATACAAAATGCTGGGGTTACTCGGCAGGTTGGGCAACATCTCTGACATTCTACCCTGAAGATAGACACAAAACGCTAGAGTAACTCAGCGGGTCAGGCGAATGTGAGATGCAAGCATTTTGTGTCTATCTTCAGGGTAGATATCAACCCTGGCCCCTCGCCCTCATGGGGATCTGGGTGCATTGCAGTTCATTCCAGAGGAGAAGCTGGTTACGTAAACACAAGAGGTGTAGAGACACCGGCACCAGGGGAGCACGACCCTCCAGCGCGGGTCTCCCACTGAGCCACAGCCAAGGCGGCTCCGTTCCGCACCGCACCCCTCCTGCTCCTGTACCCGGGATGGTACGAAGAAGACCGCAAGGTACCCCCTTCATCACCACTAGCTGCCATTACTGCTCCTTCAGTAAACTAGCAGACTTCAGAAAAAGGAAACATTTTACCATGCCCCTGCCTCGTGATTGCTTGACCCCCCAACTGAAGCCCAATGTTCAACAAAGCCCACACTTTCACCACCAGCAGGATTTACACTTCATGCAGCCCTTTTTAGAGATACAGCATGGAAACAGGCCCCCCGACCCACCGGGTCCGTGCCGACTAGTGATCCCCGCACATTAATACTATCCTACACCCACTAGGGACAATTTTTACATTTACCAAGCCAAATAACCTACAAACCTCTATGTCTTTGGAGTGTGGGAGGAAACCGAAGATCTCGAAGAAAACCCACGCAGGTAACAGGGAGAACGTACAAACTCTGTACAGCACCCGTGGTCGGGATCAAACCCGGGTCTCCTGCGCTGCATTCGCTATAAGGCAGCAACTCTACCACTGCGCCACCGTGACTGCCTCTAGAGCCTGCCTTCCTTTTAAAGCAGTCACTTGAGAAACAACAAGTTGCTTGTCTTTCATGAACACAAAGGGCCTAATTCTGACTCCATGATGAGGGGCTGGGATGAGTGACCTTCCACAACTATAACAACCTTCCTTTGTGTGAGGTATGATTCCAAACATCAAGTGTTTTGATGCCCATTGACAATGCTTTAGCTGGGCACCATGATGCCACATTTGGACAAATACTGCACTGTTGTCAAAGGCAATCCCTCTCATCTCCAACATCCAAATCTGTAGTCCATATCTGGACAAAGGCTGTGAGAATATCAAAAGTCTTGTGGTCTTGGCAAAGCCTAAATGTGACAGTGGTGAGCAGTTTACTGATGAGCACATGCCACTCAATTGCACTGAATTCACTTTCCATTTCTGACTAATTTAAGCACTGATTAAATGTCTACATTTTGTGTTTAGCAGGTAAAGTCAGTCTGGAGTACTCTGTACCACATGCAGATTTGGTCTCCTTAATCAAGAAAGGATTATATACAGTTGTGTGCTGTCTCCCCCCAAGTTTTGTATGGATATGGTTGGTGTTCAGTTGCATTTTCAGATGAAGTGAGCAGGCACCAGGGGATTAGCCGAGTCAAGACGGGAGAGGAATCGAGACACAATATTCAGCCAGATTTCACAACTTACCTTGATCTCCTCGGTGGTCAGTTCCTCAGCATGCCAGTTTAATCCTGGTTCTCGCAGCGGGAACAGCCTGATTTATTAATACAATAAATTAATTACAAATGTGTACCTGTGCAAGAAACTTAAAACAATTCAATGGTAGAGTTAAAAAGTTGAAACAAACCATTGAATATAGGTGTGGTTGTTTTCTAGCTTGTCATAGTCTCCTTTCCATGTGGTGAGGATATCATCAATATAAATACCTGTATATAAGACGGCATTTTAATATATGCACTAGATTTACAGTGCAAAAAGCGCAAAAGAGATTTACAGGAATGATACAGGCTTCAGGGCAATGGTGAGACCACATCAGAAAAGGTTTGCTCAGCTAATACATAGAATGGGTAGGTAGTGTTGGGGAAGGTTGGACAGACATGGGATGCATTCTTTGGAGTTTGGAAGAGCAAGAGGAAACCTGATCAAAACCAAGACCCTGAAGCATATTGACACAGTGAATGTGAAGCGAGAGTGGTAAGCCCTGCGATATGCTCCTACGGTAGTCAAGCCAACATAGATGTCTTTTCTCCAGAGATGCTGCTTGAGCCACTAAGTTACTCCAGCATTTTGTGCCTATCATAGATGTCTTCATGGGATTAGTCAAGAATATGACTGCAAATGAACAAAGGCCATCCTGATAGGTGAAGAAAGGTGGGATAATGTGTGTAGACGATAAACATTAACATGCACTAGTTTTTATGCTAGTTTTTATGAATAAAAGTGAATAGGCAGAATATTTTGGGTGGTAAAAAAAAGGTATATTTCCAAATATAACGGATTGCCTTTCAGGCCTGAGGTGAAAAGATAATCTCTCATTACCCACAAAATGGCGAATCTTTAGCACTCATTACTGAAGAGTCTGTGGAGGCTCAGTCGTAAAGTATGTTGAAGAGATATGTATGGTGGAGAGATGTCTGCATCTTGAAGGGATCAAGGTTTATGGAATAAGTGTAAGAAAGTGCCACTGTGGTACAAAGTGAGCAGATCTCTCATAGAAACAGAAACATAGAAAATACGTGCAGGAATAGACCATTCGGCCCTTCGAGCCTGCACCGCCATTCAATATGATCATGGCTGATCATCCAACTCAATATCCCGTACCTGCCTTCTCTCCATACCCCCTGATCCCTCTAGCCACAAGGGCCACATCTAACTCCTTCTTAAATATAACCAATGAACTGGCCTCAACTACCTTCTGTGGCAGAGTATTCCAGAGACTCACCACTCTCTGTGTGAAAAATGTTTTTCTCATTTTCGGTCCTAAAAGATTCCCCCCTTATCCTTAAGGTACCCACTTACCATCCGGTTTTAACGGTATTTCCTTCATGTAAAACTTGAGATTGACTTGACCACTGTTCTCTCGTGATTTTGCCTTGGTTAACAAAAAAAACATGTAAACACATAAACAATATGCCATTCTGTGGCAATATGCATTGAAATTATACTTAATCTACCATATCTTCTGAAAAAGGAGAAGAAACATGCTGGAGATTACATAATAATGCAAAGAGTCAGGACACCAAGCTGAAGAAGAGGTAAACTAAAGGTTTGTTCAGGTATGAAATTAAAATCGCTTTAATCTGACTCGACTTGAGTCTAAAGAGCTATCGTTTTTCTTGGATCCCATCAAGATTGGGTTAGATAGCCAAGCTCTCAAGTAAATCCATATACATATAATTCTGCCTACCTAAGGTGATATACACTGCTATTTACTCACTTCAGATTCTCTCTGACATTTAATGGTATGTGGAAAGAAAAGCACAGGGGAAGGTACATGGTCTGTGGGAATTTTTTATGGCCAACATGGAGTGGCTGTATGTTATCACAATGGCATGAATGATCAGATCTGGCTCTATTGCACAATCTTTGCACATGTAGGAACTTGAGGGATTACTTTTTTACACCATGGGTTGTGGGTGTATGGAACAAGCTGCTGGTAGAGTAGTTTGGGCAGGTACTATGGATAGGATAGGTTGAGAAGGATAAAGGACCAAACACAGGAAGGTGGATCTGGTGTAGATGAGACATGTTGGTCGGTGTGGGCAAGTTGAGCTGAAGGGCCTGTTTCCACGCTATATGACTATGAATGGGGTTACACAGCTCTGTCCTACTCGTATGTATACTCATACACATGCACTCCGTATATCCAACTAGATATCTGTGCATACCCATGCTACAGAGTCACAATACTCAGGGCCGGATGTACGTATAAGCTTGACAAGCTTAAGCTTAGGGCCTAGCGATCTAGGGGGGCCTCACAGGGCCGGATTTACCACTAGGTTTCATAGGCTGAAGCCGAGGGCCTCGAAATCTAAGGGGCCTCCGGCCAAGGCAGGACACCTGCCGTTCAACTCTGGGCGGGTCCCTATCTCTCTCTCTCTCTCTGCCTGTCAATCTCCGTCTCCACCCGCCATCCGTATCCGTGTCTGGGGCGCCGGGTCTCCACTCTCCGGCCGCTCCTCATCCGCCGGCACAGCAGGCCACCTTGCACATGCACACTGCTACGGCCAGCACATCCTCCCCCCTGCACATGCGCGCAACCACGGCCAGCACATCATCGGCTACCCTCCTCCATTGCCAAGTGAGCAACACCGCAAGTTGGAGGAACAGCACCTCATATTCCGCTTGGGGAGTTTGCATCCTTTGGGCTTGAAACATGCTGTTAACCCCTGCTGTCTCCTCCCCCTCCCACCTCTCCCTCAGCCCTCGGGCCCTGGCATTCCCTCTATCTCTATCTCCCTCCCCACCCTAGTCGCACTAGCTTCTCATTTTCACACCACAAACAGCTTACAATGGCTTGTTCCCTTTATCATCGATACTTTTTTGCATATCTTTCATTCATTGTTCTTTATCTCTCACATCACCGTCTATATCTCTCGTTTCCCTGATCCCTGACCCTCGACCCGGCCTATCTCCTTCGCTCCTTAGATGCTGCTGCACCCGCTGAGTTTCTCCAGCCTTTTGTGTAACCCTCGATTCTCCAGCATCTGCAGTTTCTTCGCACATCATCGGCCACCCTGCGCATACGCACTGCAACGGCAACTGGTCGCCGCTGGGCACTTTCTCCATCGCTTTGAATTGTGGGAGATCTGGCCGCCATTGCTGTTCGGTTGCCGCCTCGCCGCGACCGTTGAAAACCAACGCAGAATCACTCACTGACCCTGGAGTAACTCTTGCTTCTGGCTTCCTGGTCCTCTATAAATATTCTAAATGGAATTTAAACTGGAGGTGGTGGAGGGCTGAACAATAACAGCCTATTGCATTTTATCTTCTTGGTTCTTGGTTACTTGGATTGCCTATTGCATTTTATCTGTTTATGTATTGTGTATATATATGGTCTATGGTATATAAACACACTGAACTTTTATCTCCTGTTCTGTATTATGTTTGTGCTGCAGCAAGCAGGAATTTCATTGTCCTATCTGGGACACATGCCAATAAAACTCTGACTCTTGACTTGGACTTAAGCAAAAAAGGGTTCTTGGGGAAAAAAAGAGGTACCTTAAATGTAGTTGCGTCTGGTTGGGTAACTATGGAAAGGTGAAGACTATTCAATGCTTAAATTCTGGGGGGAACTCCATGGAGCAGCCAGCAACTCTGGATAGAAGAAATCGGGTGATGTTTCAGGTAGAGACCCTTCTTTAGACTGCCTCTGGTTTTAGTGTTTTTAGTTTAATTTAAAGATACAGCGTGGAAACAGGCCCTTAGTACACTAGTTCTATCCCACACATTAGCGGGGTACGGTCAAGGGTGAAGAGTGTTTCAATTTCAATTTAAAGATACAGTTAGAACAATGAAATCCTTACTTGCAGCAGCACAACAGAATATGTAAACATAGTACTCTGTAAACAATGTTATAAACGAGAAAACAAAACGGTGTATATTTATATATGAATATATAACTTTATAAATATGTGTGTGTGTGTGTGTGTGTGTGTGTGTGTGTGTGTGTGTGTGTGTGTGTGTGTGTGTGTGTGTGTGTGTGTGTGTGTGTGTGTGTATAATGTGTATACCACACACACATTTCCCTCCTGGGATTAATAAAGTTCTATCGTATAGTATTGTGTGTGTAGGAAGGAACTGCAGATGCTGGTTTAAACTGAAGGTAGACACAAAAAGTTGGAGTAACTCAACAAGTCAGACAGAATCTCTGGACAAAAGGAAAATATTACATATTGGGTTGGGTCTGAAATAGGTCCCTGCACACCTTTGGAATGTGGAAGGAAACAAGAGCACCCGGAGAAGACCCATACGATCAAAGGGAAAAGGAGTAAACTATACAGACAGCACCCATATTCAGGATCAATTCCGGGTCTCTGGCAATTTTAGGCAGCAACTTTATGGCCAATGTACTGCCCCATAGTCTTGAACTTAATTAAAACATATAGTAGCTGTAAAGGGCGACACAGCATCACTTGGAGATTTAAAACTGAAAATGGATATTTTCATATTTTTAGTAACCAATGTTATCAACGTATAATTTTTTGTGTGTTGGAAAACAAAATATAGTGGCACAGCTGGTGGACTTGCTGCCTCACACACCAGAGATCTGTGTTTGATCCTGTCCTCAGGCACTGTCTGTGTTGAATTTGCACATTCTCCCTGCAAGCATGTGGGTTTCCTCCCACATCCCAAAGACGCATGGGCTTTGTAGGTTAACTTGTCTCTGTAAAATTGCCCCTAATGTGTAGGGAGTGGGTAAGTGTGAATGGGTAGACAAAAATGCTGGAGAAACTCAGCGGGTGAGGCAGTATCTATGGAGTGAAGGAAATAGGCAACGTTTCGGGTCGAGACCCTTCTTCAGACTGATGTGAGGGTGGGGGGGGGGGGGGGGGGGGGGGTGGGAGACGGGAAGACGAAAGGAAGAGGCGGAGACAGTGGGCTGAGAAGGGGAGGAGAAAGCAGGGATTACCTGAAATTGAAGAAGTCAATGTTCATACCGCTGGGGTGTAAACATCCCAAGCGAAATATGAGGTGCTGCTCCTCCAATTTACGGTGGGCCTCACTCTGGCCATGGAATAGGCCCAGGACAGAAAGGTCAAATTCGGAATTGGGGGGGGGGGGGAGAGTTGAAGTGCTGAGCCACCGGGAGATCAGGTTGGATATTGCGGACCGAGCGGTGGTGTTGGGCGAAGCAATCGCCAAGCCTACGCTAGGTCTCACCGATGTAGAGCAGCTGACATCTAGAGCAGTGGATGCAATAGATGAGGTTGGAGGTGATGCAGGTGAACCTCTGCTGCACCTGGAAAGACTGCTTGGGTCCTTGAATGGAGTCAATAGGGCAGGTAAAGCGACAAGTGTAGCATTTCCTGCGGTTGCAAGGGAAAGTGTCAGGAGAGGGGGTGGTTTGGGTGGGAAGGGACAAATTGACCAGGGAGTTACAGAGGGAGTGGTCTCTGCGGAATGCCAACAGGGGAGGAGATGGGAAGATGTGGCCAGTGGTGGGATCCGATTGGTAGACAAAAAAGCTGGAGAAAATCAGCGGGTAAGGCAGCATCTATGGAGCGAAGGAATAGACAACATTTCGGGTCGAGACCCTTCTTCAGATTGATGTCGGGGGGGGACACACACGAAAAAGAAAGGAAGACCCGGAGACAGTAGGCTGTGGGAGAGCTGGGAATGGGAGGGGAAGGAGGGAGAAAGCAAGGACTACCTGAAATTATAGAAGCCAATGGTCATACCGCTGGGGTGTAAACTACCCAAGCAAATATGAGGTGCTGCTCCTCCAATCTGCGGTGGGCCTCACTGGCCCTGGATGAGGCCCAGGACGGAAAGGTCGGATTCGGAATGGGAAGGGGAGTTGAAGTGTTGAGCCACCGGGAGATCAGGTTGGTTATTGTGAACTGAGTGGAGGTATTGTGCGAAGCGATCGCCAAGCCTGTGCTTGGTCTCACCGAGGTTGATCATACGCTGAATAATCCAACCACATTTTTGTTTGGAAGTGGAAAGAAATAATAGAAATGGCATTCAGAAATTGCACTCAAAAGAGAGTTGAGATACTGTATTATAATTTTGCTGCATGTCATTGTGGTATATATCATGTCTTGATTGGTGAATATGTTTAGTTTGTGACTTTATTTGAAGCAGAAATAATATGTGAATGCTTCATAGAGCATAATTCCGACTGGTAACTACGCATTTCGTCCGAGCACATTATCGCACGCCGTCTTAAATGAGCACCTAAACTATCATTTGGCAACTTAAAAAGCTGCCAAGGTTGCCCAGCTGACATCAGAGAAAAAAATTAAGTGAGAGCCCTGCAAGGTGTATAATATTTATGACACCGTCATAGACCTTTCTTATATATGCTGTGACAACGCATTGTAGTCTCTAAACAACCCTTCAGTAATTTACCTTGCCCTCCATTTCAGAATAATAGTGTTTTAAGTCAATAACTCGACACTAGCACTGGCAATAAATAAATAAATAAATAAAAAGCGCAGCTTTCCAGCCCTTATCTCATTGGCCACGCTCGCCTGCAAATTGGTGTCAATCTGGTGGACCATCTTCCTCTAGTCGTGGGGGTGGGGGATTCGGAGGGGCCTCACAAGTGGAACAGCTTAGGGCCTCTCTTCATCTAAATCCGGCCCTGACAGTACTAAAATCTGCTCTCCAGCTTGACACTAAACTTTTGCCTGAAAACCAGAATTTCTTCTTCCAGGGTGGAAATGTCAAATACTAGGGATATGTTTAAGGTCACAGGGGAAAGGTTTAAAGGAGAAGGGTGATGCAAGGTTTTTTTTACACTGAGAGCAGTAAGTGTCTGGAATGCACTGCCAGAGGAAGTGGTGGCAGCAGACATGATAGTGATGCTTAAGAGGCATTTAAACAGATACACAGGTAGGGACTTTAGGGATACACACCATGTGTAGGCAGATGGAATTAGTTTAGATTGGCATCCTGATTAGTACAGACATGGTGGCCCAAAGGACATGTTCCTGCATTGTACTATATTATGTTCTACTGTGCCCAAGAAATAGACCCCAATGTAAGGTCTTAAATATCAGAAAGCTGATGATGATGCACACTCACTGGGTAGCCATGTCGGTACATATACAGGTCTCTGGCAGCAAAGTAACTTCTCTTTCGTTTGAATGAAGTATCAAGATTATCCTTATTCTGTAAAAGATCAAATTGACCAAATTAACATGGTGTCACATAAAAAAAAATAAGACAGTACTCTGCAACACAGAATCAGCAGTGCAGCAAGGTGTTGTGAAATTCTGTCGTCATATTTGAGTCTATTACACCTTAATAACATAATGCGGCTGCATAAGCAGACTATGCACTGCACTGTAACAGCAACATTTTTATTGTATTTGGCATACTTCCGAGAGTTTATGAGTTCAATGGAGACACCAAACAATATGTCAACACTGCCCTGATACTTTCCTCAACCATTCTTGCTGTATAATTGCACTTTGCCTTCAATACATTTCCTGTGGGAGACGAGCTTATCTCTTGGACTAATAGGGAACTGCTGAAAATACTTCTGAACACACTCCAAAGCTAAGATCACCTCAATCTCAGTAGCTGAGCTACAATACATAGATCATGCCTCTGTTTTGGTTTGGTCAGAGGCTGAGCTCCAAGCAACCATTGACTCTTTCACTGAAACATTGGGTGGCATAATTGGTAGAGCTGATGCCACACAGCACTAACCTGAACTTGGGTATTGTGTAGAGTTTGTACGTTCTCCACATGACCATGTGAGTTTCCTCTGGTGCCCCAGTTTCCTTCTATTGGTTGAATGGTTAATTGGCCACTGTAAATTGTCCCTTGTGTGTAGAACGAGGGCAGGTAAAAGGCAATTTAGGGAGGATAAAATAGGATTTATATTGGATGGTTGGTGCAGACCCAGTGAGCCGAAGGGTCTGTCACATGCTGTATCTATGACTATGAGAACAGTCCATACACGCAACATTCATAAGACAAAAACTCCCACTAACTCCCACCCTCCTCCACAGCAGAACACTGTATTCTGACAACACAGGTACACGGTGTGTCCTGGGAAAATGTGTAATGATTCTCGAGCCTTAAACCACCGTTCAGAGAAGGCAGGCATCTAATTAGTTTCTAATCCAGGCAACATTCTGGTATTCATGGCAGTCTGAAGAAAGGTCTCGATCCGAAACGTCATTCATTCCTTCTCTCCAGAAATGCTGCGCGCCTCGCTGAGTTACTCCAGTATTTTCTAACATTCTGGGGAAGTTCTTATGCACTATTAAAGCCTCAACATCCTTCTTGCAATGTGGTAACCAAAACTGCACAAAATATTCCACTGGCCAAGCCAAAGTTTTATACAGCTGCGACATCATATGGACTTTTATTCTCAACTTGCCTACTGACATAGGCATGTATGCCTCATATCTTCTTTACCACCTTATTTACCTGTGTTGCCATTTCCAGGGGCCTATGGACGTGTACCCCAAGACCCCTCTGTACATCAATGCTCTTGTGCCCAGTCATTCACTGTATACTTCCCCCTTACATTTGACTTCCCAAAGTGCAACACATCACACTTCATCTGCCTTTACTCTGCCCATATTTTCAACTGGTTTGTATCATGTTGTATACTTTTAGGACCTTCCTCACGATACATAACTCTACCTATTTTTGTGTAGTCTGCAAACTTGTTAATCAGCCTACCTACATTTTCATTCAAATCATGCATGATTCAGCACTAATCCTTGTGGGACACCACTTGTCACAGACCTGCAGTCATAATAACACCATCCGTCTGCCTTCTGTGGCCAAGCCATTTTTGAATCCAATCTACCCAGTCTTCACCTGTTCCTTAATCTTCTGAATCAGTCTACCATAAAAGACCTTGTCAAAAGTTTTACTAAAGTCCATATATATATAGCATCCACTGTCCTATCCCCATCAGTCATCTTTGTCATTTCCTCAAACAACTCAATTAAATGTACAAGGCATGACCTTGTTTGTTTTTTTTAACTTTCACTCTCTACACTCTAGAAGGGCCTTACCCCATTTTCAACTCTCCATACCTAACATGCTCATCCTGTTTTCCATTATCTAACCCTCAATATCTCTTCCATCTGAGGTTCTTTTGACTTTCTTTCCTTATTTTTCACTCGTACAGGAGCATGTTGTCATTTTAATACCATTTGTTGGATGTCAACCTACCTGCAAGAAACTGCACTCTGTCTACTTATGCTGGGATGTCAATCTTCATAGAAACATTGAAAAATAGGTGGCGTAGGCCATTCGGCCCTTTGAGCCAGCACCGCCATTCAATATGATCATGGCTGATCATCTTAAATCAGCACCCAGTTTCTGCTTTTTGCCCATATCCTTTGATTCCTTTAGTCCTAAGAGCTAAATCTATCTCTTGAAAACATCCAGTGAATTGGCCTCCACTGCCTTCTGTGGCAGAGAATTCCACAGATTCACAACTCTCTACTCAAATTAATCTACTGTTGAAACCTCCATTCATGTGTGTGATCAACTGGGCTACATCCAAAACTCTGCATTTTCTTGTGGATTTGGGTAGGACTGTTGGTCGGCATAGACTCTATAAACCTTTTATTGTACAGTACTTCGAGTTTGACTTGATTATATTTAAGTTTAGTATATCTGATCAGATTGGATGGCCTGCAAAACAAATATTTTTATTGTACCTGGGTACACATGACAATAATAAACCTAAACCTGTCCTTATCCAATCTCTTTGCTGTCCAGTGATATGTTTTCCTGTTTAATAACACTGTGGCGAAGTCCTCAGGCCGGCTTCGATTAAGTTGAAAGTGCAATATAAAAAGTTGATGTGAAAATCAGAGCTGGACCAGTTCACCGGAAAACTCAGGGCACAAAGCAATACTTTTAAATCTGAGATAAGTGTTTGATTTCCCAATCTGTCGGGTTTGGTGACCCAGAGGAATGGAATGTCCCTGGGGGTCGTCGAATGTCGTCCTACCGGTTCCAAAACTCAGATAAGATATTGCAGAACAAACCCGGGTTGTCTCACTTTACACAGTAGATAAAAATGCTGGAGAAACTCAGCGGGTGAGGCAGCATCTATGGAGCGAATGAATGGGTGACGTTTCGGATCGAGACCCTTCTTCAGACCTTCTTTTGGGACTTGCCTACAAATTACTTTATACAGTGATGCCCACATATACTAGAGGAGATAGAAGATAAAGATACTCCTCTAGTATCTTTGGTGATGCCCCACAGGAGAAGCCCGCCGCGGTGTTGCTCCACCCCATTAACTTGCTGCTGTTTTCAGTGATCAGTACCTGGTCCTCTCCGCTCCCGCCTCCCCTCGCTTCCTCGGCCGTGGCGAGCGGTTTCTGAGCAAGCGCTTGCTGCTCCTCCGGCTCCGAGTCGCTCTCCCAGGTCGAGTCGCATTCCTCCACAGTGGCGGGCTCCCTGGCGCTCCAAAGCTGCGAATTTCCCATTGACTGACGGACGGGCGATGCCAAGAGAGCTACCACCCAGACATAATCCGGGGCAACGGCAGGGCACTGCTTTGCGGAGTCGCGGATTACTTCCTATTTACACACGCATCCTCTCAATCAGCACAACGCGACTCAGGCGCTCAGTGTGTATCAGGGAAGAACCTTCCCCTGCTCCCTCAGTGACAATAACACACCCTTCACTGGAGAAGAGCTGAGCAAGGTTCCTGTGAACAGAGTTGTGATCTTCATGTATTCTCTCCCGCGCCGGTCTTTTCCCTTTGTCACCGTTCCCAATTATGTGGCTCTTTTAGTCACTGAACTGTTGCACCGAAGCTTTCCGCTGTGCAGTCTCCGGGCGGCGGAAGAGGGAGGCAGGCGGCGCCTGCTGTCCATGCCGAGTACTGCAGCCACTGCCCCAGTCAAATTAACAAGCCCTGAGAAACCAAGGCCAGACCAAAGATACTACTAGAGGAACTCCTCCAGTATCTTTGGGCCAGACAGGGGGAAGTAAAGATACTGATCTTTGGGGGAAGGAAGGGTAGCAAAATCAGCAAAGATTTCACTCTTGGGTCGCACACGCGGAGCAAAGGTTGGACACCCATGAGTTCACCCATCTCCCGGAACCTATTGGAGGACTTGTCAACCGATGTTATCGGAGAAGCAAAGAGAAAATCTGTAGATGCTGGAAAACTGAAATAAAATATCGAAACTACTGGAAAGACAGCAGGTGGGGAGACATCTGTGGAGAGAGAAAATCAAGAGTGAATGTTTCAAGACCACAGCAATTCGTCAGGATCAATGTAAATTCATCCACCTAAAAATGTGATCCTGCTCCTCTCACAAAAATACTCAAAACGTTGAATTCGGTTAAGGTAGTGTGCAGGGAAATGAGGCGTGAATACATTGTAACGCAGAGGTTCACCCAGACACCTCCTCTCCAGAGATGCTGCCTGTCCCGCTGAGTTACTCCAGCTTTTTGTGTCTACCTTCAATTTAAAACCAGCACCTGCAGTTCCTTCCTACTCTCACTGAATTCAAAACCCAGAGGTCTGAATTATCGACCTGGAGACACCAGTTCACATTCCCCCTCCTCCAGGTGTAATACCGGCACGACGACCGAGTGGGGATTTGCATGGAGTTCGCGGCCTGCGGGCCGGTTGTCCTGGCAACGGTGGGCGCAGGCTTCTGCCGCTGCCGCCATGGAGCAGGGCGAGGCGCAGGCCTCGGCCCTGTGGGCGCGGCGCCGCAAACACTTCATGCAAACCCACTTCTGCCGATTGGCCGTGAAGACGTATGGCTCCGAGTGGGAACGCCGGAGGGTGATCGCGGCCGCTTCTGCCGCAGGCCGGAACCGACCGCGGTCATGGCCCGAACTGCTGCCCCGCCTGCAGGAGGCCGAGGAAGAGCAGTCGCCCGGCGACCAGCAGGATGCGGCCTACCGTCTGTGGCTTGCGAACAAGAAGCGGCAGAGGGCCGAGCTGGAGGCCATGGCCGACGTGAAAAGCTGGATCGACAGCAAGATCGGGGCCACTGACATAGAGCTGCGAGTCCTGGAGTCGCTGGAGCGTAGACCCAAAGCAGCCGAGCCGGTGCCTGAGCCAGTGCATCAACCCAAACAGAAGGTCTGCAGCCACCGCCTGTGCACTGGGCTTTCCTATAGTTTAACGCTGTTGGGCCTGTCATTCCTGGCTTCCCTTTCCCTTCCACTCCATGTACCCCCTTCCTCTCTACCCCATCCCACCCTCAACATCTACCCCCCCCCCCCCCCATCTGCCCCTTTCCAATCTACTCCCTTCCCCATCTACCCCTCCCTCCCCATCTGGCTCATTCGCTCTCTCCCCATCTGGCTCCTTCGCTCTCTCCCCATCTGCCCCTTCCTTCTGACCTCATGTCCCTTTCCATACTTCCCTCCCTATCTGTTCCTTCCCCTCTGCCTCCCCTGCTCTCCAGCTGCCTCTCCCTCACTTCCAGCTGCTGCCTCTTCTCTGCAGTTGCCAATTTCCCCTCTCCCCAGTTGCCAAGCCCTCCCTCTCTATCTCTGTCTCTTCCCCTCTCCGGTGACAAGAAGATAGTTTATTTTTAAATGTCTTGTTCCGTAATGATCTTTGAAAAGCTAACGTATTATTCTTATCTAGCCTAGTGCAGCCGTGGCTCCAAAATACTGTAATTTGGTTGACTTAACTTTGTTCAAATGGTTATTTCTGGATTGATGTATACATTTTGTGGAATTCAATATATTAAAGGATTTCTGCTGCTTAATGGAGGCAAATGGGATTAGTGTAGGTGGTCACAAAAAATAATGATTTAGGTGATCCGAAGGGCCATTTCTGTTCAATTTTATCATTTTAATTTATTAATGTACTAATAATAATAATAATAGAGAAATGTAATGTTTTCATTGGTGTATTACAGAAAAGGACTAGACACAAGCGTTACAGCAAAACTGTGACCGTTCATCCCCCTACTCTGGAACCAGTTAAGCGACTCTATGAATATTTAAGTAAAAAAAGGCTACGATTTGTAGATTTCTTCCGAACTAGTGATCATGGAAAGAAAGGCAAACTCTCAAAAGATGATATATTGGCAGCATTTAAAAAGGTGAGCGCAATCATAACATTTGAGATCAATGGCAACATCACGTAGTGAATGACTCACCTGTGGCGACACCTGGTGGTAGGCCACGGGCAGAGCGAACCCTCAGCTCTGGAGGGATGAGTTAGGTGTCTCGGTGTGGGAGGCACAGGTCACGAGATTTATCCTTAGGGGTATTCAAGGTCGGGCAGCGCCCGTGCCCGTTGAGGAGTAGGGAGTAACGCTGTTAACAATAAATGCTGTTACATCATGCAACTTCATGTCCTGTCTGATTCTTGGCTGGACTCCTGCGAGTCCCGCTACACACTAACACTCCAAAGCCATTCTATCCTTTATAGGGCAGAAGCAAGTGGTGTGATAAAAGACTCTCCAATTGGATGAGGTGGCACATGATGAAGCTGGTAGAGGTGCTGGCACACAATTCCCGAGACTCATGTTGAATCCTGACCTCCGGTGATATCTGTGTAGAGTGTGGATGTTCTTTCTGTGACTTTGTGGCTTTTCTTCAGTTCCTGGAGTCATTGAACTCTTTAGCATGAAAACAGGCCCCTTGGTCCAACTTGTCCATGATGACCAATTTGACTGAGCTGTTCCCATTTGCCTTTCTTCTTCTTCTTCTTAATCCCATTGCCCCTCTAGGGAGCATAGACCATTGACAAATGTCCTCCACCTCACTCGGTTGTTCACAGTTCTTTCGAGATCTCCCCAGTTGAGCCCACTCTCAGACACCTCTTCTCCAATTATTTGGACACCTCTTCTCCAACTGTTCCTGGGGTGACCTCTTTTCCTATTTCCTTGGGGGTTCCATTTCAGGGCTTGCCAGGTGATGTTTGTGGCAGGTTTCCTGAGGTTGTGTCCCATCCAACTCCATTTTCTCTTTTGAATTTGTAAGTCAATGGGCTCCTGGCTTGTTCTTTTCCACAGGTCCACATTGCTTACTTTGTCTCTCCACCAGATGTTAAGTATTCTCCTAAGGCAGGTGTTAATGAATGTTTGCAGCTTGTTTGTAGTGTGTTTTGTTGTTTTCCATGTCTCTGATCCATACAACATCACCTGTTTCACATTTGAGTTAAAAATGCATATTTTGGTGTTGATTGAGATGTGTTTTGAGCTCCAAATCTTCCTGAGCATGTTAAACACCACCCTAGCTCTATTGATTCACCTTTTTGTTCCTGTCTCTGCCCGTCTGGTGATGTCTACAACACTGGTATGTGAATGTTTCTACCTCCTCTAGAACAGTGCTGTGAATAAGGATAGGATTGCTGGTTTTGGAGTGGATTCTCATCACCTGTGTCTTTGCTGTATTGGGTGTAAGACCAAGTTTGGTTGCAGCTTGTGAGAGTCCATCCGTCTTCTCCTGCATTTGTATCTGTGTGTGTGAAAGGAGAGCTATGTCGTCAAGATCATCTAGCTGCTCCCATATTGTCCAATGAATTCGATTTATTTTCCCTTCATTTGTTTCCATCATGATCCAGTCAATTGCCAGGAGGAACAGGAATGGTGACAATAGACATCCCTGCTTGATGCCCATCCTGACACTAAAGCTCTAATTTTGCAGGAGGTTCCATCATACGAGTTCTTGAATAAGTTTTTGATCTTGGTGGGAATTCCATAGTGGTCCATCAGGCACGGCAGTGTTGTCCTGCCTAAGCTGTCAAACGCTTTCTCAAAGTCGATGGTTGATGTACAGGAACATGTTCCATTCAATAGTCTGCTCAATGATGATGCTTAGTGTTGCTATGTGTCTGTGCATGAGCGATCCTTCCTGAATCCTGCTTGCTGGTCCCGTAGCCTCTTGTCTACAGCTTCCTGAAGACGGTTGAGGATGACCCAGTTGAGAATTTTACTGGGTACAGAAAGTAGGGTGATCCCTTGGTAGTTGTCACATTTTCTTAGGTCACCTTTTTTTGGCATTTTCATGATATATCCCTCTGCCCATTATATGGGTGTCTTTTCCTCTTCCCAAATTCTCCCAAAAAAGCCATAGAGCCTGTCTGTTGATGAGTATATCTACTTTCAGAGCTTCAGGTGGAATATTGTCAGGGCCAACAGCCTTGCCAGTTTTCTGTTGCTTGATTGCAGGCTTTATTTCTGATTTTGTTGGTCTGTCACACTTAATTTGTAGTGGTATCCTGGCTTTGGGAATGTGTGTCTGTACAGCCGGTGGTGACCTGTTTAAGACTTCTTCGAAATGTTCTACCCTTCTGTCGAGCTGCGCTTCCTGGGTTGAAAGCAGTTGACCGTTCTTGTCTGTAATTGGTTTATTACTATGTAGATATGTCCTGGACAATTTAATTGTGATGGTATATAACTCCCTCATGTTCCTTGGAGTGGCCGCAATTCTGTCTCTTTGACTAGCCTCTCCACCTGTGTTCTCTTGTCCCTCCTGATGTTCTTTCGCACTTCTTTGTGCCATCTGTTGTACTCCTTTTGGACTGAAGCCTTTTCAGCTCTTGTTCTTGAGTTGTTCACTTTCTCCTTTAACTTTCTCCTCTGTTGGATTATGTAGCAATGTTACAAAAGTTTGAGATAAAAAAAATCAAGTCTGCAATTTATCCCATCAGATAAAGCATGAAAAGAAGTTTAATTTGACACCTAATTCCCTTTCATATCTTCAGTATTAAAAAGGTTATGGCCATTTTCATACTCGGAAATTAGCATCTTGTTCCCTATTGCCTTTCCATTGACGTAACTCAAAAGCTGTGATCGAGGACAGTCAAAAGCCCATAACTTTCTTAAAAATTAAGAGCTCAATGAAATTTTCAGTTATTATAGATTGAAGCATTCGGAAACAAATATGAAACAATCTTACTTGGATGACCTGAAATTAAAGCATATAATTAGTTAGTTACCTAATTGTAGCTAATTACAAAATTCAATTACTAGATCTAAACATCTATCCATTTCTTAAGAAAAGATAAACATTTTTAAATTGCCTAAAACATTCACACGATAATTCACAATATAATATGATTTTTAAATCTAATTTTCACGAATTTATAGGACAAATGGAAGGAATTTAGTGTTTAATTCCCGTAAATTAATGGGCATTTAAATCAACTTGCGAGTGGGTTTTAGTGGAACGCGGTGGATTGGAACGTTGCGGTTTGCGGTGAATTTAACCCACAGTCGGCAGGAAAAATACAGCCGGTTCGTATATACTTTTTGTCCCCTTTTCGCAACATGAAAAGTTAATTACAGGCTTCCTAAGAACCACGTTTTTTATGTAAAAATAAACTGTGTACCTTCTTTTCTCCCCTACGTAAAATCCTTCCCGTTGTCGGCATTCACGGCTTTAGAAGATGATTTTAAAATTACTCTAGCTATTAAATGATCTAACGTAGTTTAAAAATACCTTCGTAAAACAAATGTCGGAAGGATTTCTCTTTAGCAACGAAATCCCCCGAGATGGATCGATTTGAACTGTCTGGGGAAAAACGGCATTTTAAACCCGCCCCCCTCTGAAAGGCGCCAAAGTCGCGCACACAGGGAGTGGCAGAACTGCAGCGGCACTGAAGGTAAGTTTTGTAACATACCTAGATTATGTTGAGGGTTTCTGGTGTTATCCACGCTTTGTGCTTTTGGGTTCTTCTCCCTAGGGCCTCACAGGTTGAGCTCCAAGCAGCATTTAGGTGTTCCCACTCATTTATTGTCCATCCTTCCTTCCTCCTCCGCTGTAGCTCTGTGTTTTCCCTTGAGAGGGTATCCATGAAGTTCTTCAAAGCTTCAAAGGTTCTTTATTAGTCACATACACCAATTAGTGTAGTGAAATGCGTATTGCCATTGCAGCACATAAAAAAAGAATACAAACATAACAATAATAAAGAAATCTAAACATAAAAAACATCCCCCCACAATGGTTCCCATTATGAGGGAAGGCACAAAGTCCAGTCCCCATGTCCACCCATAGTCGGGCCAGTTTTGGCCTCCGCAGTCGCCTTGATGGCGGCCTGATGTTCCAGGCCCTTCTTGCCGGGTAATGGTGCTCCGGCTTCGGGAGAATCCACACACGCCATTGGAAACCTGGAATGGCCGCTTCCTTACCGGAGACCACAGCTTCCAAAGCCAACAGGCCGCGCTGGATGGAGCTCCACCACTGGCGATCTCGGCGTGAGATCCCAGGCCCCCGATGTAAAGTTCAGTACCGCCGCCCGCAGCTGGCCGCTCCACAGACCGCAGCTCCACGATGTTTTTTATCAATGCACTCAGCATTCCGGAGTTCCAGTGCGGCTGCCCTGGGAAAGGCATCTCCTGCTCCGCGATAGCGCTCCAGCGCTGTGCCGCCGCCGAAGCCAATGTTCTCGCCGGTCCCCTCAGGAAACGCTGCTCCAGGCCCGCTGGTAGGCCGCGAGGACAGGTCGAAGGTGCTGCCCGGAGAAAAGCCGCCTCTCCGACCAGGTAGGGACCTTGAATTCCCCTTTCCCCCCCCCCCCCCTCCACCCCCCACCTAAAAAAGACTAAAGCTCCAGAAACAAAACACTTTAACTCACTAAAATTAAAAAAAAGAGGTGAAAAAACGGACAGCTGCAGGCTGGGAAGCCATACCCATACAGGACGGCGCCCCCTTCTTCACCACTTGAATACCACTGAGATATTCAATATTGTATTTAACTCTTTGGCTTTGGTCCTGGTGGTGTCTCTTAAGCCTTAGCTTGAATTTCCCTATCAGGAGGTGGTGGTCTGAAGCTGCGTCTGCTCCTCCTCTTGTTCTGACATCTTCCATGAACCTTCTGAACTATTTACAGATACAGATGTGGTCAATTTGATTTTCTGTCACATGATATGATGACACCCAAGTTATTTTGTAGATTGTTTTATGAGGGAATACACTCCCATTAGGTATGTTACAATACTTGCCTTCAGCGGCGCTGCAGTTCTGCCACTGGCCGCGTGCTCGACTTTGGCGCCTTTGAGGGGGTGGCGGGGTTAAAATGCAGTTTTCTCCTGCCTGTCGGAGTCGATCTTTCTCGGGCTGTTCAGCTGCTGCAGAAAAATCGCTCCGACATCCGTTCTCTGAAGTTTTTTCAAAACATCGCTGGACAATTTAATCGCAGGAGTAAAATAAAAAACTATTTCTAACGCCGTCAACGCCGACAACGGGACGGATCTCCTGACAAAACATAAGGTAGGTTGTTTATTTTACATACTTGCTTCTTAGGATTACTTTAATCAAAATTTCATCAGCGAAAATGTGTTTATGTAAATATACAAACCGGCAGTGATTTTCCTGCCAATATGGTGTTTAAATTCACCGCCAACCGCAAAGTTCCAATCGATCGCGTTCCACAAAATCTCACTCGCAAGATGATTAAAATGGCCATTAATTTACAGTAATTAAACACTAAATTCCTCCCATTTGGCCTATTAATTCATGACAATGAGATTTAAAAATCATGTTATATTGTGAATTCTTGTGTGAATGTTATTTGGACACTTAGGCTATTTTAAAATGTTAACCTTTTCTTAAGAAATGGATAGATGTTTAGATCTAGTAATTGAATTTTGTAATTAGTTACAATTAGGTAACTAGCTAATTATATGCTTTAATTTCAGGTCATCCAAGTAAGATTGTTTTATATTTGTTTCCGAATTCTTCAATCTATAATAACTGAAAATTACATTCAGTTCTCTTAATTATTAAGAAAGTTATGGGCTTTTGACTGACCTCTATCACAGCTTTTGAGTTAAGTCAATGCAAAATAGGGAACAAGATGCTAATTTCCGAGTATGAAAATGGCCATAACGTTTTTAATACTGAAGATATGAAAGTGAAAGGTGTCAAATTAAACTTCTTTTTATGCTTCATCTGATGGGATAAATTGCAGACGATTTTTAAAATCTCAAAATGTTGTAACATTGCTACTCCCATTGCACCAGCCTGTGTCTGGTCCATATCCCTCCAAACCATCCTATCCAGTGCCTTTTAAAGATAGATAGAGATTGAGACCGAGATAGATAGATTCTTGATTAGTACAGGTGTCAGAGGTATGGGCAAAGGCAGGAGAATAGGGTTAGGAGGGAGAGATAGATCAGCCATGATTGAATGGCGGAGTAGACTTGATAGGCCTAATTCTACTCCTATTCCTTATGACCTAAATATTCCAATTGTACCCACCTCAACCACTTCCTTTGGCAAATCGTTCCATCAGTGTGCAAAATGGCGAAATGAGGCATTTCGCCAGACAAGCTGGGCAGTCTGCTCTGGGAACCACGCCACAGAATCCATGGAATAATTTCCCTGCAGTACCTGCAAGACGTTCTGTACTGAACACTGCCCGATGGTGTTGGTCTGGAAGGATCTATACACGACGGACAGATGGTGTGGCAATGTCCAACTGACTGGCACATTGTGTGGCATCTGCGCCAGGCCCATTCTTCGCAACACCGGGGACAAGTAGAACCTCAGCAGGTAGTGACACTTGGTGCCCACGTGCTATGGCTTTATGTTCCGCCTGAAGCAGCCGCACACGAAGGTGGCCATCAGGTTGAGGGCGACGTTGGGCACGCTTTGAACCCCATTGGCTGCCAACCTGTGCATTGTGGCCCGTCACACCCGGTCCATCCTTGACCCCCAGATGAAGCGGAAGTTGGCCGGGTGATCTCCGGTTTGAGTCGACCACGGGTGGGGCGTAGGAGGGACGGAAAGGCCACACTTGTGTCAAGTACAGCAGCCCCGAGAGCACCTCACACCTGATGACCAGATTTTTCCCCGTTATAGAGAGGGAGCGCCACTGCCGCAGCTCCAGTTTCTTCCCCACCTTGGCTATCCGCTCTAGCCAGTTCTTGTCACCCGCCTCAGCCCTCTCGAACCAGATCCCCAGCACCTTCAAGAAGTCAGGCTATATGGTGAAGGAGACGTAAGATCGGTCGGGCCAGTTGCCAAAGAGCATGGCCTTGGCCTTCCTGCGGTTCACCCTGGCCGACTCAAACTGGTCGCAGACGCTAATCAATCTGCGGATCGAACCTGGATCCAAGCAGAAGACGGCGACATCGTCCATGTATAGGGAGGTTTTGACCTGAGTGCCCCCACTGCCTGGCTATGTGACTCCTCTTACGCTCACGTCCTTCATGATGCACTCGGCAAAAGGTTCAATACAACAGATGAACAAGGCAGGGACAATCCTGCCTGACTCCAGACCTGACGGGGAAGCTGTCTGATTCCCACCCATTGATTTGGACTGCACTACAGATATCGGTGTAGAGCAGTTGGATCCAATTTCTGATTTCCTCCCCAAATCCCACTTTGGAGAGCACGTCCCTCATGTACGTGTGCGATATCCTGTCGAAGGCCTTCTCCTGGTCCAAGCTGACTAGGCAGGCATCCACCCGTCCGTCCTGCACGTAGGCGATGGTATCTCTCAGCAGCGCCAGGCTGTCTGAGATTTTCCTGCCAGGTACAGCACAGGTTTGGTCCGGTCCGGGTGGATCACCTGTCCCAGAGGAGACTTGGCCCGGTTTGCGATGGCCTTAGACAGGATCGTGTAATTCACATTCAACAATATGATGGGTCTCCAATTCCTTATATCAGACACAGCGACCTCACGCCGGTGTTCTTCTCGGACCAGGTTTCCTGTCACCAACAGGAGGACAGGAAAGCAGGCAGAGGGATGTGGAAGTTAAATGTGAAGATGATGACCCCAGAGAACATTGAGGAGCTAAAGGGACTACGCATGTTGGAGAACTGTGAAGCCCCTCTTTGACTCCTCGACACACTGGTGGAAAGCAACCAAGAACATCAAGAGGTTCTTCCTATTCAAAGGGGTTCAGAGAGCAAGACAGACGGAGTTGTATCAACTCCAGACAGATTTGCAGCAACTGCTCCTTCTGCAGTCGAGAGGGGTGGATGTGAGGGAGAAACGTAGAGAGTTGAAGGGCCGGCAAGCTCAGTTCTTTACCTTCGAATCCTCCAAGATCATCTTCTGATCCAGGGTCCGCCACGTGGAGCAGGATGAGACGTGCTCATGCTTCTTCTTCCATAAGGTTCACAGGGGGAGCTCTGTGATGAACAGCCTTCGGGTGGAGGACAGCTCCGTAACATCCTTGTAGATCCTCTCTCCCCTGCCTTGTTCATCTGTTGTATTGAACCTTTTGCCGAGTGCATCATGAAGGACGTGAGCGTAAGAGGAGTGACATAGCCAGGCAGTGGGGGCACTCAGGTCAAAACCTCCCTATACATGGACGATGTCGCCGTCTTCTGCTTGGATCCAGGTTCGATCCGCAGATTGATTAGCGTCTGCGACCAGTTTGAGTCGGCCATGGGAGCCAGGGTGAACCACAGGAAGGGCGAGGCCATGCTCTTTGGCAACTGGCCCGACCGATCTTACGTCCTTGCAGATGGACATGCTAAGGATCTGCAAATCCTTTTATACGGATTTGTATGACAGAAAGCCCACAGACTGCACCGCCTCCCAAAACTTCCTGTCCTTTATCATGGAGGTCTTGGAAGACAGCATGCGGGAGAGTCTGAACCAACCACTGACCCTAGAGGAGCTGACTGGCTCCATCCGTTCCTTTGACTCAAGTAAAACTCCCGGAAGCGATGGCTTAACGGCAGAGCTGTATTTGGCTCTGTGGGACTGGGTAGGCTCGGAACTGTTGGAAGTGCACAATGACATGCTTCTAACTGGCAGCATGACAGACTCTATGAGCAAGATGCTGCAGATGTTCTACCAATCGGCAGTAACCAGTGCCATCTTCACTGCCCTGTGCTGTGCAAAGGCTGCGGATGCCAATAGGATCAACAAGCTCATCAGGAAGGCTGGCTCTGGAATAGTTGGATTCATGGGAGGTGGTCTTCGATGGGAGGATGCTCCTCAAACTTCAGGGCATCCTGGATAATACAGCTCTCCCCCTCCATGACACACTGATCAACCTGAGGAGTACCTTCAGCAACAGGCTGGTTCTACCAAGATGCAGTTCAGAACGCCACAGGAGATCCTTCTTCACTGTGGCTATCAAACTGTACAACTCCTCCCCCTTCTGTCGAGGGGTAGACTGAGGTTGAGACTGACTCCCCTCCTCTATCTTTGCACATCCCCCAAGCCTTTCCACGTCACTTTAATTTCATGTTTCATGTATTTTGTGTTTTTATGACTGTTGACAGATCAATTTCCCTCCTGTGCTGAATAAAGTTCTATTGTATCATATCTATAAGACACCCCAGGCCCTACCATTTATTGTGTAAGTCTGCTGTGGTGTGTCATATCAAAATAAAAAATCTCACATTTATCTGGCCCAGTTGATCAAGATCCTGTTGTAATTGTAGATAACGTTCTTCACTGTTCACTCCAATTTTAGTGTCATTTGCAACCTTACTAACAATGCCACATATTCATATCCAAATCATTGATATAAATAATATACTACACTGGTCCCAGCACTGATTCCTTTGACTGAAAAACATTCCTCTTCCACCATGCACTCTGTCTGACCTGCAAGCCAGTTTCAGATCTAACTGGTGAGGTGGCCCCCGATCTCATGTGATCTTACCTCCTGAGTATCCTCTCTGAGTATGCCTGTTATGTTTTTCCTTCTCAAAATGTAACTCTTTCTCTCTTACTTCCATCTCTATCTCTCCTGCAGCAATTGTACCCTGGAACATTGGGTTGCCAGTTCCATCTCTTCCTCAGATATATTACTCTAAAAGCTATTCTATCTCTGTCCCTTGTACCTATCCCTGCCTTGAGTTCATCTGCCTAACCCGTTAAACTGAATTGCAAAAAATGCAGTTTAAACAATCAAACTTCCCTCAATCCCCACCATACTCCAACCTGTTCTGTCAACAGAACCTGCTCACTTTAACTTGCATTTGCCTCAACTTTCTCATCTGCCTTACCACTGCTAAACAATCCTGCGTAGCTCTATCAAATCTCATGGCAGATATTGGTCCAGCTCCAGTTTAGGTGCAATCCATGCTCTTGTACAAGTCATCTCTGTGCCAGAAGAGATTGCAATGGTCAAAAAACCGGAACACTTGCACCCTCCACCAGCTCCTCAGCCACGCATTTACCTGTCGTACCTTCCTATTCCCACCCTTCCTACCCTAGTACAAAGATTATTCTTCTTGAGCTCCTGCTTTTTAATCTCTTGCCTATTTGCCTATATTTACTCTTCAGACAACAACCCTTTTCTATCTATGTTGTTGGTGCCAATATGTGCAAAGGCTTCAGGCTGCCCACCCTCCCCCTTGAACATCGTCTGCAACTGCCCAGAGACATCCTTAACCCTGGCACCCAGGAGGTAACATATCATCCTGGTAGGAAGGAACTGCAGATTGTGGTTTAAACCAAAGTTAGACACAAAATGCTGGAGTAACTCAGTAGGACGAGCAGCATCTCCGTAAAGAAGGAATGGGTGACCTTTCGGGTCGAGGCCCTTGTCTGAATCTTGTCAGCATTTTGTGTATACCTTCCTGGTACTTCTTTTACAGCCACAAAATCAACCGCTGGATGCACTTCCCATGGTTGGCATCACCACGCACCCTAGAACTGTCTCTGATTTGACAGGAGATTGCGGGGGCCTTGACGAGGGTCTTTGTTTCTTCTTTAGCCACAGGCAACGTGGTCTGAGTGTAGCCGATGTTGTTCCTTTGTTTAACAAAGGAAGTTGGGAGAATCCAGAGAACTTTAGGCCATTGAGCCTCATGCCAGTGGTAAGGAAACTATTGCAGAGAATTCTTTGAAATAGGTTTTACTCCCATTTGGAGGAGAATAGGCTACTTATGGATAGCCAGCATGGCTTTGTACGTGACAGGAAGTGTCTTACTAACTTGGTTGAGTTCTTTCAGGAGATGACAAAGGAGATTGATGAAGGTGTGGTGGTGGGTGATGTATACATGGATTTTGGTAAGGCTTTCGATAAGGTCCCTCGAGGTGAGCTGCTCCAGAAGATTAAGATGCACAGAATTCACAGTGACTTAGTCGTGTGGTGTCAGAGTTGGCTTATTCATTGAAGACAGAGGGTTGTGGTGGATTCTAGATATTCTGGTTGGACATCTGTGACCAGTGGTGTTCTGCAGGGATCTGTGCTGGGACCTCTGCTCTTATATCTGATATATCTATCTTCTATCTATCTATATCTATCCATATCCATCCATCCATCCATATCCATATCCATATCCTTATAACTATAAAACTCTGATCTTGGATGTGAATGTGTGTGTATTTATTTGTTTGTGTGCGATCACATCTACTCGAAAAAACGACGCGCTAACGGTTACTTTTTTACATATTCCGATGGATATTTATCCCATGAAATCAAAAATTGCCTTATCTGAAAAATGCATTATTTCTCGAGTTATTTATGAAAATGTTCAAAAAATTCAAATAACAGAAAATAAACTAGATTGTCTCGCTGATGACGTCACAAAGGATCTGCCTGCCTGCCTCTGCTTGCGCTGCGAGTGACGTCACCCCTGTTCTGTACTTCTTGGCTACTTAACTTTTACTTCTTTAAATTTGTCACTTAGCGTTTTTAAACTGAGACCTACGATTCCTCCGTCGATCCTTTGCTGGTGATCCCAATCCCACCTGGCGATCTCTGGCTGTCATGGGGGACGACCTCCACTCCGTCTCCCCCACGCGACCCTCTGTCACGTGGGTGGGTGGGCTTCCCCTCACTGAAGCCACGATCGGCCGGCCCTCTTTTGACCATCCGCCAGCTTGCAGCAGCAGGACCGCCCGATCAAAAGACGCCACAAATCGGAAACCCCAGCTCCAAAAGGCAGCAAGCTACCCTGCCTCTGTGTCCCTCTCCGTGCCTCTGTGTCCCTCTCCGTGCCTCTGTGTGCCTCTGTGTGCCTCTCCGTGCCTCTGTGTCCCTCTCCGTGCCTCTGTGTCCCTCTCCGTGCCTCTGTGTCCCTCTCCGTGCCTCTGTGTCCCTCTCCGTGCCTCTGTGTCCCTCTCCGTGCCTCTGTGTCCCCTCTCCGTGCCTCTGTGTCCCTCTCCGTGCCTCTGTGTCCCTCTCCGTGCCTCTGTGTCCCTCTCCGTGCCTCTGTGTCCCTCTCCGTGCCTCTGTGTCCTCTCTCCGTGCCTCTGTGTCCCTCTCCGTGCCTCTGTGTCCCTCTCCGTGCCTCTGTGTCCTCTCTCCGTGCCTCTGTGTCCCTCTCCGTGCCTCTGTGTCCCTCTCCGTGCCTCTGTGTCCCTCTCCGTGCCTCTGTGTCCCTCTCCGTGCCTCTGTGTCCCCTCTCCGTGCCTCTGTGTCCCTCTCCGTGCCTCTGTGTCCCTCTCCGTGCCTCTGTGTCCCTCTCCGTGCCTCTGTGTCCCTCTCCGTGCCTCTGTGTCCCTCTCCGTGCCTCTGTGTCCCTCTCCGTGCCTCTGTGTCCCTCTCTCTTTATCCCCCTTGTTCTCTAGCCGCGCCTGCGAGTTGGGGGCTATGCGTGAGTGGATAGGGCGGGGCATGGGGTAAAAGGAGTGAATGAATAATAATATAATATCAATGGGGGTGTTTAATGTGTGTGTGGGGGTGGTTAGTGTGTGTGTGTGTGTGTGTGTGTGAGAGGCTGGTTAGTGTGTGTGTGATGCCGCAGGCCGCCCCCCCACCCCCCTCGCAACCGTACGTTGAGGTGACGGGACCCAACAGGTCCCACTTGGTGTACTGACTATTAAAACTGATCTTGTATGTGTGTGTATTCATTTGTTCGTGTGCAATCACACCTTCTTTTACATGTTCTGGTAGAGATTTATCCCATGGTCAAAAATTGCCTTATCTGAAAAATTCATGCATTATTTCTCGAGTTATTAATCAAAATGTTCAAAAATCTGAAGAAATTTGGAAAAAAATAACTGCATATGCTTACAGTTGTGACATCACAATGGGATTGTAGCCCTTCTTGCAACATTGTTGCTATCCAAGTACACTGAGTCCTCCTAGCCCTCGCAAGTGCAAATGCATTTTTTTAAAGTCACAGTATACTGAGTTCTGCTAGCCCTCGCAACTGCAAATGCATTTTTTTTTAAAATGAGCATCCCCTGCGCAGTTGTCGCCTATGGGTAACTGGTGGAATATTGCGTTGGGGAACAGGTTGCGTTGGGGGACCAGGCCTCCCATGTGACAGAGACCCAACGGGTCCCACTTGGTCTAGTTTCTTTCTCCTTTCATTAAAACGCCACTCGTTAGCACATAAATTTTCTCAGATAATTAATCACATTAACCCCGTCGACAAAATAAACTGCTTCACATCACATTTCATGCTACATTTCACAGGTTATAGCGTTTTAAAAATAGCAAAAAACAACTTAAAATGGCAAACCTCCTTCAACCCGCTTTGACTGATGTCACAAAGGAGGGGTGGGTGGCCACCAAGGGGGAGTGGGCGGCCACCAGCTTCCAGTGACGTCAGGGGAGGGGTCACATTAAATTAAACTTCTGCTTTTTCCGACCTGGGCTTCTACCGGCGACGCTCCGACTGGGGTTTTACGCTGCCATCAAGGAGGCATCGAGACCGCAGCAGTGAAGGAGACATTGAGACCGCAGTAGTGAGGCAGTGCAACGATGGGGCCGCGGCGGCAGAGAGGCATCGCGACGGTGGGTCATCATGGTGGCGGTGAGGCTCATGGAGATGGAGCAGTGGCGGCGGTAGGGGAAAGGAGAGGGAAAGAGAGGTGAAGGAGAGATTGGAGGAGGAGTGGGGTAAGATCCTGGGGAGGTGAGGGAGAGTGGAGGGATTGAGGGAGAGGAGGGGGGTATGTGCCTTCCCGAGCCCCCATTCGCTGTGATGGTATTTCAATCTCAGTCACAGAGGCCAACGTCAGGAAATCCTTCAGGGGGGTGAACCCTCGAAAAGCGCCTGGACCTGATGTATACCTGGTCGTGATCTAAAAACCTGTGCGGACCAACTGGCTGGAGTTTTTACGGACATTTTCAACCTCTCACTTCTGAGGTTCCCACCTGCTTCAAAAAGGCATCAATTATACCAGTGCCCAAGAAGAGCAAGGTGACGTGCCTCAATGACTATCGACCTGTGGCACTGACGCCTGTAGTGATGAAGTGTTTCGAGAGGTTGATCATGGCGCAAATCAACTCCAACCTCGACAAAAGCCTGGACCCACTGCAGTTCGCTTACCGCCACAACAGATCAACGGTGGATGCGATCTCGCTGGCTCCCCACTCCACTCTGGACCACTTGGACAACAAAAACTCATATGTCAGGCTGTTATTCATCGATTCCAGCTCGGCGCTTCTCGGCCTTTTGGCTAAGATCAAGTGTAGTATCTGTTCCTTTTGTGAAAGAGACTATCTGTTCTTATCAGAACAGTTCTGGCGGTTCCTTGGGGACAAGGGCCGTGGACTGCGGAGCGAAATCGTTGACAAGGAGTCGGTCGGCTGCAGGCTTAGAGGTGGATCCATGCTGGTTGGGAAACCAACCTAACAACTTATTCAGCCACAATGTCAGCAGGAACAGGAGTACAGGGTATTCGGAATACCCTGCGAATAAGCGTCAAGGACCTCAGCAAGGGGACCCCCTTCTCACGAGACCTGTTCGTGAAGAAGGTCTTGCTAGAGACCTGTAAATTTGAGGCCAAGGACATCTACTGCCTCCAGGATTTCCCGGGTAACGGATATTTTGACGTTACCTTCAAGTATCCGACGGGATGGCAGAAGGTGATGAAAGACTTCCGGGAGAGGGGAAATGAAGCTCCGCTGTCGCTGCTGAAAGTGCAGCCGCTCTTCACCCTCCCCACACAGAAGGAAAGGTTCATCACGGTGCACATGTTTAACCCACATGTGGATGTCCTCGCCTTTCTTGCTCGCTATGTTGAGGGAACAGGAAACTGTGGATATGAAGGACATGCACGGGATTTGGACCAGCAAGCGGCAAGTTAAGGTAAAGCTGAGGGTGGACAAGAACGGAGAAATCGTCCACCCCCCCTCGGTTTTCGCGATTGGAGGAAACCGAGGATACTTGAGCTATGTAGGGCAATCCAGGCTGTGCAGGAAATGCAAAAGCCTGGGCATGTGATGGCCCAATCCACTGCAGTTGTCTGCAAAAACTGCAAGACGGAGGGTCATGAGACAAAGGACTATCAGGCCAGCAAGAACTGCAACCTGTGCGGGGAGGCTGGCCACCTTTACAGGGCTTGCCCTAAAAGAGCCTGCACCTACGCACAGGCAACAAGAAGGTCTGCTGCCAGCACCCCAAAGGGGGGGGGAGGCACCCCCCACCACTGCCAAGACCTCAGCAGAAAGAGGGAACACGGATGAGGACAGCTCAACCACCTTGAGGCCCCAAGTGCCGGAAGGAGACGCCCAGCACCCTGCCCAAGAGGGAGAGTCGATGGAGGAGGGGGAACAGCAGGAGAAATGGACAACGGTGAAGTACAAGAAGAAGAGGGGTCAGCCCAAAGAGCCGAGGCCGGAAAGGAGTGGTAAGTCAAATAGTAAATCACAAAAAAGGTGTCTTTCTCTTACAGAAGGCAGCAACCTCTCCTCCTCGTCGGAGGATGAGGCGACCAGGAAGTCCCAACGAGGGAGGCAGAGGAAGAAAACGGGGGAGGAAAAGAGAGAGGCCACGACGATCATCCCCCAGCCCCAGGACATCGGGAGCAGTGCAGCGGTCGAGGGGCTCCAGCCCCAGGAGACCGAGAGCAGAGAAGTGGCCAAGGGGCTCCAGCTCCAGGACATCGGGAGCAGTGCAGTGGTCGAAGGGCTCCAGCCCCTGGAGACAGGGATCATCACAGCGGCCAGTGAGCCCCAGCTCCGGGCGACCGGGAGCCGCGCATTGCATGGGAGCATTGCAGCGGCCCATGGGCCCCAGCTCCGGGCGACCGGGAGCAGCGCAGAGGCCGTTGGGCCCCAGCTACAGGAGACAGAGGAAGCGGCGTGCCCAAAAGGGGGTGGAACGAGAAGGCCCCCCCCCCAACGACACCTTTGGTTACACCACCTGAAACCCACCTCACCGCTGGATTCCTGAGCCCAGGAAAGCTGAGGCAATTCACCGAAGCGGTGGGGATGATGGGACACGGAAATGGTCAGTGACTCTAAAGACAATGGAGCTCAAACTGGCATCTTTAAACGTGCGCAGTATGAAGAGCACTGCGCGATGTGTTAATGCCTTACAGTACCTGGCCAAGGTCAAGGCAGATGTGACTTTTCTTCAGAAGTGCCACACCTCCGCTGCTATCGGAGGTGGTCGCGATGGTGGCCCCACGGACTGTCTGTGTGGTCGGGGGTGAATGACTGTCGTGCTTCCGGCCTGGGGATTTTGCTGCGGGGAGGGAACTTCGCCATCACTGAGGTCAGGGAAGTGGTTGGAGGGCGTCTCCTCGTGGTGCATGTTATGTAACGTGGCTCTCCGCTCCGGCTGATAAATGTGTATGCCTCACCCACACAGAGCGAGCGGCTGGCCGTTCTCCAGCAGCTCCCAGTGCTGCTGGCCACGTCCCGGCAGCTCGTTCTGGCCGGTGACTTCAACTGCATCATTGATGCGGCTGGACGAGCCGGCAGTGCCGACAGCAGACTGGACAGCACGTCCAAGTTCCTGATGGAGATGGTAAAAGATGCAAAGCTGCGCGACGCCTTCAGCGACCCTGCAGGCGGGTCCCAGCCGCGGTTCACCTGGTCGAGATCGGACGGTTTAGCCCGATCTCGGATAGACTTTGTCTTCACGACGAAGGCCGTCGGGGTGAGACACACTGACCTCATGCCAGTGTTCTTCTCCGACCACTGCCTCCTTCAGGCTTCCTTTCACCTACGGGAGGGCCGGAAGGCAGGCAGAGGGACGTGGAAGTTAAACACGAAACTGTTGACCCCAGAGAATGTCGAGGAGCTAAAGAGGGACTACGCATGTTGGAGAACGGTGAGGCCCTTCTTCCCCTTGGGAAGCAACCAAGGAGAACATTAAGTGGTTCTTCATAATTAAAAGGGGTTCAGAGAGCAAGACAGTCAGATGGAATTGTGCCAACTCCAGACAGATTTGCAACAACTGCTCCTTCTGCAGTCGAGCGGGGTGGATGTGAGGGAGGAACTTAGAGAGGTGAAGGACCGGCAAGCTCGGCTCTTTAACTCTGAATCCTCCAAGATCGGCTTCCGATCCAGGGTCCGCCATGTGGAGCAGGATGAGACGTGCTCACGTTTCTTCTTCCATAAGGTTCACAGGGGGAGCTCTGTGATGAACAGCCTTAGGGAGGAGGACGGCATGGTAGCATCCTCACAGACAGACATGCTGAGGATCTGCAAATCCTTTTACACAGATTTGTATGACCAAAAGACCACAGACAGTACCTCCTCCCAGAACTTCCTGTCCTCGATCACGGAGGTCTTGGAGGACAGCAAGCGGGAGAGTCTGGACCAACCACTGACTCTAGAGGAGCTGACTGGCTCCATCCGTTCCTTTGACTCGAATAAAACTCCCGGAAGCGATGGCTTACCGGCCGAGTTGTATTTGGCTCTGTGGGACTGGATGGGCCCGGACCTGCTAGAAGTGTACAACGACATGCTTCTAGCTGGTAGCATGTCAGACTCCATGAGGAAGGGCAACATCACCCTAATCTACAAGCAGAAGGGGGAGATGAAGGATATAAAGAATTGGAGACCCATAACACTCTTGAATGTAGACTACAAGATCCTGTCTAAGGCCATCGCCAATCGGGTCAAGTCTGCTCTGGGACACGTGATCCACCCGGATCAAACCTGTGCTGTACCTGGCAGGAAAATCTCAGACAGCCTAGCGCTGCTGAGAGATACCATCGCCTACGTGCAGGACAGACGGGTGGATGCCTACCTAGTCAGCTTGGACTAGGAGAAGGCCTTCGACAGGATTTCGCACACGTACATGAGGGACGTGCTCTCCAAAATGGGTTTTGGGGAGGGAATCAGGAATTGGATCAAACTGTTCTACACCAACATCCGTAGTGCAGTCCAAATCAATGGGTGGGAATCAGACAGTTTCTCTGTAAGGTCTGGAGTCAGGCAGGGTTGCCCTCTCTCTCCTGTCTTGTTTGCCTGCTGTATTGAACCCTTTGCCGAATCCATCAGGAAGGATGCGAGCATAAGAGGAGTGACATTGCCAGGCAATGGGGGCATTCAAGTAAAGACCTCCCTGTACATGGACGATGTCGCTGTCTTCTGCTCGGATCCAGTGTCGGTCCGCAGACTGATTAGTATCTGCGACAGGGAGAGTTTGGACAGACCTGGATTGTTTTCTCAGGAATGTCAGAGGATGAGGTTAGACTTGAAAGAAGTATATCAAATTATGAGAGGCATAGATATGGTAGATAGTCAGAACCTTTTTCTAGAGTGGAAATGTCCAACACTGGTAGAAGGTGTGAGGGAGAAAGTTTAATGGATATGTGCGGAGCAAGTGCTTTGCACAGAGAGTGGTGGGGGCCTGGACATTGGCAGGGGTGGTGGTGGAGGCAGGTACGATAGTGGCGTTGAAGAAGCTTTTAGATATGTACATGGAAGTGCAAGGAATAGAGGGATATGAATCATGTCAGGCAGATGAAATTGGTTTAAATTGGCATCATGTTCAGCGCAAACATTGTGGGCCGAATTACCTGTTCCTGCGCTGTACTGTTTTATGTTAAAGACAAAATTACTGAATTGGCCTTCCTTTGGTGCCTTGAAGTTCTATGATCCTATGGTGCCATAAGAAATTGGTATTGGATGGAAGGGCTTATAGGATTGTGACTAATAAATGCATGGAGTATGGGTTAAAGGACAGAAATTTGATTTTTATGCTGGGGAATCCCAAAATTGTTTGCAACATCTTTTCATGTCTCACAAACATTCTAATTTTTCACTTGCATCTAATACATTGTGCCAAAGTTGTGCGGAGTGGTAGTTTATTGGCCACTATAAATTGTCCCTGGTGTGAAATGCTGTTTCTAATTTTTCTCCAATAATGTTGCCTGACCCACTACTACATTGTGTTATTTCAAATTCAATGTGTTAATTCAAGATCATTCTGAACTCTGCTTCTTGTCTATAACCCATCTCATTTCCTCTTTCAGATCAAACAGTACAGCTACAACGACCCAGGTTTTCTATGAATATAAGATTTTACTTTTAACACACAATCCTTTCCGACACACCTCTGTAACTGACTGATTTTATATTTACTTGTGTATGTTGCATGTGTATATTACATTTTCAGACCATTCCATATATTACCTGTTCAAATAGATCAATCTTCCAATCACTGATCTGCAAATCAAAGAATTGATCGAACATCTTGGTGATCACACTAAGTACATTCGTTACAAAGTTCTTGCCCAAGCACTAAACACCTGGAGAGAAGAAATGCGACAAGAAAACGGAGAGAAACATTTCGAGAAAGGTAGGGATGGATTAAAGAAAAAAAAAACGCTTCAAAATGCCATGTATCCAGGTCAAATCCAAAATTGTTAAACAAACTCACAAAAACATGGACGACATTTCACTACACTTCCCTTTTCCTTCCCAATCCAATAGATTTGTATTCTTGCACTGAGATTCAAAAATCTGAGATTTTTCTCTTTTGGGAAGTGAAGATTATAAGGTGTTTAGAATTATTTCATATTTGGTCAATAACTAGTAGTTGCAAATTTAATCCAAGTGGCAAAAGAACTGAAGGAATCATGAGAACTATTTAAATATGGTGACACGGTTTAGATTACCAAAATTGAAGATGTATAGGGGGCAAAGTGGTGCAGCAGGCAGAGGCAGCAGCCTCACAACTCCAGAAACCTGATTTGATCGTGATCTGTCTGTAGGGGAATAAATTCCTGACCCGAAATATCACCTATCCATGTTCTCCGGAGATGCTGCCTGATCCGCTGAGTTACTCCGGAACTTTGTGTCTATTTCTATGTTGTATGACTCTAGTAGAACCTGACTGTCACTTAATTAGGAGCCAAGAATGGAGGTGAATTTATCAAGGAAAGACAGCCAGTTCAAACTTCAGTCCTCTTCCATGCTTGACTCCAATCCACAGCATTTTATTCCACCCAGCTTTGCTGCCAATCCTGACCAACAAAGGGTATCCCTGCGGAAGTTCTCAAATGTGAAGGTGAGGAACTTCATTCAAAAATACACAAACTCAATACCCACATCTATGCAGATGATAATCTAAGATATTCTGAATCCCCACACTCACCTCAAGAAGGGAGACAAATCTGATATTGGTAAACACAGGGTGGTCTCCTTGCTCCCTGCCCTAGGGAAAGTCATTGACTGCTTCAACCACTTATTCTCAGAGGCTGATGGAATCCAAATCTAGGTTCTGTCCACGTGAAAGCATGGTGAAGATGATCTTTACCAAGAAAAATAGGGGAAGGAGAAGGTGACATTTCAGGCTAGGTCCCTTCTTCAAACTGATTTCAAGGGAGGGTGGGATGGGGGGGTAGGGGAAGAAAGTTGGAAGAAATGGCAAAGCCTGACATTTCCTGCCCTTTATCTCTTCACCTATTACTTACCAGGCTTTGTCCTGCCCTCCTTGCTCTCTGCCTTCTGGTTCTCCACTCTCATTACTGGAAACATCCTTTTTGCATCCTCTCTAACCAAGCCTTTCATTATCTGGTAGGTTCCAATAAGATGCCACCTCATCTTTCTAAATTCCAGTGAGTACAGGCCTAGATACTTCATATGCTCCTTATACGTTAACCCAATCGTCCCGGGGATCATATCTTATAAACCTCCTCTGGACCCTCTCAAAAGCCCACACATCCTTCCTCAGATATGGAACCCAAAAGTGCCCACAATGTTCCAAATGTGGCCTCACAAATGTAAATATGAACTATAAATGGGGAATTTTCCCCTTCCTCTCAGAAAAATGTAGACATCTTTTGTGCAAGAGTAGCCACCATTGCAGCAACTTGTAATGTTAGAATGTTTTTTTTAATTTGGGGTGTTTTAATTCCAGTGTACGACTTGCCAAAGTTTGCTGCATCCTCCAAACGTCCAAATAAAGCTGCGTCAGTTGCAAAAGATGGGCGTGATGTGTCCAGACGTAGAGATACCTTGCCTGTGCCAACAGTCGATCCGAGCGAAAACAGGCCTTTAACAGATGTAGAAATGGAGCAACTCAAAGCGAGGGATCAGGAGAGAAATATAAAGCAAACGGTGAGAATAGCACAAAATGATTTCTGTATATGGTTTTTCTGTAGAGTTTATTTGCAGGAATGTTTTTGAAGCTTGAAATATAAACTAGAGAGCAAAATTTGCTTTGGTTTGGTGCCTTTTATGCCCACAATGGTCCTAAATGTTTTATAACCAGCGTGATCATTCTGAAATGTATTGCTGCTTACGAATGTTTTCATACGAATTACCATGAGATTAAGTACCCAGCAAATCTATTTTGGTAATAGTTAAAGGATATATATTAGTGAAAAAAATGAGAATCCCGTTTCAATTTGAATAGTTAAATACAATCTTTTAAGTGACTAAAATTTTGTTGCATAGCACTGTTTTGTTCAGCACAACCAATGGTAAATTGATGCTTCCCAGTGTACAATAACATCGCTTTGCAATGTGAACCATGCCACTCTGTTAATTAGATCAATCATCCAGTATGTAGATATGCAATATGCAGGCTTCTGTATTGGATGCCCATGTAATTGTGTCAATTCTTGTGCAACACTCGTTGGGAATGTTAACAGGATAAATTAGGCCACATTTAACTAAATCAAGCTGATAGTTGCTCAGTCCAGTGGAACAAGGTCTTCACTGTTCAGCAGTAATGTGATATAAAAGGCCATTCAGACTTGTTGCTCAAACTTCAGTTGGTTGGCCAGCTGTTGAATCTGAAACTTCAGGCCGTCCCCAGTTAATGGAAGGGCTTCAATTTTTACAGACATTAATGAATTGACATTGTCCGTTACTTGGAAATTACACAGAAATCGCTCGACATGGTAACCATGCTTCCAGAATTTTATAATGAATGAACTAGACCAAGTAGGAGTGGTTGGGTCCCTGTCACATGGGAGGGCTGGTCCACCAAAGCAATATTCCACCACTGACTCATAGCCCCCAACTGTGCAAGCGCAACTGATGGGTTCTTGTTGTGACACCAGAGATCCCCATTGTGACGCGAGTCACAGCAACCCTCCCCAAGTGCGCCTCCCCATCCCTCTTCCTACCCCTATTCTCCATTCCCCCTCATCCCCAGTACATCCTCCCCCTCCTCTACACCCTCCTGCTTCTTTCCCCTCTCCTCCTCCCCTCCCCCACTCCCTTCTTCACCTCCCTCCCCCTCCTTTCTCCTACCCTCAGTCACTCCCTCCCTCCCCCACCATACCCCCCTCCTCTCCCTCTATTTCCCTGCTCTCCCACTCCTCACCTCCCCCCTATCCCGACCCCCACTGCCCTCCTCTCACTCTATCCCCCACACCCTACCTCTCCCACTCCCACCCTCCTCTCCCTCTATCGTCCCTCTTTCCCCACTCTCCCACTTTCCCCTCCCTCTACCTCCCTACCCCCCTCCTCTCCCTCTATCCCCCTGCTCCCCCACTCATCACCTCCCTCCTATCCAACCCCTCCACAATGAAAATCGCGATTTTTTTTTAAACTGCTTTTTTTTAATGCAAATGACATTCGGGATCCCATTGTGATATCATTGTGAGGTGGAACACTGCTGTGGTTTTTTAAACAGATTTTTAAAATGTAAATGAGATCCCAATGTGATGTCATTGTGGGGTGAAACACTGCTGACGTTTTTTTTTTTTAAGTTTTAAACGTCAATAACTTGTAATATACACCATCAATCTGAACGAAACTTGTTCAATTTACATTACAGGGCAATGGTGAGTAAGGTGGTGCAAAGATTGTAGCGCTATCGTGTACCGTTTTTGCGCAAATACATACCGGCAAACAAACCGGCAAACAAGATGAGAGTTTTAGTAATATACTAGACTAAGTGGGACACGTTGGGTCCCAGTCACATGGGAGGCCTGGTCCCCCAACGCAACCCATTCCCCAACGCAATATTCCACCACTCACCCATTTCCCCCAATGCAACCCGTTTCCCAACGCAATATTCCACCACTCACGCACAGCCCCTAACTACGCAGGCGCAGCTCATTTCCCCTCATATCCGAGCACTCCCTCCCTCTTATCTTCATGTGTGGGAGGGGAGGAGGGGAAGGAGGTGGGATGTGTGGCGGGGGTGTGGTGTGGGGTGGGAGGGGAGGAGGGATGTGTGTGGACGGGAAGGTGTAGGGGGGGGAGAGGGTGGTGCGGGGGGTGTGAGGAGGGGGGTGCTGGGGAGGGGTTGTGTGGCGGGGTGGGGAGGTGTGTATGGGGGTGGGATTTGGGAGGGGTGTGTGGAGGAGGGTGTGTGTGTTGGAGGGGGGGTTGTGGAGGCGGGGGGTTTGTGGGGGGGCTTCGTGCGGGCAGGGGATTTATGGTGGGGGTGTGTGTGAGCGGCAGGGGTGGCGGGGGGGTGTGTGTTTTTTGGGGGTAGTTTTGTGTGGGCGGGGGGGTATGTGTTGGCGCAGGGGGGGTGTGTGTGTGGGCGGGGGGTGGTGTTGTGGGGGAGAGGGGTGTGTGGGCTGGGGGGTGAGCTCAGAGAAAATACAGGGAAGAGCCATGGGGGAGTGTGGGTGGGTGTATGTGGGGGGGGGGTATGGGGGTGGGGGAGGTGTGGGTCAGCGGGGGGATGTGGGGGGCGAGGGTTTAGGCGGGGTGAGTTGTGGGGGGATAGGGGTGTGTGGGCGGGGGAGTGAGCTCGGAGAAAAGACGGCGGAAGAGCCATGGGGGAGAGGGGGGGCAGGAGCCAGTGAAGGGGAACCAGATGGGTAGTGGCTGGAATTAGCGAGGCAATGGGGACTCACAGCGTTCTCCTCAACCAGGATCAGAGTCTCCACTTTCCGTTTGACGACATCTCAGACTCTGGGCTTGGTCTCTGACTCGGGGCTGGGCTGGGTCTCCAACTCTGGGCTGGGCAGGGAAGGGTCTCCGACGCTGGGCTGCTGCTTGGGGCTGGGCTGTTGCTTGGGAAGCTGTTCTGAATCCGTGCCCTTCACAGCCCTCCCACAGTAATAAAACGTCCACAGCTTGGTTTGCATATCCTGCCTGTGAAGGCTGGTTCTTGGTAGGGTAGGGTAAATGATACGGCATACTGAGGTGTGGGGCTTTGCTGCGGTCTAACAGTGGCAGTTCCATGTCATGTGCTGACAGGTCACATAGATCCTATCCTCACTTATCACCTCTTGTTGGTTGTGATCAAAATTGGTTTCTATCCTTCTTTCTGTTTGGCTGTACAGCTCTCCTCAACCTGGATATTTTTCTCTGGTAACAAGCTCAATGGACATGACCACAGAAAACAAGAGATGTGGAGTCGGTGCAGGAAAAGACTGCTAGGCTAAAATAGATCTTCGATCTTATTGTAGGTAGACATAAATGCTGGAGAAACTCAGCGGGTGCAGCAGCATCTATGGAGCGAAGGAAATAGGCGACGTTTCGGGTCAAGACCCTTCTTCAGACTGATATGGGGGTGGGGGGGCGGGAAGAAGAAAGGAAGAGGTGGAGACAGTGGGCTGTGGGAGGGCTGGGAAGGAGAGGGGAAAGAAGGAGAAAGCAGGGACTACCTGAAATTGGAGAAGTCAATGTTCATACCACTGGGGTGTAAACTACCCAAGCGAAATATGAGGTGCTGCTCCTCCAATTTACAGTGGGCTTCACTCTGGTCATGGGGGAGGGCCAGGACAGAAAGGTCGAAAAGAGGGGGAGTTGAAGTGCTGAGCCACTGGGAGATCAGTTTGGTTATTGCAAACTGAGCGGAGGTGTTGGGCGAAGCGATCACCAAGCTTATACTTGGTCTCACCGATGTAGAGCAGCTGACATCTAGAGCTGCGGGTGCAATAGATGAGGTTGGAGGAGGTGCAGGTGAACCTCTGCCAGACCTGGAAAGACTGCTTGGGTCCTTGGATGGAGTCAAGGGGGGAGGTAAAGTGACAAGTGTAGCATTTCCTGCGGTTGCAAGGGAAAGTGCCAGTAGAAGGAGTGGTTTGGGTGGGAAGGGACCAGGGAGTTACTGAGGGAGCGGTCTCTGCGGAAAGCCGAAAGGGGAGGAGATGGGAAGATGTGGCCAGTGGTGGGATCCCGTTGGAGGTGGCGAAAATGTCAGAGGATTATTTGTTGTATGTGATGGCTCGTAGAGTGGAAGGTGAGGACAAGGGGGACTCTGCCTTTGTTACGAGTGGGGGGGATGGGGAGTGAGAGCAGAGTTACGGGGAATAGAAGAGACCCTGGTGAGAGCCTCATCTATAGTAGAAGATGGGAACCCCCATTCCCTAAAGAATGTGGACATCTCCGATGCCCTGGTTTAGAACACCTCATCCTGGGTGCAGATGCGGTGGAGATGGAGGAATTGGGAGATCTTATTGATTAGCAAAGCGGGGCAAGGGACAGGTGGCCTACTACTGTTTCTTAATTTCTGATGCTTCATGTGTGTATGTGTGTATTTATTTATCCAGGATGTGTAGGAAAGAACAATGGTTTAAATTGAAGATAGACACAAAATGCTGGAGTAACTCAGCGGGACAGGCAGCATCTCTGGAGAGAAGGAATGGGTGACGTTTCGGGTCGAGATCCTTCTACGGACATTTATTTGTTCATCTACCTGTTTGCCTCTTAGTTATGGGGTGCATGATGTGGCCTGGGTGCAGTTGCAGGGAGCACTTTTGAGGTGCAATTCACAGTGTCAGAGATCTCACCTTAACATATGTTAAGTTTTATTCCTTTCAATATTGCTGCATGTTGCAATGTATGTCCCCCAATGCCATAAACATGCCTGGAGCAAGGGAACTCTTCCTGCCTCCCCGTCATAAACTCCAACCTCTCTTTTATGGAGGTAGACAAAAATGCTGGAGAAACTCAGCAGGTGAGGCAGCATCTATGGAGCGGAGGAAATAGGCAACGTTTCGGATCAAAACGTTTTGGGTCTTTTGTGGACCTCGTTCACCAATTCCTTTAGGTCTCAGCCTGTGACATTCCTGATTGTTGCAGTGTGGCCACTGAAGCATATGGTATTCCGATAGCTGTGGTTGAGTGTTTGTCCTTCATTTGCTTTTTCTTTAATCATTGTAGAGCAAACAACATTACATGGATTTAAAGGAAAGATGCCTGTACATGAAGGGAGAGGATCATTCCATTGCCTGCCATTCTTTACCAACAACAATGGGGGGAGAAATGGGGGAGGCAACCAATGCTTTCCGCCGACGGTGCCTGATGGAATACAGGAAAATTCTGAAAATGTGCCGGTTCTATGGCATTGCCTTCACTGAAAAGATGCTAATGAAAGGTAATATTCAAATCCAACTTTTGAATGCTACTAGTCACCTAAATCATCTTCATATTTACTGGATTCCACTTTTAAAGATGGTTGCTTAAAGCACACGGTTTTCAGACGAGTTGAGTTAGGAACTTGCACCTTTGTTTCCAATTCTCTGTTTTTAAACAATAGACAATAGGTGCAGGAGAAGGCCATTCAGTCCTTCGAGCCTGCACTGCCGTTCAATGTGATCATGGCTGATCATCCACAATCAGCACCCCGTTCCTGCCTTCTCCCCATATCCCCTGACTCCGCAATCCTAAAGAGCTCTATCTAACTCTCTCTTGAAAGCATCCAGAGAACCGGCCTCCACCGCGTTCTGAGGCAGAGAATTCCACAAACTCACAACTCTCTGTGTGAAAACGTTTTTCCTCATCTCCATTCTAAAGGGCTTACCACTTATTCTTAAACTGTGGCCCCTAGTTCTGGACTCCCCCAATATCGGGAACAGGTTTCCTGCTTCTAGCGTGTCCAAACCCTGAATAATCTTATATGTTTCAATAAGATATCCTCTCATCCTTCTAAATTCTAGAGTATACAAGCCCAGCCGCTCAATTCTATCAACATATGACAATCCCGCCATCCCGGGAATTAACCTGGTGGACCTAAGCTGCACTCCCTCAATAGCAAGAATGTCCTTCCTCAAATTTGGAGACCAAAACTGCACACAATACTCCTGGTGTGGTCTCACTAGGGCCCTGTACAACTGCAGAAGGATCTCTTTGCTCCTATACTCAACTCATCTTGTTATGAAGGCCAACATGCCATTCGCTTTCTTCACTGCCTGCTGTACCTTCCCCAGATCCCGTTGTACTTACCCTTTCCCAACTTGACAACATTTAGATAATAATCTGCCGTCCTGTTTTTCCCACCAAAGTGGATAACCTCACATTTATCCATATTAAACTGCATTTGCCATGCATCTGCCCACTCACCAAACCTGTCCAAGTCACTCTGCATCCTCATAGCATCCTCTTCACAGTTCACACTGCCACCCAGCTTTGTGTCATCTTCAAATTTGCTAATGTTACTTTTAATCCCTTCATCTAGATCATTCATGTATATTGTAAATAGCTGCGATCCCAGCACTGAGCCTTGCGGCACCTCATTAGTCACTGCCTGCCATTCTGAAAGGGACCCGTTAATCCCTACTCTTTGTTTCCTATCTGCCAACCAATTTTCTATCCATTTCAGCACCCTAACCCCAATAGCATGTGCTCTAATTTGCCTACTAATCTCCGATGTGGCTCTCCCTTGTCCATTTTCCTAGTTACATCCACAAAAAATTCCAGAAGATTAGTCAAGCATGATTTTGTCTTTGTAAATCCATGCTGATTCGGAGCGATCCTGCTACTGCTATCCAAATATACCGCTATTTCATCTTTTATAATTGACTCCAGCATCTTCCCCACCACTGGTCAGTCTAACTGGTGTATAATTCCCTGTTTTCTCTCTCCCACCTTTCTGAAAAAGTGGGATAACATTAGCTACCGTCCAATCCACAGGAACTGATCCTGAATCTATAGAACATTGGAAAATAATCACCAATGCATCCACAATTTCTAGAGCTACCTCCTTAAGTACCCTGGGATGCAGACCATCAGGCCCTGGGGATTTATTAGTCTTCAGTCCCATCAGTCTACCCAACATTTCCTGCCTAATGTGCATTTCCTTCAGTTCCTCCATCACCCTAGGCTGGCCACTAGTACATCAGGGAGATTGTTTGTGTCCTCCTTAAGGGCCTGTCCCACTGTACGAGGTAATTCAAAAGTTCTCTCGAGTTCTCCCCTGATTCGAGCTCGTGTAATGTACGTAGCGGGTACGTAGGGGCTCATACGAGTAAAAAGTTAAAAAAAATTTCATCATGAGTATTTTTTTACAGTGTTGAAAAAACGTCACGAGTTTACCGGATATCCCGAGTACCTACCGTTACTCATATGAGCCACTACGTGACATCCACGAGCTCCTACGTACCCGCTACGTACATTACACGAGCTCGAATCAGGGGAGAACTCGGGAGAACTCTTGAATTACCTCGTACAGGGGGACAAGCCTTTTAGTGAAACGGATCCAAAGTACCTGTTAAACTCATCTGCCATTTCCTTGTTCCCCATAATAAATTCACCTGTTTCAGTCTTCAAGGGACCCACATATGTCTTAAGTTCATTATTTCCTCTTCACATACCTAAAGAAGCTTTTACTACCTTCCTTTATATTCTTGATAGCTTCCCTTCGTACTTCATCTTGTCTCCCCGTATTACCTTTCTATTTATCTTCTGTTGCTCTTTAAAAGTAAAAATTACAGTAAACCCTTGTTTTAACTGAATTCTTTGTAATGGATTTCAGTTGTGGGTTGACTCACCAATGGTTTCCCACATCACCCCGGTTCCCGTCGCCTCTCTGGCAGCTTGTAGCCCCGGCTGCCACACTATCCCCGACTTGTACCCTCTCCAGCCACTTGCTGTACCGGCTTCCCTCACGCCACCCCCCCCGGCTCGTGCCGTCTCCCCGGTGAAGAGGAGAAGCGAGAATGGGGGAGGTTTAGAAGTTAATTAAAATTGGAGAATTCAACATTCATGCCGTTGGGTTGCTGTCCCTCTAGTTTGCATGTGGTCTTACTCTGGCAATGGAAGATCCCCTGGACAGAAAGGTCTGTTTGGGAATGGAAAGGGGAGTTAAAATGCAACCTGGAAATCCAGCAGGCCTTGGCAGACCGAACGCAAGTGTTCAGTGAAACAGTTGCCAAGTCTGCACATGGTCTCACCGATGTACAGGAGGCCACATCGGGAACACCGGATGCAGTCGATAAAGTTAGAGTAGATGTGCGTGATCCTTTGTCTCACCTGGAAGGACTGCTGGGGTCCCTGAATGGAGGCAAGGCAGGAGATGTAGGGACAGGTATTACATCTCCTGTGGTTGCAAGGGATAGTACTTGGGGAGGGGGTGGTTTGGATGGGAGGGGATTAATGAACCAAGAAGTTGGGGAGGGAGCAGTCTCTGCAGAAAAGGGTGGAGACGGGTAGCTGTGACTGGTGGTGGGATCACGTTAGAGGTGACAAAACTGTCGGAGTATTCTTCTGAAGTCTGCTACATTCCTTCTTATTATCTACCACATTGCTGAGATGGTGGGCACCATTGGACTGAAATTCTAAACTTGGTTACCAGCATTAGTAAAACATAGCACTTAGAGCAGTATAACATAGGAATAGGCCCTTCAGCCCCTGATTCTGTACTGACCATGATGCCAATTTACCTGCACATGGACAATATCCTGCCGTCCCCTGCATGTTCGTGTGCCTGACTAAATACTTCTTAAATATTGATATTGTCTCTACTTCCACCACCTCCCCTGGCAACACATTTTAGTCACTTAGAACTCTGTGTAAATTTGTAAATTTCCTTTAAACTTTTCTTTAAACCTATGCCCTCTTGTATTTGGCATTTCTACCCGAGGAAAAAGACTTTGACTGTCAATATTATCATTGTTGTTCATATCTGATTGTTCTTCACAGTCTCATGGTTGGATATACAGCAGTGTACATCCTTGCAAGGGAGATGTCAATGGTATGTCACAGAAAGATTAACAACATCCTTGCATGCATTTTGCCCCTGTGTGTGTTATATACATTGGAATGTTTTTTTGGTGCAATGTAATGTAAGGTCTGTGATCCATTTTGCCTTATGATTCAGTTTCTCAAATAAGTGGCATGAGATTAAATTTAAATGCCTCAATACTTTACGGTGTTAAATGGTTGTATAAATGCAAATCGTTTTTATTGAAATGTCCACCTCATAGAAATGACTACCTTGCGGCATTGATTCAAGAGTTATAATTTGTGTCTTTTCTTTGTAGCCTTACTTCACCCTGGAGACAAGTTAATTAACATCCCGGGACAACGTTTGAAGCTAAGACAGCCTGGGACTAATGTTGTATCTGATGATTATACGGAGCGATGGCATGTCACTAGGTGCGAATGGGAGCCAGACCATGCTTCTATTTTTATTCATATTAATTTTTGGGATCCAGATTTATTGTCCGTCCCTCATTTCCCATGAGAAAAGGGTGGTGAACCATCTCCTTGACCTAGAAGAATAATTGCAGAGTATTCTGTAGATGATACATAATTCAGTGACACTGCCGGTGATGAAGGGAGTAACTATTTAGACTGGCTGATGGAGTACAAGTGAAATGAGTTACCTTTTGTTTGTCTATGGGTCTTTTCATGCAAACAATGCAGATATGGTGGAATGTAGTTCACACCTAGGGTTGTGCTGAGATAAATTATGGATTATAAGTATCTAAAGCAGACTCAAAGAATACAGTGGAAGATGGCAAAGAATAAAGGCTCCTTAATCTGAAACTGCCCACTAGTTCACAATAGGGCAAACAGCTACTCACATCTATCCCTTTCACATTCAAATTTATTTCAATAAGATGGTTTCTTACCATTCTCGCCTCCAAAATGCTCAGGTTGGATTAAATTGCATTAATTTTGATGTCAAATGCCTAGCAGGTTAGGAGGTTGAACACAGGATGTGGATAGGTACATGAGACTGGATAGCCATTACGGAACCCTGGCTAAAGGAGGAATATGACTGGCAACTGAATGTTCCAGAGTCGAGATAGAGGTGGAGGTAAAAGAGGAAGATCAAGGAGAACATGATGGCAGTAGTCCAAAATGTCATTAATGAAGGATCGTCCAGTGAGGCTATATGGGTAGAGCTGAGATATAAAAAGGGGATGATCACCTTGTTGTGATTGTAATATAGGCCCCCAAATAGTCAACGAAAATTAGAGGAATTAGAGCAACACAAATGCCCGGACATTGTAGACAGCTGCAAAATTAATAGGATTGTCCTGGTACAGGATTTTAATTCTCCCAATATAGACTGGAACTGCCACAGTGCCAAGGACTTAGATGAGGTGGAATTTGTCAAGAGTGTCAAGAATGTTCAGGAACCTTCCATTCCCCCCCTATCCATGTGTATATCTAAAAGCCTGTTAAATGCCACTATCATATCTGCTCCCAGCCCCACCCCTGACAGTGGGTTCCAGGCACTCACCACTCTGTAAAACAAAATTGCCATACATCCTTTAAACCTTCCTCTCTCAGCATAAACTTTTGCCCTCTATATTTGACATTAGCTCCCTGGGAAAAAAGGTTCTGTGTCTATCCTATCAATGTCTGTCCAATTTTATAAAATTCTATCAGGTCATCACTCAGCCTCTGATGTTCCAGAGAAAACAATTCAAGTTTGTCCAACCTTTTCTTGTTTTGCTAGTAATTTACCAGCATCCTAGTAAAATGTAGACACAAGGAACTACAGATGCTGGTTTACAAACAAATACACAAAGTACAAGAACAACCTGGTAAACCTCATCTGCACCTTCTTCAAAACCTCCATATCCTTCTGGCAATGAGACCAGAACTACATACATGATTCCAAATGCAAAGATATATAAAGCTGCAACATGATCATCTGATCATTCATATCAGTCTGAAAAAGGGTTTCAAGCTGAAACGTCACCCATTCCTTCTCTCCAGAGATGCTGCCTGTCCCGCTGAGTTACTCCAGCATTTTGTGTCTACCTTCGGTGGGCCAAAGGGCTTGTTTTTGCGCAGTACGTCTAAAATAAAAATAAAGAAAACCACTATCCTCTGTTTTTCCATAAATGCCAGTTCTGAATCCAAACTACCAAAAAACTGGATTCCATGCATCTTAATCTTCTGGATCAGTCTTCTATGAGGGATCTTATCAAAAGCCTTACAAAAGACCATGTAGTCAACATCCAATGCCCTACCTCATCAAGCACCTCTGTCACCTAATCAAAAAACTCAGTTAAATTTGAAAGACCTTCTGCAAACAAAGCCATAATGACTCCTTAATTAGACCATTCTCTTTCAAATGCGAGTAAATCCTATCCCGAAGTATCCTCCCCAATAGCGTCCTTCCCACTGATGTGTGGCTCACTGGCCTGTAATTTCCTGGATTGCCTCTACTTCCTTTGTTAAACTAAGGAACAAACCATACCTCCTTTTCTTTTTTCTCTTCTCCTTCGCTCCATAAATGCTGCTGCACCCGCTGAGTTTCTCCAGCATTTTGTGTATCCTCCTCTGACACACTCTTCATTTCAATCCCCTCCCCAATTCCTTGTCACCCACTTCTCCCCTCCCCCTCACATGGTCCATTAGCCTATCACCCACACATACAACACACTATTCCTTCCCGCTACTGTTCCCATCTGCCCACCAAGCCTCCATCCTCTGGTTCCACTCATCACTTTCTGTTCTTGGGTAGAAGGGAACTGCAGATGCTGGTATGAACAACAATAGACACAAAGTGCTACAGTAACTCAGTGGGTTAGGCAGCATCTCTGGGGAAAAAGGTGGGCGACTTTTCGGGTTGGGAGCCTTCTTCATTCTGAAGGAAGGTCCCCGACCTGAAACATCACCCATCCTTTTTCTCCAGAGATGCTGCCTGGCTCAGAGTTATTCAGGTATCTTCACCCTCCCCCTTCTGGCTCTATCTCTCCCATCAACTCTTCCTCAGCTGGATCCACCTTATGCCTCACCCCTCATATAGCCCTCATCAACCTTCTGAGTTACTTCTTCAAAAACCTTAATCAAAATGATAGACATGATCATGTGTTAAGCAAGCTTCTCAGGAGCAAACATATTTTGTAAACCGCAGATCTGACAGTCTCTAGTTGATAGCTTCAGGTAGGTACTGAGTGCCAAATAAAGCTAAAAGTGTGAATAAATCTTTATTTTACTGCCATCCTAGACAACGCATCATTATGGATAGATTCAATCGTAAATATGCACTGAGAAGGGAAGAGAATCAGATCGACATCGCGCTAAATAAAAGTCAACTGGAGGAAGCTAGTGAAGAGCCAGAGTCAGAACTGAGGTAATGCATTTTCACAACCAAAAGCCCATGACTTTTTATGTGGAAGAGCCAATAAGTGTCACATGAATGAATGAATGAATGAATAGGTTTAGTGGCCCAGTATGTACATATACAAGGAATTTGCCTTGGTGCTCTGCTCGCAAGTAACAACACGACATACAGTAACAATTAAGAATGACACATAAAACATTAAACATTAATAATACAAATTACAGTTTAAACATGTGAATTAAATAAAATACCAGAGCAAAATAAGGCTACAAACTTTTGGTTATTGAGTAGAGCTACTACTCTTGGGGAAAAAAAGCTATTTTTAAGTCTGGCTGTGGCAGCTTTGACAGTCCGGTGTCGCCTTCCAGAGGGAAGTGATTCAAAGAGTTTGTGGCCAGGGTGAGAAGGGTCAGGGATGATCTTGCCCGCTCGCTTCCTGGCCCTTGCAGTGTACAGTTCGTCAATGGAGGGAAGGTTGCAGCCAATTAACCTTCTCAGCTGATCGGCCGATTCGCTGCAGCCTCTGGATGTCGTGCTTGGTGGCTAAGCCAAACCAGCCAATGATGGAGAAGGTGAGGACAGACTCTACGATGGCAGTATAGAATTGGACCATCATTGCCTTTGGCAGATTGTGTTCCTCAGCTGCCGCAGGAAGTACATCTTCTGTTGGGCCTTTTTGACTGTGGAGTCGATGGTAGCCCCCCATTTCAGGTCCTTGGCGATGATGGTTCCAAGGAACTTAAAAGACTCCACAGATGCAGGTACTTCAGAGCCGCGTAACATAGTCAAAAACCAGGCTCAAGTTCAAGAAAATAGAATTTTATTTTGTTAAAACCCAAACTTGATTCAAACAACCCAGCCAAGGACAAGAATAAACTAATAAACAAAGATAACAGTGCTCCAGCCAGCCTCGCAATGGGCCGTCGAACTAGAGTCTCTAACCTGCCTAAATGGAAATAACCCAGAAACAAAATACACGAAAACCCTCAGGTCAGCCCTTAACCGTCCCAATTCAATATTAATTGACAAATATAGGTAATAATACACCGAGTGCTATGCCATGTGGCCAGGCCTCCTGCAGTTCACATGACAGTCTGTTCATGAGTCAGGGTCGACGAAGAGAGAGAGAATTCTGGGATCTTCTGGTATTTAAACTTCCGATGAGTCACCCGTCACCTGACGCAGCTTGGCCAATCGGGTACAGGAGCCCTTAACCCCTTGATTCCTGACTCCCAGCCACGGGGCCTGAACTCAGGAGAGAAACAGAAGAGTTAAGTACATAGCATTCACCGAAGGGGGGGGGGTGGAAGCGCCTAACACCCGCACCCAAAGATACTGAATAAGCTTCGGAAGAAACTATTCAGTACTAAAACGCTACTGGCGCGACAAGGCGTCAGCCAAGATATTATCCTTGCCCCTGATGTGCCTGAACTCCAGGTTGTATTCTTGCAGCTGCCAACTCCAGCTCATTAACCGCCTGTTCTTATTCTTCATGTTCTGCAAAAAAACCAAAGGGTTATGATCCGTGAACACGATGACAGGGACACTCGAGGAGCCCACATAAACCTCGAAATGACTCGGAGACATTAATACAGCAAGGGTCTCTTTCTCAATGGTGGAGTACCACCTCTGATGGGGATTAAACTTCTTAGAGAAGTACAAAATTGGATGTCCCACCCCATTGGAATCATCCTGTATAAGAACCCCACCAACCCCACGATCACTAGCATCCACTGCCAGCTTAAATGGACGCTCAAAATCAGGTGCCGCAAGCACAGGTGCGCGCACCAGAAGACCCTTAGTATGATCAAAGACTTGCAGACACTCAGCGGACCACACAAAAGCTACCTTCGGACTCAGCAAATCCGTCAAAGGAGCAGCCACTGCAGAGAAGTTTGGACAGAACCCCCTATAGTACCCAACCATAGCCCGATATCTACGGAGTTCAGTCCTAGATGTTGGAACAGGAAATGCGACAATATGTCGCACCTTGTCCTCGAGAGCGAGAACCTGACCCCGGCCCACCATCTTACCCAGATACGTCACCGTGGCCAGGCCAAACTCACACTTCCCCAGATTGATCGTTAGGTTTGCCTCCGCTAGTCGACAAAATACCTCCTTCAGATGACCGATGTGCTCGATCCAAGACCTGGAGCACACAACTAAATCATCAAGGTATGCTTCACAGAAGGACAAACCAGACATTACCTTGCTCTCTAGCCGTTGGAAGGTTGCCGGCGCATTGCGCATCCCAAATGCCATTACCGTGTACTGAAGAAAGTTATCAGGCGTAACGAACGCTGAGATCTCCCTCGCCCGCCTAGTCAAAGGAACTTGCCAATACCCTTTCAGCAAGTCCAACTTAGACACAAAAGATGCACTACCCACATGATCCACACAATCCTCCATCCGTGGAAGAGGATAGCAATCCGGCTTAGTTACACCATTCACCTTCCGAAAGTCTGTGCTAAACCTGTCCTCCCCATTAGCCTTCGTAGCCAGTAGACACGGAGAACTCCACGGACTACAACTAGGTTCAGCAATTGCATGCTGCAGCATAAAGTCAGCCTGACCTCTTAGGCGATGACGCTCGTCAGGGTTGACCCGATACGGATGCTGTTTAATTGGCTCAGCACCGGCCACGTCAATGTCATGCTGCAGCACAGACGTTTGAGAAGGCACATCTGAGAACAGTGACCCATTTGACCCCACCAAAGCAAGCAGATCATCCCGCTGGCTTCCAGACAAATGAGACAACTGCAAGGGAAGCGACTCCAAAGCTTCAGAGTTGCACAGCTTTCCCTGCGTCACTGCCACAGACAACCGTGCCTCACCCACATCACCACCCGTGTCAGGGGGCAGCACTACTACAGCCAAAACCGGCTTAGACAAAACCGAAGGACACAGCTCCTCCCCATCAACCTGTACATGCTCCTGCTCATCGTACTGCTTCAGCATGTTGATATGACAGAGCTCAGTCTTACGCCTCCGATCAGGGGTACCAATAACGTAATCCCTTGCACCAACCTTCTTAACCACCTGATAGGGACCACTATACCGAGCCTGCAGACTGGAACCAGGAATAGGCAACAACACCAGAACTTTGTCACCTGGAGAAAAATTCCTACTAGAAGCCTTCCTGTCAAACCAGCCCTTCATCCTAGACTGAGCAGAAGCCAGATTCCCCATTGCCAGTTCGCATGCTCTCCGCAGTCTAGACCTAAAAGTACAGACGTGGTCTAAAATACTACGTTTTGAATTCTCCTGCATCCATTTCTCCTTCAGTACCCTCAACGGACCACGAACAGTATGCGTAAACACCAGGTCAGCAGGACTGAACTCTAAAGACTCCTGCACGACCTCACGCACCGCAAACATAATGAGATGGACCCCCTCATCCCAGTCTTTTTCAAACTCCAGGCAGTAAGTCCTCAACATGGATTTCAAAGTCTGGTGAAACCGCTCGAGAGCTCCCTGGCTCTCAGGATGATACGCACTGGAGTAACAATGCTCAATATCCAACAACTTCATTACCCGACCAAAAACCTTTGACATGAAGTTGGAACCTTGGTCACTCTGCACAACCTTTGGCAAACCGAACAACGAAAAAAACTTAGTGAGAGACTTCACAATGGCAGGGGCAGTAATGTTACGCAAAGGGACCACCTCCGGAAAGCGGGTAGACGCACACATAATGGTCAATAAAAACTTGTTGCCCACCCCTGTCCGAGGTAGAGGACCCACACAATCAACTAGAATCTGTTCAAACGGCTCCCCGACCACAGGGATTGGATATAAAGGCGCAGGAACAATTGATTGGTTCGGCTTTCCGGCCACCTGGCAAATGTGACAACACCTGCAGTGCTGCTTCACGTCCTTTTTCAACCCTGGCCAAAAGAAATTCCGTAAGATACGGTCATACGTCTTATTGACCCCCAAATGTCCATCATGAGCCAAACAGAGTATCTCGTCCCTATACCGACGAGGTATCACAATCTGATCAACCATGCTCCAATCATCATGCCCTGACATATCCAAGGGAGATCACTTTCGCATCAGTAAGCCATTCCTCAGAAAATACCCCTTTGCTGTGGAATCCATATCCCCCTCAGGCACCGCGCAGTCGAACAGATCCGATAAACCTGGATCACTCTTTTGCTCCTCAACCAGCCGGTCACGTGACAGCGACACTGGCACATTTTCAGATAAGATCCCATCTTGAGTCTTCAAGATGGGATCAAAACAATAACCATGAAGTCACTCTCCACCCTCATTACCTGGTCAGTGAGATGCATTTGCTCCTCACGTACGCAGGCTTGGTGGGGGATGTAAACTCCAGCGAGAATAAAAGAGGTAAATTCCCTCGGAGAATAAAGGGATTTCCAGTTTACAAAGAGGGATTCTAGATTATGAGAACAGAAGTTAGACAGTACAATGATGTCGCTGCACCAGTCCTGGTGCAGTACAGTTTATCCATTTAGTTAGTCGCGATTCCCATGTGCTAGAATTGAAAAGATACCATGGTACAATTTAAGAACCAGCAGGGAATATTCCAGTGTTCTATTCACTACTTTCCTCTCAGCCAACAGCGTAAAAAAAACATTAACTACTCTTTCATAGCCTACACCTTTAACGAAACTTACAATGAGGAATCCTATTGTGTCATTCCCTGAATAAACTGGAAAAGTAATTGGAAAACTGGAAAAGTAAAAGAATGCTTCATCATCGGGACTGTAAAACAAGCACCTTCCTTGGCTGGTGTATGAACAGCTGGCGTCTCAATTACACTACATCATTCCTTCTCTCCAGAGATGCTGCCTGTCCCGCTGAGTTACTCTAGCTTTTTGTGTTTATCTTCACATTAATGATTGATTCATTGATACTTTCTTATCACACGTGACATGTCACAGTGAAATTCTTTGTTTTGCATACCATACTTTGCCATACACAAGGTATGCAAAGAATCTAATAGGTATAGGGCACCAACAATGTTACAACGTGTTCATTATGGTCCCCAGTGGTCCCTGTTTGTTCTCAGCGGCCCATCTTGTTTTGGGATCTGTTTCCAAGAAGGTTTGGAAATGGAGGTTCATCCAAATCAGCTGCTTAACAGGCTATTCCCAGGGATGCACATTGGCAGATTTTTAACATGGTGAAAGGTGGACACTATTCTGGCCAAAACCTGCTGCTTTTCCAGTGCAAGGAGTTGCCCACAGAGCGGCATATTCTAAAGTGCAGGACTACATGCAAATGGACACACTGAAGCTTGGTGCAGCCTCTCCAAAGGCTGCATAGGTAAAGACCATAGATTTGATTATCCTATCATGGGACACAAGGGCTTGGGTACTGCATAGTCACCTCTCCATCATATATATCACTCGTGGAATGTTCAGGAATTAAATGTTGATGCAACATTGCAATAATTTGGTAAAACAGACAAACATCATGCATTATATAACTTGAAATTCAAAGACTACTCTATATGGAAAAAACATACTCAAAATAAAACATACTCATGTACATTGGCGAGGAAAAGTACTTATCGACCATTTCGATTAACATTTACACTCGGTCCACCAAGGCCTACTGATCTCCAGATCTCCAGGTTGCTAAGCATTTTAACCCCCCCTTTCCATTCCCATACTGAGCCCCTCCCCCGCCTCCACCACCCTCTCCATTCCCTCCACTAACAGTCTAAATGATGATTCCCTTTTGAGCCCACACCTCCTTGCCTGAGATGATCTGTTGCCGACCCTGATTTGTTCAGGTTATTTTCTTGCTTCCTGTCGCCCCCCCCCCCCCCCCCCCCCCCCCCCCCACTATAATCAGTCTGCAGAAGGGTCCCGTCCCGAAACATTGCCAATCCATTTTCTGTCAAGATGCTGTCTGATCCGCTGAGTTACTCCAGCATTTTGTGTCTGTCTTTGGTATAAAGGAGTATCGGCAGTTCCTTTTTATTATATTCAAAATAAAGTTGTACTGAACAAATTTATAGTAATGCAAGGAGTTATTTGATTAAAGTTTTTCGATATTAAGGAGAACAGATATGGTTGATAGAATAACTGCTTTCATTCCTTTTGATTATGACATTTAGATATGTTATATGCAAAAACAAGAAAACTTTATAACACTCTTCTGTAAATGGTAATTGATATGAGAACCAAAAATATTGAGGGGAATGAAGCAAAGCTGTATGTCTAAGGCTTCCATCAATGGTCAATTAGACTTAAGCGGCTGAGCTCAAATAAACATAGAGATACTTATGGAATTTAATCCCGATGATCCTAAGGTGATGCACTTTGAGAGGACTATCAAGGATATGACATGCACAATGAATGGTAGGGCCTCAGGGAGAATTGAGGAACAGAGATCTAAGGATCCCTGAAGATGTAAACACAACTAGATAAGATGTGAAGAAGGCCTATGGAATACTTGTGTCATTAGCCAAAGCATAGAATCTATGTACAGGGAGTTTATAAAGCATTGTCTAGGATTACTGTGTACAATTCAGGTCACCACACTGATTACTGGTGATGGGTACTAAGGAGATTCACCATAATGTTGCCAGGGCTGCAGAAACTCAATTATGAGGAGAGCATGGATGGTGTAGGTAGCTTTTCCTTGGAGTGGAGTAGGCTTGGAGAGGGGAGAACCTGATAGAGATATACACAAATATTTGAGGATATTGAGGAGCATAGACAGTGTAGATAATGTGGAACCTTTCTCCATAGCAGAGGTATCCAAAGCAAGAGGGCAGAGGGTGAGTTTAAGCAAAAAGATAATTAGGAGTGAACTGAGGAAGAACTTTTTCATTCAGAGGGTGTTTGCAATGTGAAATTCACTGCCTGAGTGGGGCAGGTACTTTCTCAACGGTTCGGAAGTATCTGGAAGACCATGTGAATTGCTAATGGGTTTGTTTTGGGCAGGTACTGAATACCAAACAGAACTGAAATCCCTGCAAGTAATTCTCTATTTTACAGATATCCTGAGTGGCTCATTGTGGATAATCTCAACCAAGAATCAAAGCATACGGAAATGAAAGTCGAAGTAGGAATGCAACAGAACACCAGTCAACTGGAGGAAGCCAGTGAAGAAGCAGAATCAAAATTGAGGTAGTGCACTTCCACACCTACCCTTTCACAATTGACCCCTTGACACCTCAGGCTGCCAAATTACAAGGCGAATTCCAATTTAATGGACATTCTTTGCATGTTAGGTAGCCAATGTCAGCAGATCATTCAATTGGTCCTGTTTTCCTTAGGCTGAATTTTCCATGTTCTGGTCATCATTTGCCCTTCAACCAACTGCAAAACAGTGCAAATTAACTGGTCATAAGCTAGAAAAAGTGCAAAGGAAATTTACGAGGATGTTGCAGGTCTCTAGGGCCTTAGCTATATGAAGTTGGAAAGGCTCGGACTTCATTCCTTGAGTGCAGGAGACAGAGGGTGATCTTATAAAGGAGTATAAAATCATGTGGGGTATACATAGGATGAATGCACAGTCTTTTTTTCTAGGGTTGTTGAATCAAGAACTAGAGGGCATAGATTTAAGATGAGAAACAAAAGATTTAATAGGAACTATTGAGGGGGATCTTTTTCCTACTGTTTTCCTACTGTTCCAGTCCTTGAAAAGTGAAGATGGTGGGTTTTTTTGGAGGGGGGTGTTTTTTTGTTATTATTTAAGATTTCCCACATCTGCAGTTCTTTGATTTATATTAATTGATGATATTTTATCTGGGCCTCGTTGACTGCAACTTGCACAATGCAGTTCAGGGAGCCTGTGTTGATCCATTCTTCAATATTTCTCTCCTAATGGTATGCTGTGTTCAAGGTGATCCTAATACTTACATTGCACATAGAAGGCCGGGTAGTTTTTACATCAGTGGAGAGTAAGGTATTGGAGAGGATTTCTGGTGACATAATAGAATTTAATATCATTTGGAAAAGTTTGGGATTAATAGGGATAGTCAGCATGGGCTTTTGAGGGGAAAGTCATGTATTTTTATTTTTTTTAGTTAACCTTTATTTAACCAGGAGAAGTCTCATTGAGATTAAAAATCTCTTTTACAAGAGAGTCCTGGCCAAGACAGGCAGCAGCAGTTTCCCAGTTACAAACAATAATTTAAAAACAACAGAGAACATCTAAATAGAGTCACAGTCATAACATCATCAAACAAAGCATGTACAGACAGAAGAGCCCGCTTCAACATCATTAAGAAGAGATTTAAATCTGTTTATAGAAACCAGCTCCTTAAGTTTCAATGTATGATAAACTTGGATGAGTGTTTTGAGGCTGTGACAAAGATGATTAAAAATAAAACGGTGTGAATTTTGGAGCACCACTCATTATGTACATGGTGCCATTCACTTTTGTATTGAGATGGAATCGCAGATGGCTGTACTCATCAAGAGAGATGTTTTCCAGGATGTCCTGTGACTTAAATAATTGACGTCTGACAACCACAGCTTAATAGAAAGTCAATCTGAAATGGTAACTGCATCTCTCTCCAAACATGCATCCTGATCCACTGAATATTTTCCACGTTCTCCATTGTTATTTCATCTTTATTTAAGTGAAGACATTTCCAACCATGTCTTCAGTACTACAATGGGAATATTTTCTATTTACACCATCTTTCTTGTATCGAGTACAGTTGGCCATTTATAATATATAGAATGAATCAAGTTTGTCATAAATTGGTTTATGCAACAGGGAGACTCTCGGACAATGTTTTTTTTTCATACACATACTTGGTCCTCCTATTTGCTCTATAATTTCCCATCACTGTTCATAGTATTTTTGGAAATACAGCTTTAATCTGATCTATTGGTTGTAGCATCACTTAGCTCTGTCTGCATTTATTGTTTGGCACACATGTAATCTTGTGTTGTAACTGCACCAGGTTGACATAATTCTTTAAATATACCTGCACCCATCATACCTTCTCGACTCCTTACTGGACCTGGCATGATCTCTTGGCTTGATAACAATGGGTCAAAGAGAGAGATACACCAGGCCATGAGTTTACAGACTATCACATTGCAATCACATCTCAAAGATCATCATCCTGTAATTCTTACCACAGAAACAGGTTGCTCTGAGCTGCATTTCCATTATTTTCTATTTTAATTCCAGCATCTGAAAATTTGTTATTCAATTACAAACTTATGTTTCTGTCGTTGCTTTCTTTCAGGCTTCTAAACATCATCGTATTTTGTAAACCATAGTAAAATAACTGCAAGAAGTACCAAAGAGAGCAGGAAAATCTGTGAATAATTCTTGATCTCACTGCTATCCTAGACAACTTATCATTGTTGATGAACTGACACCGAGAAAGGAGATGATCCAAATTAAGGTGCAGCCAGACAACAATCAACTAAAGAAACCTAGTGAAAAGCCAGAGTCAAATCCAAGGTAATGCTCTTTCACTTTCTCCACCTCCCTTTACTTTCTCCTTCATTCTGCAAGATGACCAATTTTTCTAGAAGCTATTTCAAGGCATTCTTTATCAATGATCCAGCCAGTGTCATCTATTCATTCATCTGGCCCTGTCTGTCTTCACACTGAAAATCACATGCGTATCTTGAGCAGTAGCAAAGAATTGTCCTACTCTTTGAACCATTATTCTCAATTAAGTCAAGAACCAGTATTATCACCTCATTCATTTTGTTCCTCACAAGGGCTATTTTCCATGATATAGGACCATTTTGCACTTATTTATATGATCAATTCATGACGAAATTTTGTTTTGCACATATTTTAATGTACTTATTCTCATTTTGTGGTGGAAATCCCACTCACTGCGACATAGGATGGGGCACTCAAGGGCATGAGTCACCCTAACATAGCTGATAAATGAATGCGTCGTACAGCATGGAAACAAGCCTTTTGGCCCAACTCATTCATGCCGACCAAGATGCTCCATCTCAGCTAGTTCCATTTGTCCATGTTTTACCCATATCCCTCTAAAACCTTCCTATCCATGCACCTGGCCACAATGTCTTTTCAAATGTTGTAACTGTATCCACCTCTACCACTTCCTGTGGCAAGTCGTTCCATATGCCCACCACCTTCTGTATAAAAAAAACCTTTGTCTCAGGTGGCAAACTTGCCATTTTAAATCTTTCCCTTCTCAACTTAAAGGTTTAGACTCCTCTACCCTTGGAAAAAGACAGTGACTGTCCACCTTATCTATGCCCATCATGTTTTTATAAACCTCTCTAAGACCACCCCTCAGTCTCCTACTTTCCAGGAACACCGGCCCAGCCTATCCAGTCTATTGTTATATCTCAAGCCCACCAGTCCTGGCGACATCCTAGTGAATCTTTTCTGCACCATCTCCAGCTTAAATTACATCTTTCCTATGGTATTGTGACCACAACTACAGGCAATATTGCTGATGTGGTCTCTCCAAGGTCTCGTAGAGCTGTGACATGACGTTCCAGCTCTTGTACACAATGGCCAGTGTGATGAAGGCAAGTGCGACCTACACCTATCATTGCTTTGCCCACCTTTATCGCCACTTTCAGGAAACTATGTACTTGTACCCTTTGGTCTCTCTGTTCTACAATACCAGGCCATTCATCATGTAAATTGACAATAAAGCATGGAGCAAACCCTGTGGATCAAAATAATGTAAATAAAAGGTTCCAGTTGGGATATGAAGTTTGACCATCAGCTCTGCCACAATTTGTACCGTTTCATAAGCATTGCTGACAAATATTACAACATCTCTATATTGTGTTTTTAATCTCAGGCCTCTTAATGAACATGCACTTCAGTGTTGTTGGTCTATACATACAACAACCATTCAGTTGACAACAAGCCATGCTGCTGCTCCCAAGAGAGAAAAGCACCCCAAAGATTTTTCTACCAGCATTTTAAAGCCTTAAAGCATTTTAAAGATTTACTAGAATGTTGCCTGGGTTTCAGCACCTAAGTTACAGAGAAAGGTTGAACAAGTTAGGTCTTTATTCTTTGGAGCGCAGACGGTTAAGGGATGACTTGATAGAGGTATTTAAAATGATGAGAGGGATAGACAGAGTTGACGTGGATAAGCTTTTTCCATTGAGAGTAGGGAAGATTCAAACAAGTGGACATGATTTGAGAATTAAAGGACATAAGTTTAGAGGTAACATGAGGGGGAACTTCTATACTCAGAGAGTGGTAGCTGTGTGGAATGAGCTTCCAGTGGAAGTGGTGGAGGCAGGTTTGATTTTATCATTTAAAAATAAATTGGATAGGTAGATGGACGGGAAAGAAATGGAGGGTTATGGTCTGTGTGCAGGTAGATGGGACTAGGTGAGAATAAGTGTTCGGCACGGACTAGAAGGGCCGAGATGGCCTGTTTCCGTGCTGTAATTGTTATATGGTTATATGGTTAAAGCCATTTTGGCATTATGGCTCCAAGTAACATTGACATCCAATTTCAGGACAAAATATTGTTGCTGACAGTGAGGAAGACAATTTTAGGGTATATTGCAATTTAACTGCCGATCAACATTGCAGCATCCCAAGCAACATTCTGCACCCTCTCCAGTGCAATTACATGCTGTTGCCTGGGATGTTGCAATGTTGATCAGCTGTTAAATTGAGTGGAGTAATGAAATATGAGATTTAATCTCAGTAAATGCAATGTTATGTATTTTGGGAGGTCCAGTGAGTGTAGGACTAATACTTGTGGGACCCAAGGAAGTACTAAGGAACAGAGGGACCTTATCATTAGCTTGATAAGTTCATAGAGGTGCCAGGACAGATAGGTAAGATGGTGAAGAAGTTATATGTTTGCCTTCATTAATTGGACCTTTGAATATGAGAGTGGATGTCATGGTACAACTTCATAAAACGTTAGTTACGACACAGCTGTAGTATTATGTTCACTTCTGCAAGCCACACTATAAGAAGCATGTAATTGCACTGGAGAGGGTGCAGAATGTTGCCTGGGATGCTACTTTTCAGTTTGAGGAAAGATTGGTTCTCTTGGCGGGGGGAGCATCTGATATAGGTACACAAGGTTTTTAAGGACATATATAGAGTGGATGCTGAGAAGCTTTTCCCCCAATGGGGATGTCTAACAGCGGATTGCATTAAAAAGTGTTAGAGAGGATCTGAGGAATTATTTTTTACCCCGAGCATGGTTTTGTTTGAAATACATTGCTTACGCACCTAGACCGCCAGGGGACCTATGCGAAGATTTTGTTTGTTGATTTTAGCTCTACTTTCAACACCATTGTGCCAGAGCTACTGCACTCAAAACTTTCCAAGTTGACTGTGTCTGAACCCCTCTGTCGGTGGATCACCAGCTTCCTGACAGACAGGAAGCAGCATGTGAGGCTGGGAAAGCACATCTCGGACCCACAGACCCTCAGCATAGGAGCACCGCAAGGCTGCATACTCTCCCCTCTCCTCTACTCTCTCTACACCAATGACTTCACCTTCACTGACACCTCTGTCCAGCTTCTCAAGTTTGCGGATGACACAATCCTGATTGGACTGATCCAGGATAGGGAGGAATCTGCCTATAGACAGGAAGTGACACAGCTGGCGTCCTGGTTCCATCACAACAACCTGGAGCTCAATGCTCTTAAGACAGTGGAATTGATTGTAGACTTTAGGAGAGCTCACCCACTCACCATCAACAACACCACAGTCACATCTGCGGAGTCTTTTAAGTTCCTGGAAACCATCATCTCCAAGGACCTTAAATGGGGCCACCATTGACTCCACAGTCAAAAAGGCCCAACAGAAGATGTACTTCCTGCGCAGTTGACGAAACACAATCTGCCACAGGCAATGATGGTCCAATTCTATACGGCCATCGTAAAGTCTGTCCTCACTTCCTCCATCATGGTCTGGTTTGGCTCAGCCACCAAGCGCGACACCTGGAGGCTGCAGCGAATCATCCGATCAGCTGAGTAGATTATTGGCAGCAACCTTCCCTCCATTGACGAACTCTACACTGTAAGGGCCAGGAAGCGAGTGGGTAAGATCATCTCTGACCACTCTCACCCTGGCCACAAACTCTTTGAATCACTACCCTCTGGAAAGCGACTCAGGACTGTCACAACTGCCACAGCCAGACATAAAAACAGCTTTTTTCCACGAACAGCAGCTCTACTCAATAACCAAAAATCTGTAGCCTCCTTTTGCTCTGGTATTTTATTTAATTTACATGTTTAATCGATAATGTTTTATTATTAATGTTCTATGTGTCATTCCTAACTGTCACGATATGTGATGTTGTCACTTGCGGGCGGAGCACCAAAGCAAATTCCTTGTATGTGAATACTTGGCTCTCACAAATTTTCATAAGTGTCTTCATGTGCACAGACATAGACAAAGGATAAATAATAGTACAGTACAGGAACAGACCACCATATCTGTGCCAAACCTAATGCCAAATTTAACAATTTTTTACTGCCTGCAACTTATTCGTATTCTCCATTCCCTGCATATCCATGTGCCGATCTAAAATCCTCTTAAACGCCACTATTGTATCAACTTTCACCACCACCCATGGCATCGTGTTCCAGGCACCTACCACTCACTGTATAAAAAAACTTGTCCCGCACATCTACTTTAAAGGTTACCCCTCTGACCTTAAAGCTCTGCCCTCTAGCCTTTAACTTTTCCACCCAAGCAAAAAGGTTCTACCCTCTCTTTGTCTCTCATAATTTTATAACTGAATTTTTTCACAATATGTCAAGGATCGCACCACCCCAGGATCACAACATTGATGCAGGTTTACCGGTTCCAACGAGCAGCAAGCAACCGCACATGACGCCAGAAGATTATGTGAAGTTCAAAAGGTTAGTTCAGAATGAAATTGGTGAACGTTGTGGGGATTTTGTGTTTAGGAACAACAGAGCACATGGCTGCAGCTTAATGTAGCTACATACCTTGCTGCCAGCTCAGGGTCTAATGCAACATTTGATGGTTGGCCAGCTGATTAGGCAAACCAGGTTTGCAGAGTGTTGCGAAGTTCACATTTAACCTCCAATATGAACAATGTAGATCATTATCACGACACATCTCACAGCATAATTTTCAGGAACTTTACAAAATCAGTAAAAACGTGGCAAATATTTGATTATTTCTTCCTTTTTCTGTCTTGATTCCACTCCTTCTCTGTCTTCCTGCTCAACGTCCTTTCTCTTACCGTTCTAGTTTGAACCCTTATGGATACCCCCAGCAGGCACTCTCTAAGGATATTCGCCCCAGTCCTGCCCAGGTGTAACCCATCCAGTCTGTACTGCTCCATTTATTCCCAATCGTCTGCTGAATCAGTCCAGTGTGTCACAACTGAGATTTACTTCCATCCCCACCCCCATCCCCTCTCTCGGCACTATTTTTCACACAACATATTTATCCAATATATAATTGAATTCTTCCTTTCAATGAATCTTTTAACTCCCTACTTTCAGATTGTAGGACTTCACTTTTTTGAGCCAATAGTGCTGATAATGATATGTACAGTGACATAACTGTTCACCCTTCCCTTCCATTATGTCCTGCAGCAACTCAAGACATCCCTCATATCAAGGAGGCAGCATGTCAACCTGGAGTCTCAATTGTGACTGTAGAAACGCCAAACCATTTATAATGAAACCTCTAATCACCAACACCTTCCCACACATTTTCCTCCCCCCCTATACAGCAAATGGCGCCATGAACATTGTTGCTGCTGCTGCCACCTTTCTAAAAGAAGACATCTCCCCTAATAGTATCCAAAGATGTATATCCATTGGAAAGGGGAATAGCTACAGATTCATGCAACATCTGCCTTCCTCTATACTGCCTGGCAGTTACCCATTGCCTTTCCACATGACTGAATGGGTCATCCACATACATCTCTGCTTCACAGTGAATCCACCTGCAGCTCCAGCTCCGGGTCCGTATTGTGATTAGCTAGGCACACTTCTTGCATATAGTGATGCTGGAGTTTCCCCTAAATTGACACATTGTGCAGCAGGAACAATCCACAGGTCTGAGTTCAACTTCCTTGAATTCACTTTAAAATACTCTTTAAATTGAATGTAACTACTGTAAATACACTGGGCTTATCCATTGAGTTTCTGCTGACCATCAAGCACTTGTTTACACTTATCGTACACTAATTCAATTTTACTCTCCCCACATTACGACCAATTCCTCCAGATCTATCACTCCCTAGAGGGCGGGGTCAATTTATAGTGCCCAATCAACCTATCAACCCATAAGCCTGTGGGATGCGAGATGAAACTAGAGCAGCTAAAACCCACTTGGTCACAGGGAAAACGTGCAAACTCCACACCAACGCCAGGGCCATCAAGATTGAATCCAGGTCACTGGAGCTGTTAGCCAGCAGTGTCATTAACTGCACTACTATGCTATGTCATGAGAGATTTCAAAATATTAAAAGTGCTTGCATATGTCATTCACTGTTGTTGAAATGCATATGTTATGAATGATCTTATATTCATTTTCTTTACCAGAAAGTTAAAATGGAAGCTTCCATCAGTAGCATCTTCTGTACAGGACGTATTTTGGCCTGGTCGCATGCTGGAAAAGGTGCGCATGTACCTCCCAAATGCTAAGCTAGTGCACGAGGAAGTGTTGTTCAGTAAAATCCAGAAAGGTACAACTTCAAGCTCCAATACCTATCACAATGAGAAGACTTGGCCCATTAGTGACCAGGGATACCTTATGTATGGAGATATTGAAATGAAGAAGCGTTACATGCTTTGATCAACCTGCCCAGGGTAGATTGGGGTGTTCATAGAGCTTGACCCTTGTGACTGCGAAGCTCTCAGAAACCTGTCTAATCCTTCCTTTAAAAAATGGAAAACAACATGGACTTCTGCGAAAAGACATAGTGTGCAGGAATCTGATCCTTAGGATCAGCATTAAATAAGAGATCAAGATTCCACACAAATCCTTCTACCTTCATAACTTAGCAGCTTAAAAACACTCTTCTCAAATTTCTGTGCTCAGTAATAGTGATTCAACATCACGTTAATTTAATTTTAATTAATTAAACACAATATTTTACTTATAATTCCCATCTTTTATTTATTTCATTCATCTCAGGCAGGTAAAATGACACTCTGCACAGAACTAGGGCTCTGAGATCTACATAAAACTCCCTAATTATGTGTACATATAAGTGGGCGTTCAGGATTAATTTCATATATTAAGATTTTAACTTGTTTTTACTTCTTCTGTCTTCATGGCTCTTACTGTAATTAAGAATAGTAAACTGATTCAAATAGTCATCCTCAGGAGGTTTTAGGAAAAGGACGGCACGGTGGCGCAGCAGTAGATTTGCTGTCTTACAGCGCCAGAGGCCTCGGTTCGATCCTGACTACAGGTGACTACAGGTGCTATCTGTGTGTAGTTTGTACGTTCTCACTATGACTGCGTTGGTTTTCTCTGGGAGCTCCAGTTTCCTCCCACAGTCCAAAGATGTGCAGATTTGTAGGTTCATTGGTTTTGGTAAAATTGTAAATTATTTCCTAGTGTGTAGGATAGTGCAAGTGTATGGGGATCGCTGGTCGGACTCGGTGGGCCAAAGGGCCTATTTCCGTGCTGTGCCTCTAAAGCAAAGTCTAAAGCCTCTCTCTGCAGGTGCTGCCGGACCTGCTGAGTATTCCCAGCATTTTCATCAGGTCAAATGTTATAGAATCATACAGCACAGAAGCAGTCCTTTTGACCCACCATGTCCATGCTGTATATCAAGTATCCATCTTTTAACCTCTGGGTAAAAAGATTTTCTTCACATTACATCGGACCCTCTTATTCCTAACTTTAAACATATAGCAACCAAAATGCAGAAACAAAGAACTGCAGATGCTGGTTAATACACAAAAGGACATAAGGTGCTAGAATAACTCAGCAGGTCAGGCAGCATCTCGGGAGAACATGGATAAGTGACATTTGTCCTTTTTTAAACATATAACCCTCGGCATGTAGATACATCTGTTATGAAGAAAAGTTTTGCACTGTTCACCTGATCTGGAACCCGGATGGGGCGTCGCAGGACGAGAAGCTGAAGCAAGGAAGTGGAAGCCAAGATACCGAACGGAAACGACACTGAAAAGCGTATGCGTTTTTGCCTTTCCGGTGTCTCGGCCATTAGGTTATTTGGCTTTTCGGCGTCGCGCCCGTTCGGTTATTTGGCTTTTTGGCGTCGCGTCCGTTCGTTTATTTGGCTTTTTGGTGTCATTTCTGTTCAGTATCTTGGCTTCCACTTCTTGCTTTCGGCTTCTCGTCCTTCGACGACCCGTCCGCACACGCCTGACCTATGCCCCTGATAACCTTGTATACCTCTATCTGATTCCACAACAGCCTCCTCACTCCAAGGAAAACAATAGGAATTGGAATATATTCCTCATATAATGTAGCTAGCAGAACTGTGTACAATATTCTTCCTATGGCTGAACTAAATTTTTTTTTAAAGTTGAACTATGAGCTAATATTCCGTGCCTCAGCTAATGAAGGCAAGTATCCTACATGTTTTCATAACCACCTGTCCATGCAGTCACTTTTGAGATCTATGGACTTGTAGACCATCATCTTTAATATTCACAAGGTGGCGCCAACAGTCTGTCTGTCCCTTCCTTCTTTGTGTTTTAATAGTATGTGTTAAATGTATGTTTTTAGTGTTCTTTAGCTTGTTTTATGTGGAGGGGTTGGGGGAAACTTTTTCTTATCTATTTCCTCGACAGCGATGCAATTTTTTTCCGTATTGTATCTCCGTCTGCACTGCACCTAAAATCGAGGAGTTGGCGGCCTTTGCTGGGGTCCAACTTTTGAAACCTCCACTGTGGGGAGCCCACAGGACTCAGTTCCTAACTCCTTGAAAGTGGCAACACAAGTAGATAGAAAGGCATTTGGCATTCTTGCCTTCATTGGACAGTACATTGAGAATAAAAGTCGGGTTCTAGTCGTCCATTACAGAAAATATGTGGAGCCTTTAGAGAGGATGCAAAAGAGGTAATGCTGCCTAGATAAGAAGGTTTTAACTATAAGGAGAGGTTGGACAAAGTTGGATTGTTTTCTTTGGACCTAACAAAAGTATATAAAATTATGAAGGCATAAATAGGGTAGACAGTCAGAACCTTTTCTCTCTGGTTGGAAATGCAAAAACTAGAGGGCATAACTAAGATAAGAGGGGCTAAGTTTATATGCAGCGCAGAATTTTTTGCACAAAGAGTTGTGGGTGCATGGAATGCATTGCCAGGGGTGGTGGTGGTGAAGGCATGATAATGAAGTTTGAGACTTTTGGGTAGACATGGAAATACAAGGAATGGAGGCTATGCAGATAATAATTTGTCTTGGCATCATGTTCAGCACAGACATTGTGGGCAGAAGGGCCTGCTCATGTGCTGTACTGTTCTATGTAGAATGGTAGGTGACAAGAATGAGCTCTCTGGTCAGTGATGCCAGCAACATGAGAGTGGCATTTGTGACTTTTAGATAAGCTCATACATATGCAGAGAATGGAGGGATTTAGATCACTTGCAGGCAGAGATGATTAGTTTAATTTGGCATTATGTTCTACATAGGCTCTTCTCCATCGAAGTCATCATCTATTGTGGCGCAGATTTGTTTGTGTTCCTAAGTACAGGGGAGCACGTGATTTGTTGTTTCTTCTCATCTCTTAATTAAATGGGGACCTTTTTATTTCCCCCCTGGGGCCAATGGGTCATGGACAGGCCTCATTAAGTACTGGCCTAAGCACCTGTCGCCTCTGTTACAGTGATAACAGCCAGCTCTGGCAGCTGGTGAGGTTTTGCTGCTGTTAAAATGATTCTAAAATGAGCCAACAACTTGAATCACCAGACTGTTTAAGAACTGCAGATGCTGGAAAAATCGAAGGAAGACAAAAAATTCTGGAGGCAGCATCCATGGAGAGAAGGAATAGGCGACATTTCGGGTTGAGACCCTTCTTCAGACTGATGTCCGGGGGGGGAGAAAGGAAGTAGGCAGAGACAGTAGGACTTGTGGGAGAACAGGGAAGGGGAAGGAGGGAGAAAGCAAGGGCTATCTAAAATTAGAAAAGTCAATATTCATACCGAAATATGAGGTGCTGTTTCTCCAATTTGTGCTGGCCTCATTCTGGCAATGGAGGAGGCCCAGGACGCAACGGTCAGAGTGGGAATGGGAGAGGGAGTTGAAGTGCTGAGCAACCGTACAGCCAGGTTGATTAAGGCGGAATGAGTGGAGGTGTTGGGCGAAGCAATTGCCGAGCCGGCGCTTGGTCTCGCCGATGTAGAGAAGTTGACACCTGGAACAGCGGATACAGTAGATGAGGTTGGAGGAGGTGCAGGTGAACCTCTACCTCACCTGGAAAGACTGATTTGGTCCTTGGATGGTACACAAAAAGCTGGAGAAACTCAGCGGGTGCAGCAGCATCTAAGGAGCGAAGGAGATAGGCGACGTTTCGGGTCGAGACCCTTCTTCAGACTGGGAGTCGATGGGGGATGTAAAGGGACAAGTGTTGCATTTCGGGGAAAGTACCCGGGGAGGGGGTGGTTTGGGACTAATTAACCAGGTAGTTATGGAAGGAATGGTCTCTGCAGAAAGGGGATGAGATGGGAAGATGTGGCCATTAGTGGGATCCCGTTGGAGGTGGCGAAAATGTTGGAGGATTATATGTTTTATGCGACGGCTGATGGGGTGGAAGGTGAGGACAAGGGGGACTCTGTCCTTGTTACGAATAGGGGAAGGGGGAAGTAAGAGCAGAGCTGCAGGATATAGAGGAGACCCTGGTGAGAGCCTCATCTATAATGGAAGAGAACACCCGTTCCCTAAAGAATGAGGACATCTCCGATGCCCTAGTATGGAACACCTCATCCTGGGCGCAGACAGAGGAATTGGGAGTAAGGGATAGACTAAGAAGCAGGGCACCCTGTTTCTCAGGATGCTGGATTACAATAGTAGATGGAATGTCAAGCTGGGTAGACCACCGTCACCCCCTACCACTAGTAGCGCAGAAATGTTGTAGTAAATGGGGGCTTATGATTGGCTCGGAGAGGGGGCAGTGGAACGGTCTGCTTGAAAGATGAGATAGAATGTCACGATGCCCTTGTATCTTTGACTTGTATTAACCATCTGTTGTTGAATAAGATTAACATAAATAAAAAGTATATTATGACTAATGAAATAATTAATACCCATGTAGTTGATGGTGATTTTAGGAAAACATATAGCTAAGGACGAATATATTTTCGTAAAGTTGTAGCTAACAAAGAATAAAAGTTGTTTACTGTACAGTTGAACTGTCGGCTAATTCTGCCATGAAGTGAGAGAACTGCCGCCATCTCTCCGTGACATCATGCAATAAAGTTTCTTGAAGCAAACCTCGAAGTCTCCGCTTTTCCTTTAATTTCCCACTAAGTTATTTTCTTCCATGGAGTGGCATTGGTCCTGTGAAACGCAAACAGTCCTACCTCAGATGATAACATTATTGCTCCATTTGACCCAGTCTAACAGAAAACAGTGCATTTGCTCAAATACCAGTATCAAGCCACCAATTGAACTACAATCACTGTAGAACCATTGGAGTGCATTGGTTCGTGGAATATATCCCGTTTGGTAATGTATACAGTGCCCTCCATAATGTTTGGGACAAAGACCCATCGTTTATTAACTTGCCTCTGTACTCCACAATTTGAGATTTGTAAACTTTGTCAGATTTCAATAAAGGCCATTTTTATACATTTTGGTTTCACCATGTAGAAATTACAGCAGTGTTTATACATAATCCACCCATTTCAGGGCACCATAATGTTTGGGACACAGCAATGTCATGTAAATTAAAGTAGTCATGTTTAGTATTTTTTTGCATATCCTTTGCATGCAATGACTGCTTGAAGTCTGCGATTCGTGGACATCACCAGTTGCTGGGTGTCTTCTCTGGTGATGCTCTGCCAGGCATGTATTGCAGCCATCTTTAGCTTATGCTTGTTTTGGGGGCTAGTCCCCTTCAGTTTTCTCTTCAGGCATGCTCAATTGAGTTCAGATCGGGTGATTGACTAGGCCACTCAAGAATTGACAATTTTTAAGCTTTGAAAAACTCCTTTGTTGCTTTAGCAGTATGTTTGGGATCATTGTCTTGCTGTAGAATGAACTGCCAGCCAATGTGTTTTGAGGCATTTGTTTGAACTTGAGCAGATAGGATGTGTTTATACACTTCAGAATTCATTATGCTACTACCATCAGCAGGTGTATCATCAATGAAGATAAGTGAGCCAGTATCTTCAGCACCCATACATACCCAGGCCATAACACCCCCACCACCGTGTTTCACAGATGAGATGGTATGCTTTAGATCTCGGGCAGTTCCTTGTCTACTCCATACTTCGCTCTTGCGATCACTCTGATATAGGTTAATCTTCATCTCATCTGTCCACAAAACCTTTTTCCAGAACTGTGGTTGCTCTTAAGTACTTCTTGGCAAACTGTAACCTGGCCATCCCATTTTTACAGTTAACCGGTGGTTTGCATTTTGCAGTGCAGCCTCTGTATTTCTGTTCATTAATTTTTTGCAGACAGTGGCCATTGACAAATCCATACCTGACTCCCGAAGAGTATTTCTGATCTGTCGGACAGGTGTTTGGGGATTTTTCTTTATTATAGAGAATTATTCTGTCATCAGCTGTGAAGGTCTTCCTTGGCCTGCCAGTCCCTTTGCGATTTGTAAGCTCACCAATGCTCTCTTTCTTCTTAATGATGTTCCAAGCATTTGATTTTGCTAAGCCTAATGTTTGGCTGATGTCTTTAACAGTTTTATTCTTGTTTCTCAGTCTCATAATGGATTATTTGACTTTAATTGGCACAACTTTGATCCTCATGTTGAAAAACAGCAATAAAAGTTTCCAAAGGTGATGGAAAGACTGGAGGAAAGACTAGGTGCTGAGAGCTCTCATACCTGCATTAAGGAGGCAATTAAACACACCTGAGCAATTACAAACACCTCAGAAGCGATGTGTCCCAAACATTATGGTGCCCTGAAATGGGGGGGACTAGGTATAAACACAGCTGTAATTTCTACATGGTGAAACCAAAATGTATAAAAATGGCCTTTAATAAAATCTGACAATGTGCACTTTAACCACATGTGATTTTTTTTCTATCACAAATCTCAAATTGTGGAGGACGGAGGCAAATAAATAAATGATGGGTCTTTGTCCCAAACATTATGGAGGGCAATGTAAATTGTTTTGAGAAAAATACTTGGAACAGTTAGCACAATTTGTCCCCATTTTCTACGTATATTGCCTGTCCTGCAGAGTATTCCCGGCATTTTATTTTCATTTCAGAAAAACAATGCTGCTTCTGCAAGGGCTCCATGGCAACATCAAAATGCCTGTTTTTTTTAAACAATAAATGATTGATCTTGTATTGAATTGTTGAACTTTGATTCACACAAAATGAGCACTCTGAACAGATGCCTGACATACTGATAAGTTACTGGCTTGAGGAAATATAATGAATCACTTCTTGCTAAAAGCTTTATTTACACGACTTTCTCCATTCGCTGGGCAGCACGAAATTTCCCAGTCAGCTCCTTGGGTAAAGGCACCAATCCGGGGCAGGGAATTTGCCCTTCTACTTCACAAATGCATTCCCGCAGACAGTACTTCTTGATTCCAAAATGTGCAGGATGGGAATAGACATTCTTTGCTAGTTCTTCTGCATGCTGCAACTCTCTGTGGGAAAAATAAGATATTATCAGGGACTACTGAAGAAATTGCGCAATTTGGGTGCTCACTGCCACTGAATCTGGCCGCTTACCAAGAAAGCCCATGCACAGGTGGAACAGCTGTATTGATGCTGCACAGCCATTGAGCAGCAAGGAAAACGTGGTGCAGAGTTAGATGGCAAATGCGATGGGAGAAGTTGCCCACAGGCATGGTGCCAAGACAGTGTTGTACATTTGGAGAGAGAGTAAAATTGGAAGGCTATTCATTCAGAAGAGTCATATTGAGTGCATGGATAAACAAGGAACTACAGGTGCTGTTTAACAAAAAAAAAAAGCATTAGAGTAACTCATCTTCACTATTCACACCTCTATCCTTGCATTACACGTTGCCTCTTCATCTCTGGTCTATGGTTCCCTGAAAATAAGAACACCAATGGATAGGTGGTGAAGGAGACATATGGTAGAGGGTGATGGCGAGAGTACGTTTTGTGATTTGTAAGTCTGCGATTAGTGTGTTTGGATAGTGCTGTTTGTTACACACTGTAAAAATTTGGATAAGAGTGCCGGTGGATTAATTGGCAAATTTGCATGTCACAAAAATGACAAATGATCAGCACAATGGCCATGAAATGTAATCCTGATCTTTCCATCTCTATTAGTCTTCTTAAAGCATACCACAATTAATGGCAAAGCTGCATGGAAGACTGAGAAACAGAGGAATCTTGGTGCACAAGCCCATCCATCCCTGAAGGTGGTGAAGAACACGCTTGCCGTCATTAATAAGGCAGAGGAGCTGGAAGATTATGGTCCTTTAATAAAACATTGAATATGCACCAATGGAATACTGTCACTGCACCATAAGAGGGACATGAGTGTGCTGGAGGGGATACAAAGGATATTCACCAGGATGTTGGCTGGGATAGACGGTTTAAGTTATGAGAATTTATTGGCTGGACTGTTTGTTGTTGGAGTGGAGGAAGGATTTGGAGGAGCCAAGGGAGATCTGAAAGAGGGCCACAAATTAGAGTGGCATAGCCAAGGCAAAACTATGCTCAATCATAGAGCTGTCTATAACAAGAGGGCATGGAAGTAGTCAATTGTAAATATTGTGAACGTATAGAAACACCTTTGGTAAAGTAATTAGGCTCAAAATATCTTAATAAATCTAACATGGTTCTAAGAAAGGACAAAACAAAGGCTTACTGGCTTTTTCCTAGGATTGTCTTGACATGCTCAAGGATATCTCTGTGATTCTTTCCTTCTACATCAACCAAAACCTGTTCACCGTCACCTGGAGGAAATGGCAAAAGCATGAATCTTGACATTATACTGATGCAGTCAACTCATGGATCAGTCTGTTCCTGCTATATGAGAGGCTGATGTTATTCCCCACACCTCGCAGATGAAGTCCTATCTCAACCCGTTATGACTGACCCATCCTATGAGGCAGCAATACTCCTATTCCCAAGATAGAATGAACCCACGCTGAATATCAACCAATTTGAACATATTTCAACCTGGCCATTAACATCCTGGTCTGTGTCACCATTCAATTCCAATATTAGCTTCTCACCGTGAACCACACCACAACCATCCTTTAGGAATATCAAAAAACAAAAATAAACAGATACCAGGACTGTTTATTCCCACACCACAAGGTGCATCCTCTGCTTCTCATCTATCATCCCCCAGCAAACTCAGTGGCACAGCGGTAGAGTTGCTGCCTTACAGCACCAGAGACTCGCGTTCAATCCTGACTGTGCGTGCTGTCTGTACGGAGTTTGTCCATTCTCCTTGTGACCTGCGTGGGTTTTCCCCAGGTGCTCCGGTTTCCTCCCACACGCCAAAGCTCTACATGGTTGGTAAGTTAATTGACTTTGGTAAAGTGTCCCTAGTATGTAGAACTAGTATACAGGTAATCGTTGGTCAGCGCAGACTCGTTGGTCCGAAGGGCCCGTTTCCACACTGTATCACTGAATTAAAAAGCTGCACCCAAAGGGAGTGCATCCATGCACCCATCTGCCCCACTCACTCCAAGATGATGTGGACTCAAGCACTGATGACCCTTCCTTACAGTGGAAAGACTGTGACCCCAAGGCAATGCATCAGGCCACGTCTTCAGATTTTGACCTTCAGCACGAACTCATGACAGTCCAGAGACAATGTGATAACATCAAACCAATCTTACCCAGCACCATAACAATCTGATCCAGGTCACAGAAACCATGTTCCACCACCTTGAAGAGGTATCACCAGGTGAAACTGGCTGAGGCATCCCAAGCAATGTTGTTCCCCCACCTTTCAATAACTTTCCATGCATGCATGCACACAACCCACTGCCATTTGAGATTGATTGCACTGTCACTGCTAACTCCACAGCCAAGCTATCCAACATTAACCCTCCCTTCTCCCATTCCCACCAAGATGGCATTGCATTAGTTTGGAGAGTATGTCTATCGAAAGTTTAATGTAGTATCACTATCTTTAGACCATGAGGGGAAAAAAAAACACTTACCTAAATAAAACCTAAGAAATGATGATGGTGTCTGGTTTTTAAACATAACAATCTGAACCCAAGGATTCTGATACTGGATCTGGGGTATGTTGAAAAAAACAAACTTTCTGAAAAGAAAAAAATGTAAACACATTGGCATCATAAGCTTAACAACACTGCAGCATACACGTAACTGATGATTAATTCAACTTCCATTGGCTCCAGTATTAAATTATCTCAGACCTCTTGTTTTCAGCTATCCACAAAAGCCCAAGTTTTACCTAGATAGAAATGTCAAATACAAGTTTTACCTAGATAGAAATGTCAAATAAGTTAATGCTGGAAATGGAAAATGTTAAAACATTTACAAGTGAAGTTTTTTTGTTACAGCGAGTGGTAGGTAGATAATTCAATATGGAAATGCAGTTAACTGGTCAGAAGACAAGACCATGAAAATAGAGGAACTGCAAATTAAATGCTACATTTTTAAAGCAGGCAATAAAACACCAAGAGAAGGAGGAGTTTTTTACACATATCTTTGGAAATGTTTCTTTCTGTACAAATGCTTCCTCTTCGCAGTTCACACTGCCACCCAGCTTTGTGTCATCTGTAAATTTGCTAGTGTTACTTTTAATTCCAGCATCTAAATCATTAATATATATTGTAAATAGTTGCGGCCCCAGCACCGAGCATTGCGGCACTCTATTCGCCATTGCCTGCCATTCTGACTGGGACCCGTTTATTCCTACTCTTTGTTTCATGTCTGCCAACCAATTATCTATCCATGTCAATACCCTACCCCCAATAGCATGTGCTCTGATTTTGCCCACTAATCTCCTGTGTGGGACCTTATCAAAGGCTTTCTGAAAGTCCAGATACACTACATCCACTAGCTCTCCTTCATCCATTTCACTTGTCACATCATCAAAATATTCCAGAAGATTAGTCAAGCAGGATTTCCCCATCATAAATCCATGCTGATTTGGACCAATCCTTTTACTGCTATCCAAATGCCCCTGTATTACTTCTTTAATAATTGACTCCAGCGTCTTCCCCACCATCGATGTCAGGCTAACTGGTCCATAATTCACCATTTTCTCTCTCTCTCCTTTCTTGAAAAGTGGGATAACATTAGCTACCCTCCAATCCACAGGAACTGATCCTGAATCTATAGAACATTGGAAAATGATCACCAATGCGTCCACGATTTCTAGAGCCACCTCCTTGAGTATCCTAGGATGCAGACCACCAGGCCCTGGGGATTTATCAGTCTTCCGTCCCATCAGTCTACCGAATACCATTTCTCGCCTAATGCAAATTTCTTTCAGTTCCTGTCTCCCTAGATCCTTTGTTCTCTAGTACATCTGGGAGATTGGTTCTGTCTTCACCGAGGAAGACACCTGTTCGGTCTTCACTAAGAAAGTACCTGTTCAATTCTTCTGCCATTTCCTTGTTCTCCATAATAATTTCACTTTTCTGCCTTCAAGGGACCCACATTTGTCTTTACTAATCTTTTTCTCTTCACATACCTAAAGAAGCTTTTACTATCCTTCTTTTTATTCTTGGCCAGCTTACCCTCATACTTCATCTTTTCACCCCATGTTGCCCTTTTTGTTACCTTCTGTTGTCCTTTGAAAGTTTCCCAACCATCTGGCTTCCCGCTACTCTTTGCTTTTCTTTTAGTTTAATTCCATCCCTAACTTCCCTTGTCAGCCACGGCTGCCTCTTACGCCCCTTAGAATCTTTCTTCCTCTTTGGATTGAAATGATCCTGCATCTTCTGGATTTTGCCCAGAAATTCCTGCCATTGCTGTTCCACCGTCATTCCTGCTAGGATCCTTTTCCAGTCGACCTTGGCCAGCTCCTCTCTCATGCCTTCATAGTCCCCTCTGTTCAACTGCAACACTGACACTTCTGATTTAACCTTCTCCCTCTCAAATTGCAGAATACAATTTATATTATGGTCACAACCTCCTACCGGTTCATTTACTTTGAGTTCCCTTTATTAAACCTGGTTCATTAGACAACACTAAATCCAGAATTGCTTTCTCTGGTAGGCTCCAGTACAAGCTGCTCTAAGATATTTATATCCTTTCCTTTTATATCCCAAAGATGTGTTCTTTGGTAAGTTAACGAGCAATGTAAATTACCCCTTTATAGGTGGGTGACAAAATTAATGGGAATGCAAGATATGTTTACAGGGAAAATTAGTGGTGGGGTGGAATTGCTTAGTGAGTTAGCATTTAGTTGATGGCCGGTCGGTCGGTATTGGTAGATCTCAGTGCCTGAAGAAGGGTCTCGGCCCGAAACGTTGCCTATTTCCTTCGCTCCATAGATGCTGCTGCACCCGCTGAGTTTCCCCAGCACTTTTGTCTACCTTTAGTTGATGGCCGCCTTTTATGTACCAAGGCCGCACAGAAACATGGAGAAAAATACAGGGACGTTACAGTTTTAAACAGCAAGAGGTTCTGATCTGAGAGATATTGCCTGATGTTGTGGCCTCTTCCCCCACCCCACAGTAAAGAGTCAGCACTCTCTCCCCAGCCCAGCCCAGCCCAGCCCACTCACCGTGCTCCCTCACTCTGCTCCCCGTGGGTGTTGTAGTTCACCGTCAGCACCTTCACCGAGTCCTTCAGCACCACCGCCCCCTTGCGCAGGTACTCGAGAGTCCGGCGGACCGGGAAGCGGCCTTTCATCGGCATCGCCGCTTCTGCCCTGCCGAGCCGAGCCGAGCCGAGCCGCTCCTGCCGAGCCGAGCCGCTCCTGCCCTGCCGAGCCGAGCCGCTCCTGCCCTGCCGAGCCGAGCCGCTCCTGCCCTGCCGAGCCGAGCCGAGCCGCTCCTGCCGAGCCGAGCCGCTCCTGCCCTGCCGAGCCGAGCCGCTCCTGCCGAGCCGAGCCGCTCCTGCCCTGCCGAGCCGAGCCGAGCCGCTCCTGCCGAGCCGAGCCGAGCCGCTCCTGCCGAGCCGAGCCGAGCCGCTCCTGCCGAGCCGAGCCGAGCCGCTCCTGCCGAGCCGAGCCGAGCCGCTCCTGCCCTGCCGAGCCGCCCGCGCCTGCGCACTATGCCCGGTGAGCTCGGTTTGTCCGTGGCGGAGACAAACACATGGAAACAGGAAAATACGCGCATGAGCAGGCCATCCGGCCCAAGGATATAGGATCTTTAAGTGTTTACACAAAATGCTGGAGAAACTCAGCGGGTGCAGCAGCATCTATGGAGCGAAAGAGATTGGCAACTTTTCGGGCCGAGACCCTTCTTCAGACCTTCGCCTATCATAGTAACTAAGCAGTGACTCAAACTCTCCCGCTTTCGGCGGGAGATCTCTCGCCGAAAGGCCATTTTCGCAAAATCTCCCGCTCTCCCGCTTGAGATTTAATTTCTCCCGCCCTGGCTTTGTGTCTCAAAAATAAGCCTAAAATAGCACCAGAGAGCATCTAGAACCCTAGAGCTTCCAGGGCCCTTAAGCGGGCCCTGGACCCCGGCCGCAAGGGGCTTCGCGCTTCCCGCTCGTGATGTGCGCTTCGCGCACATGAGTTTGCAGTCTCCAGTTTCCTAGGGGATCCAGGCGGGAGAATCTCCAGATCAGAAGGTGCTTGGGGTTGGATTCTCTGCCTTCGCTCCTTAGATGCTGCTGCACCCGCTGAGTTTCTCCAGCATTTTGTGTAAACCCTCGATTTTCCAGCATCTGCAGTTCCTTCTTTAACATATAGGATCTTTGATCTGGCCCTTCGAGCCAGCACCGCCACTCAATATGATCATGGCTGATCCTCTAAAATCAGTACCCCGTTCCTGCTTTTTCCCCATATCCCTGATTCCTTTGGTCCTAAGAGCTAAATCGAACTCTCTTTTAAGAAGCCAGAGATACACGGCTGTGAAACTCGGCGGACATTTAACATTACCAGTCGGTTATCCTTGGTTCTGAAAACTCCTGCTTACTGTGTTACCCCCCCCCCCCCCTCCCCCCCCAACGAGCCAATTAAATTCACTGGTCAGCACAGGCTACAACCTACGAGAACCTTAGACCTCTAGTGCAGAGATGCCAACCCTAAATTTAGTTCACAGTAACATTCAACCCATTTGTCCGTAACAAATGGGGTTAAATGCATTTCTCTCCGTACTCACTTGGGGTTGTTGCCGGCGGGTCTGCGCCTGCGCACTGGTGCAGATCAGCGGGCTGCCGGCGGGCGGGTGCGGCACATGCGCACTTGGCAAGGTTGCCGGCGGGTCTGCGCCTGCGCACTGGGTGGGGGTGGGGGGGAGGCCCGGTGATGGGGTTGCCGCGAGCGGCCAGCTGGCGGCAAGAAAGTGCCGCTGATCGCGCGGGCCGGCGCCGCCCGGCTCGAAATGGCGCCAGGCCCGGCAACCCTCCCCCACTGCGCACGCGCGGCTACTGGGGCCCGGCAACCCTCCCCCGCTGCGCACGCGCGGCCACTGGGGCCCGGCAACCCTCCCCCACTGCGCACGCGCGGCCACTGGGGCCCGGCAACCCTCCCCAACTGCGCAGGCGCGTACACTAGGGCCCGGCAAAGTGCCGCTGATCGCGCGGGCCGGCAAACCGGGGACACATGGCGCGGCGTTCACCACGGGAGGAACACCGGCGCGGCGGTGTTCCGTAACAGCATGTTTGGCTGCCGGAACACCGTAAAAAGGTTATTTCGCCGGGACAAAATACGGCGAATCCGGGACACTTGGCATCTCTGCTAGTGTTCTAGTAAAAATAACTAAGGATACAATTAGCAGTCCCCTCCATAAGGATAGGTTGATGAGAGAAAGCCGGTGTAAATGTGTTAAATATGAATTGGATCTCACTAACAAAAAGACAAACTGCTGGATACATTTAGAAAGGGGACAGAGCAACTGCAACTTAAAACCAACCTGCTTTCTCTTTCCCAGCTCTGATGAAGCATCTTCAACTTGAAACGTCAACTCTGTTTCCCTTTCCACAGAAACTGCCTGACCACCTGAGTGTTTCCCATATTGCTCATTTTTGTTTCAGATTTACAGCATGTGCAGCTTCTTGATTTTCATTCATTGTTCATTAACTTTTACTGGACACACAACTCCTCCTGTTTTTAATAGTTCATTAAGACCGATAGTTCGTAAAAAAAATACATTTAAAAATGTGAGATAAACCTAAACAAAATAAAGGTTGTTTAAAAAAAATGCAGACTGGGATAAATGAACCCCGACTCACAGTCTGAAGAAGGGTCTCAACCCGAAACATTACCTATTCCTTTTGTCTGGAGATGCTGCCTGACCCGGTGAGGTACTCCAGCTTTTTGTGTCTATCTTTGGTATAAACCAGCATCTGCAGTTCCTTCCTACACAATGGGGAACTATTACTGGCCACTAGGGGGCAGTCCTGTAAAGCTACTTCAGAAAGAACTGCAGATGCTGGAAAAATCGAAGGTAGACAAAAATGCTGGAGAAACTCAGCGGGTGAGGCAGCATCAATGGAGCGAAGGAATAGGCGATGTTTCGGGTCGAGACCCTTCTTCAGACTGAAGTTGTGCACATGGGCACAAACGACATCGGGAACAAGAGGAAGGAGGTTTTGCAACGCGTGTTTAGAAAGTTAGGAAGAAGACTGAAAAGAAGGACTTCTGGGGTGGTTATCTCTGGATTGCTTCCAGTACCTCGTGCTAGTGAGGGTAGGAACAGGGAGATAAGGGATCTGAATGTGTGGCTGAGGGGCGCTGGTGCAGCAAGCTAGGATTTAGATTTATAGACCACTTGGATCTCTTCTGGGGTAGGGGTGACCTGTACAAAAGGGACGGGTTACACCTTAACTGGAGGGGGACCAACGTTCTGGCAGGCAGGTTTGCTAATGCTACATGTGTAGATTTAAATTAAATAGTGGGGGGGAGGGATTGACAAATTGGGAGTATAAAGAAGGAGTTAAAGGGAAAGTGAGTACAGGAAAAGTTACAAAAGACTCCCGAATTAATGGGAAGTAAAGTTCGAGAAATCAAGTCAAGTCAAGTCAATTTTATTTCTATAGCACATTTAAAAACAACTCTCGTTGACCAAAGTGCTTTACATCAGTGCAGGTACTAACGTGCTACAAACAGGGGTACATAGATCTAACATACATAAATACATACATACAGTGCTCCCTCAGAGGACCTCAAGAAAGGGATAAGAGAGTAAGGTCAGAGCCAATAGTGATCATTGTGAGAGGGGAGGTGAATACCGAAGTCAAAGTGTTGTATATGAATGCGTGAAGTATAAGAAATGAGTGGATGAGCTTGAGGCTCAGTTAGAAATTGGCAAGTGTGATGTTGTGGGAATTACAGAGACATGGCTGCAAGAGGACCAGGGCTGGGAACTATATTCAAGGGTATACGTCCTATCGAAAAGACAGACAGGTGGGCAGAGGGGGTGGGGTAGCTCTGTTGGTGAGGAATGAAATTCAGTCCCTTGCGAGGGACATAGAATCAGGAAATGTAGAGTCAGTATGGATAGAACTGAGGAATTGTAAGGGTAAGAAGACCCTAATAGGAGTTATCTACAGGCCCCCAAACAGTAGCCTGGATATAGGGTGCAAGTTGAATCAAGAGTTAAAATTGGCATGGCGCAAAGGTAATGCTACGGGTGTTATGGGAGATTTCAACATGCAGGTACTGGGAAAATCAGGCTGGAACTGGACCCCATGAAAGGGAGTTTGTGGAATGCCTCCATGATGGATTCTTAGAGCAGCTTGTGCTGGAGGCTACCAGGGAGAAGGCAATTCTGGACTTAGTGTTGTGCACATGAAGCGGATTTGATAAGGGAACTCGAGGTAAAGGAGCCATTAGGAGGTTGTGACCATAATATGATAAGTTTTAATCAACAATGTGAGAGGGAGAAGGGTAAATCATTGGTGTCGGTATTACAGTTGAGCAAAGGGGACTATGGAGCCATTAGGGAGGAGCTGGCCAAAATTGACTGGAAAGATAACCTAGCAACAATGGCAGGTATTCCTGGGAATAATACAGAAGGTGCAGGATCTGTTCATTCCAAAGAGAAAGAAAGATTCCAAGGGAGTAAGGGTGACCATGGCTGACAAGGGAAGTCAGGGAGAGTATAAAAATAAAAGAGAAGAAATATAACATAGCAAAGATGAGCGGGAAGCCAGAGGATTGGGTAACTTTTAAAGAGCAACAGAATATAACTAAAAAGGCAATACGGGGAGAAAATATGAGGTTCAAAGGTAAGCTAGCCAAGAATATAAAAGAGAATAGTAAAAGCTTATTTAGGTATGCAAAGAGGAAAAAACTAGTAATGGCCAAAGTTGGACCCTTGAAGACTGAAACGGGTGAATTTATTATGGGGATCAAGGAAATAGCAGATGAGTTGAACAGGTACTTTGGATACTAAGGAGGACACAAACAATCTTCCTGATGTAGAAGGCAGATTATTATCTAAATGTTTTTCAAGTTAGGAAAAGGGGAAGTACAACGGGATCTGGGAGTCCTTGTTCATCAGTCACTGAAAGTAAACATGCAGGTACAGCAGGCAGTGAAGAAAGCGAATAACATATTGGCCTTCATAACAAGAGGAGTTCAGTATAGGAGCAAAGAGGTCGTCCTGCAGTTGTACAGGGCCCTAGTGAGACCACACCTGGAGTATTGTGTGTAGTTTTGGTCTCCAAACTTGAGGAAGGACATTCTTGCTATTGAGTGCAGCGTAGGTTCACGAGGTTAATTCCCGGGATGGCAGGACTGTCATTTGTTGATAGATTGGAGCGGTTGGGGTTGTATACCTTGGAACTTAGAAGGATGAGAGGATATTTTATTGAAACATATAAAATTATTAAGGGTTTGGACATATTAGAGGCAGGAAACATGTTCCCAATGTTGGGGGAGTCCAGAACCAGGGGCCATAGTTTTAGAATAAGTGGTAAGCCATTTAGAACGGAGATGAGGACAAACTTTTTCACACAGTTGTGAGTGTGTGGAATTCTCTACCTCAGCGGGCGGTGGAGGCTGGTTCTCTGGATGCTTTCAAGAGAGAGTTAGATAAAGCTCTTAGGGATAGCGGAGTTAAGGGTTGTGGAGAGAAGGCAGGAACGGGGTACTGATTGTGGATGATCAGCCATGATCACATTGAATGGCGGTGCTGGCTCGAAGGGCCGAATGGTCTACTCCTGCACCTATTGTCTATTGTCTATTGTCTCTGGGTGAAATAAATGTTCCTCATCTCAGTCCTAAATGGCCTACCCCATATTCTTAAACTGTGACCCCTGGTCTGGACTCCCCCAACATCGAGAACATTTTTCCAGCATCAAGCCTTTAAGAATTTTATGTTTCTGTAAGATCCCCTCTCATCCTTCTAAATTCCAGTGAATTAACCTGGTGAACCTACGCTGCACTCCCTCAATTACAATAATGTCCTTTCTCAAATTAGGAGACCAAAATTGCACACAATACTCCAGATGCGATCCTGTACATTTGGAGAGAATACTTTGGGATAGGATTTACTCCTATTTGGAAGAGAATGGGCTAATTAGGGATAGCCAACATGGCTTGTACATGGCAGGTCGAAGACTGGGAACAATACCACCAGAGACAAGTACTTTCCACCCATCCAGTCACCTCCCATTAGGGAGTCTGCAAGCCCCATACTCCAGCCGGGGGTGGTGAAAATCGGGCAGGAAGAGGGGGTGCCACGGAGGAAGGTTGCTCAGGTGACCCCAGAGTCTGTGAGCTCCTCCCCATCGAAAAAGAGGAGGAATCTCTCTAAGGAGGAACGGAAGGGGGACGAACGGGAATCCTCCAGGGGGGAGGGGAGTACTGTGGTGGAGGAATATTCCCGTCTTCTGGTTCGGGCCCCGGTCCCATGTTCTTGAGGGGATTCTGGGGAGGGTGGTGATGGGGACCACTCGGGTGATATGGAACAAGACGATATTCCTGTTGGGGAGGGAATCCCGCATCAGGCACCCGAGGAAGCCCAGGAGCAACCACCCAGGATGAGCAACAGAGCACTGTAGGCAGGGAGGGGGTTGGGGAAACCAGCCTTTCTCTCCTGGCTCCAGAGGGACTCCCTGAGTCTGGTGCATCAGAGTTTACTCTGGGCCCAACTGAGGAAGGAATAGTCACCCCCACTGTCGATGGTCTTGACTCCCCGGGTACATCTGGGGAAGGCCCCTCTGCCACTGACCCCAGAGTTGGGACTGAGGTGGAGGAGAGAACAGCGAGTGGGGAAGAGGCAACCGCCGCACAGGGTGAGGCAGGAGTATCGAGCACGAAGGGTGTGTCCGGGGATGGGGATGGTGTCTCCATCTGCAGTGAGGAGGTGGAAGGGGACTATTTGGACAATGAGTCATTGGATGTTCTCGCTCCCCCCGACGCCACTCCACTCATTCCAGTGGAGGAAATCCGCGAGTTCATCCAGGCCACCGAAGGAGCCCAACATCGGCCCAGACTGGCCTCCCTCCAGTGGCCAAACCTACACGGGCTCACCAGCTCACTGAACCTCATCCTCAGAAGGAGGGGGAGGGGCAAGGGGGTGAAGGGGAACGACCGGCTCAGCTCAGGTCCTTCTTGGAGGACCTGGAGAAGGATGCCAAGACCAAGAGCAGCGTCATTCCTGTTGATGGTAGAGGGACCAGTAGAGCGTCCCTTGTAGCCAGGGTCCAGAGGATAAGGGCCCGAGGGGGAGGAATGGCTCTGCTATCAGTGACCGAAGGACTGGTGACGGGATCTAGGGAGTAGGCAGGGTTGAAGATGTCCTGGTTGGGTTGCTCCTAGGCCTGGCCAAGCTGGCCATCCGCAAGTCACGGCGCCAGGCAGAAGAAGGCTTTGCCCGAGCCAGATGCTTGCCTCTTTACCAGGGTTGGAAAGTAGTTATTAATAAAATAGTTGTTTGATGATTTTGTAACATGGTAGTGGGCATAACACCACGGTTTTGGGTTTTTTTGGTTTTGTATCATGTTGAAATTAAATAAATTATTTTTTGATTAAAAAAAAAAGCTGGTTACCAAGCTCACGTAACTGAGTCTCTGCGCATCCCTCTGCAATTGGATCCTCGACTTCCTCATCCACAGACCACAATCTGTCCGAATTGGCGGAAATACTTCATCCTCAGTAAACATCAGTACGGGAGCATCTCAAGGACCCTCTCCAACGCCAGCACATCCTTCCACAGATATGGGGCCCAAATCTGTTTACAATATTCCAAATATGACCTCACCAGCGCCTTATGCCGCAGCAAGATATTCTTGCTTTTATATTCTAATCCCCTCAAAATGAATGCTGTCATTGTAATTTCCTTGCCTACCACCAACTCAACTTGCAAATTAATCTCTTGGGGATCCTGCACCAGCACTCCCAAACCTCTTTGCACCTCTGATTTCTGAACCATCTCCTCATGTAGACAGTAGTCTACACCATTCATTCTACCAAAGTGCACATCTGTACATTTTGCTGTGCTGCATACCATTTGTCACTTCTTTGCCTACTCTTCCAACCTGTCCAAGTCCTTCTGCAGACTCTTTGCTTCCTCAACACTACCCGCCCCTCTATCTAGCTTTGTATCACCCACAAACATGGCCACAAAGCCATCAATTCCATCATCCAAAATATTAACATATAACGTGAACAGTTGTGGATCACCGGCACCTGACCAGAAAAGTATTCTTTCAGTCGGTCAATCTTTTATCCATGCTAGTTTCTCGCCTCCATACCATGGGATACAATCTTGTTTGGCAACCTCACATGTGGCACCTTATCAAAGGCCTTCTGAAAATCCAAGTAAACAACATCTACTGATTCTCCATTGACTATCCTGCTTGTTACCTGCTCAAAAAACCCCAACCGTTTTGCTCCACAAGATCTCCCCTTAACAAAACCATGCTGACTTTGACCTCTTTAATCATGTGCTTCCAAGTACCCCGAAACCTCATCCTTAATAAAGGACTACAATTTTCTCAACCACAGTACTACTACTAACCGGCCTATAATTTCAATTATTTTTGCCTACCTCCTTTCTTAAACAGTGATTGTGATTTTCCAGTCCTCTGGAACTATTCCTGACTCTAGTGATTCTTGAAAGATCACTGCTAATACCTTCACAATCTAAACAGCTACCCCTTTTATACATCAGGGTGTAGTCCATCTGGACCAGGTGACTTATCCACCTACAGAAGTTTCAGCTTCCCAAGCATTTGATCCTTAGTAATAACAACTCCACTAATCTCTGCCCCCAACTCTCTTGAATTTCTAGCATATTGCTGGTGCCTTCCACTGCGAAAACTGACACAAAAAAAATTATTAGTTCACCCGCTATTTATTTATTCCGCATTACTACTTCTCCAGCATCATTTCCAATGTCCACTTTTGTCTCTCTTTTACGCTTTATATATCTGAATAAATCTTATCTCCGCTTGTAGGCTTTTTTTGCTGCCTTTTGTTGGTTTTGTTAGTGAGATCGACTGTTTGACCAAATACTGCCAGCACAACAACCTGGCTCTCAACATCAGTAAAACCAAGGAACTGATTGTGGACTTTGGAAGGGGAAGGATGAGGACTCACAATCCTGTTTACATCAATGGGACGATGGTGGAGAGGGTCAAAAACTTCAAATTCCAGGGCATGCATATTTCCAACCTCTCCTGGACCCAGCCTTCCTGAGAACATTACGGAGAGTCCGTATGTCAAGGAGGATTCTCGAACTTGTACATGTGCACAGTGGAGAGCATACTGACTGGTTGCATCGTGGCCTGGTTCGGCAATTTGAACGTCCAGAAGCGAAAAAGACTGCAAAGTTTTGTCCATCACCGGCTCTGACCTCTACACCTTCGAAGGGATCTATCAAAGTCGCTGCTTCAAAAAGGCAGCCAACATCATCAAAGACCCACACCATCCTGGCCACACACTCATTTAACCATTGCCATCAGGAAGAAGGTACAGGAGCCTGAAAAGTATAACATCCAGGTTCAGGAACAGCTTCCTTCCCTACAGCCATCAGGCTATTAAACACAACAAATAAGCTCTAAACAGATTGCATTATATTTGTTTATTTCTCGAGTATATGTGAATGTGTATATATACACATGAACTTTTTTTCTCCCATTATGTACTATGTTTACATATTCTGTTGTGCTGCAGCAAGCAAGAATGTCATTGTCCTATCTGGGAGGGACATATGACAATAAAACTCTCTTGACTCTTGAAGTTTTTCAATCCTTCCCACTAATCTGGATTACATAAACATAGTCCAAATATTTTTGGCAATTAAAATGTATCCATTACTGTACGTAATAAACCTCTCCTAATATTTTCCTAGTGTCAGTAACGTCAAATATCACCCGCATAACTATATTAAAAATTATCATCATAATAGGATGATTTAATAGGAACCTGAACTTTTTTTTTACAGTAAGGGTGGTATGTGGAACGACTTGCCAGATGAAGTAGTTGAGGCAAGTACCATCTCAATGTTTAAAAAATTGGACAAGTACACAGATAGGGCAGGTTTAGTGGCATATGAGTTAAATGCAGGCAGATGGGACTAGTATAGATGGGGCATATTGGTCGGCGTGGGCATGTTGGCTGAAGGGCCCGTTTCCACATTGTACATGACTTCTTACAGCCGAACCTGGTTGATTACCCACTTTTCCTGGACATTGTCTGTTTAATTTCACTTGACTCGGTAGTCACTTTCCTATTTTTGATCCCAGTTAGACCATTCTTATATCACAGTTTAATCATTGACCTGTACCTAATCGGCACACGGGCGCTTTCACCGTGTTAATGGTGATCTATAGATTGTCGAAGAACATGATAGTCTTGCAAGTTTGGCATAACCATTTGCCTTGGATGGTCAGATTGAATACATTAAATTAAAAATATATATGGGAAAAATATCTCTTATATATACATAATTGTTCGATTAATGTAAGACATTCTAATTCAATTTAAAATACTACACAGACTATATTACTCAAAAACCAAACTGAACCAAATTTTTCCAAATGTATCACCGATCTGCGACAAATGTCTTTCTCAAGAAGCAACTATAACACACTCCTTTGCCTCTTGCATAAAACTCCATAAATTTTGGAAAGGAATTTTTGAAATCTTCTCAAAATTATTAAAAACAAAACTGAACCCACATACAGAATTGATTATTTTTGGAACAACAGGAGCCTGCTCTGAGCTATCAATATTTCAAAGATGTTTCCTCAATTATGGCCTGATAATGGCAAAAAAACGTATACTTAAATTTTGGAAAAATGCATCCACCCCAACTCTTAAAATGTGGATCACAAGCATGTCTGAGACACTACATCTCAAAGATACGAGACTTGTCTTGGCAGGAAAATCAGAGCAATGTTTAAAGATATGGTCTCCTTTCATCGATTCATTACAAGCATAGTATGGTGCAACACAACTTCGGAATTAAACCGATTTATGAACAAGGTGATGGGTGGGGTGAGAAACGAAGTAGGCATATCACACGTTTCGGTCTTTTTTATTCCATTTTATTATTTTTCGTTTTTATTTAGTCACTTTGTGACTACACTCTTTGGTAGTTTAGGGGTTTACACATTCACTAGCTCTTTCACTCTATCTGGTTCATGCTCTTTTTCTCCTTTTCTATTTCATTTTTGTCAACATTAAAATGGAAGATGTGCAAAAAATGTATTTTGTCATATGCCGCGGTTTATACTGCTGTACACTGCTTCTAATAAAAATATTATTTAAAAAAATATATATATATATGTGATTGGTATATGTTTGTACGCACGAATTACATGGGTCGCATCTGAAACGAACATATTTCCCCTCCACCCCAGATTCGGACCTGATTAACGTTCAAATCCGCTCTATCATCTTCCATTCCAACGGACCTCGCCGCCGCCCTAAATGAAAGGGGGCGACGGAGAAGCAGAGCAGGGGCGAGCTTCCGGGTGGGCGGTTGCTGAAGTGACGAAACTTCCGGCCTTCTCTTCCTCTTTGTCTGGCGCGGCGCGGCGGACGCCATTTTGAGCTTCCCTGTCGTCGAGTGAGGTACACGATCATCTCGCTGCTAACATGTCGGACGAGGGAAAGTTGTTCGTCGGCGGTCTTAACGTCGACACAGACGAGCAGGCCCTGGAAGAACAGTTTTCCAAGTACGGGCAGATCTCCGAGGTACGGGTCATTAAGGACCGAGAGACCAGTGTATCGCGTGGCTTCGGCTTCATCACTTTCGATAACCCGGAGGATGCCAAAGACGCGCTGCAGGCCATGAACGGCAAACAGTTAGATGGCCGCCAGATCCGAGTGGGCCACGCCGAGAAGAAATCGGGCAATCGCGGCGGTTACAGCCGGGGCGGCGGCGGCGGCGGTTACGGCAGCCGTAGGAGAGGCACCGGCGGCGGCGGCTACTGGGACAGCGAGAGGAGCAGCTATGGCGGCGGCGGTGGCGGCGGCGGCCGGTACGAGCAGCAGGACCGCGACAGCTACTCGGGTGGGTACCGGAGTCAGAGCAGTAGCGGTTACTTCGGAGGTCGCTACCGGGACTATGAATGAAGGGCGAGAATCGACCGTTTGTGCCGGATTCCCGTCGACTTGCCGCCCAGCGCGGCTCCTGGAGTCGCAGAAAGCCGCTGTGAATGAATTTGATTTGCCTGTTATGTTAAAATGCTAGAAACCCAGTTTGACCATTGTCTTGATTAATCTTGTTACCTGTTGTTTGTTCTGAGGTCTTCCTTAAGTTGGGCTTTCGACTTTGCGCCCCGCTTGCCATGTGGTTTTCTGTGATAATTTTTTTTACCCGACCCACGGAGCCTCTGTGTCATTGGGACGGTGTGTTGGCGATTTAAATTGCCCGAGTCTCCTTCCGTGAGCTTCTTTTGGAATTTGTCGAAACGTTTCGCTTTCTGGTGAGCTCTTTCCACAATTCCATGCGGCGCAAAGAACGAAATCGGGCGGAAAACCTTTTAACTCCCACTTCCTGACCACTTTATCCGATTGCCATCTTTAAGATCTCAATACGGATCGCTCGAGTTTCTTTTGATCGACCGACCGATTTTCTTCACTTAATTATCTCATGAAGATTGAACACTTAAAAAAAAACCTTACTATCCCGCATTATAGCTTTTAATGCATTTAAATATCCTTTGGACCAGTAAAATGGAACCCGTAGAAATCATTCATTTGAGCGGGAAACCTTGTCTGTTGCCAACGGTACACCCGAGTGCTGAGTCACTTATCTCTAAAACATAATGAGAAAATCAACTACAGAGCAGCTCTTCTGTCGTACACCTTGTCACAGGCCTCTTGGAAAGCAAACTGATCGTGGTCTTTTTATTTTGAAACATTTATTGAAAACTGTATACATTTAAATTTTCATTTACCATTGTTGTACTTTCATCGACCAGTATGGTCCATTTTGGACATCAATTTGCCACTTGGAGACCAATCTTTGCCAGTGGATGTATCTCAATAAAATAGCTTCAGGTACTCTAGTGACTTGTCTTTGTTACAAACCATTTAAATTCACTCCAAGGAGATGAATCTGAAGATTGTCTTTTCTTGCTAAACATGCCTCACCCTGATAACTTGATTCCTATTACTGCAGAAGGTTTGAAGGTGGTCCTCAAAATCTATCAAATCTAAGGTAATAAATGTGTTAGATATTAGTTTGGAGTGAATGTATAATTTTTATTGTGTTTTTCAAAAAGACTGTGTAGAAGCCATTTTTGCATTCCTTTATATCATGGAATTAACATGCTTTTTCCTTTTTACAATGGCATTCTGCGTACTCTTTGTAAAGTAGTAACAATTTAATCATTTTGCCCGGCAGATGCACTGATGTTTGTAGCATTCTATTAATTAATTCAAAGTCTCTATTCCTGTGACCGTTCTGGTGATTTTTTTAAATGGGGACTATAGCGGCATTCTTAATGTAGTTTTCTATCCTCGAAATAGGGGTTGGGCATTGGTTTCAAGGAATTAAATGTGACCGCATTGAAACACATACATGGAACATTAGATAAAAGGCTAAATAATCTGGCCGAATGTAACAATTAATATGTGAAAAAAGAAGGTAGATTCTGGATCTGATATTTAAATTGTTACCAAAGCGTCTTGAAATGGAGCAAGACTTGCAGCTTGCTTTCCCCATTACATGGGTTTTTATAATGATGGCAACGGAATGAAAAGTGGAGCTATATTGACTGAATTAAAGATTTTAATTTTAACCAAAGAAAAGGCTATCTTGGATACAATGGACATCCGCCCAGTTTGACAAGTCTGGGTATAAATTTGGATGTAAACGTTTGACATGCAAAAAACATTAGGTTAGGAGATGTGAAGGATTTCAATTCCTTTATCTACTGGGATACTAAGTGTACTGAGCACTTTATTGCAATGAGGAAAACTTTTTTTCAGCAAGCCAAACAATGGAAGAGAAGACTCGAGGAACTGCAGGTGCTGGTTTACAAAAAAGACAGAATGCTGAATTAACTCGGTGGGTTAGCCAACAACTCTGGTTTGACATCTACAAACTTACTGCTTTATAAACTCACTGCTATCAGGACTTGCAAAGACACCACACCCTACTCTTAATTCTCCAGAAATCCCAGCATTTCTCCGACACATCTGCTCCCAAAATGAGGCTTTCCATGCTAGGGCATTCAAGTTATCCCATTCCACTATTAAACGTGGTTTACCTTCTGTTGTAGATGGATACCTCATCCCTGTCGCCTGTGCTCCATAGTAATGCTCTTGCAATCCTCTTCCTCCACCAAAAAAACAAGAACAGTTCCCTTGGTCCATGTCTTTCACCCCACCAGCCTCTGCATCCAACACATTCCGACATTTCCGCCCTCTTCATCGCGATCCCACTACCAGTCACATCCTTTCAGCCCCACGACTTTCCAAAGTTACATCCCTCCACAACTCTGGTTTACTCATCCCGATCAAATCGCCCAATGTCAAATTACTTTCCTCAGCAATCTCAGATATAACGCCTGTCTCTCCTCCCTCGCAGTCATCCAGGGACCATATCAGCCTATCCAGATGAGACAGAGGTTCATACGCATCTCTAAGTGTTCCTGTGTGGCCTCCATCTGTATACTAGGTGACCGTTTTGCTGAGCCTTCGTGCTTGGTCTGTCACTGCTTGCTGGATCTTCAAACTGGGATACATCACCTAATATTCTGCTTGGATAGCTTATAACCCAGCAGTGTGAACACTGAATTCTCCAATTTTGCTCCCCAAACATGTTTGGGGAGCCCTTGCTCCCCAAACATATATTTCTTCTGGCACCGTTTCCATCTCTCGCCTTTGCCTAATCATCAGCCAATCAAAAATTCCATATCTGTATCCACCTATCACGTGCCAGATTTTGCCCCAGGTGCCTTTACAATCAACCCAGAAAGGGTTCCACCCTAAGCATTGCCTATCCATGTTCTCCAGAGGTTTGGTCTGACCTGCTGCGTTACTCCAGTAGTTATGTCTTTACAAGAAAGAATTTGCCATGCTTTGGCGAGTGAGGTAGCACAGACGAAGGACGACAAATGGGATATTATTTTTGTTATTGTATTTAAATATAAGTTGGTATAATCAATGCAAACCATTTGAGACTGGTTCAAAGCTGTTTACATGAAGAAGAAAAAAGACCACCAAATCCAGAGCACCTGGATGACAGAATACAGTGCATAAACCTCTGCTCTGAAAGGAAAGTCCGTGACAAAAATAAAACTTAAAGATGGTGACCTCGAAGGTGTTGTTGGTGATTATACCATGGATTGTCAGGAGTAGGTCGTTATATTCCCATGTTGGGGGGAGCCATCATTGAGCCATTCTGTGGTTCAAATATTGCCCCATAAAAGCTTGTGCACATGCAGTAAACTGGAAGATTGGCTATCAAATCACATGACCTTTGCTGTTCCCCCCTTATCTGTCAGGCCATTGTAATGTGAACTGACATACTTAATTGTGGAACTGATCTTTCTGCCTCAGACTGGACTTGAATTTCTTTGAAATGTATCCCATTTCCAAGATGCTTATATATTTAGTTTGTTACAATACTGGGAATAAAATTGTTAAGAACTGGTATTTAAATATGAGCTACATTGATCAGATATATTAGGAGGTCGATACTGGTTGTAGAAACAAGGAACTGCAGATGCTGGTTTACTAAAATAAAGGCACCAAGTATTTGAGTAATGCAGTGGGTCAGACAACTTCCCTGGAGAACCTCCCTTTGGCTTCACAATTTGTAACTCGGTTCAGTTCACTGCAGGAGAGAGAGCCCCTGTCCCTATACCTCTTCCCACCCACTGACTGCATCCGGTGTGAGACCAAATGTGGATTCAGCGTCTGTTTCACCAAACACCTAGGCTTGGTCCACCAAGGTCTACTGGATGTGCCACTTACCATTTTAACCTCCAATTCCCATACTGACCGTTCTCTCCTGGGCCACCACAATGCCAGAGTGAGGCGATGCACAAACTGGAGAACAGTGCCTTGTTTTTCTCTTGGGTAGCTTTTAAAAACAACTATGAATGTTGAAATCTCGTTTTAGGTAACCTCCAACTCCCCCACTCTCCACTGTAACCCATTTTAACTCGCACATATTTCTCCCCCCTTTACCTGCATTCCTCACAATTTGTAGCTCTTCAATCTGTTGTACCTGTTTTTTTTTTCAACTCTGGCCTTTGTTCAACCATATGCCTATCAACTCGCCCACATCAGTGTTCACCTATTATCTCTTAGATTTTGTTCTGCCCCTTTTCTCTACCAGCTTTATTTTCCCCTCCAGCCTGCAATCAGTCTGAAGGCTCCCGGCCCGAAATGTCACCTATCCGTTCTCCAAGGATGCTGAGTTACTCCTGCACTTTGTCTTTTGATGTTTATGATTGTTTCTTCTCTGTTCCTTGTTAACCACATCTTTGAAATATCTGGAGACATGAGACTGACGAATCTGGAGCAAAACACAAACTGCTGGAGGAACTCTGCAGGGCAGGCAGCATCTACAGAAGAAAATGCATATACTATGTTTCAGGACGGGATCCTTCAAGGCTGGTGCAGAGGAAAGAATAGAAAGGGATAGGGTGAAAGCTGGCAAATGATGGGTAGATTTGGGGTAAGGAGGTGTTGATTGACAAGAGTCAGGTGCAGAAAGAAGAGTGGTGATGGTTCCAAGGGTTGGAGGTAAGTGGAAAAGACTAGCTCATTTGGTGTAAGCTGATGAGGGTGAATAAAAGACAAAACCAGAGGGAAGGGGATGGTTAGATGGAAATAGGAGAAGGGCGTAGGATGTGCAGGAGGAAGAGAGGAACTGGGTGATGGAATGGGAGGTGTGTATGGAAAGACGCGTAGACCAAAAGAATAAAGCCAGCGGAGAGGGTGGTGGTTTGCCTGAAATTCACCTCCAATTACACTCTTTCATTCTATGCCCGTCTTATCAGGTTAGGCCAGCTGCAGCCCCTTGATCTTCGCGTCACCTCCACCTTCACTTGTCAGCTTTTATCCCAATCTTCCCCTCACTTCTTTCTATCTATCTCCCTACCACAGTTGAGGAGAAGGGTCCTGACAAAAATGTCACCTGTCCATTTCCATTCATTCCCATTTCCTAATCAATACAAAATGTTTAATAAAAAACTAGGTAACTATTGGTTGTTCCCATGAGTGTGCAGTCCTTATTAATGTCCAAGACATTTAAACTCATCATCTAACTTTACATTTGCCAATTAAAATGCCATACACCTATTCTAGCTTCTGTAAATAGCTTCTTAAGTAGACATTTAACATTCTCAATTGCTTCCAAAGTTGAAGCTTTTCTTACAATTAAACATTTCCCATGCCTGCATTATGTCTAAAAACAGATTTTTTATTTGTTCTGAGTGTGTCTCTGCTGATATTGGTGTCCATCCCAAAATGTTTGCCTTCCAAGTCACTTTAGGTATATATTGTTAATTTTTGCCAATCTTTCATTCATTGTTCTATATCTCTCTACACAATCGTCTATATCTCTCGTTCCTCTTCTGTAACTCAGTCTGAAGAAGGGTCTCAACCCGAAATGTCACCTATTCCATCTCGCCCATTATTCCAGCTTTCTATGTCTAAAGTTCATCTTTCATTGCTATTTTCTTGTCATGACTTCCAACAATTCCATATTCAGTATTTGCATACTATCCAGGAAAATCATATCATGCACAAATATCTCTGGAGAGAAGGAATGGGTGATGTTTCGGGTTGAGCCCCGAAACATCACCAATTCCTTCTCTCCAGAGATGCTGCCTGTCCCGCTGAGTAACTTCAGCAGTTTGTGTCTATAGACAATAGGTGTAGGAGTAGGTCATTCGGCCCTTCGAGCCAGCACTGCCATTTAATGTGATCATGGCTGATCATCCTCTCCAGAGAAAGATGATCTTCTACCTTTGATTTAAATCAGCATCTGCCGTTCTTTCCTACACATCCTGCTCAAATACAATGGGTAGTGTGAAAGATAAACTGGAAGCTCTCGATCATCTCCACTTCGGTACCAGGTGTGTACTCCACCCTCTTCCTGGAGTTACTGACCAGTTCCTTTATTTGACTGACATTGAACAAGTTTTTGTTGCCTTGACACCATGTTACTAAGATCTTGTTTCCTTCCTGTACTTCACCTCATTATTTGAGATCCATCCCATGACGATGATAGCATCTACAAAATTGCAAATTAAATTAGAACATAATTTTGGTGAACAGCCGGCCATGAGTGTGTGGGAGTATAACAAGGCTGAGAACAAGCCCTAATGGGGCACTGGAGTTGAGAATTAATATGGAGAATGTATTGTCCTTACCAAGGGTCAGCAATTAGGCAGCAGCTGGGGTAAAGTAAGTTAATTCACATGGATACTTTTCAGAGTTGAAGATTGAGAAAACGATTGTTTTAAGTTGCAGATAAGGGGAAGAGGTGGAGTGATGTCCAGCGCTGGAAACCAAGAGATTTAATGGTGTCAATGATGCTTGCTGGAGAGAATAGTGAAGAATTCTTAATGAAGGAAATAAGAAAAAGGTGGAAAATAAAATTGGTCAGGCAGCAAGTGTGGGAAACACTGACCTTGGAGCAGAACTGGACAATTGGTGATCCATGGACCCTTCAGGTACACTACTTAGTGATATCCGTGTATCTAAAATAAATTTATTCTACAATTAATTGATCAGGCTGCTGACATATTTGAGTGCATACAGTTGAATGCGTTGCTGTTAGGTTCTACCTATTCACTTGGTAGAATTTATTACATCTGGTCTCGCTACTTCCTTTAAGCTTGGGCCAGTCATCTGCCCTGAGACTCCATCCCCAGGATTTGTTTCCCATCCTTATTTCTTGCTGTGTAGCTCTTCACTGAGCATTCTCTCCTTTGCCAGTTAAACTGCTTGTCCTTTTTCCCAGGGGGAGTCCTCTTAACTTGGCCTCTTCACATTGTCACTGCCTGTCCTGTGCCTTTTCCAGAATTCTGCTGTTTAATTTACTGTATCTTTCCCCACTTTCCCAGGCCCCTTCAACAGAGTTCATATGCTACTTCTCTTATCTATTCCACCTAGATGTGGGTGGTTTCCACAGCACTTGATTTTTTGTCATGCATCTTCCAAATTTGTCCTGACTTAGCTGAATTGGCAATAAATTCTGAGAGTAACCATTTGTGGTATGCACCTTCTGACAAGGCCACAATTTTCTAGCAAATGGTTCCATTTGTTGAGCTTGGCCCTGACTAGTTGGTGACCTTGGATAGATTAAACCTCCATTCACACCAACTTCCCGAATGGGCTGTTTAGTATTATCCCAATTTGTGAGACGAACATAGTTGATGCAAAATTGTTGTAAATGCATATCTACCAAGGGGGGAGGTGAATGGGAACCTAACCTGGGATGTCTGCAACACCCATGCATTCAACTGTGAACATTCAAACATGACAGCCTTTTACCCCTTTTAAATTAAAACAAAATGAAGGCAAAAAAAACAAACTGCTGAATGAAACAAGTGGACACATTAGCACCTATGGTGGCAAAGTAATGATCCACGTTTTGGGTCAACATCCTGCATTGGTATAAAGCATACAAGTTTTTTCCATACAAAGTCAAGAGTTTTATTGTCACATATATACCGAAACAGAACAATGAAATTCTTACAGGTTTGTAAACACTGTATTCAATCGATAATATAAACAAAGTTTAAATTTTGATTTAAAGACAATATAGTGTAAAAAATGTCCCAAGTGTAATTAAGGCAGCTCGGGGTTCAGTTGGAGTTTGTCGTGTTCAATAGCCTGATGGTTGTTGGGAGGACACTGTTCCTGAACCTGGATGGTAGACATGAAATGCTGGAGTAACTCAGCGGGACAGGCAGCATTTCTGGAGAGAAGGAATGGGTGACGTTTTGGGTCGAGACCCTTCTTCAGACTTCAGAAGTTGTTGACTCCACCACCGACCCGTCAATGAAGACCGGTTTCCTCTTCTAAAATCCCCAATCAGTTCCTTGGCTTTACTGATGTTGAGAGGAAGATTGTTCTGGCACCATTCAATCATATGATCAATCTCCCTGCTATACCCTGATTCATTAGATAGAGTTGGAAATCTGTCAGGCTACACAAACATGGGATAGTGAGAGTAGAGCAGGGGGCTGAGCACACAAACTTGAGGTGCTCCTATGCTTATGGTTATCAACAAGGAAATGTTGCCAATTTATACCAATTGTGTTCTGTTGATGTGGAAACCAAGGATAATACTATGGGGGAGGGGAGGAGTTCTATATACCCAATCTCATAATTTTATTCACTTCTCCCCTTAAACTCTGACATTTGAGAGAAAGCAATCCAAGTTTGTCCAGCTTCACCTTATAGCTTATATCCTCTAATCCAGGCAATATTCTGCTCGGCCTCCTCTGCACTCTCTCCCAAGTCTCCATATCCTTCCGGTAACGGGGTGACCAGAACTGCACACAATACTCCAAATGCAGCCTAACGGAAGTCCTATAAAGCTGCAATATAACTTCCTGACTTTTGTATACAGTGCCCTGACTGCAAACATTCCATCTGTCTCTTTACCACTCTGTCTGCTTGTGTTGGCACAGCACAGATACACCTCTACCTTATCTCCATACTACATGCATAGTTTACCCATTTGGTCACTATTAGAATCCACCCTTTCCCTGAATCCCTACTTGCTCCTGACGCAGACTAACTTTTTGATTCTGAGTCCGAAGAAGGGTCTCGACTCGAAAAACATCACCCATTCCTTCTATCCAGAGATGCTGCCTGTCCCGCTGAGTTACTCCAGCATTTTGTGTCTATCTTGGGATTCTCAGTGTCTTGTGTGGGGGAACAGTTTGCAAGTAGAGATTGCAATACAAGTCTATGGTGGCCAAAAAGATGTCGGAAGACTTCATGAGTGTTCTGTTTTCACAGTGAAAGAAGAAAATAGATTATAGCAATACAGGAAATGAAGTTAATTCCCAATGACTTCGATCCAAGAGTCCTACGAAAAAATAGGTAAGCAAATGGCTATGTTAGATATAATCATCCAAGTGCTCTGGCTCGTAAATATGTTGACTATTGAAGTACTGAGAAATACTATCAGCAGGTGGCTCAACACCGGAGGATATGGATTTATGATAATTGACAGAATAGTTGAATTTACTGTCTTTGAAGAAAACTTTTTCTTTTAAAAATTAAATGTTGAAACTCCGAGAGTACTATTGCCATGATTTAATGTCTTTTAACGGCTGGTATTTCTACATCTAGTCTGTGACAATGCTATCCATGATGCTATCTGAGAATTCGGTGACAAAGGGATGTACTTATTTTCCAAGTGAGAATGGTGTGTGACTTGGGCGTAACCTGCAGCTAGCTGGTCGTGTTCCTAAAATGTCGTGGCTCGACTATACCTGCTTTTTATTAGGTATGTTGAACACTCCTTGTTCCAAACGACCCTGGCACCTTCCTCAAGCTCTTTCTCTGCTGCATTGATAATTGCACCTGCAGAACTTGTTAAAATGAACTTGGACTATCTCTGAACCCCCCCCCCAATCTTTGCCTGCATCACCGAGGACAGACTATCGATTGACATATACTATAAACCCAACAACTCCCATGATTGCATTGACCACACTGCTTCCCACTCTGCCTCGTCCAAGACTGCCAAATCCTACTCTTAATTTCTCCATCTCTATGCATCTGCTTTCAGGATGACGCTTTCCACTCTAGCATATCCAAGATCTCTGCAATAAACGTAGTTTTGCCCCCTGCTGTTGTAGATGGACCTTGCCTGCTGCTGCTCTCATGCCACCTCCCTCTCCATCATCCAGGGCACCCAGGAGTCGTTCCCGGTGAGACATGTTCATGTGACCTCTTCAGACCTTATGTATTGCATTTGGTGTTCCTGATGTTTCCTCCTTTACATCGAAGAGACCAAGTGTAGCCTGGCCACTTTTTTGCGGAATACTTGCGCTCACTCTGCCAAGGCCTGCTGGATCTCTCAGATGCTAACTGTTTTGATTCCCCTTCCCATACCGCCCTTTCTGTCCTCTGCCTTCTCCACTGCCAGAGAGAGCTACATGCAAACTGGAGGACTAGCACCTAATATTCCACGTGGATAGTTTACAACACAGCATATGAAGTAATATCCCTGTAAACCAGTATCTGCAGTTGCTTGTTTCTACAGGCCTAACAATGGGTTATCAGCACATAATGCAACTGGGCGCGTGTAACCTGTTGAGCTACTCCAGCACTTTGTGTTGTTTTTAGGTATGTGTAATTTGTTACGGGCGAGGTGAAAGGATGGATCCCTAAGGAACAAAGTTGATGAGCTTGTAGCATTGTTGGAAATTGGGTGGTATAATGTTGTAGGCATTGACGTGCCTGCAAGAGGATCGGAGCTAGGAACTGAATATTCAGGGTTGTACGTCCTGTCTGAAAGGCAGAAAGGTGGGCAGAGGGGGTGGGGTAGCTCTGTTGGTTAGGAATTAAATTCAGTCCCTGGCGAGGGATGAGATGGGATCAGAAGATGTAGAGTCATTGTGGATCGAGTAGAGAAATTATACGAGTAAAAAGACGAATGGGAGTTATTTACAGGACACCAAACGCGTTTCCTTACCCCCCTCCCCAGGAATGCGGGCCGGCCCAGGTGTTCGTTGTCCAGCTGGGGTGCAGGAGAGGTGAGGGTCAGAGACACAGACACACACACACACACAGACACACCTCCTTCTACTCTATCCCCCACCCTATCCACTCACGCATAGCGGGGCAGAGAGGGCCTCATTTCATCTCCAGCAGCATCTTTTGAATAACGGGAGGGAGAGGCGACATCACTCGCAGCGCGTGGAAGACGGCGCGGAGCAGACCCATTGCAACGCCATCAGCGAGAGCTTCTCGTTTAAATTCAAAGTCTTTTGATTTTTTTAAAACATTTTCAGTAATAGGTAGAGAGATAAAGCATGACATTTTCGGATTAGGTGATTTCGGACTCGAAAATGTCAACCGGAATATGTAAATATTTTATAGTTAACCTGTAGTTTTTTCGAGAAGATGTAATAACACATATATACATACAAGATCAGAGTTTGAATAGTTACTAGACCAATGCACTGTGTGTGTGTTGTGAATATGACTGCAGTTATATATAATCATATTATATTATAAACATAATGTAATGAAATATAATTGTGAGTCCGACTGGAAATGTGAGTGAGACAGCTGCAGAGGTCCAGGGTTTCACCTAATTAATGGGTGAGGGCTGATCCTGTGGGTTCCCCTGTTTACTGAACCCGAGTGCCAGTGCGCAGAGTGGGGATCATGCCAATTGTGGGACTGGAACAGTGCCAGGCTGGGGGAAGGCTCAGGCATCTTCCACTGAGAGGAAAACGCCTAACCCTAACTCGCCCCCCCCCCCCCACTCCCTTCCAGAGCTGCCCAATGCTTGAGCCGTTTCGGGACCGGATATGGGCTCCGTACATGTGGCCGCTCAGCGCGTCCACCTCAGCCAGCATGCCCATCTGGATCATCAGCAGCAGCAGCCCACCCGACGCCACGATTACACCGAATGTCAACATGCTGGGGAGCAGCACTGCCCAGGCAGCCTTCAGCACCTCCATAGCGCCGGTTCCGTCAGTCTGCCCGCCCGCTCGCTGTAACACCGGCTGGCCGACAGTCCGACCGAACCCTCATTGCACCACTGGCTGGCCGACAGCCTGACCAACCCCTCATTGCACCCACCGGCTGGCCGACAGCCCGACCGACTGACTGACCCCAACCCTAAACCCAACACACAAGCGCACGTTGCGGTGGACACTAAAAGGTTTGTCCCAGAAAACAAACGTTACATTATTAGCGAAAACCAAACATTTTCCCCATTGTGATCTAAATGGAATATCACCTTATGGATTTCAGAGATATTGATGGCCGATGATTCGTCAAAACGTTTGATTTGGGCTGATTTTTTTTTAGTAAGTAAAATGTCTCCGTAACGGTTGTTGTGGAGCTTTCCGAAGTTGACACAAAGGAATGAAGTTAGCGACTTGGTCCATGCGAAAGGTAAACAAGGGACAGTATGTTGCCAAATTGAAGATTGCCTCAGCTTCTTAGTTTTGATGACCTATTGATGTCCAAAACATTTTTTTAATTGATTGGAATACGGAAAATATGTCGTAAACGGTAGTTGCGTTTTTGACACAATGTTTTTGATATATTTAATTGGAAAATAAGAAAAAATAATTAACTCGCCCAAAAATCGCTACTACCATAAGATACGTCGTTGGGCTTTGAGATTTGGAGCCTCTGTGATTTAACTTGCGGAGGTATCGACCCCGGTAACTGTTGTTGTGACAATGGACGCCAAGCACAACGACCATTACGGGATCTTTACTGTACTGTATTATCTTTATGTTACTGTATTTTTATTCTGGTATTGATGAAGATATTTCCCAAGAACATTATCAAAACATATATGTATGAGGGGCCATCTGAAGTTTATTTATTCATTAAATATTCATGACTAAATGTGGCAGAGTTTTTAATGTCACATTTTTGGTGTCCAAATTGGTGGCAATATGATTTGTCCGTCATGAAAAAAACTTCTTGACTTTGGGTCTTGAAGTTATCTAGTTTATATCTGTTATTTATACGGTTTCACATGATGGGTAGATTTTTGTTAAGTACAGTGTATTGGTGTAAAAAAATGGAATAATCTCGTTCCTCAAAATCTCTTCAGCATTGTAAAAAGACACATTGTAGAATATAGCCTTTGTTATGGAATAGAATAGAGTATAGAACCGGCCCTTCAGCCCCCAATGTCTGTGTTGAACATGATGCAAATAACATCCAATTTCTTCATTTTATTCAATGTTTTTTCTCAGTCATAGAGCAAGGAAAGAGGCCCTTCGGCCCACCTTGCCCACCCTTTCCAGCTTCACAACACCTTTCCTATAATATGGTGACCAAAACTGAACATAATATACTCTGATTTGTATTAAATATTTTCCCCTTCACCTTGAATCTATGTCCTCGATTCCCCTACTCTGGGCAAGAGATTCTGTGCATCTACCCAATCTATTCCTCTCATAGAAACATAGAAAATAGGTGCAGGAGTAGGCCCTTCGAGCCTGCACTGCCATTCAATATGATCATGGCTGATCATCCAACTCAGTATCCTGTACCTGCCTTCTCTCCATACCCCCTGATCCCTTTAGCCACAAGGGCCACATCTAACTCCCTCTTAAATATAGCCAATGAACTGGCCTCAACTACCTCTGTGTCAGATAATTCCAGAGACTCACCATTATCTGTGTGAAAAATGTTTTCCTCACCTCGGTCCTAAAGGAATTCCCCCTTATCCTTAGACTGTGACCCCCTTGTTCTGATTTTATACACCTCAATAAGATCACCCTTCATCCTCCTATGCTCCAAGGAATAGAGACCCAGTCTACTCAACCTCTCCCTATAGCTCTAGTCTTGGCAACATCCTCGTAAATCTTCTCTAAACCCTTTCAAGCTAAAAAAAATGGTGCCCAGAACTGAACACAATACTCTAAATGCAGTCTCACCAATGTCTTATACAACTACAACATGACCTTCAAACTATTATACTCAGTCCAAAAGGGCATACCCCTGGTTCTGGACTCCCCCAACATTTGGAACATTTTTCCTGCATCTAGCTTGTCCAATCCATTTATTAATTTTATGTTTGAATGATTCCCGTTCATCCTTCGAAATTCCAGTGAATATAAGCCCAGTCGATCCATTCTTTCATCATATGTCAGACCCGCCATCCCAGGAATTAACCTGGTGAATCTACGTTGCACTCCCTCAATAGCAATATTGTCTTTCCTCAAATTAGGAGACCAAAACTGCACACATTTCTCCAGGTGGTCTCACCAGGACCATGTACAACTGCAGTAGGACATCCCTGCTCCTAAACTCAAAACCTTTCACAATGAAGGCCAACATGCCGTTAGCTTTCTTCACTGCCTGCTGTACCTGCATGCTTACTTTCAGAGACTGATGTGCAAGCACACCCAGTTGCACCTCCCCTTTTCCTAATCTGACACCATTCAGATAATAATCTGCTTTCCTGTTCTTGCCACCCAAGTGGATAACCTCACATTTATCCACATTATACTGCATCTGCCCACTCACCCAACCCACCCAAATCACCCTGTAGCTCATAGCATCCTCATCGCAGCTCACACTGCCACCCAGCTTTGTGTCATCCGCAACTATATTGTAAATAACTGGGGTCCCAGCACCGAGTCTTGCGGCACCTCACTAGTCGCTACCTGCCATTCTGAAAAGGACCCGTTAATTCCTACTCTTTGCTTCCTGTCTGCCATCCAGTTCTGTATACATGTCAGTACAGTACCCTCAATACCATTGCTCTAATTTTGCACACTAATCTCTTGTGTGTGTCATTCTCAAAGGCTTTTTGAAAGTCCAGCTACACCACATCCACTGGCTCGCCCTTATCCATTCTACATTTTACATCCTCAAAAAATTCCAGATTAGTAAAGCATGATTTCCCCTTCATAAATCCATGCTGACTGTCACTGCTTTCCAAATGCACTGCTATAACATCTTTGATAATCAACCAGCATCTTCCCCACTACCGATGTAAGGCTAACCCAGTCTATATTTGCCGGTTTTCTCTCTCTCCTTTCTTAAAAAGTGGAGTTACATTGGCTACCCAGTGGGGTTACATTGTCTACCTCTCCCCTTTCTCGACCTGTCTCCCATAGGGGACAGCCTATGCACTACAAACCCAAAGATTACCAGTTAGGTTGGGGTCAAGGAAAGAGCATTCACGTCGCAGCCCTGTTTTCACCAATCTTTCCACCACCATGCACAAGAAGCACAAGACAGACACCATTTATGCAGATGGAGAGAAGCGTGTTTAGCTCTGGCTGAATAACTTCTAATCTTGTGCGTGGACTCAATAAGACCAGTTACCTTGACTGCACCCCCTCCCGCACATTGGCAAAGGATTGGAAGAATAGAGAGAAACAAAATGCATAAAAGCCACAAATCTCATTTTGTATCCAGGATGAAACTTTTGGAACTTTATTAAAGATCGCAGAAGTAAAAATAAATTTAGGTTCATGAAAAGATCCTTGTTGAATTAAATGATTCCTTTGTGTGACAATGGAGGTAAATAACTTTGAAGCAGGGGAATATTGAACTTCATTGAGGCAATTAATTCAATGCATCTGGCTCGGTCCTGGGACTGCAGCTATTTACAATATACATCAATGATTTGGATGAAGGGATTCAAAGTAACATTAGCAAATTTGCAGATGACACAAAGCTGGGTGGCAGTGTGAACTGAGCAGGATGCTATGAGAATGCAGGGTGACTTGGACAGGTTGAGGAAGTGGGCAGATGCATGACATATGAAGTTTAATGCGGATAAACGCGACGTTATCCACTTTGGTAGCAAAAACAAGAAGGCAGATTACTATCTAAATGGCGTCAAGTTGGGAAAAGGGGAAGTGCAACGGGATCAGGGGGTCCTTGTTCATCAGTCTATGAAAGTAAGCATGCAGGTACAGCAGGCAGTGAAGAAAGCGAATGGCATATTGGCCTTTATAACAAGAGGAGTCGAATATAGGAGCAAATAGGTCCTTCTGCAGTTGTACAGAGCCCTAGTGAGACCACACCTGGAGTATTGTGTGCTGTTTTGGTCCCCTAATTTGAGGAAGGACATTCCTGCTATTGAGGGAGTGCAGCGTAGGTTTACAAGGTTAATTCCCGGGATGGCGGGACGATCATATGCTGAGAGAATGGAGCGGCTGGGCTTGTACATTCTGGAGTTTAGAAGGATGTGAGGGAATCTCATTGAAACCTATAAGATTGTTAAAGGTTTGGATATGCTAGAGGTAGGAAACATGTTCCCGATGTTGGAGGAGTCAAGAACCAGGGGCCACAGTTGAAGAATAAGGAGACAAGGAAACACTTGTTCTCACAGAGAGTTGTGAGTCTGTGGAATTCTCTGCCTCAGAGGGCAGTGGAGGCAGGTTCTCTGGATGCTTTCAAGAGAGCTGGATAGGGCTCTTAAAGTTAGCGAAGTCAGCGGATCTGGGGGGAAAGGCAGGAACGGGGTACTGACTGGGGATGATCAGCCATGATCACAGTAATGGCGGTGCTGACTCAAAGGGCCGAATGGCCTACTCCTGCACCTATTGTCTATTCATCTGAAACATGAACTTCCTCCTTATTTAGATGCTGCCTGGCTTTATTTTTTTCCGGTATCTTCTTCTTCCCTCATCCTACCACAAAAATCTATCCGGTCCCCCGATTAGATACCTCTGGCTCCTGCATCACCACATCTCTTTATACCAGCAATGCCCTCCACCATTTTGTCCTGATGCAGGAGTTCGACCCGAAACGCCGACCATCCCTTTGCCCAACAGATACTACTCGACCCACTAAGCTTTTCCAACAGGCGGGTATAATGTACAAGATTCTTCACTGGTTGTGTTCTGAAACGAATTTATTTCCCTCCAAGTTCTTAGTACTCCGTGCCTTGGACGTTGGTTTGATTAGACAGACACGCGATCCCCAAAGAATTCGCTGCTGCATCGAGGGGACGGGAGAGAGCAGGGGCGAGCTTCCGGGTGGGCGTTTGCCCAATGACCTCAAGTGACGAAACTTCCGGCCTTCTCTTTCTCTTTGTCTGGCGCGGCGCGGCGGACGCCATTTTGAGCTTCCCTGTCGTCGAGTGAGGTACACGATCATCTCGCTGCTAACATGTCGGACGAAGGAAAGTTGTTTGTCGGGGGCCTCAACTTCGACACAGACGAGCAGGCCCTGGAAGAACAGTTTTCCAAGTACGGGCAGATCACCGAGGTACGGGTCATTAAGGACCGAGAGACCAGTGCATCGCGTGGTTTCGGCTTCATCACTTTCGATAACCCGGAGGATGCCAAAGACGCGCTGCAGGCCATGAACGGCAAACACATAGATGGTCACCAGATCCGAGTGGGCCAGGCCGAGAAGAAATCGGGCAATCGCGGCGGTTACAGCCGGGGCGGCGGCGGCGGCGGTTACGGCAGCCGTAGGAGAGGCACCGGCGGCGGCGGCTACTGGGACAGCGAGAGGAGCAGCTATGGCGGCGGCGGTGGCGGCGGCGGCCGGTACGAGCAGCAGGACCGCGACAGCTACTCGGGTGGGTACCGGAGTCAGAGCAGTAGCGGTTACCCCGGAGGTCGCTATCGGGACTATGAATGAAGGGCGAGAATCGACCGTTTGTGCCGGATTCCCGTCGACTTGCCGCCCAGCGCGGCTCCTGGAGTCGCAGAAAGCCGCTGTGAATGAATTTGATTTGCCTGTTATGTTAAAATGCTAGAAACCCAGTTTGACCATTGTCTTGATTAATCTTGTTACCTGTTGTTTGTTCTGAGGTCTTCCTTAAGTTGGGCTTTCGACTTTGCGCCCCGCTTGCCATGTGGTTTTCTGTGATAATTTTTTTTACCCGACCCACGGAGCCTCTGTGTCATTGGGACGGTGTGTTGGCGATTTAAATTGCCCGAGTCTCCTTCCGTGAGCTTCTTTTGGAATTTGTCGAAACGTTTCGCTTTCTGGTGAGCTCTTTCCACAATTCCATGCGGCGCAAAGAACGAAATCGGGCGGAAAACCTTTTAACTCCCACTTCCTGACCACTTTATTCGATTGCCATCTTTAAAATCTCATTGCGGATCGCTCGAGTTTCTTTTGATCGACCGATTTTCTTCATTTAAATATCTCGTATTGAAGATTGAACACCTTTTTTTCTAAAAAAAAAAGCTAACCATCCCGCATTTTAACCGTTAATGCCTTTAAATATCTTCTCTTGGACCAGTAAAATGGAGCCCGTAGAAATCATTCATTTGAGCGGGAAACATTGTCTGTTGCCAACAGTACACCCGAGTGCTGAGTCACTTATCTCTAAAATATAATGAGAAAATCAACTACACAGCAGCTCTTCTGTCGTACACCTTGTCACAGGCCTCTTGGAAAGCAAACTGATCGTGATATTTTTTTTTGAAACTTTTATTGAAAACTGTATACATTTAAAATTTCATTTACCATTGTTGTACTTTCATCGGCTGGTGAGCCTCTTTTGGACATCAAATTGCCACTTGGGAGACCAATCTTTGCCAGTGGATGTATCTGAATAAAGTAGCTTCAGGAATTCTAGTGACTTGTCTTTGTTATAAACCATTCATATTCACTCCAAGGAGCTGAATCTGAAGATTATCCTTTCATGCTAAACATGTATCCTGTCGTGGTTATTTCCTTTTATATTTCTGAATGATCAGTGCTGGAGATTTGAAGATTGTTATCAACAAAAGGAAGAATGAAGGTAAATTGCATGTTAAATTTTAGTTTGTTTCAATATTGTCTAAATCCCTTTTTGATTACAGGAGGTGTTGGGTTGCTTCCAGCCTCTTAAGCCGTGTTTCTAAGAATGGACAATGTGTGTTGGGGATTATTTCAGTATATGGAAGGGATAAAAGGTCATGAGCTATAACCTCATTCACATGGTGCTAGGTGCAGCCATTAATTCTGCACGGCTCTGTATGTAGACAATTGAGCTAGTTCCATGTCCATTTCTTCTCCACGCTAAAAAATCTAACCATCCACATATACCGTTTTAAACATCACAATTTAGCTTCCTCAAGTATCCAATCTGCCATATTTGGATTGTTTTCAACACCTGGTGGTAACATTTAGCTGTTTTCATGTTGATTTTATAAATCATTATTCCATCTCCTACTCTAACACCCCCCCCCCCCCTAGTTTCTCCACAGTGTGTATATTTCATGAATTTAAATTTCCTCATCCTTTTCATAGAAAGACAGCCTAGTTTTTCCATGCGATCCAAATGGTAAGACCTGATAAAAATTTGGTAGAGAATGCAGCACTGATTAATCAAATATGTCGAGCCTTATGTTCAGAATTCTTCTGCAGTGGTTTTTGCCACTGTTTTGCAGATGGTTTAATATGACTTCCTTGCCTAAGTGCTTTCTGCCTCCACTACGCTAAATTTTGATGGCTAAAGGTGACAAAATGGCAAATTGGGATAACGAAATAGTGGTAGGCAACTGGTCACCCGTTTTTGTTTATAAAGCAGTTAGTTACCTGATCCAAATTTGGTTTCAACATTGTAAAGCCATGTTGGGAGACATAAAGATGCATAGAAAAAAATAGGTGGTAGACAAAAGTGCTGGAGAAAATCAGCGGGTGCAGCAGCATCTATGGAGCGAAGGAAATGGGCAACGTTTTGGCCGAAACCCTTCTTCAGACTGAAAAAAATGATTTGGTTCAGGTCAGCAACCTACGGTCCCTGGGCCGATGGGGCCCGTAACCCGAAATCATCCGGCCTGCAGGCAGATGATTTGCCCTGTAATCATCCAGCCCACTGAGCGTGGCAGAGCGCCGAGCTCTGGCTGTGCAGCACCCTGTGCAAAGGCGCCTGCATGGCAGCGCACCTTCTGTGAACACGTTTAAGAAAGAACTGCAGATGCTGGAAAAATTGAAGGTAGACAAAAATGCTGGAGAAACTCATGCAAGGGTTGCATGAGGCTGCCTCACCCGCTGAGTTTCTCCAGCATTTTCGTCTACCTTATGTGGACACGTGATTTGATGCCTGCCATCCGGGGCAGGGTCTATGTGTACACGTGATAGATGAAGCCCGCCCACCGCTCAGACATGCATCCTGTTCCCTATGCAGAACAAGGTTGCCAACTTCTGCCTTAGATCAACCAAAATCACTTGATACGGTGGGACAGACTTGAGTAGCCGGGAGAACTGGAGAAATGAACCAAGAATTTATAAAGAATTCTTGTGGCATCAGACATAATTTGATGCAAATTTCACAGTTATGTTGAATGTAAAGACTAGCAGTTGAAGGTGGGGGAAGGGGAGAGACGTGCAGGAATTGGTGAATGGTTGTGCTCTCAAATATTGTAGAGGGGAAGCTAAATTGAGAAAGGAAAATCTGAAGCACAGTTCTGACAACGCTTTTGTCATCAGACGCACCTGAGTGTTTATTAATGTAAGATTTCCAGCCCCTGCTGTGTTCTGCATCTCAGTTCCAATGTTTTTCTTTGTTTGCACATTGCCTGCACCCATATATGGCATTTTCATCATGTTGGGATGAGTTTTTCCCCCATATATATGGGTATAGTGACAAGTACAATAAAAATCTTGCAGTAACACCATAGATACAAGTCCATCACCGATTTTCCAGCACCCGTGGTTCCTGAGCCTATATGAGTTATCCGATTTGCCTGTCCAACTGCCTGAGCCGCGAGGGACTGAGATACCAGGTTGTGGGAGTTAATCTGTTGGCTCTGTCTTGACGGCAGGGGTTAATTTTGAACGACCGATTGCCACTGAGGCCTCAGGTTGAGATTGGCTACCATACCCAGCCTAGGCGCCACATTTTTGGGGGTGACAATAGACAATGGGTGCCGTTGTAGACCATTCGGCCTTTCGAGCCAGCACCGCCATTTAATGTGATCATGGCTGATCATCCCCAATCAGTACCTGTTCCTGCCTTCTCCCCATATCCCCTGACTCTGCTATTTTTAAGAGCCCCATCTAGCTCTCTTGAAAGCATCCAGAGAACCTGCCTCCACTGCCCTGAGGCAGAAAATTCCACAGACTCGCAACTCTGAGAAAAGGTGTTTCCTCCTCTCTGTTCTAAATGGCTTACTCCTTATTCATAAACTGTGGCCCCTGGTTCTGGACTCCCCCAACATCGGGAACATGTTTTCTACCTCTAGTGTGTCCAAACCCTTAACAATCTTATATGTTTCAATGAGATCCCCTCTCATCCTTCTAAACTCCAGAGTATACAAGCCCAGCCGCTCCATTCAGCACGTGACCTTCCTGCCACCCCAGGAATTAGCCTTGTAAACCTACGCTGCACTCCCTCAATCGCAATAATGTCCTCCCTCAAATTAGGGGACCAAAACCGCACACAATACTCTTGGTGTGGTCTCACTAGTGCTCTGTACAACTGCAGAAGGACCTCTTTGCTCCTATATTCGACGATTCTTGTTATATAGGCCAATATGCCATTCGCTTTCTTTACTGCCTGCTGTACCTGCATGCTTACTTTCATAGACTGATGAACAAGGACCCCCGTTGTACTTCCCCTTTTCCCAACTTGACACCATTTAGACAGTAATCTGCCTTACTGTTTTTGCTACCAATGTGGATAACTTCACATTTATCTGCATTAAACTTAATCTGCCCACTTCCCCAATCTGTCCAAGTCAGCCTGCATTCTCATAGCATCCTCCTCACAGTTCACACTGCCACCCATCTTTGTGTCATCTGCAAATTTGCTAATGTTACTTTGAATCCCTTCATCCAAATCATTGATTTATATTGCAAATAGCTGCGGTCACAGCACCGAGCCTTGCAGTACCCCACTAGTCACTGCCTGCCATTCTGAAAGGGACATGTTAATCCCTACTCTTTGTTTCCTGTCTGCCAACCAATTTTCTGTCCATGTCAGCACTCTACCCCCAATACCATGTGCCCTAATCTTTCCCACTAATCTATGTGGGACCTTATCAAATGCTTTCTGAAAGTCCAGGTACACTACATCCACTGGTTCTCCCATGTCCATTTTCCTAGTTACATCTTCAAAAAATTCCAGAAGATTAGTCTAGCATGATTTCTCCTTCGTAAATCCATGCTGACTCGGAGAGATCCTGTTACTGCTATCCAAATGTGCGGGTATTTCATCTTCCCCACCACCGATGTCAGGCTAACTGGTCTATAATTCCCTGTTTTCTCTCTTCTGCCTTTCTTTAAAAAGTGGGATAACATTAGCTACCTTCCAATCCACAGGAACTGATCCTGAGTCTGTAGAACATTGGAAAATTATCAATGCATCCACGATTTCTAGAGCCACTTAAGTACCTTGGGGATTTATCAGCATTCAGTCTCATCAGTCTATCCAACACCATTTCCTGCCTAATGTGGATTTCCTTCAGTTCCTCTGTCACCCCAGATCCTCTGGCCACTACTATATCAGGAATATTGTTTGTATCCCCCTTAGTGAAGACCGATCCAAAGTACCTGTACAACTCATCTGCCATTTCCTTGTTCTCCATAATAAACTCACCTTTTTCAGTCTTCAAGGGTCCAACTTTGGTCTTAACTAATTTTTTTCTCTTCACATACCTAAAGAAGCTTTTACTATCTTTTATATTCTTGGCTAGCTTACCTTCATACCTCTTTTTTGTCTTTTTAGTTAGCTCCTGTTCTTTACACATTACCCAACCCTCTTGCTTCCCGCTCATCTTTGCTACGTTGTACTTCTTCGCTTTAATTTTTATACTGTCTCTGATGTCCCTTGTCAGCCATGGTTGCCCCTTACTCCACTTAGAATCTTTCTTTCTCCTAGGAATGAACTGATCCTGTACTTTCTGTATTATTCCTAGAAATACCTGCCATTTTTGTTCCTGTCATCCCTGCTCGTGTATCTTTCCAGTCAACCTTGGCCAGCTCCTCCCTCATGGCCCCATAGTCCCCTTTATTCAACTGTAACACTGACACCTCCGATCGACCCTCTCCAATTGTAGATTAAACCTGACCATGTTATGGTCACTACCTCCTAATGGCTCATTAACCTCGAGGTCCTTTATCAAATCCGGTTCATTACATAACACTAAATCCAGAATTGCTTTCTCCCTGGTAGGCTCCAATTCAAGCTGTTCTAAGAATCCATCACCAAGGCACTCTACAAAGTCCCTTTCTTGGGGTCCAGTACCAACCTGATTTTTGCCAGTCTACCTGCATGTTGAAATCTCCCATAACAACCACAGCGTTACTTTTTCTACATGCCAATTTTAACTCCCCCACCCATGGTGGGGGAAATGGGATTTCAAGTGTGCTCTTCTGATTTATTTTTTTTGAATTAATGAAGGTACCAGCCGAACCATCAGTTGCTGGAAAATCGGTAGTGTATCTGTACTTGAGTTCAGATAACAGAAAAATATACATAAATTACACAATTTCAAAAAGAAAGGCTGTACATAAAAAAATGCTAATGCAAAACCCGTTTAGAAAAAAGCAAGTCCATGTTTATCGAAGAAGTGGACAGTTATATTCAGTTATTTCCTGGTCCATCACAGGTACTGAACTTCCTGTTGTGGAAGGATCAATTGGAGGTGTTGCCTAAAAATGGCTGCCAACATTAAAAATGCACGCCACCCTGGCTACCATCGGGTGAAAAAGGTACAAGGAGCCTGCAAATCGTGACATCCAGACTCAAGACAGCTTCTTCCCAGCAACTTGGAACACTAACCACTTCCTCAGCAAATATGATCTATACAGTTTTATTGGTTGCACAGACTGGTTTTGCACTTATGGTTACCAAGTAATGGTAACCATAAGTGCTTATGGTTATTAATTTATTGTAATATATATATATTTGTTAATATGTTAATGGGCTTGTTAACCTGAAAAATAATTTCACTGCTCCATTATCGGTCGGTATATATGACAATTGAGGCAGGATTAAGATTGTGCAAGTTGATTAGTTATTGGAAAGTAGCATATCTTAAATTTGATGCTGTGGTACTTCAGGCATCTGTACTTCTTGCCCGATAGTAACATTGAGATGGAGAGTAGACAAAAAATACAGGAAAACTTACCGGGTGAGGCAGCATCTATGGAGAGAAGGAATAGCCACGTTTCGGGGGGGGGGTCGGGAAAAAGAAAGGAAAAGGTAGAGACAGTAAGCTTTGTGGGAGACCAAGGAATGGGCAGGGGAATGAGGGAGAAAGCAAGGGCTATCTAAAATTAGAGGTCAATGTTGGTACAGCTGGGGTGTAAACTACCTAAGCAAAATACGAGTTGCTGTTCCTCAAATTTGCGCTGGGCCTCACTTTTGGCAATGGAGGTATCGCAGGACAGAGAGGTCAGATTGGGAATGGGTGGGGAGTTGAGGTGCTGAGCCACTGGGAGATCAGGTTGGTTAGAATGAACTGAGCGGAGGTGTTGGGCAAAGCGATCACCAAGCTTGCACTTGATCTCGCCAGCATAGAGAAGTTGACACCTGGATGACATGTTGCCTCCTTGAGGTACTGTATCATGGAGTTACTTGGTAGAGGGGGGAGGAGCTGTATTCTTGGTGGATTTAGCTAAAGAGATGCATCGTGGCCTGGTATGATCGTGATGCAACACTCTAAAATTTGTTGTGCATGGGAATTGCCGTATCAGGCCACGATCAGGCTTCTCTTCATTCCTTCCCTGTCAATATATTTAAAACACGTTTTCCAACTTTTTAAGTTACAATGACAGATCATCGTTAAAGTTTCTCTCTGGATATTACCTGGCCTGTTGTTTCTCTTTTGGATTTCTAACGGAGGTTTAAACAGACATTTGTCTGGATGAACTGACTTTTTCCTCCTTGATTCATTCAATGCTTTTTCGGTCCACATCAACTACATCAGTTTGTAAAAAGTATGTCAAATCGGTGTGATTTTTTTTTTTCTTCTCTTATTTCCCACCCCAATTCACGTTGCCTCGCTCTGATCAATCGACACTTGGCTAAGCGAGTGCTAAATTTTGTCAGAGTCACACAGCGTGAAAACAGGCCCTTTGGCTCAACTTACCCACCTACACTAGTCCCACCTGCCTGCGTTTGGCCCATATCCCACTAAACCTGCCCCATCCATGTATCTGTAATTGTTTCTTAAACACTAATAGGCCCTGCCTCAACTACCTCCCCAGGCAGCTTGTTCCAGACACTCAGCTTGCTTTGTGTGGAAAAAGTTACACCTCAGATTCTGATTAAATCTCCCCCTTCACCTTAAACCTATGTCCACTGGTTCTCGATTCCATTACTCTGGGCAAGAGACTGTGTCTACCTGATCAATTCCTCGCTTGATTTTATACACCTCTAAGGTCACCCTTCGTTCTCCTGTGCTCCAAGGAAGCTCCAGCCTGCTCAACCTCTCCCTATTGCTCAGCATCCTCGTAAACTTCTCTACCCTTTCCAACTTGGCAACATATTTTCTGTGTAATGGTGCCCAGAACTGAACACAATACTATAAATATGGCCTCACCAATGTCTTGTATAATTGCAACATGACCTCCCAACTTCTATACTCAATATTCTGACTGATGATGTGTGCCATAGACCATTTTGACTACCTTATCTACCTGTGGCACCACCTTCAAGGAACTATGCCCCTAGCCCCTCTGTTATATAACACTTCCCAGAACCCTACCATTCACTGTGTAGGTCCTGCCCATGTTAAACTTTTCAAAATACAATACCTCTCATCTCTTAAATTCCATTAACCATTCCTCATCCCACCTGTCCAAACGATCAAGATCCTGCTGCAATTTTTGACATCTATCGGCAATACCACCCACTTTTATATCATCTACAAATTTGCTAATCTTGCCATGTATGTTCACATCCAAATCATTGATGTAGATGACAAACCGTAACACGCTTTGTACCGAACCCTGAGGCACACTACTAGTCACAGGCCTCCAGTTCGAGAAGCAACCTTACACCATTACCCTTCCATGAAGCCAATTTTCTATCCATTCATCTAAGTCTCATTTGATCCCAAGTTCCTCAGTCCTCTCTCCACGGTAAAAATGGAGAAATACTGAGGACCTTGCCCGTCTCATGTGGCTCCACACATAGTTCGCCGCTTTGATTCCAGAGGGGTCCCACTCTCTAGTTCCCCTTTTCCTCTTTATGTACTTGGGATTATCCTTAATGCTATCTGCAAGAGCCATCTCCTGCTCCTTTTTGCCCTTCTGATTTCCTTTTTTAGTTTGCTACTTTAGTTTGATCACAGATGCCTGTACCCGTGGTACAGAGAGAGATGGTGCCCCAAACTTAAAGGTAAAAGGGAGAATGCACGTTACACTGCACTGCACCCAAGGTCAGATCGAACCTGATTGATTCCAGTGCCACACCATGCGCTGAAGACAGTATGCTAAGTTAAAGTTCTTGAGCGTAAGAAATGACACCGAGTCTTTATGAAACATTGGCTCGCCACAACAGGAGTGCTACATTTGTTCGGGTTGGACCAAAGAGAGCTATGGGGAAAATGTGATAGCAGGGGGAAAAAAGTCTTGATACATTTAAATTGGATGAATAGGGACTTTGGACCCAATTTATTATTGGATAAAGATCCAACAGTTCTGTGAGAAATAAACTTCTACAATTTTTACCATCTGGCAAGTAGTGCCTAGGGGTGTAGTGGATGTAGATTAATTTCATGGCTTCAAAGGAGATTGGACAGATATTTAATGATAAGCATTTGCAGATATAGGGATAATTGAATTAGTAGATATTAGTAAATGGAAGTGATGCTAAGTTAAGAGCAAACAATGAATGGAGTGGAACTGATGGGTAAATGGCTTATTATTTATTTTCTAGGATTGAGGAGTGGGAGTATGACTTGAATTTACAGTAAAGAGCTGGCATAATGGCCTGTTGCTGTCTTGATTTCATAATTTATTGCAATGAAGTCATTTAACTGCTGGAAACCATTACATTTTTTTCAGTGAGATTTTAAAAATGTATTTGATGAGCAGAAATCTACCTAATCCAAATTTAAAGTGATAGTAGTAGAATTAGGTCATCAAGTCTACTCTGCCATTCAATCATGGCTGATCTATCTCTCCCTCCTAACCCCATTCCCCTACCTTCTCCCCATAACCTCTGACTCCTGTACTAATCAAGAATCTATCTCTGCCTTAAATGTATCCACTGGCTTAGCATTCACAGCCTTCTGTGGCAAAGAATTCCACAGATTCACCATCCTCTGACTAAATAAATGTCTCCTCGTCTCCTTCCTAAAAGAATGTCCTTTAATTCTGAGGCTATCTCCCACAAGTAGGAGCCAGAAGATCCTTCAGATATAGTGCCCAAAATTGCTCGCAATGTTCCAAATACGGCTTTATAGAGCTTCAGCATTACATCCCTGTTTTTGTTTACAAGCCCTCTTGAAATAAATGCTAGCGTTGAGTTTGCTTTCTTTACCACCTCTTTGACTTACAGATTAATTTTTGAGGAATCCTGCACCTGCTCTCCCAAGTCCCTTTGCACCTCCGATTTATAAAATAGTCTACGTCTTTATTCCTACTACCAAAAATGCATGACTCCATACTTTGCTGCGTTATATTCCATCTGCCACGTCTCTGCCCACTCTCCCAACCTGTCCAAGTCCTTTTGCGGAGTCCCTGCTGCCTCTACACTACCCGGCCCTCCACCTATCTTCATATTATGCGCAAACTTGGCCACAAAGCCTTCACTCCTCTCGTCCAAATCGTTAATATATAACGTGAAGAGTAGCGGCCCCAGCACGGACCCCTGTGGAACTACACTAGCTATTGGCAGCCAACCACAAAAAGCCCCCTTTATGGCCACTCTTTGTCTTCTGCCATCGAGCCAACCTGCTATCCATGCTAGTATCTGCCCTTTGATACCATTGACTCTCATCTTCCTTAGCAGCCTCACATGTGGCACCTTATCAAAGGCTTTCTGAAAATCTTAGTAAACAACTTCTACTGACTCATTTGTCCTGTTATTCTTCAAAGAATTCCAGCAAATTTGTCAAGCAAGACCTCCCCTTCACAAATGCTGACTGGGCTATTTTATCATGAACTCAGTACTCTGTAACTTCATCCTTTAGAATGGACTCCCAAATCTTACAAACCACCAAAGTCAGACTAACCAGCCTTTTCTGCTTTGTTTCCTTCTTGTGCAGCGGGGTAATATTGGCAATTTTCCAATCATCTGGGACCACTCATGTCAAGTAATTTTTGAAAAATCACTGTCAATGCCTCCACAATCTCTAAAGCCACCTCTTTCAGAACCTTAGGGTGCAGTCCATCTGGTCCAGGTGACTTATCCACCTTCAGCCCTTTCAGCTTCCCAAGCACCTTCTCCCTAGTAATAGCCGCTCCCCTGACTCTTGAATTTCATGCACGTTGCTAGTGACTTCCACTGTGAAGACGGATGCAAAAAGGTTATTCAACTCCTCTGTCATTTATTTATTCCCCATTATCACTTCTCCTGCATCATTCTCCAGCAGTCCAACGCCCACTCTTGCCTCTTTCTTCCACTTTATATAACTGAAGAAAATCTTGCTGTCCTCTTTTATATTATTGGCTTGCTTACCTTTGTATTTCATCTTTTCTCCCCATATTGTCTTTTTAGTTTAAAGGCTTCCCAATCCTCTGGCTTCTCACTAATCTTATATTATGCCTTCTCTTTTAGTTTTATACTGTCCTTAATTTCCCTTGTCAGCCACTGTCGCCTCTTTATTCCTCTAGAATCGTTCTTCCTCTTTGGAATGAAAATAATTAGCAGCACTTTTTTGCAGTTGTTTCAATGTCTGCCATCTTCAGTGCATACAATCTCCATAAGGAAACGTGGCTCTAATTTAGTTTTAATTGTAGATTACCAGACCAGTGGAAGCATTTTGTTTTTATATAGTATATGTAAAATTGGAACTACAAAACATCCCTGGTTTATGTAATTATTATTTAATCTTTATGCTTAGTTACCAGCCTTCAATTAAATGTTGACAAATGTGCACTAATTAAATGTTCCTCTGCTGCTTGGGTCAGTTCCTCAGAACCACTAAGAATATATTTCTCAGGTCATCTAATGGGAGTTTTATGAAGTTGTAGAACATCTCATATCTGTATTCTGGTTTTCTTGTACATAATACCCAGTGCAGTTTTTGATTAGCCTTATTAATTATTTCATAAGGTGTTAATGTTTTTTTAGCAAGTCTGTAGTTTTTTAGGGCTTATTTAGGTTTTCACCATTTGTAAAGTGTGGTTCCATTTTTAGATGTTTGTGTACAAGATAGCATTTACCTTGGTTTTGACCATTCTCTTTCCTCTCTTTGATTCTTCTGCTGGTATCTAGTTTGCTTACCATGTTCAGTGTTAATAAAATTAAAATGTAGCTGGCTTTGATATTTCACTTAACTGATTCAGGTAATCCAAACTTTCCTTTCAATTATTTGAACCACCTTTGTGCTGCACTATTGCTGAGCAGTGTTTACAGGCACTTCTTGATAGTGACCTTGTGACACAGAATTCCAAAGATTTGCCATCTTCTGAGTAAAAATATTTTTCTTAAAACTGAATGGATGGCTATTTATTCAATAATTATAATCCCTGGTTCTGGAGCTTTAATTCAAGGGTCATAGACCTTGACATTGACCCTGTCCACAGTGCATCTGTAGAGATTTGAGTATTTGATGACATGCTAAATTTCTGTTTCTGAAGTTACCGATTCATTCTTTCGTTTTTATATTGAGCAAGAGGTTGTTGTAGCATCACTCAACCAGTGATTTGGTCACCTGGAATGGTATCCGAAGTGAATTTACAGATGGCATTGCAGCTGTGTTTAGCTACAGTCACAAGTGTAAAGAGAGTTGATAGAGCAGGGGGCTTAGTAATCAGTCTTGAGATGCATCTGTCTTGATGTCTCGATCTTGTTCAGCTATTGTACATTGGAGAGAAAGCTTGAAGGGGGGGGGGGGGGGTTGCATGTCCCCACGCTTCAGTCTTACCTCAAGGCCTCCCTGAAGCTTCCATATGCCGTGCTTGTGTTCCAGACGTTTGAGTCTGTTAGACGAAGGTGTGATTGCTAATACATTTAAATGGCTTAAAAGCCCATTTTCTACTGCTGCAGTTCTTGCTGCCGGTTTCAGTTTTAAATCAGACCTTAAATCTGTTTATTTCCACAAGCGCTTCTTGACCTGGGTATTTCTAGAATTTTCAGTGTTTTTGAACTAAAATGTTTGAAAACTAAATGTTGAATCAAGAATGTTTAATTGTCATATGCACTAATAGAACAAGAAATTCTTGTTTGCCGCTGGTTTACAGGCACATTAATGCAACAAATAAGTATACATGAATACAATATGGGGAAAAAAAGCTGGGAGAGGAGATTTACACAGTTGGTTTGTAAAGTCCATTGGAACGTTTTGGGGATAAAATAAATTAATAATGATTACATCAGACCCCACGAGCGAATCGTGATTTTAAAACGGATTATTGAGGCAACAAGGTTTCACAACAATCTCTTGAACCCACTGACTCGCTGGAAGGAACAGCATTAGCCATGGGTGAGGTGCTGATAGAGTTCGCTACTTAAAAACAGACAACACACAATCGGTTTGGTAAACCAATTAGACAATAGGTGCAGGAGTAGGCCATTTGGCCCTTCGAGCCAGCACCGCCATTCAATGTGATAATGGCTGATCACACCCAATCAGTACCCCGTTCCTGCTTCTCCCCATATCCCCTGACTCCACTATGTTTTTAAGAGCCCTATCAAGCGCTCTCTTGAAAGCATCCAGAGAACCTGCCTCCACCGCCCTGTGAGGCAGAGAATTCCGGACACACCACTCTGAGAAAAAGTTCTCCTTTCTAAATGGCTTACTCACTATTCTTAAAATGTGGCCCCTGGTTCTGGACTCCCCCAACATCAGGAACATGTTTCCTGCCTCTAATGTGTCCAAGCCCTTAACAGGCCCTATATGTTTCAATGAGATCTCCTCTCATCCTTCTAAACTCCAGAGTGTACAAGCCCAGCTGCTCCATTCTCTCAGCATATGACAGTCCCTCCATCCCGGGAATTATCATTGTGAACATATGCTGCACACCCTCAATAGCAAGAATGTCCTTCCCCAAATTAGGGGACCAAAACTGCACACAATACTCCAGGTGTGGTCTCACCCGGGCTCTGTACAACTGCAGAATGACCTCTTTGCTCCTATATTTGATTCCTCTTGTTATAAAGGCCAACATGCATTCACGTTCTTCACTGCCTGCTGTACTTGCATGCTTACTATCATAGACTGATGTACAAGGACTACCAGATCCTGTTGTACATCCCCTTTTCCCAACGACGCCATTTAGATAGTAATCTGCCTTCCTGTTTTTGCTACCAAAGTGGATAACTTCACATTTATCCGCATTAAACTCCCATAACAACCACAGCATTACATTTACTACATGCCAATTTTAACTCCTGATTCAACGCGCCCTATGTCCAGGCTACTGTTTGGGGGCCTGTAGATTAGTCCCATTAGGGTCTTTTTACCCTTACAATTCCTTAGTTCTATCCATACTGACTCCACATCTCCTGTTTCAATGTCACCCCTTGCAAGGGACTGAATTTCATTCCTCACCAAGAGGGCAACCCCACCCCCTCTGCCCACCTGTCTGACTTTTCTATAGGAGGTATACCCTTGAATATTCAGTTCCCAGCCCTGGCCTCTTGCAGCCATGTCTCAGTAATTCCCACAACATCATACTTGCCAGTTTCTAGCTGAGCCTTAAGCTCGTCCACTTTATTCCTTATACTTCGCGCATTCATATACAGTACTTTGACCTTTGTATTCACTTCCCCCCTCGCAATTGGCCCTGACCTTACTCTGTTGTCCATTCTCCATTCCTTCCCATTAATTCGAGAATCTTTTGTCATTTTTCCTGTAGCCACTTCCCCGTCAATTCCATCTTTATACTCTCAATTTGTCAACCCCTCCCCCCCCCCCCCCCCCCACACTATTTAGTTTAAACCCACACATGTAGCCCTAGCAAGCCTGTCTGCCAGAATGTCGGTCCCCCTCCAGTTAAGGTGTAACCCGTCCCTTTTGTACAGGTCACCCCAACCCCAGAAGAGATCCCAGTGGTCTATAAATCTAAATCCTTGCATCAGCCCCTCAGCCACACATTCAGATCCCCTATCTCCCTGTTCCTGTCCTCACTAGCACGTGGTACTGGAAGCAATCCAGAGATAACCACCCTAGAAGTCCGGCATTTCAGTCGTCTTCCCAACTCTCTGAACTCATGTTGGAGAACCTCCTTCCTCTTCTTCCCGATGTCGTTTGTGCCTACGTGCACAACTACTGCCGGCTGTTCACCTTCTCTCTCTCGAATGTTCAGAATTCGGCACGTGACATCCTGAACCCTGGCACCAGGGAGGCAACAGACCATCCTCGTATCTCGTCTGCCGCCACAGAATCTCCTGTCCACTCCTCAGACAATGGAATCACCCACCACTAGGGCTCTGCCCGACGTCGGTCTCGCCGGTCGAGTCCCATCTCCAGGATTGGAGCCACCGACGTGTCCGCCGCTCAGACTGGAAACATCGTCTCCCCAGACAGTTCCCAAGAGGGCGTACCTGTTTTCATTAGGCACAGCCACCTGAGTCATAGAAACATAGAAATTAGGTGCAGGAGTAGGCCATTCGGCCCTTTGAGCCTGCACCGCTATTCAATATGATCATGGCTGATCATCCAACAGTATCCCGTTCCTGCCTTCTCTCCATACCCTCTGATCCCCTTAGCCACAAGAGCCACATCTAGCTCCCTCTTAAATATAGCCAATGAACTGGCCTCAACTACCCTCTGTGGCAGAGTTCCAGAGACTCACCACTCTCTGTGTGAAAAAAGTCTTTCTCATCTCGGTCTTAAAGGATTTCCCCCTTATCCTTAAGCTATGACCCCTTGTCCTGGACTTCCCCAACATCGGGAACAATCTTCCTGCATCTAGCCTGTCCAACCCCTTAAGAATTTTGTAAGTTTCTATAAGATCCCCTCTCAATCTCTTATATTCTAGGGAGTATAAACCGAGTCTATCCAGTCTTTCTTCATAAGACAGTCCTGACATCCCAGGAATCAGTCTAGTGAACCTTCTCTGCACTCCCTCTATGGCAATAATGTCCTTCCTCAGATTTGGAGACCAGAACTGTACGTAATACTCCAGGTGTGGTCTCACCAAGACCCTATACAACTGAAGTGGAACCTCCCTGCTCCTATACTCAAATCCTTTTGCTATGGAGTCTTCTGCACTCCACGATTTCCACCCTTTCTCTCCGTCACACAGCTTGGTTCTTCCCGTAACTTCGGCGTAACTACGTCACTGTAGGTCCTGTCCAGGAAACTGCAGTTTTCCCGGATGGCCTTGAGGTCATTGAGCTGCTTCTCCAGTTCCCCAACACGGTCCTTTAGGAGCTGAAGCTGGATGCACTTGCCACAGTTGTAGCAGCCAGAGGCTCCATCTGTGTCCCTGGGCCCCCACATTCTGCAAGCCTCACACTGTCTCATCTACCCCGACATGTGTTTACTGCGTTCCGTCCTCTCGAGCTTTATGCGTAGCCTCCTCGCCGAAGACTCTCGAGCCAAACACTCACACTTTACTCACAAGGCCGCACCCTAAGAGCCGTCTTGCTTATATTGACTGATAAATTGCCTAATTTACCAATTTACAAACCAAATTCCTCAGTTTTAAACTGTTTTCCCCCTTTGACTCACTTCTAACTCTCCTCCCACTCGGGCTAGTGCCAATCAGTGCTTTTTCCTGCTTCTCTATGTTGCTGTTTCTTCAAAATCCACGGGAGCTCTGTGTTACTTCAATTCAAGCTTTACTGTCAATTCAAGCATTACTGCCGCGGGAGTGTCGGGTCAAGTAAGCCACAGACACTTGACTCACCCGAGCCACCACTCCAATGAACAAAGACATACAGGGTATTTTATAATGTATAGGAGACGTGGTCTCATGCTTATACAGAGTTGCAGCAAAGATATTTAACACAATTCTTAAATCAATCATAGGCTGAATCCATTGGCATACTTGTCACTTATTCTACACTTGTCATACTGTGATTAATCAATCACATGCTTTAGTTACAAAAACTCTAACATAACAGGAAATAGTCAAAGGTCCAGCATCTGCAGTACCTTCTTAAACAATGTAAGGATCTTTTATCAATTACACCACAGAAGTCTCGGTTTACCTAATTTCCAAGTCCACAGAAAACAACATCCTATCCCACCATTATTCATTGTCTTTTCCCTGAGCATAACAGGATGGACTATCAGAAGAGCTTGGTATGCAAGCATAACAATTCCCACAGCTCCTCTAGTGTGGTACAGAATTGCAAATTTCAGCTTATTCAGGACCCAAAAGGTCAAGCTGATCTTTTACTTATTCTACTATTTTATTGTCTATTCCTTACATACTCAGTATATTCTCATTCCCTCCTTTTATCATTTTGATAAGGGCTTCAGGCATTTCATTACATAGACCAATACAAAGATCGGCAGTACAATAAATTCATAGTGAATGATCATTCCCCATATTCCTCCAAACATGATAAATGGCCACCGTTCTCCACCTTTATTGAAGTTATGCATCTCTTCTCCTACCCCTGTGATCTTTATTTCTATAGTGATACCTGCTGTTAAATCTGTAATATTAGCGAATTCATCAGGAATGTAAGTGCAGCATTTGCACCCTATAATAGCACATGTCCCCCCCTTTCCCTGCTAGAATAAAATCTAATGCCATTTGTTTCTGGAGGACTACTACTCTCATCCCCACCATTTCAGCAGTGATATCCTGAATAGATTGCCGTACGTCCATAAAAGCCTGGGCAGTGGAGTTACTAAAGGTTCCACAGCCGATGCCACATTTTTCTAATTCCTCAGCTGCTCTGATTGTGGACTTTAGTAGGGGAGGGATGAGGACCCACAATCCTGTTCACATCAATGGGACGAAGGTAAAAAGGGTCAAAAGCTTGCATATTTTCAAAGATCTTTCCTGGATGCAGCACACCGATGCAATTATAAAGAAGGCACATCAGTGACTCTACTTCCTGAAAAGATTAGGGAGATTCGACGTGTCGAAGAGGATTTTCCTAAACTTCTACAGGTGCACAGTACAGAGCATTCTGACTGGTTGCATCGTGGCCTGGTTTGGCAACTCGAACGTCCAGGAGCGGAAAAGACTACAAAAAGTTGTGACCACTGGCCAGTCCATCACCGGCTTTGACCTCCCCACCGTCGAAGGGATCTATCGTAGTCGCTGCCTCAAAGGCAGCTAAAATCATCAAGGACCCACATCATCCTGGCCACACATTCATTTCACCATTGCCATCAGGAAGAAGGTACAGGAGCCTGAAAACTGTATTGTCCCAGGTCAAGAACAGCTCCTTCCCTGCAGCCATCAGGCTATTAAAGACAACAACGAATACGCTCTGAGCTCTAAACTGCAAAAGACTTGTCATTGCACTATATTTGATATTTATTGAACTATTTTTTTTTCTCTTCCCCCGTTATGTACTATGTTTACATATTCACATATTCTGTTGTGCTGCAGCAAGTATGAATTTCATTGTCAATCTGTGACATATGACAATGAAACACTCTTGACTCTAGCTATGCCATATGGGGGGAAAACGATCATCCAATATCTCTCAGTTTCCGAGATACCCCTTTTGACTCTCGGGATACTAGCTACCTCTGCAAGATCCTGGACCACCCTCATATAGGGAACAACATAGGCTATATAACATCACCCGTTCCAGTGGTCGTTCTTACCCCATTTCCTTTCCCAAGTGCTGTAGTCTCCCAGTGGCATCCCTGGCAGCTACGAGTATGCCCATGACCCACGCACAAAGTATGTTCCATTTACTGATCGTGGTGGTCCCTGAGGAGAGATTATAGTGCATGAGATGTTTCCCAAATATATTCCTTTTTCTGGATACTTGCAATGACATGACGTATTTAATGGTATACGGGGGTTGCTCGTTATTACGGGGGGAGCATCGTATCTGCCTCCACCACTACCCTTGGCAAAGTATTCCAGGTCCCCACTACTCTGTTTAAAATAAAATGTATCCCACACATCTCTATTAAAATTTTCTCCTCCCACCTTATAGCTATGCCCACTAGTGTGGACATTTCCACCCTAGGAAAATCATCCTGTCTACCCTATCTTTGCCTCTCATAATTTTATATACTGTACTTGTATCAAATCTCCCCTCAATCTCTTGACGGTCCAGAAAAAAACTCCTAATTCTATCTAACCTCTCCCTGTAGCTGAAACCCTCAAATCCAGGCAGAATTCTGCTAAACCTCCTGCATCTTCTCCAAACCCTCCACATCTTTCCCTTAACTCCTATAGAGCTGCATCATGACTTCCTGACTCTTCTACTCAATGAAGGTAAGCATACTAGAAAACTTTCTTTACCACCCTAATTGTTAATGCTTCCCCCGCTCCCAGAGTTGTGGATGGAACTTTCACCTGTGTGTGCGCCTCCTGTATTGTCCACCGCCACCACAGAATAAGGATAGAGATCACCTGGTCCTTGACTTTCACTCCACTAGCCTCTGCATCCAGCCTATCATTTTTCAACATCTGCCAGCTTCAATGCATACACCACCAGTCAAAAGTCTCTTGTCAAAGCCTTAGCTCTTGCCTCAACAAAGCCTTTTGAATCAACACCTTAGCATTTACCCTCAACAAAGCACTTCATCTCAACACATGTTTATCAAAAATGGAATCTGTAGTTGACAGGCAGAAATATTTGTCAGGATAAATGTTTTAATTCCTCAGACATTGTATTTACACATTTGTAGGTGGTAAACTGATTAGGGTAGCAATTAGTCTTTGGTTGCTTGTTGGAACTGCAGTTAATTTCCATTAGCTTAATTGGGAATATAAATAGACGGTGCGGTATCTTAAAATTTCTACCTCAGCAACTGAACATGAGAGCCACATCTTGCACTACCATGGACTTTTCTATTTGTGTATTTTTGCGGCAATTACTTATTTTTTGAATTGCCACATTCTCTTCACTGTCGTGGACAATTTGTACAGTTTATAGAAATGCTAGTAATAGCACTGGAAGCAAGATTTTCATTGTACATGTACTGCGCTATACTTGTGCATATGACAATAAATTCAACTTGATTTTATAGTTCCCATTTCTTATCTTTCAAACCTGTTCAGTAACACTCTTTGTATTTGATATTCAACCCTCAAATGACATTAAAATTAGCTGGCTTTTATTATAATATTAATATTTTTTGGGAGCCTGCTATGCACACATTGGATGTCAACATCATTAACATCTTTCACTTTTATAAATTCTGTAATGGGCTAATGCTGGTTAAAGGAATGAAACTAGTGACGGTTGGGGAGCAAACATGAGAGTGGTAAAATAGGACATAAGCTTTGATATGAGTCTGGTGAGCATGGCTATGAAGGCTGTAATGGTAAGTTGCAGGATGAGTTTGTGAAGGAGTGAGGGACTGATTGACAACAGGGAGCAGAACAATACAGCAAAAAAAATGTTGACCAAACCCATTGTATATTTCTAGCCTTTTCTCTTCATTTTCGATAAGATATTCAGCACAAAAATTATTGGTTATTGTTCTGAAAGCGATTGGAAATGATATTGATTTTAAAGATTAACAACCCCCCCCCTCCCCCATTCAGTCAAGTAATAAGTAATATTGTTTTGTAGCTTTCTGAAGGAAATCATAGCTGGCTTTGGATTGAGCTGGCTTACAATCTGGATCACACAGATGCCACGGGGATTGGGATCCCCAACAGAAGCACTCGGTAAGTCTATTTAAATCATTTATTGATATTGGTTTATTATTGCCACGTGTACTGTGATATCGTGAATTGCTTTGTTTGCATGCGATCCATTTACATAATATATACAAGTAAAATCAAACCATACACAAGCACAATAGGTAGCACAAAGAGAGAGTGCAGAATATAGTGTTATAGCATTATACGGTTACAGTTACAGGAAGAAATGTGCAAGGTTTGCCATTAGGTGCGTTGGTAGATTGGGACTGCACCCTATCTTATGGGAGGACCATTCATTAGTCTGATTACAACAAAGAAGCTGTTCCTTAATCTAGTGGTACATGCTTTGAAGCTTTTACATCTACTGCCTTACGAGAAGGAATAATCGGGGTGAAAAGGACCTTGATTATTTCCCAATGCAGTGTGAATGCACCAGGCCTTTACAAAATATTTAATTATTTCAATTTGCCATTGGATATTTTTAGTCTCAGTTATTGATAAAGTATTTCACATGCACATTTTCACAAAGTATTTTGAGTGAAATGCAAGGAATAGATTATAATGCAGTTACCTTGTAACCAGAACTACAGATTTTTTTTTAAATAATTGATTTTAAGATGAATAGTTCATATGAAATGTTCTCACTGTTGAAGTAACGGTTGCTAGCTAGGGAATGCGTCAATATGTATTTTAATCGGCATGCATCACAAAGGGGATGAAATTTGTTTCATTTGTACAAAGTTCCAAGTTGTAAATCATCTGTCCAAAGCTATGTTGGTCTTGGAATAAGAATTCATTGTGTTCAAGCTCTGTGAGCTTGGCTTGTATCATTGTGGGTATAGACGAGTTGTTTGATTTCGCATAATACTACAAGAGAGGGAATATAATATTGCAAAGATTAGTAAGATTGGGAAGCTTTTTGGGATATAATATTGCAAAGATTAGTAAGATTGGGAAGCTTTTTTGGCTTGGGAAGCTTTTTAAAAAAAATAATTACAGAAGGTAACTAAAAATGCAACACTGGGAGAAAAGATGAACTATGAAAGTAAACTAGCCAATAATATAAGAGAATAGCAAAAGTTTCTTCAGAAATATAAAGAGTAAGAAAGAGTTAAAAGTGGACATTGGACGACTGAAAGATTATGCTAGAGAATTGATAATGTGGAATAAAGAAATGGCAGATGAATTGAATGTGTTTTTTGCATCAAGTGAGTCAGGGGATGGAAAGTTACGGGAGTGAGTATTACTAAGAAGGTGCTTGGGAAGTTGTAAGGTCTGAAGGTGGATAAGTCACCGGGACCGGATCAACTGCACCCTAGGGTTCTGAAAAAGGTGGCTTCGGAGATCATGGAGGTATAAGTAGTGATCTGTCAAGAATTACTGGAGTCAGGAGTGGTTCCAAACGATTGAAATTTGTTAATATTACTCCGCTGTTCAAGAAGGGAGTGAAGCAGAAGAGTGGACCTGACAGGGTGACGTTTCGGGTCATGACTCTTGTTTACCTGGATTTTCAGAAGGCCTTTGATGAGGTGCCGCACACGGAAGAAGATAAGCCCATGGTATCAGAGCGAAGATACTAGCATGGCAGAAGGCAAAGAGTGGCAATAAGGAGGGCCTTTTATGGTTGGCTGCTGGTGACTAGCGGTGTTCCGCAGGGGTCGATGCTGGGGCCGCTACACTTCATATTATATATCAATGTTTCGGATAAGGGAATTGAAGGCTTTGTGGCCAAGTTTGCAGATGATAAGGCGATGCGTGGAGGGGGAGAGCGTGTAGAGAAAGCAGGAACCTGCAGAAGGACTTGGACAGGTTGAAAGAGTGGGCAAAAAAGTGGCAGGTGAAATATAGCGTAGCAAAGTGTGGCGTCATGCATTTTAGTAGTAGGAATAAAGGTGTAGACTTATTTTTTAAATGGGGAGAGAATTCAGAACTGGGAGGTGCAAAGGGAGTGGTGGTACAGGATTGCCAAAGAGTTAATTTGCATCGGTATTAAGAAAGGCTAGCATTTATTTTGAGAGGACTAGAATATAAAAGCAGGGGTGTAATGCTGATACCTGATAAGGCACTGGTCAGACTGTATTTGGAGTATTGTGAGCAGTTTTGAGCCTCATATCTGAGGAAGGATCTGATGATGTTGAATTGGGAAGATAGATTGCAGAATATAGTTCTCGGCATTGGTGGCTGCATGGTGCTGCCTTACGGGCCTGTCCCACTTAAACGACTTTTTAGGCGACTGCAAGAGATTTTGCGGACGGTTGCCGGGTAGTCACCTTCATGGTTGTGAGGAGCTCCTACGTTCTGGGAACTGGTCGTGGTCATGGAGAATAGCGAGAATTTTCATGCCGTAGATGGGTCGCCAGGAGGTCCGGGTGGGATACCAGGAGGCCAAAGGTTCTCGTAGGTTGCAGCCGGTGCTGACCAGTGAATTGGCTCATTGGGGGAAAAAAACGTAAGCAGTAGTTTTCAGAACCAAGGATAACTGACCAGTAATGTTAATGTCCTCCGAGCTTCACAGCCGTGAATCTCTGGCTTCTTAAAAGTTGTCTCCACTCCATCTCCCCCCCCCCCCCCCCTTTTTTTAAAGGACTTGCCGTACACTGTGCTTTAGCCGTCAAATTACAAGAGTCAAGAGAGTTTTATTGTCATGTGTCCCAGATAGGACAATGAAATGCTTGCTTGCTGCAGCACAACAGAATATGTAAACATAATACAGAACAGGAGATAAACGTTCAGTGTGTCTATATACCATAAACCATATATATACACAATAAATAAACATAAAGTGTAATAGTAATAATAGACTGTTATTGTTCTGAACTTGTTTGATGTTGTGTTTAATAGCCTGATGGCTGTGGGGAAGAGCTGTTCCTGAACCTGGATGTTTCTAGGCTCTGTTTGTACGTTCTCCCTGTGACCGCATGGGTTTTCTCCGAGATCTTCGGTTTCCTCCCACTCTCCAAAGACGTACAGGTTTGTAGGTTAATTGGCTTCTAAATGTAAATTATCCTTAGAGTGTGTGGGATAGGGTTAATGTGCAATGATCGTGGGTCGCTCAGTCCGTCTTAACCTACCTGATCTCCCAGTGGCTCAGCACTTCAACTCCCCCTCCCATTCCCAATCTGACCTTTCCGTTCTGGGCCTCCACCATTGTCAGAGTGAGGCCCAATGCAAATTGGAGGAACAGTTCCTCATATTTCGCTTGGGTAGTTTACACCCCAGCGGTATGAACATTGACTTCTCTAACTTCAGATAGCCCTTGTTTTCTCTCCATCCCCTTCCCAGTTCTCCCACTAGTCTTGCTGTCTCCGCCTACATTCTATCTTTGTCCCGCCCCCTCCCATGACATCAGTCTGAAGAAGGGTCTCGACCTGAAACGTCGCTCATTCCTTCTCTCCAGAGATGCTGCCAAACCCGCTGAATTACTCCAGATTTAAACCAGCATCTGCAGTTCTTTCGCACACGTAGAACATTACAGCATTGGAAAGGGACCTTCGGCCCACAAAGATTGTGCTGAACATGGTGCCTAGCTGAACAGATCTCATTTACCTGAACATGATCCATATTACCCTATTCCCTGTACTTCCATGTGCCTATCTTAAAGCTTCTTAACCGGCGCCACCTTATCTGCCTCCACCACCACCACCAACTTGCCCCGCACATCACCATTAAACTTTCCCATTCTCACCTTATGCTTATGCTTTCTATAGTTCATCTTTAGAGTTTTGTAAGTCAAGTCAAGTTTTATTCGGCATGAGCCAGTGACTGGTGTGCCTATCGGCTGTCGCATCAATATGGTGATTGGTACTTCTCATTCAGATATAATTTATTTTTTAAATTTGTGTCCCATCTGCAACATGGTTGAGATTTTCATGTAAGTTCCATGCCAAATTAAGACGTGCTTTGGAGTTCTAAGCTCATTGCTATCAGGAACTGAAGAAACAAAGCCGTGAACTTTGTATTCGAGACATGGCTTGCAGATTTGTCAAAACCAAATCAGATTTTACAGTCAGAGATTGGTGCAGAATACTGCAGATTGAATGCTTTAGCTCTGATTGTAGAGATTATATTGTTGATTTATGGTATTGATGTGAAAATTGAAAAATAATGAAAGCGATTTAATCATGTGAACCCAATGTTGGTGGATGTGATTTCAGATTAAAATATAAAGTGTAGGAATGGTAACTGAGATTTAAAAGTGAATATGTGGTGGTGTTGATGAATAATGATTCAGCAGTACAAGTGATTAAATGATTAGTAATGTCGACTGATAACACAGCTTCAGCCAATGAATTAGAAGTGTGGCAGGGCATATGCTTCGATTTTATTGCACAGTTGGGGCAATTTACTAGAAAATTATGTCTGTTTAAAGAGCAAAGGAAACAAACAACAGGAATTTCTTCCAGGGGTGTAATTTTGCAAGAAATGTTGCACATATATGCATAGAATCAGCCTTGGTTAATAACGGTATTGAAGCCAGTCTCCATCTAATTCTATTTACTGTGTATGATACCAGTTATGAGGGCACTGGAGATTGTAAACTTTGTTTTGCTGTAATGAAAACTAGTACATCATCCCACCCCGACCATTTTCCACCTTCTATAGAGACCACTCCCTCTGCAACTCCTTGGTTTACTCATCCCTGCCCACCCAAACCGTCTTGTTCCCGGATACTTTCCCCTGCAACCGCAGAAGTTGTAATACCCGTCTCTATATCTCCTCCCGTACCTCCATTCAGGGCCCGCAGCATTCCTTCCAGATAAGACAGAGGTTCACGTGCACCTTGTCTAACCTCATCTACTGCATCCAGTGTTACCGATGTGGTCTCCTATATGTCGATGAGACCAACATAGACTCAGCAACCATTTTACCAAATAGTCTGTCAAAGCCTGTTGGATCTCCTGGTTTCTAACCATTTTAACTCCTCCGCCCGTTCCCACACTGACCTTTCTGTTCTAGGTCTCCTGCCAGTGAGGCCACACACAAACTGGAGGAACTACATCTCATTCCACTTGGGTTGCTTACAACCCAATGGTATGAACATTGAGTTCTCCAAAGTAACTACATAAACCTCGCCTTCTCACCTCTTTCCCCCCCTCCTCTGTGCTCACTTGGACTCGCTTACACTTATTTCTCTCCTCCCTTCCACCTACATTCCTACCTCTAGCTTCACAATTTGCAGATCTCCGACCATCTACTGTACCTATCAAAAAACCTTCCTCGCCTGTATCGACATATTACCTGCCAGGCTTTGTCTTGCCCCTCTTCTCTTCCAGATTTATTTTCCCCTCCACTACTATCAGTGTGAAAAAGAGTCCTGACCTGAAATGTCACCTATCAATGTTCTCCATAGATGTTGCCTGACCTGCTGGGTTACTCCAGCACTTTTGTCTTTTGTATACCAGTATTTGCAGATCCTTGGTTTTATGTAGCATTAAGGTGCCCTGTTAGAAATAAAGTCAGTGACTTTATGAGGGAAATGCTCCAGTGAATGAAGTCACAATTTGCACAATGAACTATGACTATGGTCAGCCCTCTAGCCCCAGGAAATCACTCTAGGATTTTCTCGCATTTTCCTTGACAAAATCATCTTCAGCTGCTTCATAACTGATCTTTACATCATGATGTCAGTGGTTTGACTGTATAATTTTACAATTAAAATGCAAAAAAAAACTTCAGATGCTGGAAATCTAAAGTATAAACAAATTTCGGGAAATAATCAAGAGTCTGTGAAGGATTTTTGGAAGGGTGCTTCATCAAATTATAGCACAATATTTAATTACATTTATAATACCTTGGCAAATTAAGCAATTCACAACTGCATGCAGTAAGACCCAGGCAACACTCGATTATGGTATTTATGTCACACACGTACTATCAAGCTAGAGTACCAACCCCTGACATTCAATCAATAGATGGGCCAAAATTGATCTGGATTGTGATTTAAGTACTTTGTGTACAAGAGCAGACATGGGTTGGGATTCCTGCAGCAGACTGTAAAAGCATTGTGAAGGGCAAGAAAATATAATAACAGGAATAATCACATAACAATATGAGGGAATTTAATTAAGGCCACAATACTGTGGCAAAGTCTGAATTTGAATGGAGGTTGGAAGTGCTTCCTGATCACTGTAACTGCCTCTTCTAATTGTGTACATCGTTACAATCCCCTTTGTCGTCCTCTGTTCAGTGGAAAACAAATCCAGCCTAGGTAAGTCTCACGTTATGGTTGATAATAGAAACAGATGAGGGAGCTCCCTCATCCATCTAAACTCGAATAAATACAAGTGTACCCAGTCCAACTTTGCCTCGGGATAATCAAGATAATCCACTCATTCAATTAATCAGACTAGTGAACCTCCTCTAAACTGCTCTCAATACATTAACATCCTTTTAATTTATCGTAATTATCTTATTTGCTATTAAAGATTGCTTCTGAATCTCAGATTGTGCAATCTATCTCAATTTAGAAAAAATCTTCCTTTCACAATGAGCATACCCTCCATTGTAATGTACGATACTACAATAGTGCTGGATGGAAACAACACGGAACAGACCCAGAAGCTCAACCATGGTCATCCATGAATCACTTTACACCAGCAGTTGCAGCAGAAATCTACATCTCTAAAGTCTGTAACATCACAGCCATCACATTTCTCATTATTATACAGTCAAGGAATTAACCCTGGTTCACTGAGGAGGGCAGTATGGTATGTTGCGAACAGCACCAGGCATGCCTAAACTGAGATGAACCCGCATCACGGGTAGCAATGAGTATTAAGTCTCCAAGAATATCTACAACATCTATAGTGAGGGGCCAAGCGAACGAGTGCTAAAGTCAATATTGAATTATTTCCAATGAGAGAATCTAATACCCAGACAATATTCGGTGGTATTACATTGCCAAATCTCCCAAAATCAAATTTGAGGGAGTCACCATTGACCAGAAATTCAACTGGGCCAGCTACATTAATACTGGTTAAAAGTAGTAGGGAGGTATGCTGTTTGTTATCTACATTATCTACAATTCCGTATGATTCAATCTTTGTATAATATCCTATAACTTGCTGTAAAATATCCAAGATGAATGGAAATGGGGACCTTTATTAATTTTTGAAAGAAAGCGTGGATCAGTGTTCCTTGAAAATGAATTAAATAGAACATTCTGGGATAGTAGTAATTTAAAAGTAATGAAGCTGCCAGATTATTTAAAGATCTTGGCTAAAATGCATCTCCTTATCAGATTCAAACAAAATGCCTATTAGCCATGAAAGAATAAGAGTGAATAGTGAGTAGAGTAGATGGTTGAAAGAGGGAGCTTAAAAAAAAGTTTTTATTGATGTCACAGAAGATGAACTAGCAATTTTCTCCAGAATATTTTCCTTATATTTTTGCTTTATAGAAAAGAGTCATGGATTTTTATAAATATGCATTGATCATTTTTCATGTTATTAAAATTGGGGCAGCACAGAGGTAGAGTTGCCGCCTTGCAGCACCATAGACCCCAGTTTCATCCCGACTACGGGTTATCATGTCCTGATTCGTCAACTTTTGTATTTTTCTGAATTCATCTGCCATTCTTCGGTCCATTGGCCCAGTTGTTCAAGATCCCATTGTAATCTCAGATAACTTACTTTATTGTCCATTAAACACCAATTCAAGTCTGTAAACTTGCATTCTCATACAAATAGTTAATATAAATAACTGTGAACGCCGCACAGATCTGGATAGCACACCACTTAGTAGTCCTCCAGTCTGAAAAACAACCTTCTACCACCACCCAGTCTCCTACCATCAAGACAATTTTGTATCCATGTGGCAAGCTCACCCTGGATGGGATCTTGTTTAACCATGTGGTACCTTGTCAAAGATTTTGAAGTATATGTAGGCAATGCCTATCATGCTGTGGTAAGTGTCTAGGTCTCCTCTTCTCAACACTGAGTCGAATTGGTGATACATAAAGCCCTGCTGACTATCCCTAATCATTTCGTGCTTTCCAAATACATGTAGATCTTGTCTCTCACAATCTCTTTGTGTACCTAACGTTGATGTTAAGCTCACTGGCCTGCAGTTTTCAGGTTCTTCTTTACAGTCTTAAGCGACCCAGTCTTCTGGCACTCCATCCATGTCTGTCAATGATAATATAGACTCCTTTTCTGTAATGTGTACTCTCTTCAATACATCACTAACTTCCCCGAGTTCCAAAGGTACTATCTTCCTCCATGGTAAATACAGATGAGAAATATTTGTTCAGGACCTTACCCATCTACTGACATTTAGATGTGACCTTGTTGATTTGTGAGGAGCTCTATTCTCTCCCTATTTACTCATTTGCACATACACTGGTAGATTCTCTTTTATCTTATCTGTCAATAGTATCTCACAAGGCCTTCATTACCCAAGACATTAAATATAAGAGCATGGAGTTGTGGTACAAGCATGTAAAACTTCATATAGACCAATGTACCTGTAGTATTGTGTGTGATTACCACAACTAAAAGAAGGAATAATTGCACCAGAGAGACTGCAGAGGAGATTCATCAGGATGCGAGGACAAGGAACAGCAGATGCTGATTGACAAGAAAAAGTGCTGGAGTAACTCGGCAGGTCAGGGAGCTGGAGGACATGGATAGGCAGCATTTTGGGTTTGTACCCTTCTTCAGACTTATTGTAGTATGGGGGAAAGTTGGAAAGGGGTGAATGTGGGACAAAGCATGGCAAGTGATAGGTGGATACAGGTGAGAGGGGTTTTGATTGCCAGTTGGGTGGACAACGTGTGAGCTTAAAATAGGTATGTTACAAAACTTACCTTCAGCGGCGCTGCAGTTCTGTCACTGGCCGTGTGCGGGTCTTTGGCGCCTTTGGGGGGGGGGGGGGTGTTAAAATGTGGTTTTCCCCTGCCTTCCAGAGTTATATTTTCTCGGGGTGCGAGCTTTTGCTGAAGATTCGTTCTGACTGCCGGTATGTGAATTTTTTTTTTTTAATCGCCCGACTATTTCAGCGCTGGAGTAAAATAAAATGCCGACAAAGGGGACGGGTTTTACGTAGGGGACAGGTAAAGGAAAGCTGTTTATTTTTTCATATAAACTTGCTTGTTAAGATGACCTTAATCCAAATTTCATGTTGCGAAATGGTGATTTATTCCCCATACGAACCGGCAGTATTTTTCCTGCCGATATGGGGTTTAAATTCACCGCAACTGCAACGTTCCAATCCATCGCGTTCCATAAAATCCCACTCGCAAGCTGATGGCCATTAATTTACGGGCATTAAACACTAAATTCCTTCAATTTTGCCTATTAATTCTTGACAATGAGATTTAAAAATCATGTTATATTGTGAATTCTTGTGTGAATGTTATTCAGACACTTAAGCTTTTTAAGAAATGTTAATATTTTCTTAAGAAATGGATAGATGTTTAGATCTAGTAATTGAATTTTGTAATTAGCTACAATTGGGTAACTAACTAATTATATGCTTTAATTTCAGGTCATCCAAGTAAGATTGTTTCATATTTGTTTCAGAATGCTTCAATCTATAATAACTGAACATTTCTTTCAGTTCTCTTAATTTTTAAGAAAGTTATGGGCTTTTGACTGTCCTCAATCACAACTTTTGTGTTGTCAATGGAAAAGCAATAGGGAACAAGATGCTAATTTCCGAGTATGAAAATGGGCATAACTTTTTTAATACTGAAGATATGAAAGTGAATTAGGTATCAAATTAAACTTTTTATGCTTTATCTGATGGGATAAATTGCAGACTTGATTTTTAAAATCTCAAAATTTTGTAACATTGCTACTTTAAAAGTAGACAAGAGGGTGTAATATATGGAGAGATGAAGTGTGAAATGTGAAGCCAGAGTAAGAGATATAGGTGGAAGGGGACGGGGAAGGAAAGTGGAGAGGGGGGAATAGTGGGAGAAATGGTTATAACCCCGGGTGGGGCACAGGCAAGAGGGTGGGAAAGGGGAGGTATTACCTTCTTGGGCAAGGATCCTGGGAAACTTTTTCATTTGGAGCAGCCCTCATCTGGAATAATCTGCCAGAAGAAGCTATAGAAACTGATAGAATTACAACTTGTAAAAGATAGATATTTGGATAGGGTTTAGAGGGATATGAGCCAAATGCTGACAAATAGGAACAGCCCAATATGCCAACTTGGTCAGCATGGATAAGGTAGGATGAATGGTCTGTTACTGTGCAGTAAAGCTCTTTGACTGACTCAATGGTGAGAGAATGAAAGACTGAATGCTGGAAATGTGAGGCAAGACAAGAATGGTTGGAATTTGAAATAGTTCAATTCAGTGTTTTGGCAGAATACTATAATGTGCCAAGTTGGATGTGATGCTGTTCCTCATGCTAAGTTCCTTACTGAAACAATCAGGAGGTGAAAAACAGTAGCAAAGTATGGAATAGATAGTTCAAATGACAGGTCACCCATGAACACTGAACATCCAACAAGATTTAATTTGTAACTTCTGATGCCATGGTAGTGGGTAAAATCAGATTGCAAGCTTACAAACAGCATGAGAAACAGATGCCCTGTGATTTTTTTTCTTTTCTCAACAGATGTTTTCTAATTTTCTTGTTGGGAGATGATATACTGAGTATTCAGAAGGAGAATAGCAGAACTGGAAGGCACAAAATTAGTTGGATAATTTGGAGGAAAGGACAAAGATTTGAAAATGGATAGAGAAGGCATATATTTGTGCTTAATAGTAAATATGTAATTATGAAATTTTGTATAAAATAGATGAGCTAAAGGCACTGACATGTAACAAATTGTTGTTATGAACATAGCACAGAAATAGCCCCTTTGGCCTACAATATTTGTCTCACATAATTTCAAATTAAACTAATCTCCTCTGCCTGTATGTAATCCATACCCCTCAATTCCCTACATATCCATGTGCTGATCTAAAAGCCTCTTAAACACCACTGTTGTATCTGCTTCTACTACCACCCCCTGACAACTTGTTCCAGGAACCTACCAATCACTGCAACAACAAAAAAACTTGCTCTGCACATCCCCTTTAAACTTTCCCCCTTCTGATCTTAAAGCTATGCCCTCTAGTATTTGACATATCCACCCTGAGGAAAAATATTTTGAATATCTACCCTGATTAATTTCATAATTTTATAAACTTTTACCAGGTCCACCTTCAAACTTTGATCACAATAACTATTGTGCCCAATGAAGGTGGAAATGGCACCTCAACATTCTTGGTTCCAGTTTCAGACCTAATGGAAGGGAGCAGTAAGGAGAAATTATTTGTGAGAAAGATAATTGAATGACGTGAACAAAGTGTTTATCACTTGTGCAACGAACATCCAAACATATCTGAAGAAATTGATGTGTAGATTTGTGGGCAAATATTTGATAAATGACAAGACAATGGAAGTTATCGTGGAGGATAATACAAATTTAATTTGGCTCAGTGTGTAAAGGTAGAGAATTGCTATATTGAATTCAGATATTTTAGCCAACAAGCAGCAAACCCAACAATGGACGGGCAATACTAAATTTAGTTTCGAATGAAACGAGGCATAGATTAACAATCTTAGCGAGGGAAAACAAATCCTGACACCTTATTTTCAAACAGTAACTTTACTTTTACATTCTCAAGCATGGGGATGTATTTTCTCCACATTCACCCTATCAAGATTCCTCAGAATCTTCCACATTTTGACAAAATCTCCCCTCATCCTTCTAAACACCAGCAGGTACAAGCAAGATCAGTTCATCCTTTGCGCACAAACCAATCTACTCATTGCTGCTATTGGAGTAGTAAACCTTTGATGCATTAACAATAAGGAATTGGGAATTCAGACTCCTCTAAATGTTGACAGTTGAAGGGAATATCACTGACAAGGGATCTTTGTAGTAATATTCATATTAGTAATTTCATCGCAAGTGGATTCAATAGAAAATATGGCAGGTTCGGCAGTCTCTGAGGAAGTCATTAACATTTCAAAAACAAATTTTCATAAGAACATAAGAGGAATAAGAAATAAAAGCAAGAATCAACCATTTGGTCGATTGGCACATGATTGGGCCCCAGTTATGCCTGCCTTTTTGCTGGCTATGTGGAACAGTCCTTGTTTCAGGTATACCTCGCCCCATCTCCCAACTCTTTCTCCTCTAAATCACCAACTGCATTGGGACTGCTCCTGCACTCATGGATTTCATTAACTTCACCCTGCCCTCAAATTCACATGGACGATTACTGACACCTCTGTCTCCATGACGGGACGGGCTCGACTGATGTCTACTGTAAACCTACCAATTCTGGACTACACTTTCTCCTGCCTCTTGCAAAGACACTTTTGCCTACTCTCAATTCCTCCATTTCCACCACATCTGCTCCCAAGACAAGACTTCTGAGATGTTCTCTTTAATAAACGTTTTTATCCTTCCTTCTGTCATGGATGATCCTTCACCCGCATCGTCTCTGTGTCCTGTAGTTCTGTTTTTCCTCTGCCTCCCCCCAGATGGAACAAAGATAGAGTTCCCTTGATTCTTGCCTTTCACCTTTGTTAATCCTCTAATCTCATCTATTGCATCCAGTGTTTCTGATATGGCCTCTGGTGTATCAGCGAGACCAAGCGTAGACTCGGCGACTGTTTCGCTTACACCAACAAACACTCTGCCAAGGCCTACTATATCTCCTGGTTGCTAATCATTTTAACTCCCTTTCCCACGCTTACCTTTCTGTCATGGGCTGCCACTACTACTAGAGTGTGGCCCCACACAAACTGGATGAACACTTCATATTCCGCTTGAGCGGCATACAACCAATAAATAGTATGAACATTGAATTCTCCAATTTAAGATAACCTCTCGCAACCCCTTTTTCCTTCCCTCCACAGTGCCCCACCTATTTCTCATCCACAAACTGATAGAGAACTGGTTGGCAGACAGGAAGCAAAGAGTAGGAAATAATGGGACCGTTTCAGAATGGCAGGCAGTGACTAGTGCCGTGCCGCAAGGCGCCGTGCTGAGACCCCAGTTAGTTACAATGTACATTAACGATTTAGACGAGGGAACTAAATGTAACATCTCCAAGTTTGTGGATGACATAAAGCTGGGTGGCAGTGTGAGCTGTGAGAAGGATGGTTTGACTTGGATAGATAGGTTGGGTGAGTGAGCAGATGCAGTATAATAATAATAATAATAATAATAATAATAACTTTATTACGGACTCAAGGTCCAGACAAGGGGCAACATTACATTAAAAATGCATTGCATCTCAAATATCATAAATATATATAAAATCATGGTAAATCACATAAAAACATCATAATTTATATATTTTTAAAAAAACCCACAATACTTAAGTTAAAAATCCAGAGTAAAAAATGATCAATGTCGTACAACGAGACAACGATACCAGTGTCTCCACAACTGGGATTCGTAGCGTGTAGTGCTAACCCTTATGTTTGTCAAGGCCACAATAAGCACATTTTTAGTCATTTATCCTGCAAATGAATTTATACATGTGGTGTCTTAGGATAGCTTTTAGAGTACTGACTCCTGCAGCCACAAACATATTACTGGCACTACACCATCTTGGTTGCCTTAGCAGTGTTCTCATGGCATCGTTATATGCAACCTTTAGTCTCTGGATACTTGTCTTTAAATAGTTCGACCACAGGTGCGCAGTGTAGAGGGGTGTGCAGTATGCTCTAAATAGCGACATCTTCACCACATCTGCACACGCACCAAATTTACGCAATATATAATCCAGATAAATGTGAGGTTATCCACTTTGGTGGCAAAAACAGGTAGGCAGATTATTATCTGAATGGTGTCAGAATAGGAAAAGGGAAGTGCAATGAGACCTGGGTGTGCTTGTACATCAGTCACTGAAAGTAAGCATGCAGTTACACCAGGCAATGAAGAAAGCTAATGGCATGTTGGCTTTCACTGCAAGAGGATTTGAGTTTAGGAGCAAGGAGGTCCTACTGCAGTTGTACAGGGCACCAGTGAGACTGCACCTGGAGTATTGTGTGCAGTTTTGGTCTCCTAATTTGCAGAAGGACATTCTTGCTATTGAGGGAATGCAGCGTAGGTTCACTAGGTTAATTCCCAGGATGGTGGGACTGACACATGGATCAGCCATGAATGGGTCAACTGGGCTTGTATTCACTAGAATTTAGGATGAGAGAGGATCTTATAGAAATATAAAATTCTTAAAGGATTGGACTGGCTAGATGTAGGAAATATTTTCCCGATGTTGGGGGAGTCCAGACCAGGGGTCACAGTCTAAGAATAAGGGGTTGGCCATTAAGGACTGAGATGAGAAAAAACGTTTTCAGCCAGAGAGTTGTGAATCTGTGGTATTCTCTGCGTCAGAAGGCCGTGGAGGCCAATTCACTGGATGTTTTCGAGAGTTAACATGGCTCAGGGCTAAAGGAATCAAGCGATATGGGGAGAAAGCAGGAACGGGGTACTGATTTTCGAGGATCAGTCATGAACATATTGAATGGTGGTGCTGGCTCGAAGGGCCGAATGGCATACTCCTGCACCTATTTTTCTATGTTTCTAACATTTGGACAAAATAAGGATGGAAAGGATAACATCCAGAAAAGATGTGAGGATTAAGACAGGAGAAATATATTAAACAAATTAGCTGACAAGAGAACTAAAGAAGACATGAGGACTTCTGTGTCTATCTTCTGTGTATACTGTTGGCTGTGCTTGCCAGTCACTGCCTGAAGGTGTGACGAATCATGAAAACTGTGAAATGGAAATTGATTATAAATTAAAAATAAATATTTTACAGGGCATTGGGTAAAGAGCAGAGGAATGGGACTAAATGGTTATAGTCCGTGGGCCAGAGGGACCTACCATGCACCCCCTCTATGATCCTACCTCTTGGGTGTCATTTTGTTCATTGGTATCTCTTCTATCGGAAAAATTATGTTCCCAAGAAAAAATCTTATTTGGACGATGTTTTTTTTTAAACCCTTATTTCAATATGTCAAAATTGTGTTTTTCACACTTTGCCCTCTTTCTTGGAATCTGTGAATTTTATACTTGCAATTGAGTCTGATTCTAAATAAAGATACATTAAAAAATCCACGAAATTAGGACCATATCATCTTCAACTCTATGAAAATCACCAAGCTCTGCCAGAGGTTTCACAAATTTGTTACGCTGTTGCATCAGTTTGATTGGCATGACTTTGCCGATTACTTTGAAAGCACTTGTTGTGTCACAGCCTGAGAACGCATGCAGTCCAAGTAATGCTGAGCAGGATTCTGAGGAGGACTGTTTTGCAAGATGGGTGATATCTATTAGCCTTTGCCTGTTGCCTCTCCCTGTGTCAAAGAAAAGTGTGGTGTCTTGAATGCTGTTTGCATATTGAAGCAATATGAAAAACATATTGTGTTAAAGAAGGAACTGCAGATGCTGGAAAATCGAGGGTACACAAAACGCTGGAGAAACTCAGCGGGTGCAGCAGCATCTAAGGACGCCTATCTCCTTCGCTCCTTAGACGCTGCTGCACCCGCTGAGTTTCTCCAGATTTTTGTGTACCCATGAAAAACATATCGCCGTCTGGGCTTTTGACTTGTATGTGGTCAAATCCGTGTTCTTTGCCATAGTTGCAGTATAGGATGACTCGCAAGTCTGTTTGTTCTTGGTTTGACTTTGGGATTGAACCTCAAACTGCAGTGTCTCTTTCCCATTCTGAGAAGTAAGAAGTGTGGCCTCTCCTTCCTTAATAAAGATCACCTTCCTTCCATGTAGCCTCTTTGCCATGTCATGCTCACTCCACACATCAAGATGATTTTTGGTCTTTTCTCCTTTGATTATTCTCTTCTCCGCACACTCACGCCGTGTCTGTTCTCTTGACTTCACTGAATCTGGTTTATACATATTGGTACTGAAGACTAAATCATTAGATGACAATGCATTGAAGATTTTGATACCAATCTCTTTGAAGTATGCAGGAATCTCTTTGAGATAGTGGAAGATGGCAATGCTGCATTCTACTATCAATGTCTTGTTACTGGCAGGAGGTTGTGAGTTGTCTACATCTCCCAATAGGTAGTGTAGGCCCTTGGATTTATCATTCGTTGCAAATAAGTTGTCTGGTGTACCAATGGAGTAGGGTACAGCGGTCAGAGAGTACTTCATATCATCCCCGTAGATTGAGTTGACTGCCAGAACTTTGTGCTTTGACCATCAGTTGAAAAACAATATCTCCTTGTTACTTGTACTCCGTAACCTTTCATTCAGATGTTTTCAGCTTCACTCTTCTTTGTTTCTGCCATGGTTTTGAGCTTCAGATTCTTGATGGGTTCAGAGAATGCTGTATTTTTCTCCAATTGCTCTCTGATGATCTTCTCTTTCTGTTCTTTCCCTGTGGTAAGTACCTTTATGACATCTTTCTCAACTTCAGCCGGAACACGTGCACCAGAAGAGAGTACATACACCCTAGTCTTGTCATCTACGTCAAAAGGATTCAGGAAGCTCTTTACAGCATCAATGGCTTTCTTTACACATGCCTCACTTTTCCTTATCTCAGTTGGTTGTTGATCTCTGTGTTTGCTTCCACGATTGGTACCAGAAGTCATGTCTGCAAGGCTGAGAGTTGCATAGAGAAAGTATGCCCTTTCTGTTGAAGTTCAAACCCATCTCTGATAAGCACTGTGATTCTCCAAGATGCCAGAGAGCCCAACACCACTACCACCACCTCAAGATTTGCCATGCTTCATGATCGTCTCCTCAATTGTTTTGTCAACAGCACATTGGTTTCCTGGTATGAACGACCTAGCGACACTGATGGCACCTCTTTCGAGGAAAGCCAGGGCACCGGGATGTGATTCTTCGATGTTTGCCAAGAACACAGTAGGTAGGTAGCGGGAGTAATTGTGACCACCAAAGTTGAAGAAGAGATTGGGTATAAGAAACAGACAGTGCAAGTAGAATGGAAAGTTGTTCTCTTTCACAGACCTTATCAATGAGAGAGCAATCCACACAGAATCCATGTAAAATTGCCAAAATTGTGCAGTCTTCCCGAGACATCCTTTTCAAACGTCAGCCTTGAAGCTCTCATACGACTCCATCAATGTATTTGGATCTGCATTGGCCATGACTTCAGCAAGTGACTGCTTTATTGGCGATTGGATTAGCTCTTGAAAGATGCCCTTTGATTCCTCTGGTATAGCGGACAGCACTGCATCTTTTCCAGCCATAGACAGGAATTCATCAAGAAGGAGCCTCTCCAAGCACTCCACCATTGCCTTGTGCCAGTGCAGACTTCTGTCGTAGTTCTTTCCTGTCATATCACCTTTCGTAGAACCAGTAGACATGAGTCCTGGTTCCATGAGGATAGTCCGGATCCTTCCATTTTCTTTCCAAGCATGTTGAAGAATGCACAAATGACATGAAATGTGCCAATCAACACAATGTGTTTCTTGTACTTTGCAGGATGACTCCACACGAGAGGCTATGCCTTCACGCAGACACCCAAGTTGAATGCTGTAATGACATATTCTTCGCCAACCTCATGACTTGCTCCTTCAGAACCTCGTAAACTCTCTTGAACTGTACTAAATTCTATGATGGGATGATTGATCACAGAATAGTAGTCAATTGTGGTCACATATGAAGGCACCTCACCTGTTGCTGAGACAAATCCAGCCCAAGCTGGAAGCTCTTGACCTTTCCCATTACTCGCTTTCCAGGAAAGCATCCATGCCAGATCTTTTCTTGTGCACTGTTTGAATGTTTCATCCCCATCATCATGCTTCCAGTGCTGCACACGAAAATCTGGATTTGCTTTCCGGTTGACATAGGAAGAAGGCAAAGTGTGAAAAAACACAATTTTGACAGATTGAAATAAGGCGTTAAAAAATATAGTCCAAATGTTTTTTTCTTGGGAACATCATTTTTCCGACAGAAGAGATACCAATGAACAAAATGACGCAAAATGACACCCAAGAAGTAGGATCATAGGGGAGGTGCACGGTAGGTCCTTCTGGCCTACGGACTATTAGCTCTTCAAAGATTCAGCAGAGGAATGAAGGTTAAAGCCATGTATTGTGTGATTCTATTAGTTAATATTCGTCTTTGAGCTTGGTATATTTCAGATTCCTCATTTCCGCGATGCAGATAAAATATATACTTGTAACATTTATAGTCTTATTGGAAGTTCGGTGTTACTCATACCACCATATTAGTTACTGGACATAGTATTAAGCAAGATTTTCACAGTAAGGAACTAGATGCCAAAACAACCAAAGTACAAGCTGCCTTGCAACCTTTCTGCCCCACATTATTTTTTTCTGGTCTCTCTTGTAATTAAAAAGTAGATTGAAATATAAATTGTCTGAAGTTTAAATTGGCAACAGTTCAATATTTTTGAAATTGACAAACTTATGCCGAATGTGTTTCTATCATTTGCCCTGCAGATGTGGCATAGGCCTTTTCCAAAAGAATGTGGCTTTAAGAGTTCACTTATTCCTCTCGCTCTTTCATTTTATCAGGCAGACCAAATAGGTTATAGGCAAAGTAAATGCATTGATAAGTACCAACATTCAATAATGAGGATGCTGATACAAATATGGAGCAATATGATTTTACGTTCAGTTGATTGAATAAGTTGAGAGGTAAATGGGTATGTAATTATTACACCTCTTTCAGCTTCATGAGTCAAGAAAGTGATGTGTAATTGTCATATGTGCCGTGAATGAAACAATGAAATTATTTTTGCAGCAATTTGTCCCGTAATTACATTATACATAGATAAAATATCATACACATTTTTCAAGAAATTAATAAATACAATACAAGATAACTGAAGTCACGGTCCATACAAGTTCATAGTTGCTGAGGTTAGTGTTGTGTAGTGCTCAGGAGCCTCTGTGCTTTGTGGATTTGTCTTTGTTAGAGCTGTACAAGATGTTGGTAAGCACACATTTGAAGAACTGTACAGTTCTGGTTGCCTGATGTAGGATGGATGTTGTAAACTTGAAAGCGTGTATAAAAGGTTTAAGGACGGCTCTGGGTTGTCTGGAGTGTTTGAATTATAAGGTGAGGATGGACATTTTAATGCTGGAGCATAGGAGACTATGGGGTGACCTTATCGAGGTTTATAAAAACATAAAGGGCATAGATAAGGTGAATAGCTACTGACATTTCGCCAGGCTAGAGTAGCCTTAAAACGTGAGACCTTGGGTTTAAGGTGAACAAGGAAAGATTTAAAACTTTTGCACAGATGCCAGTGTATTTATGGAATGAGCTGCCTGAAGTTGTGATCGAAGGGTACAATTAATAAATTTAAATTACTCCTTTTAGGATGCCAAGAGCCAATACCGGGATAAATTTGAGTCCCAGTATAATCACGCGGACACACGGACAATGTGGCAAGGTCTGAATAAGATAACTGGCTGCAAAGCACGGTCAGGCAATGTCATTGGTACAATGTTGAAGTACTATTTACCACTTTGATGTCCTTCGAACTATCCTTGACCGAACTTTGCTGGCTTTACCTTTCACTAAACTTTATTGCCTTAATGTAATTGTGTATTGTCTTTCTGCTGTTACTGCTGTTAGCGCGTAACAAAAAGCTTTTCACTGTACCTTGGTACATGTGACAATGAACTAAACTGAACTGAGCCTGGATAGGTATATGGATAGGAAAGGGATGTGAGCCAGACGCAGGCAAGTGTGGCACTTGGTTAGGCACTTTGATCGGCATTGACGAGTTAGACCAAAGTACCTGTTTCTGTACTATATGAGTATTAATTGTGTATTTATAATGTCTGCATCATGCACTAACCATGCACAGTGAAGAGGTTTGGCATATCAGTGTTTTGCTTTTCTGTTCACTCTTTGGGGATCTGGACTTCACTGGCAAAGTAAGAATTTATTATCCTTCCCGAATTCACTTTCAGAAGATGGTGGTGATCTACCTTTGAGGATTTGTAGTCTTTTGTTGTGAAGGCACAATGCTGTTAGGGACTGAGTTTCACGAATTAGACTGATTTGTCCAAGATGATATCAACATGAATGGTGTTACAGCTACAATCAAAGCAGAGGGAATATTCAGTCTCTGATTTGCATTTTTAGCTACAATATTTGTGGTGGGTTTAATTTCTGTTCAGAGGTGATTCCCAGAATGTTGGTGTACAACCATAGGTAATGCCATTTGATGTCTGGGATACGTGGTTAGACTCTTGTAGGTTGACAATATGTGGCACTTTCATAGCACAAATATTATTTGCCATTTTTCAGCTTATCCTGTATCGTCAGTATTGTTGATATAGCTGTGCTAAGAAAGTATGAATGGAATTAATCCTTATCCAATTATAATTAAGGAACATTCCCCCTTCTGGTCTTACAATGCAAGGTCATTGATATAGCAGCTGAAAATAGCTGGCATGGAACATGTGCCCTCAAGAATCTATTGTTATGTCCTGATTCCCAACAACCACCTTGCTTTCAATTACAGCTCCAATCATCAGGGTTTTCTCCGATGCCCATAGACTTCAGTTTTACCAGAGGTTCTTGATGCTATAAGGACTAATATACCTATCCAGGTATTACTTTGATGTCAAGGGCATTCATATCTCACCTTTTAGAATTTAGCAAATTTGTCTTTTAAAAGCTGCAATAAAGTGTAGAGTTAATATTTCTGGCAAAAAAACTAGTGAGTAGGTGTTTGAATGTCATTTTACATATAATTCACAACTGCTATGGTTTGTGGTTATACAGTTTAGCTGATTAACCAAGATATTTAAATTATAGTGAATTTCTGAGCAGACGAGATGGGACGAATGGCTTATTTTTATGCTTGCGATTTGTATGAGATTCGCAAAAAATCATTTTAATTTTAATCTTTCATTCGATATTTACCGTCTTAACACGAGGGAAGGATTTAAGTAACTGGACATGGAGTGGAAGATGGCAGCCTTCACGTGGCCCGCCCCGTTATGAGAGAAATCACGACAAATGCTATCAGTTGGGAGACCAGACACAAATCTATTCCTCAACTCCAGATCAATTTGACGCTGCCCGTGGCATCTACTCAGTGTGTAGCTTTTTCTCAAATTCCTAAAGCAGGCGGTGTTAGCCACGCTGTTCATGATTTCAGGAGCCATGTTTTGTGTGGTTAACAGCACGTTTGAAACATGCGAACAGGTGGATAAACTTTTCTTTAAATGTTGATGCAGATAAACCTCTATCTAGGACGGGCAATACAGAGTATTGTTAAAATTTGAAACCGGCAATGGAGAGGGGTGACGGTTTGCCGACTACTTTATTGTTTAGACCGTCGTTTGGGCTTTGCGACAGCGGAAAGCCGCCGTTGGAGAGGAACAAAAGACCGCCGAGCGAAGAGCTGCGAGCGACTAAGATGGCGGCGGGCGGGATCAGGCTGCAGCCGGCGGAAAGCGGCTGGCCTCGCGCTGCTGCGGCCCGGGACCGCCCCCTTGTCGCGCCCATTGGTCAGCCCCGGTAGCGTCTGGCCAATGAGGTAGCGGCTTGGGAGCGGGTTGGGCGGAGCGAGCGCGTTTTAGTAAGGCGGCGCGGCGGGGATAGCGGAGTCGAGCAGCAGCTGCCGTCGAGTTAACAGCAGAGAAAAGACAGGCCGCACACATCCAACATGGGTGACGAAGGAAAGTTATTTGTCGGCGGCCTCAACTTCGAGACGGACGAGCAGGCCCTGGAAGAGGTGTTCTGCAAGTACGGGCAGATCAACGAGGTCCGTGTCATCAAGGACCGAGATACCCAGTCGTCCCGAGGCTTCGGTTTCATTACCTTCGAGAACCCGGGCGATGCCCGCGACGCCATGCAGGCCATGAACGGCAAGTCCCTGGACGGTCGCACCATCCGGGTGGACCACGCCGAGAAAAAATCGGGCGGTGGTGGAGGCGGCGGCTACGGCGGCGGCGGGCGAAGCTACGGCCGAGGGCGAGGCGCAGGCAGCGGAGGCTACGGCTACCGGCAGTACGACACGAGGGACAGCTACTACCAGCGCGGCGAAGGCTACGCTCGGGGGGGCCGAGGCTACGGAAACCGCAGCACGTACCAATGACCGGAGCTGTGCGCCCGGCCTCGTCTCAGAGGCCCCATTTCCTCTCCTTAGTCATTCCCCTGCAGGGGGGAGGAGCGGGGAGGCGGAGGGCCCCCGTCCACGAGTCCCGTTAGATAAAGGCCACTTTCCCCCCCTCCCTTCCTCCCTCCCTCCCTCTCGCTGTGACGGACTGCCCCCGGCGGCGCCCTCCCTCTCTCTCCCTCCTCCGCCCCACCCCTCCCTTTGTTCGTCGCGAAGTTTTATGGTTTAAAATTATCACTCGGTTTGTGACTTAAAAGGCATTTTTTTTTACTTTGGATCGAACGGGCGGAGGGCGGCGGTGGGTTGGGCGGGCGCAGTCATCCTGCGGCTCGCAGCCGCCGGGTCTCTCCCGATGCTGAAAATTCGTCGTTTGAGAAGCAAACTCCCGCTCTCTCCCCCGGGCTCGGGGTGGGAGGGCGGCTCCTTTAATTTTGGGCAACTTGTTTTGACGGAAAGCTGAACACACGTTTTGTACGAAACTGTCTTTGCAAAAAGTGAGAATATTAAAAAGTGGAATTGAACCGTTGTCTGGAAAGTGTTTTTGTTTCCGAGGTTTAGGTAGCCGGGAGCATGGCCGCGACTCCACGCGGAAAGTAACGGTCCTACCCCGTTAGCTGGTGGGCGGGACTGACGTCGCTCCGGCACCACGTTGGGCGCCACGTGGAGTGGGGACGGGACCTGGGTCGCGCTCCGGCCTCGTTGGCGCCCCCCCGCGGCTGGGCCATGTTCCGGCTGCATTGGTGGCACTGCGGCGGAGCTGCATCAATGCTGCTGCCACGTGCGGAGCCCCCTGCCCAGCCGGGTGGCCCCCGCCCGCCTCGCAGGGACGGGCGCCCCCCTCCCTTTTTCACCGATCACGTATTGTGTTTAATTGCCGTGCTGCAGGAGCTGTTTCGCCTGCGCTTCACTGCGGCACTTGGCGCTCGGGTGGAGGGGAGGAGCCGATCGTGGCGGCCGCCCTACACTGCAGAGTGCGCCTGCGATCGGCCCGTAATTTCATCTGCTTGATGGCGTTAACTCGCCTGCATGGTGCATCCAACCCTTCTGCGCATGACGTTTTCCCGCTACATGCTGGCCTGCGGGGACGGTCTTGATAATGTTGCCGACATTTTAAGGGGCTCTTTGGAAAAAATCTGTGATTAGATTACAAATTGTGTCAGATATTGACGAGTGCCTTTTCTGCAATTTGTCAATGCGAACTCTTAGGTCCGCGTGAGATGGCCGCTGCGACATTTTAATCACCTATTTAAATTTCGGTATTTGTGCGATAGGGAAACCTTAATTCCTAGAAAAATATGGGTTTTCGAGGCACTGGGACAGGCGGAGAATGAAGTGATACCGACCATTGTAGACGGATGGGGATTAGTTAAATTGACATGGTCGACGCAGGCGTTTTATGTTTCTATGTAAATGCTAACGAGGCTCTGCATGTTAAAATCGTAATTGAGGGGCATTTCAGTGATTGTGTTACAGGATGCACTCTTTTAACTACGTAGTCCATTTTTATTAGGATTATTCCAGTTTCCTGGGTTTAACGTGCAATAAAAATTAAAAAATCTTTTCATGAAGTGCCTTTTACAACATTACCTTTTGCAGGGTACACAAAATGCTGGAGAAACATTTGCAGCCTGTGAAGAAACCTAATTTATCCATGAAGCAACCAGGTGATCTTTAATTAGGGTATAATTAAGTGATACTAGTGTAGATCATTCATGGTAAAATTAACCAATCAGGTTCAATGCTCCCAAATGTTCCAGCTCAATCAAATTTTGCAGAGTTAAATGACACAGAAACAAGTCCATGGGCCTGGCCTGCTTTGTTCTTCCACTAGCAGCTGGTTTGATATCCCGACAATTCTGAAAAGGATGGCCTTCAAGTTAATGGGAATGGGCCCTTCGATGCTCATCAATCATTCCTCGGTCTCCTATGCTGCAGAGGAAAAGAACATACTATCTAGTTTCCATTAAATTCAGACCACAATGGACACAAAATGCTCGAGTAACACAGCAGATCATGCTTCCTCTCGAGAGGGAGAGGGCAGAGAGGAACGATCGCACGTTACAACGTGCCGCCAACTCATTCTGACCTGCCGGCGAACAACCTCCCACCCACATTGCACCCTTCACGGCGGCCCTGTGATGTCCTGTCCCGGATCTGACAATTCAAGGAACCTTCCCGGTAACAATGCCAAGAGCAGCTCCGGGCTGCCGTGCTCCCGGACTCGATGCCCAACTGACACACGGTCTTTCCTGCGCTGAGCTTGCTGCGGGACATAGTTTGGAGTCCCCGGGTCTAAATCGTTAATATATATTGTAATTAACTGAGGTCCCAGCAGTGAGCCTTGCAGCACCCCACTAGTCATTGCCTGCCATTCTGAAAAGGGTCTGCTTCCTGTCTGCCAACCAGTTCTCTATCCATATCAATACTCCAATACCATGTAATTTTGCACACTAATCTTGTGGGTTACTTGTCAAAAGCCTTTTGAAAGTGCAGATACACTACATCCACTGGCTCTCTAACCCATTCTACTTGTTACATCCTTACATCCTTGAAAATTTCCAGAAGGTTAGACAAGCATGAATCTCCCCATCATAAATCCATGCTGACTTTGACTGGTTCTCTGGATACTTTCAAGAGAGAGCGAGATAGGGCTCTTAAAGATAGCGGAGTCAGGGGATATGAGGAAAAGGCAGGAACGGGATACTGAGTGTGGATGATCAGCCATGATCACATTGATTGGCGGTGCTGGCTACCCTACAGTCGATTAGCTACCCTACAGTCCACAAGAATTGATTCAGAGTCTATAGAACATCGGAAAATGATCACCAATGCATCCACGGTTTCTAGGGCCACCTCCTTGAGTACTCTGGGATGCAGAACATTAGATCCTGGGGATTCATCTGCCCAACACCATTTCATGACTAATGTGAATTTCCTTCAGTTCCTCCAACACGCTAGATCCTCGGTCCCCTGGTATTTCTGGGAGATTATTTGTGTCTTGTTAGTGAGGACAGAATCAAAGTGCTTATTTTTAACTGGTTTCCCATCATAAATTCATCTGTTTCTGACTAAGGGACCTACATTTGTCTTCACTAATCTTTTCCTTTTCACATATCTATAGTTCTTTCATACCTAATTCAAACCTCCAGTCCGCTATCCTTGGGAATATTTTCTGCATCCGTTCCTCCAGCTAGGTGCTGCACATAATACTCCACAGGTGTAGCATCACCCATGAGTTGTACAGTTTTAGCATTGATGATCAACTCTTCAACACAATGTCATCTATTGCATCCAGTATTCCCGATGTGGCTTCCTCTACAGCGGTGAGACCAAACGTAGACTTGGCTACTGTTTCACCAAACACTTCAGTCTGCCAAGGAACTCCTGGTTGCCAACCATTTTTACCATTCCCATACTGACCTTTCTGCCCTCGCCCACCTCCATTGCCAGAGTGCAGCCACATGCAAACTGGAGGAAGATCGCCTCATATTCTGCTTGTGTAGCTTATAACCCAACAAACAGTATTCTCCAACTTCAGCAACCACCTCCCCTTTTCTCTCCCACACCACCTTTCTTCCAATGTGCCCCACCTAGACTCTCACTCCTCAAGTAGCATATGCACATTAAATTCTTCATATTTAGGTATCTACATAATCCTCCCCCTCTTCGCCAAACACCATTCTCTACTTGGACTTCTTCCCTTCAACTCTTCAATCTTTTTGTCTCTTTTTTCCCCATCTCTGTCCTTTTCCATCAACCCCTCCCCTTCGCCTCTTCCCCTGTTAGCTGTCATGCTTTGTTCTGCCTCTCCGAACCGTCTTACCCCATAATCAGTCTGAGGTAGTTTCCCAACCATAGAAATCACCTATCCATGTTCACCAGGGATACTGCCTGACTTGCTGTTACTCTTATTTTGTAAACCAGCACCTGCGGTTCAGTTTCCATTCTTCAAGCATGCCAAATGTCTGTGTTGCAACTTTCAGGAACTGTCTCTGCCTTCATCACCATAATTTCATCCAGTCCTAAATTTGGAATCCCCCTTGCCATTTGACCCTCTAGGCCACAATCAGGATAAGCGACAACATCCTCCATGATAATATTTGACTTTGAATGAACACAATGATGTGTTCTTAAACCCTTAATCTCCTCCAAACACACGCATGACTGACTCATTCTGCTCTTATCTCCATTTACAAGTTTGCAGATGACACCTTCGTAGTGTAAGGATCTCTAACGGTGATAAGATGGAGTACAGAAAGCATGGGCAACATCCTCCTTCAAAGTCAGCAAGTTGAAGGAGTTAATTATTGTTCAGGAAACAAGGTAATGTTCATGAAACAAGGTAATGTACAAGGCCTCATGTTTCAAGGCATAAATATCACCAACAATTTGCCCCAAAACCACATTGAGAATACAGTACAGCCAAGAAATCACATCAGCACCTCCCCAGAAGACTGATGGTCTGCATATCTCCAATGATTTTTACCAACGTCTACAAATGCACTATAGAAAGCATCCTATCTGGATGCAACACAGCGTGGACTTCAGTTCTGCCGCAGTTGTAGTTGTGGATACAGCCCATCACACAAACCAACCTCCTCATGCTTCCCATTGACTATCTGCACTTCATGCTGTCTGGAGAAAGCTGCCAATATAATAAACAGCTATCTACATCCCAGTCATTTCTTCTTCCTCAAGAGAAGGTTAAAAAGCATATTCCATGAGATTCAGGTTCAGCGTCACCCCTGCTGTTATAAGACTACTTAACAGTCCTCTCAAACTGGCATAGTCCCAATCTACCAACCTATCTCATTGCAGCTCTTGCACAATTTTTATCTGCATTTTCTCTAGCTATAATAATGTAACACAATATTCTGCACACTGGTATTTTTCTCTTTGCATTACCTGTTGCACTAGTGTATGACTTGATTGTGCTCGTGTATTATGATTTGATTGCGTAGCATGCAAACAAATTTTTCATTATATCGCAGTATGTGTACAATAATAAACCAAATACCATTTACTGTGTAAATCCTGCCCTGGTTTAACTCGCCCTGGATTCCATAAGATCTAACCTTCCTGACTTGCCAACCATGCGGTACCTTGTCAAATGTCTTGAAAAACTTGAAGCGTCGCCTATCAATTTTCTCCTTTGATTTTATCATATTGTGTCTATCTTTGACTTTGTACCAGTCTGAGCACAGTTCCATCTGCCATTCAATTTGCCCACTTTCCCAGCTGATCTAGATCCTGTCGGAGGAACGGGAAAAGGAGAATATCGTTTAAATTGAGAGAGACTTTGGAATCTTGTTGTACATGATCTGTGTCCTTGGATATGAAAAACAAAATATAAACATGCAGGATACAAGTGATTAGAAGCTAATGGAATGTAAGCATTGATTGAGAAATGGGTATGAAGTATAATAGTAGAGAAGTAACTCTACACCTGTAAACGTTGTCGTTGCAATAACATCCAGAGTGTTGCAGACAGTCTCCTTATTTAGGGATGGATAGACCTGGATTTGATTCCTGGGAATAGGTGCTTGCTCATCTGAGGAAGCTAGAATGGAACTGAACCTAGAACCACTATAACCCATAGCACCCGTGCACCTGTATGAAAGGCATTCTTGAGCCAACAGTGGTTTTATCAGATTATGTTTCCCATTGTGGGACTGTGCTTTTAGAATAAAGAGTCATTTGGGATTGGTGGAGTTGCAGACAGTGCGGAAGGCTTATAAAGTGCACAGCAAGATATAGATCAGCTGTAAAAATAGGTAGAGTAATGCAGATGGAATTTGATCTGAGCAAGTGTGAGGCGTTGCACTTTGGGAGTTCAAATGTAAGACCAAAATGTATACAATTAATGGCAAGACCCTTAACAGAATTGATGTACAGAGAGATCTTGGGGGGCCAAATCCATAATTCCCTGAAAAGTGGCAACACAAAGTAGATAATGATAAAGAAGGCATATGGTATGTTTACATTCATCGGGTGTAAGAGTCAATAAGTCATGTGCACCTTTGTAGGACTTTTAGGCCGCATTTGTGGTATTTTGTGCAGTTCTGATTGCCTTATTACATGAAGGATGTAAAGCGTGCAAAGGTTTATCAGAATGATGCCTGGATTTGAGGGTATTTACTATAAGGAAAGATAGATAAATTTAGATTGATTTCTCTGAAATCCATGGTGGACTGTCAAATCCATGGTGGAAATTTAAAAACAAACTAGAGGGCATAGGTTTAAAGTCACGGGCAAAATTTAAAGGAGATAATAAGTTAGGCAAGTGATGGATTCCTGGAATGTATTGCCTGGTGGTGGTAGAGGAAGATACAATCGTGGCATTTTTGAGACTATTAGAAAGGCACAGGAAGGCCTTTTCCTGAGCTGTACTGTTCTGTGTCCGCTTCCACCTATCATGAACCTACCTCCATCTCCCAACTTCATCCCTCCCCCACCTGGTTCATCCTTCACTCTCCTAGGTCCATTTATCACCTACTGGCCCCTGTCTCGTTGTCCCCCCTCTTCTCTTTATGCTGGCTATCGACCTAAAACACCAACAATTCCTCCACCCTCCCCACACACACACATACAGATGCTGCTTGAGTCCCTCCAGTAATTTGTTTTTGCTCCAGATTTCAGCATCTGCAATCTCTTGTTGCATCATCGTGAATCTGCTATACACTGTTGAAGCATGATACCAGAGCCATCTAATCTCCTCTGCCTGCCTACGATGCATAAAGAAACATAGAAAATAGGTGCAGGAGTAGGCCATTCGCCCCGTTGAGCCAGCACCACCATTCAATATGATAATTGCTGATCATCCAAAATCGGTACCCCGTTCCTGCATTTTCCCCATATCCCTTGATTCCTTTAACCCTAAGGCTAAATAACTATTTCTTGAAAACTATAATGAAAAGTGGTAAATGCCCCAATCATATCTGCTTCCACTACTACCTCAGTATGTTCCAGCCTCCTACATCTTGGGATGTGTAAATTTCATCCTTCCTGTAATTAGTATTTGCTCCAAATGTGGTCTAACCAGTGTTTTATAAAACAATCCTCCACTTCTGTTCTATGCCCTGACTATTGACCAACTTATTAATCTGTGCTGCTGATGTCAGGAATCCGTCCCTCTGTACCTCTGTATATAATATTATTAATTGCATGTCTTTTAATTGATGTTGGCCCGCCGTGGACGACAATGGCATGCCTATTAGTCTCCCTATAATGCACCAAACCATCTTACCCTTTTCAGGATTTAGTTCCATTTGCTCATCTTACAACACCAATATAATTTTCTAGCCTAAGACTACACTATAATTACCACCATTTTTTATGTCATCTGCATACTTCCTACAGCTAGCACATTCACATTCATCCTCTGCCTTTCCAAACTCCGTTATTGAACTGATGTCCACATACAAACTGCCTTTCTCCATTCTGAAACTGCCAAATTGTTTCCTTTCCCTGTCAAGTTTAATTAAACTCCCTGCGGCAGCACTGGCAAACCTCCCCATAAGGTTATTGGTCCTGGCCCTGCTGAGCTGCCATCTGTCTGGCTTGCAAAGATCCCGATGAGCTAAGAATCTGAAGACCTCCCACCTGCACTGCCTTTTTAGCCATCTGTTCATTTGCACTTTCTTCTTACTTTGTAATTATTGACCATGGGATACATTTGGAAAATACTACTTTTAAATTTATTCTTTTTCATCATAGAACATGGATGTGTACCGATGACTTACTGAGTGCAATTCCAATACCACACAGAAGGTCAGGATATTTTATGTTTCCTGGGGACCAAGTAGAGATACGTTGTGGGACATATTAGGGCACATGGTATTGGGGGTAGAGTTTTGACATGGATAGAGAAGTGGTTCGCAGACAGGAAACAAAGAGTAGGGATTAACGGGACCCTTTCAGAATGGTAGGCAGTGACTAGCGGGGTACTGCAAGGCTCGGTGCTAGGACCACAGCTATTTTAGAAGGATGAGAGGGAATCTCATTGAAACATATAAGATTGTTAAGGGCTTGGACACACTAGAGGCAGGAAACATGTTGGAACCAGGGGCTACAGTTTAGGAATAAGGAGTAAGCCATTTAGAACGGAGATGAGGAAACACTTTTTCTCACAGAGAGTGCTGCGTCTGTGGAATTATCTGCCTCAGAGGGCGGTGGAGGCAGGTTCTCTGGATGCTTTCAAGAGAGAGCTAGATAGAGCTCTTAAAAAGAGCGGAGTCAGGGGATCTGGGGTGAAGGCAGGAACGGTGTACTAATTGGGGATGATCAGCTATGATCACATTGAATGGCGGTTGGCTCGAAGGGCCGAATGGCCTACTCCTGCACCTATTGTCTATTAACATATCTCCAGATGAATCAGCTCACATTCAGAATTCCTGAGTTTGGGGGTCAGTGGAGATACTGAAAATCTACATTCTCCTGCAAACATCTACAGATGCAACATAGAAACTATATAGTCGGATTCAGCCGAGTCCATCACACAAACCAAACTTCTCACCATTGACTCTTTCTATATCTCATGCTGCCTTAGAAAAGTAACTAACATAATCAACTTGTCCCACCCCGGTGATTCGGCAAAAGGTACAGAAACTTGAAAGCGTCTTGAGACGTGGCTTGAAAAGTGGTGCACGGGGGAGGGAACTACAACAATTGTTCATCCCAGTTTGGCAAAATAATAAATCGGAGAAGGTAGTGCAACCGTGGATAACAAGGGAAATCAGGGATAGTATCTCTATAATTGTCAAGCTAACTATCCATGCCATAATGGCGTGAGCTAAGTGTTCTATCAGACACCGAACTAGTTTGGATGTCTCTGTCAAAGCAAAGCTTATCACAATGGCCTTGCAGGCATCCCCATGATTTCACCTCACATTTCACCTCACATTAACCACACACCCCAAATCTCGTTACATTCAGCCCACAGGCTCAATAACGCCCCTCCACCCTCTTGGCACTCATCACACGGCAGTAGGGAAGCAGAATATTATGCCAAATACAACTAAAACAAGCCCAGTTACCAGCCATTGAATAATAATATGCCCCCAATCTGTTTACCAACTTTATTCAAAGGCCTCAACCTGTTGTCGTATGTGGGCCACCAGGTTTGTAATGTTTTCCCTGGCATCCGATATGCAAGTGCAGCATTCTCTCCCTATGATGGCGACAGTTCGTATTGCCACCATTTTGGCACCTAGGGCTTGGATAGCCTGCCCTGCCTCTACTAGAGTGGTCCTATGCACAGAATGTACGTAAGCAGGAGCGAGAGATAGGTGTTTGATTCCGTGCACAGGCAATGTAGCAGCCAGCACTGCCCGAACAAGTATCAACACATGCCATCGTCTGGTATACATGATGCGTCTTGCAGTTGTTCTGTAGAGAGAGAGAGAGGGCGGAGCAGGCTCACTCTCGCCTGGTTAAGTGCTGTAAAGGTAGATATAGGTTTATCCTCCATGGTCACCCATAAGCCACCGCGTTTTGCCCTGCGCTGTGGCAATAACTTCCCCCTTGCGAGCGGGTCCCCTGCCGGGGACCAAAAGGTACATTTTAATATAAAATTGCATACATGTAAGCAAACAAACAAAATGTGTAAATCACCTCTGAAAAGTATATAGTTTCAATACAACTTGTTTTAGTGACTGAAATTTTAAAAAAAAGTAATTTAATTAAATAAATCCTGGAAAACCAATAACCAAAAAGTCCAGGCATTAAATTTTGGGCCAGTCCCATCCTAACTTAGTTGTGTGTGTTAGTTGTCTGTGCGAGAAGGGAGGGAGCGAGAGAACGGAGGAAGGACAGAAGGGAGGGAGGGAAAGAGAGAAAGAAGGGATGGAGCAAATGAGAGAAGGGAAAAGAGAGGGAAGGGAGGGAGAGGGCCGGCGGCGGGAGCGGATGTCGGGGTCCGGGCGGACGGATGTGAGCTGAGGCCGATGTTTGTAAACGTTGCTCCAACCCCCGGCCTGGCCCTCCGTGTATTGTTCACCGTGTCTCCCCGGGGAGAGAGGGGTGGAGCCGGGGCTGTGTGCGTGAAGCACGGCGACTGGAGGGACGTGAGCGAACGACCCACCTCTCCCTTCTCCATTCCCCCTCACACCCCCCTCCCCGTCTATCCTTTTTCCCCCTCCACCCGAAATGCAGGGTGATTTGGACAGGTTGGGTGAGTGAGCAGATGCATGGCAGATGCAGTATAATATGGATACATGTGAGGTTATCCACTTTGGTGGCAAGAACGGGAGGCAGATTATTATCTGAATGGTGTCAGGTTAGGAAAAGGGAAGTACAACGAGACCTGGGTGTCCTTGTACATCAGTCACTGAGAGGAAGCATGCAGGTACAGCAGGCTGTGAAGAAAGCTAATGGGCATGTTGGCCTTCATAACAAGAGGAGTTGAGTGTAGGAGCAAAGAGGTCCTTCTGCAGTTGTACAGAGCCCTGGTGAGACCACACCTGGAATGTTGTGTGCAGTTTTGGTCTGACAATGTGCACTTTAACCACATGTGATGTTTTTCTATTGCAAATCTCAAATTGTGGAGTACAGAGGTAAATAAATAAAGAAGTAAATAAATGATGGGTCTTTGTCCCAAACATTATAGAAACATAGAAATTAGGTGCAGGAGTAGGCCATTTGGCACTTCGAGCCTGCACCGCCATTCAATATGATCATGGCTGATCATCCAACTCAGTATCCTGTACCTGCCTTCTCTCCATACCCCCGATCCCTTTAGCCACAAGGGCCACATCCAACTCCCCCTTAAATATAGCCAACAAACTGGCCTCAACTACCTTCTGTGGCAGAGAATTCCACAAATTCACCTCGGTCCGCTCATTGACCCCTTGTCCTGTGAACAATCTTCCTGCATCTAGCCTGTCCAACCCCTTAAGAATTTTGTAAGTCTCTATAAGATCCCCCCTCAATCTTCTAAATTCCAGCGAGTATAAGCCGAGTCTATCCAGTCTTTCTTCATATGGAAGTCCTGCCATCCCAGGAATCAGACTGGTGAACCTTCTCTGTACTCCCTCTATGGAAAGAATGTCTTTCCTCAGATTAGGAGACCAAAACTCTACGCAATACTCCAGGTGTGGCCTCACCAAGACCCTGTACAACTGCAGTAGAACCTTTAGCCACGAGTGAGTTGAGTGGTGAACCTGCTCTTGTACTCAAATCCTTTTGCTATGAATGCCAACATACCATTCGCTTTCTTCATAGCATGCTGCACCTACTTTCAATGACTGGTGTACCGTGACACCCAGGTCTCGTTGGCTCTACCCTTCTCCTAATCGGTCACCATTGAAATAATAGTCTTACTTTCCTGTTTTTGCCACACATTTATAACCTCACAAATATCCACATTATACTGCATCTGCCATGCTTTTGCCCACTCACCCAGTCTATCCAAGTCACCTTGCAGCCTCCTAGCATCCTCCTCACAGCTAACACTGCCCCCCAGCTTCAGTTCCTCCATCTCATTTGACCCGCGATCCCCAGCTATTTCCGGCAAATTATTTATGTCTTCCTTAGTGAAGACAGAACCAAAGTAGTTATTCAGTTGGTCTGCCCTGTCCTTGCTTCCCATGATCATAGAAACATAGAAATTAGGTGCAGGAGCAGGCCATTCGGCCCTTCGAGCCTCCACTGCCAACCATGATCAATTCACCTGTTTCTGACTGCAAGGGACCTACATTTGTTTTAATTAATCTTTTTCGCTTCACATATCGATAAAAACCTTTGCAGTCAGTTTTTATGTTTCCTGCCAGTTTTCTTTCATAATCCATTTTCCCTTTCCTAATTAAGCCCTTTGTCCTCCTCTGTTGGACTCTGAATTTCTCCCAGTCCCATGGCAGGCTGCTTTCTCTGGCTAATTTGTACGCTTCATCTTTTGCTTTGATACTATCCCTGATTTCCCTTGTTATCCACGGATGCACTACCTTCCCTGATTTATTCTTTTGCCATACTGGGATGAACACAATTGTTGTAGTTCATCCATGCAGTCATTAAATGCCTTCCATTGCATATCCACCGTCAACCCTTCAAGAATCAATTGCCAGTCTATCTAGGCCAATTCACGTCTCATACCCTCAAAGTTACCTTTCTTTAAGTTCAGGACCCGTGTTTCTGAATAAGCAATGTCACTCTCCATCCTAATGAAGAACTCAACCATATTATGGTCACTTTTGCCCAAGGGGCCACGCACAACAAGGCTGCTAACTAACCCTTCCTCATTGCTCAATACCCAGTCTAGAATAGCCTGCTCTCTCGTTGGTTTCTCTGCATGTTGGTTTAGAAAACTATCCCGCATACATTCCAAGAATTCCTCTTCCTCAGCACCCCTGCCAATTTGATTCACCCAATCTATATGATTGAAGTCACCCATTATAACGGTTTCACATTTATTGCACGCATTTCTAATTTCCTGTTTGATGCCATCCCCAACTCCACTACTACTGTTAGGTGGCCTGTACACAACACCCACTAGCTTTTTCTGCCCCTTAGTGTTTCGCAGCTCCACCCATATCGATTCCACATCCTCCAAGCTAATGTCCTTCCTTTCTATTGCGTTAATCTCCTCTCTAACCAGCAACGCTACCCCACCTCCTTTTCCTCTCTGTCTATCGCTCCTGAATATTGAATGTCCCTGGATGTTCAGCTCCCAGCCTTGGTCACCCTGGAGCCATGTCTCCGTGATCCCAACTATATCATAATTATTAATAGCTATCTGCACATTCAACTCATCCACCTTATTACAAATGCTCCTCGCATTGAGACACAAAGCCTTCAGGCTTGTTTTTACAACGCCCTTTTACAATTATGTTGAAAGGTGGTTCTTTTTGATTTTTGCCCTGGATTTGTCTGCCTACCACTTTTCACCTTGCTACCTATTGCTCCTATCCTCATTTTACACCCCTCTGTCTCTCTGCTCACACATTTAAGAAACCCAGCACCTCTTATTCTCTGTATTATTTTTTTCTTCTTTCCCTCCTACGTGTTGCGTCTGACTGCTTCCCTTCTCTGCCTCCTGCCTCACACACGGTCTACTTGCTTTCTCTATTTGAGTCCCTCCCCCCCAACCAATCTAGTTTAAAGTCTCCCCAGTAGCCTCTGCAAATCTCCCCGCCAGGATATTGGTTCCCCTCGGGTTCACGTGCAACCCGTCCTTTTTGTACAGATCACACCTTCCCCAAAAGAGGATCCAATGATCCAGAATCTCTGCCCTCTGCACCAGTCCTTTAGCCACGCATTTATCCACCACCTCGCTCCATTCCTGCTCTCACTGTCGCATGGCACAGGCAGTAATCCTCAGATTGTTACTTTTGGGGTCCTTCTCCTTAACTCTCCTCCCAACTCCCTTAATTCCCCTTTCGGGACCTCTTCTCTTTTTCTTTCTTTTTTTTAAATAAATATTTTTATTAGAAGCAATGCATATTGTCTAAGGTACAACAGTTCTTCAAATACAAATTAGACTTGTCACAAAAATTGTACAGATGTTACGGAATAATTTATATATGCTTCTGGTTTTTTTTTGGGAAAGTAAAGGAGTGGTAAAAAAGTAAAAGTATAGATCAATAATCAAGAAATGGTGATTAAATAATAATAATTATATAAGAAAAACAATTTTTTTTTAAAATAAGAATTTTAAAAAAAGGAAAAAATTATAAAAATAAACAAATAAAAAATAAAAATTATTTAAGAAAAAAATAAGGAATACATCTTAACAATGAATGGAGCAATTTCACATAACAATATCTATAGTGACGTGTATACAGATCCCAGAATACATCTTTTCATCTAATCCTACACCAGGGTACTTATTGAGTTACGATGCTGAGCTCAGCTACCCCTTTAAATAATCAATGAATGGAGACTATATTTGTTCAAAAAGTTCGTATTTGTCCATTAGGACAAACCTAATTCTCTCCAAATGCAATGTCTCCGACATTTCCACAGTCCACATTTTAATTGTGAGGGATAATGTTTCCTTCCAGAATTTTAATATTACTTTTTTTCCAATTATCAAACAGTAATCAAGAAAATTTATTTGACTCACTGTTAATATTAAGCTTGAATCAGGAACTCCAAATATTATTAGCTTTAGATCGTGGTCCAATTTAGTTTTAAGAACTTCAGAAATGATTCTAAAAATATTAGCCCAATAACTATTGAGTTTTATGCATGTTACAAAACTATGCGTTGTTAGCTTCTAAATTCTGACATTTATCGCAAATAGAAGAAATGTTAGGAAAAATTCTATTTAATTTCGTTTTTGAGTAGTGTAATCTATGTAATACTTTAAATTGTACCAAAGTATGTCTTCTCTTTTTCTACCTATGTCATCGGTACCTATATGTACCACGACCTCTGGCTCCTCTCACTCCCATTTCAGGATATCTTGGACACATTCAGTCACATCCTGGACCCCGGCACCAGGGAGGCAAACTACCATCCGGGTCTCCTGACTATGGAGGGCACTGTATATCCAAGGACATTGTGGGAAACCAGAGATGAAATTGCAGGAGCCGTCGTTGAAATTTAGGAGCCGTCTTTAAATACAGGAGAAGTGGAGGGTTGCAAATGTTGTGCCTTTTTTCAAGAAGGGCAGCAGGGAAAATGCTAGGAACTATAGGCCAGTGACCTTAACAAGGGTCAGAAATCGTTGTCAAAACATTGGGGGGGGAGGGGGGAGAATTTCTTATTGGCTGCGCACACACACACACATGCGAGGTTTCGGCTGTGGGCCCCGTGGACGGTAACATCAGGAGCTGACCTGGTTGGTGACTGACTCCGAACTCCAGCAACAGCAGCTTCGGCCACGGGATCTTCAATATCGGGAGCCTTGATCACCTTGATGCAGCATTTTGACTGCCTGACCGCGGGGCGATGGAAGATCCTGTGGCTGATTTTAAGCCACGCCGGGCATTGAAAGGCCCGCGAACGGGCCGATTCATCCCTTAGAAAGCGTCTGATACCTGCTTGAATCTTTCAAAAGCTATAATGTGATAAATAACACAAACAAATAAAACTGTAGCAAATAAAGGCAAACAGAAGAACCAACCTTGGAGGGGGAGAGAGAGAGAGAGATAGGAAAAAAATACTAAATAACATGAGTGACTGAATGAGGGACCTATCTGCAGGCCAACCAGGAAACCCAAGAGGCCCATGGTAACTCTGGAGGAGCTGCAGAGATCCACAGCTCAGGTGGGAGATTCTGTCCACAGAGCCCATAATGACCTGACCCATTTAAATCTTTCCCGTCCACCAATACATCCAATTAGTTCAAATGGTAATTGTACCCTCATCAGACAGTTCTAAGAAATTCTCCGTGAATCCTTCAGCAACACTTGAAGATCAAAACACAATTGATGACACATTGTGTTAATATGATGTTAATAGTGACGTAAATGTATTTTATTAGGATTTTATGTGATAGACCAACACAAAGTGGCGCATAATTGTGAAGTGGAAGGAAAATGATACATGGTTTTCAAATCTTTCAAATCTTTTTACAAATAAAAAACTGAAAAGTGTGGCGTGCAAAAGTATTCAGTCCTCTTTACTCTGATAGCCCTAAATAAAATCCAGTGCAACCAATTGCCTTCAGATGTCACCTAATTAGTAAATGGAGTCCACTTATGTGTAATCTAATCTCAGTATAAATACAGCTGTTCTGTGAAGGCCTCAGAGGTTTGTTAGAGAACATTAGTGAACAAACAATGTTCCTTGGGCATCATGAAGCCCAAGGAACACACCAGACAGGTCAGGGATAATGTTGTGGACAAGTTTAAAGCAGGGTTGGGTTATTTAAAAAAATCCCAAGCTTTGAACATCTCACGGAGCACTGTTCAATCCATCATCCGAAAATGGAAAGAGTATGGCACAACTGCAAACCTACCAAGACATGGCCGTCCACCTAAACTGACAGGCCGGGCAAGGAGAGCATTGATCAGAGAAGCAGCCAAGAGGCCCATGGTAACTCTGGAAGAGCTGCAGAGATCCACAGCTCAGGTGGGAGATTCTGTCCACAGGACAACTATTAGTCGTGCACTCCACTAATCGGCCCTTTATGGAAGAGTGGCAAGAAGAAAGCCATTGTTGAAACAAAGCCATAAAAAGTCCCGTTTGCAGTTTGCCACATGCCATGTGGGGGACACAGCAAACATGTGGAGGAAGGTGCTTTGGTCTGATGAGACCAAAATTGAAGTTTTTGGCATAAATGCAAAACGCTATGTGTGGTGGAAAACTAACACTGCACATCACCCTGAACACACCATCCCCACTGTGAAACATGGTGGTGGCAGCATCATGCTGTGGGGATGCTTTTCTGCAGCAGGGACAGGGAAGCTGGTCAGAGTTGATGGGAAGATGGATGGAGCCAAATACAGGGCAATCTTGGAAGAAAACCTGTTAGAGTCTGCAAAAGACTTGAGACTGAGGTGGAGGTTCACCTTCCAGCAGGACAACAACCCTAAACATACAGCCGGAGGTACAATGGAATGGTTTAGATCAAAGCATATTCATGTGTTAGAATGGCCCAGTCAAAGTCCAGACCTAAATACAATTGAGAATCTCTGGCAAGACTTGAAAATTGCTGTTCACAGACGCTCTCCATCCAATCTGTCTGAGCTTGAGCTATTTTTCGAAGAAGAATGGGCAAAAAATTAAGTCTCTAGATGTGCAAAGCTGGTAGAGACATACCCCAAAAGACTTGCAGCTGTAATTGCAGCAAAAGGTGGTTCTACAAAGTATTGACTAAGGGGGGCTGAATACTTTTGCACGCCACACTTTTCAGTTTTTTAATTGTAATAAAATTTGGAAACGATGTATCATTTTCCTTCCACTTCACAATTATGCGCCACTTTGTGTTGGTCTATCACATAAAATCCCAATAAAATACATTTACGTTTGTGGTTGTAACGTGACAAAATGTGGAAAAGTTCAAGGGGTATGAATACTTTTGCAAGCCACTGTATACCAACATTTAAGACACAGTTAGACAGGTACCTGGATAGGACAGGTTTGGAGGAATATGGACCAAATGCTGGCAGGTGGGACTAGTGTAGCTGGAACATGGGGGCTGGTGTCGGCAAATTGGGGCGAAGGGCCTATTTCTACGCTGTATCACCCAGTGACTATGTGACTCTAACTGCCAGAGGAGGTAGTTGAGGCGGGTACTATCACAACATTTAAAAGACATTGGACAAGTATATGGATAGGAAAGGTTTAGAGGGATATGGGTCAAATACGGGCAGGTGGGATTAGTGTAAATGGTGTATCGTGTAGGCAAGTTGGGCCAAGGGGCCTGTCTCCATGCTCTCTGACTCAATATCTTTTGACCGTCTACAGGTGCACGTTAGAGAGCACACTGACTGGTTGCCTCGTGGTCTGGTTCGGCAACTCAAACTTCAAGAAACGAAAGGGCTTATAGAGATAGACGCTGCTCAATTCATCACAAGCTACTATTGAATGGATCTATAGGAGGCACTCCCAAAAAGGCAACCAATATCGTCAACGACCTACAACAGCCTGGTCATGATCTAATTTCATTCCTACCACCGGGGGGAATGTACAGGAGCCTGAACACCGTGACTACAACCATCAGGCTCTCGAACACTACATATCACTATCCTCAGCAGCTTCTATGGAATGTGTCTTTCATTGCTCAATGGACTTCATTTTTGTCTTTTTTACCCTAGTATAGCAGTTATTAATTCATTATTTAAAATATATATATCTTTGTGTATCACATTTACGAGCCTGTTAAGCTGCACAAGGAAAAATGTAATTGTCCTGCTGTCAGTAACTATGACAATTATCGGCACGGTGGCATAGCGGTAGAGTTGCTGTCTTACAGCGCCAGAGACCCGGGTTCAATCCTGACTACGGATGTGTGTCTGTACGGAGTTTGTGCGTTCTCCCCGTGACCTGCATTGGTATTCCCTGGGAGCTCCGGTTTCCTCCCACAATCCAAAGACGTACAGGTTTGCAGGTTAACTGGCTTGGTAAAATTGTAAATTGTCCCTGCAACCAGGTTCAGGGATAGCTACTTCCCCACAGCCATCAGGTTGTTAATCCTAGCTCGGAACATTATTAATCCATTGTCTGTTATTTGCACTTTATCAGTTTATTTATTTATGTGTGTATATATTTATATAATGGTATATGGACACACTGATCTGTTTTGTAGTCAATGCCTACTATGTTCTGTTGTGCTGAAGCAAAGCAAGAGTTTAATTGTCCTATCATGGACACATGACAATAAACTAACTTGAACTGTGTATAGAATAGTGTTAATGTGCGGGATCACTGGTTGGCATGGACTCGGTGTGCCGAAGGGCCTGATTCCACGTCGTATCTCTAAACTAAACTAAATACACTTAACTCTTGTAGATTTTGTAAATTAAGAGGCAAGCCGGTGTTTCTGTAGCAGTCAGCATGATTCTTCCGCAGTAAGTTGTTTTCCCTTGCTGGTGTTGAGAACATTAAGTGGAAGGATAGGGGTGAGCCAGATATCATGGTACAGGTAGGCAACAATGACATTAGGGCAGGAAGTGAGGTTTTACAGTCAGATTAGGAGCTAGGGCAGATTAAGCTGTCGGACTTTTGGAAGTCCTTGGATCACTCTCAATGTGATAATGCAGCATAATATCTAGGAGGGCAGGAATCAGATGAATGCAGGACACAGTCCACAACATAGGAGGGAATAATTAATGTTTGGGGGGGCATTGTAACCAGGTCAAAGACAGCAGGAACCTGTTGTAAAACAGGTGGGTTACATTTCAATAGGACTGTGATCTATGTTTTCACACAGAACTTTAACCTGTGATGGGAGGACAGATATCAGCATCTAACAATCCATAGGGTACACTGCACATAAACAGACTACTGTATTTGACTCACCCAGTCCTTACTGGCTTTTATGCTCCACTTAAGCCTCATCTATTTTATTTTTAATCATCCAAATCCTGGATTCTGATTCCCTGGGTAAAACATGAAGAGCTGAAGGAACTCAGCAAGTCAGGCAGCATCTGTGAAGGGAATAGACAAATTATGTTTTGCGACAGGACCTCTCATCATGTTATTCTCCACAAATGGAAATATTCTCCCAGCATCAGCTCTATTCAAGCCCTTTTAAACACTGCTAGGTTATCCCTAAACTGATTTTTCATCTTTCATCTTTTCCTGATTATATATCTCCTCGCATTTCCTATAAATCCTGTGTGCCCTCTGCAATACTCCAAATGTACCAGGTAATGGTTTATAATCCATTACCTGGTACATTTTGCTGAAGTCAAACCAATACCTAATACAGTTTTGGCATCACTTGCCACTTTATTCTCATAAAAATATACAACAAAACCTTGCCTCCACAGATGCTGCCTGACACACCGAGTTCTTCCAGCAGTTTATTTTTTGCTCTAGATTCCAGATCTGTAGTCACCTCTGTCTCCAACAGAGCTAATTTTGCATTTTTATTTAAGGGTTGATGACCTGTGCACTCTTTTAGGGTCAAGGATGACTTATAGACTCTACGATTAGTCAGAGTCATAGAGTGATAGTGTGGAAACAGGCCCAACTTGCCCACACTGGCCAACACGTCCCAGCTACACTAGTCTCACCTGCCTGCGTTTGGTCCATATCCCTCCAAACCTGTCCTATTAACGTACCTGTCTGTTTCTTAAACGTTGGGATAGTACCAGTCTCAACTACCTCCACTGGCAGCTTGTTCTGTACACGCACCACCCTTTGTGTGAAAATGTTACCACTCAGATTCCTATTAAATCTTTTCCCCTTCACCTTGAACCTATGCCTTCTGGTCCTCGTTTCACTACTCTGAGCAAGGGACTCTAATTAGTGGAGCAAGAGGTTCTAGATAGGGTGAGCGAACGGGGTTTGGGAGGCAGGGCATTCCTCCTGCTGTTAGCACTGAGCCTCCGTTGATCTGTAAGAAAAGGATCTGTATGCCACTCAGCCCATCAAGGTGCTCCACTTTTCATTAAGATTAGGGCTGACCCTACCATGGTCTCAACAGCAAATTCCTCACATCCCTTTTGGTTCAATATCTGGCAACCTCCACGGCTATCTGAGGTAGATAACTACAGTGACTCATAGAGAAGAAATTCCTCCTCATATCGGGGTGCCCACTTGTTTCGAAACTATGCCTGCTAATACCTTCACTAGGACAACAGTCCTCATGGCAACCACTGTCAAATTACTCTGAATTTTAGATAGAAGTTACAAGTTTCAATTTTCTCAAGCAGGTTTGTCCATCTCTGTGTTATAAATGCATCCACCTCAGTGATTTTATTAATCGTACCACAATAAAGTTACCTCGCCTCAAAAATTAAACAACAGCTGGTAAACACAGTTAACAGTTCAGATGTTGTCCACTTGTACTCACTGACTTGTTGGAAATGCTAATATAGCAGTTACTATCAGTTACTATGGCAACCCGTTTTCACTAGGGTCTAACCAAACTGCTGGAAGGATTAGAAGAAGGCGATACTTGTATATTGAAGGTTAAAAGCTGGAGTAACTCAGCGGGACAGGCAGCATCTGGAGAGAAGGAATGGGTGATGTTTCGGGTCGAGACCCTTCTGGTTAGGGATAAGGAAAACTAGAGATATAGACGGTGATGTGGGGAGATAAAGAACAATGAATGAAAGATATGCAAAAAAGTGACGATGATATAACCATATAACCATATAACAATTACAGCACAGAAACAGGCCCTCTCGGCCCTTCCAGTCCGTGCCGACCATTTGTTTCCCCCTAGTCCCATCTACCTGCACTCAGACCATACCCCTCCATTCCCTTCACGTCCATATACCTATCCACTTTACTTTTAAATGTTAAAATCGATCCTGCCTCCACCACTTCTGCTGGAAGCTCATTCCACACAGCCACCACCCTTTGAGTAAAGAAGTTCCCCCTCACGTTACCCCTAAACTTCTGTCCCTTAATTCTCATGTCATGCCCTCTTGTTTGAATCTTCCCTACCCTCAATGGGAAAAGCTTATCCACGTCAACTCTGTCTATCCCTTTCATCATTTTAAAGACCTCAATCAAGTCCCCCCTTAACCTTCTGCGCTCCAAAGAATAAAGACCTAACTTGTTCAACCTTGCTGGAACCCTGGCAACATTCTAGTAAATCTCCTCTGTACTCTCTCTATTTTGTTGACAATAGGTAAAGGAAAGGAAAGCCATTGTAGGCTGTTTGTAGGGTGAAATTGAAAAGCTAGTGCAACTTGGGTGGGGGAGGGAATGTCGGGGCTACCTGAAGTGAGAGAAATCAATATTCATGCCACTGAGCTGTAAGGTTCCCAAACAAAGTATGAGATGCTGTTTCTCCAATTTGCGTTTAGCCTCACTCTGGCAATGGAGGAGACCTAGCACAGAAAGATCTGTGGGAATGGGAAGGATAATTAAAGTGTCCGGCAACTGGGAGATTAGGTAGGTTCAGGCGAGCTGAGTGAAGGTGCTCCGTGAAACGATCGCCCAGTCTGTGTTTGGTCTCACTGATGTACAAGAGTCCACATCTTGAACAACGGATTCAGTAGATGAGGTTGGAAGAGGGACAAGTGAACCTCTGCCTAACCTGAAAGGACTGTCAGGGTCCCTGGACAGAATCGAGGGAGAAGGTATAGTGACAGGTGTTGCATCTTCTGTGGTTGCTGGGGAAGGTACCTGCGGAGGAGGTAGTTTGGGTGGGAAGGGATGAGTTAACCAGTGAGTTGCGGAGAGAACAGTCTCTGAGGAAGGCGGAAAGGGGTGGAGATGGGAAAATATGGCTAGTGGATCCCGTTGGAGGTGGCAGAAATTTTGTAGGATAATGTGTTGTATGCAACGGCTGATGGGTTGGAAGGTAAGGACTAGGGGGACCCTGTCTCTATTGCAAATAGGAGAGGGGGAGCAAGGGCGGAGCTGTGGGTACCGAGGAGACACGAGTGAGGGCATCTATGGTGGGAGAAGGGAACCCCTGTTCCCTAAAGAATGAGGACATCTCGGATGTTCTAGTATGGAACACCTCACCTGGGGCGCATATGCAGCGTAGATAGAGGAATTGGGAGTAGGGGATAGAATCTTTGCAGGAAGCAGGGTGGGAAGAAGTGTAGTTAAATTAGTTGTGGGAGTCAGTGGGTTTGTAATAGATGTCAGTCAATAGTAATGGAGACTGTGAGATCAAGAAAGGGGAGGGAGGTATCAGAGATCGTCCAAGTAAATTTGAGTGCAGGATGAAAATTGGTAAAGTTGATGAAGTCCACGAGTTCTGCTTGGGTGCAGGAAGTCGCACCGATGCAGCCATCAATGTAACGGAGATAGAGTTTGGGGATAGGGCTGGTGTACGCCTGGAACAGGAATTGTTCAATGTACCCTACAAAGAGGCAGGCATAGCTGGGGCCCATGTGGGTGCCCATAGCTACATCTTTGACTTGGAGGAAGTGGGAGTAGTCAAAGGAGAAGATGTTGAGGGTGAGGACCACTCTAAGAGGAGTAGAGGGTTAGTTGAGGGAAATTGGGTGGTTCTGAGGAAGAAATGTAGGGCTTTAAGGCCTTTCTGGCTGGGGATGGAGGTGTAGAGTGACTACGTCCATAGTAAAGATGAGAGCGTGAGGGCTCGGAAAGCGGAAGTCATTAAAGAGACGAAGGGCATGTGAGGTATCTTAGACATAGGTCGGGAGAGATTGGACCAGGGGGGATAGGATGTAGTCGAGGTATGTGGAAAACATTTCCACGGGACAGGAGCAGGCAGAAACAATGGGTCTGCCAGGGCAGTTGTGTTTGTGGATTTTGGGGAGAAGGTAAAAACAGGCTGTGCAGGGCTGGGAAATGATAAGGTTGGAGGCTGTGGAAGGCAGACAGCCAGAAGTGATGAAACCAGTAATGGCGTTTGACATTAAGGCCTGATATATTCTTGTATATTGTCTGAGTGCACTATTTCTTTATACTTTGTTCTTAATCTAAGTTTGTGCTTATGTGCAGTAATACCTTACTGAACTGTATGCTAAAAAAGAATGTAACTGTTCCTTGGTCTATGTGACAATAAAGAACCGAGATTGACACCAAATCTCAGGAGAAACTCGGGGGGTCAGATAGCATCTCTGGAGAAAATGGATATGTGATGTTTTAGGTCAGGAGCCTTCTTCAAACTCAATTTGATCCACTTCTATCCTCAATTGTAGGCTCAACATCTATTTGTCATTAAGCAATACAGCATGGAAAAGGCCCTTTGGTCCAACTTGTCCATGCTGATCGATTTGGTATTCTGTGCTATTCCCATTTGACTGCATTGTCCCATATTCTCCTAAACCCTTTGTATCTTTTTATCTGTCCATCTTGATCCCAGAAACCTTCTCTGCACTGCCTCAAATACAACCATATCTTTTATGTCTGTGTGATAGATGGATACAGGTGAGGAGGGTTTGATTGGCAGATAGGTGGAGTATTTGGCAAAACAGTCACTTAGTCTATACTTGGTCTCACCAATGCAAAGACTACGTGACCTTATGACAAACACCTGCGCTCGGTCCGCCAAGACCAGCTGAATCTCCCGGTTATTAATCATTTTAACTCCACTTCCCATTTTCCTGTTCTGGGCCTCCCCCGTTGCCAGAATGAGGACACATGCAAACTGGATGAACAGAATCTCATATTCTGCTTGGGTAGCTTACAACACAACGGTATGAACATTGAACTTTCTAGTTTTAAGTAACAACCCTTCCCCCTCTCTTTCCTGTGCCCCCCCAAAGCCCAGTGCACACCTGTTTCTTCCCTTTTCACAACCCCTCTCTCACCCTCCTGTCCCCTTCCACCAATATTCTTCCCACTGACTTTACATTTCACTCTTCTCTCCTTATATGACACCATGTCTCATTTCTCCTCAGCTTTTTTAGCCTCACCTAGCACTTTACCCATCTACCAATCAAACATTCTCCCCCATACTACAATCAATCTGACCCGAAACGTTGCCCATCCAACCCCTCCACAGATACTGCCAGACCTGCTTAGTGCTTCGCGTAATTAAATCCTTTCTTATTGCAGCTTTAAACAAAACCACAACAAAAAATATAAATATACAATAAATTATCAGTTATTCTAAGTCAAATAGGCCATAATAGTGCAAAAACTGAAACTGAAAAGTAGGTAGTGTAATCATAATAGTGCAATGTCCATAATGATTTGCTGGTATCGTAGGATTGTGGTCAGGGTTGTGCAAGATGCTTCAATAACCTGATGGGAGGGAGTTGTTCTTGGAGGTAATGGTTCTCAAGCTCTTGTACATTCTTTGCAATAGTAGCAATGAAAAGAGAGAGCGGCCTTAGAGTGGTGCGAGTCTTTGATATTAGCTGCTTTCTTAAGATCCTTATTCCTCCAGTTCCCTTCAGTGGTCAGTACTAGCAATGGACCAAGCAAAGTTCACCAATCAGCCTATTACATTCAGCTTCTCCTTATAACTCAAGCCTTCCTAACCTGGTAATGGAATTGGCTCACCTCTCGACAAAATAAGATAGTGTGTTATCCTGGCTGGAGGTCTGTAACCAGTAGTGTTCCACAGGGATTAGTGCTGGGACCATTGTTGTTGGTGATATGACTTGGATAAACATGTAAATAATCGGTAAATTTTGCAGACAACACAAATATTGGTGCAGTTGCAGACAAAGAAGAAAGCAATTAAAGTTTACAGCAGTGTATAGATCAGTCATAGATACAGTATGAGCACGTAGAATGGATAAGGGAGAGCCGGTGGATGTGATGTATCTGGAGTTTCAAAAAGCCTTTGGCAAGGTCCCACACAAGAGATTAGTGTGCAAACTTAGAGCACATGGTATTGGGGGTAGGGTATTGACATGGATAGAGAACTGGTTGGCTGGCAGGGCGCAAAGAGTAGGAATTAATGGGTTCTTTTCAGAATGGCAGGCAGTGACTAGTCCGGTGCCACAAAGATGATGACACAAAGCTGGGTGGTGGTGTGAGCTGTGAGGAGGATGCTATGAGGCTGCAGGGTGACTTGGATAGGTTGGCCGAGTGGGCAGAAGCATGACAGATGCAGTTTAATGCGGATAAATGTGAGGTTATCCACTTTGGTAGCAAAAACAGGAAGGCAGATTATTATCCAAATGGTGTCAGATTAAAAGGGAAGGAGCAACGAGACCTGAGTGTGCTTGTACATCAGTCACTGAAAGTAAGCGTGCAGGTACAGTAGGCAGTGAAGAAAGCCAATGGCATGTTGGCCTTCATTGTGAAAAGAATTTGAGTTTAAGAGCAAGGAGGTCCTACTGCAGTTGTACAGGGCCCTGGTGAGACCGCACCTAGAGTATTGTGTGCAATTTTGGTCTCCTAATTTGAGGAAGGACATTATTGCTATTGAGGGAGTGCAGTGTAGGTTCACCAGGTTAATTCCCAGGATGCGGGACTGACATATGAAGAAATAATGGGTCAACTGGGCTTGTATTCGCTGGAATTTAGAATGATGAGAGGGGGTCTTATAGAAACACAAAATTCTCAGAGGATTGGACTGGGTAGATGCGGGAAAAATATTCCCGATGTTGGGGGAGTCCAGAACCAGGGGTCACAGATTAAGAATAAGGGGTATGCCATTTAGTAGCAATGTTACAACATTTTGAGATTTTAAAAATCAAGTCTGCAATTTATCCCATCAGATAAAGAATAAAAAGAAGTTTAATTTGACACCTAATTTACTTTCATATCTTCAGTATTAAAAAAGTTATGGCCATTTTCATATTCGGAAATTAGCATCTTGTTCCCTATTGCTTTTGCATTGACTTAACACAAAAACTGTGATCGAGGTCAGTCAAAAGCCCATAACTTTCTTAAAAATTAAGAGAACTGAAATAAATTGTCAGTTAATATAGATTGAAGCATTCTGAAACAAAAATGAAACAATCTTACTTGGATGACCTGAAATGAAAGCATATAATTAGTTAGTTACCCAATTGTAGCTAATTACAAAATTACTAGATCTAAACATCTACCCATTTCTTAAGAAAAGATTAACATTTTTAAATAGCCTAAGTGTCCAAATAACATTCACACAAGAATTCACAATATAACATGATTTTTAAATCTCATTGTCATGAATTTATAGGCCAAATGGAAGGAATTTAGTGTTTAATTCCTGTAAATTAATGGCCATTTAAATCATCTAGCGATTGGGTTTTTGTGGGACGCGGTCGATTAAAACGTCGCGGTTGTTGTGAATTTAAACCCCAATTCGGCAGGAAAAATACTGCCAGTTCGTATGGGGCATAAATTACATTTTAGCAATGTAAAATGTGGATTAAGGTAATGGATTTAGCTCTTAGGGCCAAGGGAATCAAGAGATATGGAGAAAAAGCAGGGATGGGGTACTGATTTTGGATTTTCAGCCATGATCATATTGAGTGGCGGTGCTGGCACGAAGAGCCAAATGGCACCTATTTTCTATGTTTCTATGAGCAGTGAAATGGCAGATGGTGTTTAATCCAAACAAATGTGCAGTGTTGCACTTTGAGAGGTCAGATATAAGGGAAGAGTATGCTTAATGACATTGCCCATTACACCATTATTGTACAGAGAGATCTTGGGGTCCAAGTCCATAGTTCCTTGAAAGTGACACGAGTAGACATATGCAGTTGCAGTTCCTTCCTACACAGTTATAGAGTTTGGACAAACTTGAATTGTTTTTGTCTGGAACGTTGGAGGCTGAGGAGTAACCTTATAGTATATAAAATGATGAGAGGCATGGGTAGGGTAGACAGTCAGTTCAGTGTTTTCTGGATGGAAATGTCAAAGACTGGAGGGCATAACTTTAAGGTTAGAGGGGGTAGTTTTTTTTCACAAAGAGTGATAGGTTCCTGAAATGGCTGCCAGGGGGTAGTGGTGGAAGCAGATATAATTGTGGCGTTTATGAGGCTTTTAGATAGGCACATGAATATGCATGGAATAGAGGCCTATGAATCACATGTTCACAGACATCAGTTTAATTTGGCACAGACAATGTGGGATGAAGGGCCTATTCCTGCATTGTACTTTTCATCAGTTAGGCTATTCAGTACAGGAGTTGGGATGTTATGTTTCAGCTGTACAAGACATTGGTAAGGCCAGATTTGGAGTGTTGTGTGCAATTCTGGATGGCTTGAGCTATAAAGAGGGGCTGGATAGGTTGGGACTTCCCTGTAGCATAGAAGGTTGACCTTTCAGTCCTGGGCCTCCTCCAGTGTCAGAATGAGGCCCAGCGCAAATTGGAGGAACAGCACCTCATATTTCAACTTGGGCAGCTTACACCCCAGCAGTAACCCTTGCTTTCTCTCTCCATCCCTCCCCCTTCCCAGTTCTCAGGCTAGTCTGTCCCTGATTACATTTTGTTTGCTTTGCTGTTAGCTTCTCCCAGCTAACAATAATCTATTTTACATTTTTCTTGACCTCCATCTCTTGTCCTGTTTTCACACATTACACTTCCTTATCCAAGTACCTCCCTCTCCCCTGACATCAGCCTGAAGAAGGGTCTCGACCCAAAACGTTACCCATTCCTTTCCAGAGATGCTGCCTATCCAGCTGAGTTACTTCAGCATTTTGTGACTATCTTCGGTTTAAACCAGCATCTGCAGTTCCTTCCTACAGATGTATTGTGTATTTGACCCCCTAACCAAAGGGCAGCAGGCTTGGGAGAAAGTAGTGGAGAAAAGCCATTTGGAATGAATGAAGTTCATTCATTGACTTTTGTGACAGACTATTCATTTACACAAAATACTTCATTGCTATTGTTCAAATTGAGGAAGCAGCGTTTTATCCTTCCTGCATTTAGTAGTTTAACAAATTGGGTGGCTTCATCTCTTAGCATTTAATCGTGACAAACACTGCCAGAAAATGCAAATGTGTGCATTGCTTATACTGCTGCTGTACTCTGAATAACCGTCGAAGGTTAGCATGTTCATCTCTCCTGTTAATACTCTGCATGCCCCAGTGCCAGTGTGAGTTTTACCCTTTTGAATCCTTATCTGGATATAACCTGGGTATAGATGAGGGATACTTCGTAAACGAATATGGATGAAGACATGTCATCTGAAGCCTTGGCCATGTTGGGAAGAAGTGATGAGGATGAGGTAAACGTCAACATTCACACAAAGACTCAGAAGGGGAGAGTAGGAGAACTTGCCACGATAAAAGATCAACTAAGACCTCAATGAATCGTGTTTTTACTAGTGACTATTCTGTTGCAATCTTTTTTCTCTTGTGAAAGTTAATGTGCTATAGATGTATAATTTACAATGGTGTTCAGTTGTTTTCATTGTACCTGCACTTCATTACACTGACAGTAAACTCAATGTGACTTGACTGAGCCTTGTCGTCTTCTTCAGCCACATAATTTCTTACACCAGCCCGGCCAAACTGACATCTTCCCTATGTCACAGGAATAGATTTTTGGGTGGACATAGGAAAAGATTCAAGGATGTGCTCCTTAGAATAAATGCCACAGCCCCCCTGACTCCCGCAAAGTGGTGGTGCTGAGAAACTCCGTCGGGAGCTGATCACAACCGCCTCACAAAGCCTCCTGCCCCTTCTGTGCACGTCAGCGGTTGAACCTCATCAGCCACCTCAGATCCCGCACAAACCGCAGTGGGACGAGCCACCTCGCTGCATGAGACGTGGTTGTCGGATCCCCGGACCTGGTCTCGGCCGGCCCTGCGCTCGCAGCAAAATGGCGGCAACGTGTGCCGTCTCTGGTAAAACCCGAGGCCGCGTCAACATTAAGGGCAAAGAGCGTTTACGACCGACCCTATGCTGTGGTGATGGTGAGGAGGCCGGATACTAATGGATTACCCAAAGATCCTATAGCTTGCCATAGGGCCTTTGGGATCACCCTCGGGTCGAAGCCGGATCTCCCTTCCCAAAATGGCGGGCTGCACCTCCCGCGACGCGGGGTGAGTCAGACCGGGCCCGCCCGGAACCACGTTGCGGGCTGGTGTGGCTCGGAGAGCCGATTACGGCGGGGCACAGGGCCTGGCCTATATAAACGGCTCCCTTCCGGTAGGTGCGCACTTTCGTTCGTCAGTGCAAGGGAGCGGCCGCTGCTCACTCCGTGGATCTGGGGAAAAATACCCCGCCAAAAAAAAACAACCAACCAGAATAATGAGTGACGACCGCAAGCTGTTCGTCGGCGGCCTGAGCTTCGAGACGGACGAGCCGGCCCTAGAGTCCGTCTTCTCCAAGTACGGGGAGATCGTGGACACCCGTGTGATCAAGGACAAGGCGAGCCTGACTTCCCGCGGCTTCGGCTTCATCACCTTCGAGAACCCAGAGGACGCCAGCGAGGCCCTGCAGGCCATGAATGGCAAGGTGGTCGACGGCCGCCAAATACGTGTCGACCACGCCGAGAAGAAGTCTAGCGACGGCGGCTACGGCGGAGGCCGCGGCGGCGGCGGCGGCTACCGGCGAGGCGGCGGCGGCGGCGGCTACGGCGGCGGTGGTTATGGCGGCGGCGGCGGCGGTGGATACAGCAGCAGCTACGGCGGCGGCGGTGGATACGGCGGCGGAAACGGCGGCGGCTATGGCTCAAGCTCAGGCGGCTACCGACAGTACGACAAGTCGGGCGGAGGCGGCGGCTACAGCCGGAGCGGTGGCGGCGGTGGTGGTACCCGCGGTAATTACGACCGGTACCAGTCCAGCAGATAGGCCCCGGCCCGCCCACCGCGAACCTCCACCACTCGCTGTTTCTGAAGGGACTTTTTTTTGGGGCGAACGCCGTCTAATCTCTTGAATTCAATTTCGCTTGTTCGGGACGCTGTCTAACTCCCTCTCCCCTACGACCACCACCCCCCCCCCCCCCCCCGGTGTTGCAGACTACGTTTCCCAAAAACGGGATAGGAGGGGGAAATCCTGTTCCCAAACCTCCACCTGGTCCGGCCCTCGACAGCCTTTCCTCTCCCGGGATCTGTCCCTTGTAGTATCTGTTCTTTATTTTTGCCTCTTAGGGTGCAGCCTCGTGGACCACCTCATTATAGCCCGGCAGCTCAGTGTCAGAACACAGGCACTCCCTTTAACTGCTCATTTCTGCTCCCTTCCAGTTTTAAAATGGCGCACTCGCCTTGTGCAGGCTCAATGCTCCAGTGTCTCGACAACGTGCTCCATTCAGCTCCTCCTCCTCCCTATGCCCGCAGTAATCTGTGGGGCCGCCAGGGTTTTGCAACATAAACCTTTTTTTTTCGTCCTTATGCCGTGACCAATGTTGGAAGTAGGGGCATTTTCTATTTTATCCACCTTTTTTTATTATGGGCCAGATTTCTGATTTAAATGGGGAACAACGATCCAATTGATTTATTTTTAAGTAATCTGGGAAATCCGTTGTACTTTCAACCGTTTGGGGAAATGCCACGAATCTCCGGAGATTCCATGCGTGGGCAACTGTTTGACTTTGTATCTGCTGTTACAGACCTGACCGTGCTTTAGCGAATGCAGAGCATAAAGAACATCAGCGTTTTGGGAAGAAATTATGCGATCCATCAACGTCAATTGTACGCTTACTGTGTTATTTTGTGGGTCATAATTGTTATCTGGCAAACTGTTTTCTATGTAAATCTTAAGATTGGTGCCATCCCAACTGGAACACCATTGTGTGTGTATTAGTTTTTGGTTTGGCCACTGCATCAAGTGAGAAGCCTACAGTGAAACTTTGGTATCATCCTACTCTTAAACAATACAACATACTATGAGCTAATTTTTTTTTAATGGCAAACTGGTAGGAAATTGATAGTTGTTTCTTATTGAATATTCATGAGTTAGCATGGAACGTTTTTGTACAAAAACATGCCACTTTGGAGACTGATGTCAATGGAAAAATAAAAGTTAATATGTTCAGTTAATGTCTCGATCAAGCTTTTTGGAAACTAAAGGTACTGGTGAGTGAACAACCATGAAGATTTCCACTTCTTTTCTGTCCACAGATTCTACCCATAAGTTTCAGTTGCCTGCCGCATTTTTCTTAGTATAAATTAAAAACCCTGTGTCATCCGGATGGACTTATAGTTGACTGCTGGTATAACAGAGCAGAATCCCTACTCTGTTTGAGAAGCATGTGACCTAGTACACAGCCCAACCCTATGGGGATCCACTCTTACAGCAGATTCCAAGAATGAGTAGAGGAATACACCAGGTAATGTCAAGGAACTGATAACTAATGGAGACACAAGGAACCTCAGATGCTAGTGTACAAAAAAAGGTGCTGGAATAACTCTGGGTCAGGCAACATTTGTGGAGAACATGGATAGATAACATTGGAGGTAGACACAAAATGCTGGAGTAACTCAGCAAGACATGACTGAAGAAGAGTCTCGACCCGAAACGTCACCCATTCCTTCTCCAGAGATTCCTTCCCCCTGACCACCCTCCACCCCCCCACCACACAACGCTTCGTCCTCAGTCCACTCACCTGCCTTCCTCCGGCCACAACCCCCATCCTTGCCGCGTGTTCACCATCCCCCCGGACCTCCCCCTCTCCGACAAAAAATAGTTCTCCTTCTCCAGAGATGCTGCCTGTCTCGCTGAGTTACTCCAGCATTTTGTGTCTACCTTCGATTTAAACCAGCATATGCATTTCTTTCCTGCATATTGGGTTGGGATCCTTCAGACTAATGTTCTTGTGCAGGCATTACAAGTAAATAGCTGTGGGTTTCTAATTAAAGCAAAGTGTCACTAGAAATGTATTCAGTAAATTTGCTTCCCATTAAATTTTGCCCCTCATTTTAACCTATGCTCTCTAGTTCTTGATTCCCTAAACTGGGGAAACGGGTGATGTGCATTGCCATAACTATGCAACATGATTTTATACAACTCTTTTAAGGTCATCCCAATCTCATGCACTCAAAGGATTAAAATCAACCTATGCTCAACTGCTCCCCTTGTCAGTCCCTCAAGTCATAAGTTATAGGAGCAGAATTAGGCCATTTGGCACAAGTCTACTTGCAGGCAGGCCATTAGTACATCTTTCGTCAAGCTTTGGCAGTTGGCTTGACTCGGTATGTGGAATGGCCTGTACTATAGAGTTTAGGCCTCTCAGCTGTTCATAAGTCCACAGGCAGAATTAGGCCATTCGGCCCATTAAGTTTACTTGGCCATTAAATTGTGGCTGGTCTGAGGGATTGTAGGGTAGGTTCGACAGGTTAATTCCTGGGATGGCGGGACTGACGTGAAAGATAGAAGGACGAGAGGGGATCTTATAGAGACATAAAATTATTAAGGGATTGGGCTGGCTCAAAGCTGGAAAAAAAATCCCGATGTTTAAGAAGGAACTGCAGATGCTGGAAAATTGAAGGTAGACAAAAATGCTGGAGAAACTCAGCAGGTGAGGCTGCATCTATGGAGCAAAGAAATGGGCAATGTTTTGGGCCAAAGGCCTTCAGACTGATGTTGGGCGAGTCAAGAACCGGAGATCAGTTTTAAGAGTAAGGGGTGGACCATTCAGGACTAAGATGAGGAAAACCGTTTTCACCCAGAGAGTTGTGAATCTGGAATTCTCTGCCATAGAAGGCAGTGGACAATTCACTAGGTGTATTCAGGAGAGTTAACAGAATCAAGGGATATGGGAGTAAGCAGGAACGGGGTACTGATTTTGAATGATCATATTGAATGGTGTTGCTGGCTCGAATGGCCTACTGCACCTAGTTTCTGTCATTCCCCCTCAATCCAATTCTGCCTTCTCCCTTAACACCTGTACTAATCATGAATCTTCATCTCCTTTGTATAAATATCCATTGAGTTGACTTCCACAGCCTTCTGCGGCATTGAATTCCACAGATTCAATACCCTCTGTCTGAAGAAATTCTTTCTCATCTCCTTTCTAAAGGTATGTCTTTATTCTGAGGGTGTGGCCTCTGGTCCTGTACTTCCACTTTAGTGGAAACATCCTCTCTGCATCCAGACCTCTCACTATTCAGTAAGTTTCAATGAGGTCCCCCCTCATCCCTCTAAACTCTGGTGAGTACAGGCCCAGTGCCATCAAATGCTTATTTGTTAACCCGATCATTCTCATAACCTCTGGACCCTCTCCAACGCCAGCTTATCCTTCCTCGTATGAGCCCCCAAACTGCTTTCAATACTTCATACTAATGATTCAGCTTGCAAATTAATTTATTGGGAATCCTGCACCTCCCATTTCTGAATTATGTTCCTGTTTAGAATATAGTCTACTTCTTTATTCCTACTAACAAAATGCATGATTCCACACTTGCTATGCTGTATTCCATCTGCCACTTTGCCCACTTCCAACCTGTCCCAAATCCCTAAGTGTCACTGATTTCTCTAGAATAGCTGCCCCTCCACTACCTCTTTCCTCCTCCATCCATAAAACTCGACTGTGTCGTATATGGATCTGTGACCCACGGTCTCTCATATTTTCGTCCCACCCCCCCAGATGGACCAAACATTTTAAAATATATATATATATATATATATATATATATATATAATTGAGTGAAGGAAAGAAAGCAGATGCTGGGTTTAAACGGAAGATAGACACCAAATACTGGATTAACTCAGCGGGACAGGCGGCATCTCAGAAGAGAAGGAATAGGTGACGTTTCGAGTCCAGACCTGAAACGTCACCCATTCCTTATCTCCAGAGATGCTGCTTGTCCTGCTAAGTTATTCCAGCATTCTGTGTATACTATATATTAATTGGAGCTAGGTTTCCAATGGCATATTCCATTTCCTTGTTCCTTGCCTTAATTGGGAGCGTAATTGAGCAGTTTAAGCATATTCCTTTTGCCAGCAAGTCTGCATAACTAGACTGCTGGTTCTGAAAACAACCAATAATACCTGATCTGAATAAATGTCTACAGAGTGCTTGAATAAATTCGGAGAGCCACCTCTGCTCAACCTCAAGCATTCATGTTCCTGCAAAGTAAGAAAGTCAGTCTTGGTTGGACAACTTATTCAATGCCCCAGGAAGGTAAGCTCTTGGCATCTGTTAAACCAATGTGCAATGCATGTATATCCTTCAATTCAATCAGAACAATTCAGTATTCTGGATATGCTGTTCTTGCCAGTACGTGTGAGGATCTTTCACCACCATTACAAAGGAAAGGATCAATGTTCCTTTTAAGAAAAACTGTACCTTGCCTTTGACTCCAGGGGTTGTTACATTTTCAATTTTCCAGTGAATTGGGTTCCTTCCAAAATCCACAGGTTCTTGAAAGATGACAATACATCCATCATCTCTGCCAATTCTGAGAAGCTTGTGTTCAACACCACATCCAAGGGAGTTGTCATCTTTTACTCTCATTAGTTTGCCTGGTTCCTTCTCTCCAATAATGGCGATTGCTGTAAGTTTCTCTTTTAAGCTCTACCTTTTTGTATTTTAACATCTTGACCCGCAAATGTGTATGTGATAACTTGTGAGGAAGGCTATAGATCTACAAACATAACTTAGTCATTATTTCTAAAAGGTCTATTACCTCCCTCTTTGGTAGTTGACATTCACTAGGGATACAAGAGAAGGAGTGATCTTACTGTGTGTATTCCATTTGCAATATTAGTGGTTCATTTCAAAGGAACCGATCACTTCAAGAATCTGAATGAAGTACATGTCCTAGTCTGCATCAATGGTGCTGAAGAGATGGTCATAAACTTCCTGTTTCTAGGTGCAAATATCAACAATTTGTCTGGGTCCATCTACATTAACACTGAGGCCAAGAGAGCATAGCGACACCTCAACCTCCTTCAAAAGCCGAGGAAATAAAAAAATTACCCGTTCCTCGTTCCTACAGATGCACCTATCATGGCGCATCGCAGCTTTGTATGGCAACTGCTCTGCCCAAGACTGCAAGAAACTGCAGCGAGTTGTGAATGCAGCCCGGTCCATCTCACAAGCCAAACACTCTCCCATCGACTTCAAGATTTGAAAGCATGTATCACCAGATCAAAGAGTAGCTTCTTTCCTGAATTTCTTGAATGGACCTCTGATATGCTAAGGATAAATTGCAACTCAACCTTGTTGCCACCCTTGCATTTTTTTTTCACCTGTACTTTCTCTGGAGCTTAGTTTAGAGTCTTCAATTAGCCTGAGTTAATTGCCTTCAATGGTATTTCAAGGTTATATATGGATACTGTTTCAAAGTTTAGAACATGGAAACAGGCCCTGCGGCCAACCAAGTCCATGCCGACCATCGATCACCCGTTAACACTATGTAATCCCTCTTTCTCATCCGCTCCCTCTATAGTAGGGGCAATTTACAGAGGCCAATTAACCTACAACTCACAGGTTAATTTGGGATGTGGGAGGAAACTCACCAACCTACACATCTTTAAGATGTAGGATTGATATCAGAGCATCTGGAGGAAACCGATGCAGTCACAGGAAGAAAGTGCAAACTCCACACAGGCAGCACACAAGGTCAGGATTGACTCTGGGGTCTCTGGCGCTGTGAGGCAACAGCTGCACCGCTACTACAGAACCATGACATTATATTCGGCACTCTTGTTTATTTTATCTTTTGCACTTCCCAATATACTCATGTACAGTACAATTTGCCTGGATAGCACGCAAAACAAAGATTTTCAGCATATTTTGGTACACATGACAATAATATACAACCAATCTGAAGGGTCCCGCCCTGAAATGTTGCCTATCCATATTTTCCAGAGATTGACACTGGGATATTTGATTTATACAGCATCTACTGATATGTGGCCTGTCCATAGTATCTTACACCAAGAGTTTTGAAATGTTCGGAGTACAACACCAGTCAAATTTTCAACAAGCACCATTGGGCAGTATTTGGAAGATAAATACCGGGCAATGCTGCTTGCACTAGTTTGTTAATTCCAGAAAGTGTTTCACTAGTTGTTTTTGTATATATTGCCATGGTTTAATTTGGCTGGTTGACTACAATGCTATTATTTAGCTGGAAGATTTATAACCTCCAAAGATTTAGTGACTCAAAATGCCAGTCTTTACAATTGTTTTCCCATTCAATTGTGTTTCAAGAAAGGAGTTTGAATTTACTTGGAATCAAATTTGAAGGGTACTGCCCAAGACGTAATCACACTCTTTTTCTATAGCCTTTGTCCACAACTGTAACGACCTCTCACTTGCCAGACTTTGTCCTGCCTTCACCTCCTTTCCAGCTTTCTTCCCTGTCTTTGAAAATATCATTGATGTTCAGCGGGTTGGGCAGTGTCTCTGGAGAGAACTCAAAGTAAACAAACATAAGTAATAGAAAGCAGTAATCAGCTAAAAAACCCTACTAGCTGCTGTTCTGTTCAACAACACCAAATCTGATTTGATGTTAGTCGCCACTCTGCACTTGAGTTTTTTACGGTGATGATTAAATGCATTGATGACAACAGTTTGATTGATGTAGTCTACTTGGACCTCAATAAGGCCAGTGACAGTGCATTTTCCTGCCACATCCAAAAGACATGCAGTTGAAATAAGGAACTGCCTGATGCTGGTTAATACCAAAGGTAGATACAAAGTGCTGAAGTAACTCAGCATCTCTGGAGAAAAAAAGGATAGGTGACGTTTCGGGTCAGGAAACCTCTTCAGACTGCTGCACGACTCGCTGAATTACTCCAGTACTTTGTATCTAAAGGCGTGCAAGTTGGTGGGTTAATTGGCTGCTGTACATTGCCCCTAGTGTGTAGATTGGTGGTAGAACCTGGGGCTAGTTGTTGAGAATGTGGGGAGATTAAGAATGAGATTCGTATGAATGCCAGGGTCTTGCCATTAATCTTTATAATCGACTGGGTGAGGTAAAGCACCTCCCTTTTGGCACTGTAAGCCCCATCCTCTCGCTGATGACAGCATGGCCTCTGAGCATCTGTATTTGACAGCATTTGTCCACAGCTCAACTGCTGAGATTTCAGTAGCCTCAATCATGATGATGGGTATGGAATTTGGGGACAGAAATACTTTTTCAGTGCTGTATTTCTATGATTCTAAATCTTCCAGATGCCAAAAATCTATGAATCTCAGGCTTCTGTATATTCAATGTGCCTCTAAGGTAGATAATTCAAAATATAATAGCGAAGGAATCTTTCATTTCAGTGTCAAATGGTCAATTTGTTATTCTGTGACTGCTAATCTGTGTTATTCTGTGACAAACTCAACACATTTCTCAATCTTCCTCAGTTCAAAGTTGTCATAGGGTAGAGCTAATGAGAAATTGTACAGTATAGGACAGGGTTACTGAAATCTCCATGGTAAGCAGATTTGGAGATGTTCGGAGGCTAAACTAACATACATCAGAGGATGGGCCTTGCAACTGACCTCCACAAGACAATGGTCTTCCACCAACCTGCCTCTTCTACATCGTACTGGTCTGATAATAAATGTTCACGAGACCGTCTTTACCAGCTCAATCCTGGCCCTTTGTCTATCACCAATATTTAGCCATTATCATTCCTTCAGCTGCCTCAGCAACAGTAATGCCCCAAAGCATTACCATTCTCTATTTCTATTCTTAAATTTGGCCTTGTTTCCGTTCTTGGAGCCAGTGGCGGAAATCCTGGGGGGGCCAGGGGACACACGTGGGGGACAATCTCCCCCCCGCCCCCCCCCCAATTTTTTGTAATCTGGATTTTAAAACCCGATGAAATTTCTGCTTTCCGCAAGACCGGGGGTGGGACTGCTGATTGAGGGCACCGATTGGACAAGAGAGACGTCGGTCAGCAGGCAATGGGGGCGGGTCATGATGATTGAGTGCGATGATTGGAGGAGGGAGACGTGTCCAGGTCATAAGGTTACAACAGCAGCCCTGGACACAGACCTGCACCCAGGATCGATCCCGGCGGAACCTCCACTGGACCATCCCTGTCCCCACCCGAGTGTCCCCTCCCCCATGCCCGGGGGTGGCCAGAGACGTCGGGCGTCAGATGGGAGCTTTGCCCACGGCCAACGCAGAGAAGCAGCGCTAACCCCAGCTCAACTCTGCCTGTCCCGCCAGGTTAACCTACGGCCCTGCCTGGACTTAAGGGAAATATGGCCCAGGCTTACAGCCAGCACGGAGAACCAGCGCTAGCTTCATGGCTCCGGACTGGTATTCCGTCAGTCCAGGCAGGGCTGTAGGTTAACCTGGCGAGACAGGCAGAGTTGAGCTGCATTTAGCGCTGGATTGAGCTGAAATTACCGTTCACAGAGCACCCAGAAGCCTCGCTTGTGAGTGTGCGAGCGCGGCCGCCTAGAAATTCTGTCCCCGGGTCCCCTCCATATTTTGATAGCGATTTCCGTCACTGCTTGGAGCCAACAACATCTCCCCTCCATGCACAAGGATTAGTGCAGGGGCCTCACTATTTACGACCCCTGAATGATTTAGATAAAGTAACTGAGAGTACTATGGTGATTCAAAAATAGGCAGCAAGCAGAGGATGCAAAGGGATGTGAAAGGATTTCCCATGTCCTTATGCAGGACGTTGGAAATCAGGGAATTCTGTGATATTGCTGTCAGCAACATCTGTAGGAAGTATGTCTAGCTGCAGCTCCCGACTGACTGAAGAGATAAAGGCCAGTGCCAAAGATCTTTCCCGCCCTGCCCACTCATGTCGCCACTTTCATGGACCTGAACCCCTAGGTCTCTCTGTCCTTCAATACTCTCAACAGCCCTGCCTTTTACTGTGAACGTCTTGCCTGGTCCTAAGTATGCAGGTACGGCAGGCAGTGAAGCAAGCAAATGGCATGTGGCCTTCAAAGCGAGAGGATTTCAGTATAGGAGCAAGGGGCCTCACCGTTTACGACCCCTGAATGATTTAGATAAAGGAACTGAGAGTACTATGGTGATTCAAAAATAGACAGCAAGCAGAGGTGATTCAAAGGGATGTGAATGGGTACATAGTTGCCATTTGAAGTATAAAGTGGATTTTATTTAAATGAAGTGAGCCTACAAAGTGTGGTGAAGAATTGAATCTGGGATGCCGACTACATGAAACAAAAAAAAATCAGTGCAAAAACAACACGTAATTAAGAAGTCTAATGCTGTGTTTTATACCTTTAATGGGTATAAAAGTAATAAAGTATTGATGCAATGTTATAGGAAGTTGATAGTGGTGACGCCAAGACACAGGGTGGTGAAGAAGCTTTTGGCATGCTTGGACAGCGCAATAAGTACACGAGTTGGGACATGTTACAAAATATATAAGTGATCACGAATATTGGGTGCAGGTCTAATTGCACAGTTATAGAGAGGCTGTCATTAAGTTGGAAAGGGTGCAGAATGTTAAGGGTCACTAGATCAAGTGGGACCCGTTGGGCCCCGTTCCCCTACGCGGAGGGGGGGGGGGGGGGGGGGCTGGGGTGGCTTATTCCGTTTATGTACCACCTACCTTGTTAAGTTTTGAGTGGCTGTTTTGGGAAGTTGTTACATTTGAGTTCCTTGTGCTCTGCTTGAGGAATAAGTGCTGAGGCTTGGGCTTGTCTGACTTTGGTGAGGAGGCCGAGCAGAGGTACAGGTAAGAACAGGGCACCTCTTAACTTTACTCTTTGGTCTCAGTGTAGTCGGAGTGGAAAAGGAGCAGTGGTATGCTCCTTATGCCGGACGTGGGAAATCAGGGAAAAATCTGATATTGCTGACAACTACATCTGTAGGAAGTATGTCTAGCTGCAGCTCCCGACTGATTGAACCTTCTGAATGTTGTAGTCAGCAGGGCAGTACTCTGCATATCGCTAACTTGGACAATTTAACATTTTTATCAAGCCAATTAACCTACAAACCTGTACTTCTTTGGAGTGTGAGAGGAAACCGAAGATTCCGGAGAAAACCCACGGGGAGAACGTACAAACTCGATACAGACAGCACCCATAGTCGGGATTGAACCCGGGTCTCTGGCGCTGCATTTTGCTGTAAGGCAGCAACTCTACTGCTGTGCCACCGTGACTGAAGTGATGAAGGCCAGTGCCAGAAATCTTCACCGCCCTGCCTGCTCATGTCGCCACTTTCATGGACCTGAACCCCTAGGTCTCTCTGTCCTTCAATACTCTCAACAGCCCCGCCTTTTACTGTGAGAGTCTTGCCTGGTCCTAAGCATACAGGTACAGCAGGCAGTGAAGCAAGCAAATGGCATGTGGCCTTCAAAGCGAGAGGATTTCAGTATGGGAGCAAGGAGGTCCTACTGCAGCTCTACAGGGCCCTGGTGAGACCACACCTGGAGTATTGTGTGCAGTTTTGCTCTCCTAATTTGAGGAATGACGTTCTTGCTATTGAGTGAGTGCAACGTAGGTTCACCAGGTTAATTCCCGGGATGGCGTGACTGACATATGATGAAAGAATGGATTGACTGGGCTTGCATTCAGTGGAATTTAGAAGGATGAGAGGGAATCTTATAGAAACATACACATTTCTTTAAGGATTGGATTAGCTAGATGTAATTCTCTGCCACAGAAGGCAGTGGAGGCCAATTCACTGGATGTTTTCAAGAGTTAAATATAGCTCTTAGGGCTAACAAAATCAAGGATTGTGGGGAGAAAGCAGGAACGGGGTACTGATTTAGGGTGATCAGCCATGGTCATATGAATGGCGGTGCTGGCTCGAAGGGCCGAATGGCTAACTCCTGCACCTATTTTCAATGTTTCTTGCCTACATTAACTGAATTGAACCCCACCTGCCATTTCTCTGCCCATTGACATTTGGTCAGGCTCCTTCTTCTGTTCATAGAAACATAGAAAATAGGTGCAGGAGTAGGCCATTCGGCCCTTCGAGCCTGCACCGCCATTCAATATGATCATGGCTGATCATCCAACTCAGTATCCCGTACCTGCCTTCTCCCTCTTAAATATAGCCAATGAACTGGTCTCAACTACCCTCTGTGGCAGAGAGTTCCAGAGACTCACCACTCTCTGTGTGAAAAAAGTCTTTCTCATCTCGGTCTTAAAGGATTTCCCCCTTATCCTTAAGCTGTGACCCCTTGTCCTGGACTTCCCCAACATCGGGAACAATCTTCCTGCATCTAGCCTGTCCAACCCCTTAAGAATTTTGTAAGTTTCTATAAGATCCCCTCTCAATCTCCTAAATTCTAGAGAGTATAAACCGAGTCTATCCAGTCTTTCTTCATAAGACAGTCCTGACATCCCAGGAATCAGTCTGGTGAACCTTCTCTGCACTCCCTCTATGGCAATAATGTCCTTCCTCAGATTTGGAGACCAAAACTGTACGCAATACTCCAGGTGTGGTCTCACCAAGACCCTGCACAACTGAAGTAGAACCTCCCTGCTCCTATACTCAAATCCTTTCGCTATGAAAGCTAACATACCATTCGCTTTCTTCACTGCCTGCTGCACCTGCATGCCTACTTTCAATGACTGGTGTACCATGACACCATTTACCTTTCGTAAATCCATGCTGACTTTGTCCAATGATTTCACCACTTTCCATATGTGCTGTTATCCCATCTTTAATGACTGACTCTAGCAGCTTCCCCACTACCGATGTTAGACTAACTGGTCTGTAATTCCCCGTTTTCTCTCTCCCTTCTTAAAAAGAGGGGTTACGTTTGCTACTCGCCAATCCTCAGGAACTACTCCAGAATCTAAAGAGTTTCGAAAGATTATCACTAATGCATCCACTATTTCCTGAGCTACTTCCTTAAGTACTCTGGGATGCAGCCTATCTGGCCCTGGGGATTTATCGGCCTTTAATCCATTCAATTTACCCAACACCACTTCCCGACTAACCTGGATTTTACTCAATTCCTCCTTTGACCCGCGGTCCCCTGCTATTTCCGGCAGATTATTTATGTCTTCCTTAGTGAAGACGGAACCAAAGTAGTTATTCAATTGGTCCGCCATATCCTTGTTCCCCATGATCAACTTGCCTGTTTCTGACTGCAAGGGACCTACATTTGTTTTAACTAATCTCTTTCTCTTCACATATCTATAAAAACTTTTGCAGTCAATTTTTATGTTCCCTACCAGTTTTCTTTCATACTCTATTTTTCCTTTCCTAATTAAGCCTTTTGTCCTCCTCTGCTGGTTTCTGAATTTCTCCCAGTCCTCTGGTATGCTTGGTCCGACAGAGGTTCACCTGCACCTCCTCCAACCTCATCTATTGCATCCGCTGCTCCAGATGCCAGATGATCTATATCGGTGAGACCAAGCGGAGGCTTGGCAATCGTTTCGCCGAACACCTCCGCTCGGTCCGCATTAACCAACCCGACCTCCCGGTGGCTCAGCACTTCAACTCCCCCTCCCATTCCGTATCTGACCTCTCGGTCCTGGGCCTCCTCCACGGCCAGAGTGAACAACACCGCAAGTTGGAGGAACAGCACCTCATATTCCGCTTGGGGAGTCTGCATCCTTTAGGGCTTGAACATTGACTTTTCTCAATTCTGTTAACCCTTGCTGTCTCCTCCCCTTCCCACCTCTCCCTCAGCCCTCGGGCCCTGGCATTCCCTCTCTCTCTATCTCCCTCCCCCACCCTAGTCGCACCAGCTTCTCATTTTCACACCACAAACAGCTTACGATGGCTTGTTCCCTTTATCATTGATACCTTTTTGCATATCTTTCATTCATTGTTCTTTATCTCTCCACATCACCGTCTATATCTCTTGTTTCCCTGATCCCTGACCAGTCTGAAGAAGGGTCTCAACCTGAAACGTCGCCTATCTCCTTCGCTCCTTAGATGCTGCTGCACCCGCTGAGTTTCTCCAGCCTTTTGTGTACCCCTCTGGTATGCTTCTTTTTCTGGCTACTTTGTACGCATTATCGTTTGCTTTGATACTATCTCTGCTAACTACCCCTTCCTCATTACTCAAAACCCAGTCTAAAATAGCCTGCTCTCTCGTTGGTTCCTCTACATGTTGATTTCGATAACTATCCCGCATAGATTCCAAAAAAATCCTCTTCCTCAGCACCCCTGCCAATTTGATTCACCCAATCTATATGTAGATTGAAGTCACCCATTATAACTGTTTTGCCTTTGTCGCACGCATTTCTAATTTCCTGTTTGATACCATCCCCAACTTCACTGCTACTGTTAGGTGGCCTGTACACAACACCCACCAGCGTTTTCTGCCCCTTAGTGTTTTGCAGCTCTACCCATATCGATTCCACATCCTCCAAGCTAATGTCCTTCCTTTCCATTGCGTTAATCTCCTCTCTAACCAGCAACGCTACCCCACCTCGTTTTCCTTTCTCTCTATCCCTCCTGAATATTGAATATCAGTTCATCTCCCAACATTCCCTACTTCTATCCCCCCCCCCCCATTTCACTTTTATTCCTCTTTCCTGTTCCACCAATATCTGTCCCTCCAGCTTTACATTTCTCTTTCTTTCTTATCTTACACCTTTTTGTATCCATTTCACTTCTAGACTTTGTCACAGCTCCATCCACATGCCAACCTCACTCTCCTCCTCACCTATATCCACAGCCCTTTTTTTGCTTTGTCCCACCCCTACCTGACTTTTCCAGCTTTATCCCTCCACGCCATTAATCTAACGACTAGTCCCAACCAGCAACATCATCTGTCCAGTATCCTCCACAGATTTTGCCTGACCTACTGAGTTCCTCCAGCACTTTGCAGTGTGATTGTCTCTTAACTGTCTAACAATCCTTTCAGTTCTGGTCACCATATTACCATAAGGACGTTGAGGTTTTAGCGAATGCAGAAGATTTTCACCATAATGTTGCCGAGATTGGAATGTATTAGTAATGAGTGGCTGGGCAAACATTGGATTTTCTCTGGTGTGTCAATGTGGCTGAGGGGCAATAAGATACAAGTATATTATGAGAGGTACACACAAATGCTAGAGTAACTGGACAGGCAGCATCTCTGGAGTCTGAAGGGTCTCGACCTGAAAAGTTACCTATTCCTTCTCTCCAGAGATGTTGCCTGTCCCACTGTTACTCCAGCATTTTGTGTCTACCTTTGATTTAAACCAGCATCTGCAGTTCTTTCCTACACATATTATCTTCTTTCGTGTGACGTGCACAGCCTAAAGTTGTTGGACAACTTGTTCTATTTGATCTTCCGTTTGTGCACGTCGAGTTGACTGCATTAGCCGAAACAGGGCGGACCACATGAAGGTTGCAATCTTCCACCCCACACATATTATGAGAAGCATAGAGTAGATTGAGTTTTTTTCCTAGAATGGAAATGTTAAATGCTAGAGGGAGAAGGTTTAAGACAAGAGGGGGAAACATTTAATTGGAGATGTGCAAGCCATCGTTTTCCTTAAGACATAGTGGCACAGCTGGAATATGCTGCCAGGTGAAATGGTCGAAGCAGATACAATGGTGGTGTTTAATAAGCATTTTGAAAAACACATGAACAGGCAGGTAATGGTGGATACAGACCAAGTTCAGACAGATAGGGTTAATTAGATTGGCCTGTTCCAGTGTTCATCTCGTCTATGTTACAGAGCACATGTGCTCTAGAAAAAGGGTGGTGAAAGGGCTCGTCCCACTGGCTACATTGATGCAGCCACACCAAAACATGACAGCACCAGAACGCAAAGTGTCATTGTGTGCTGGGCTCTCTGTCCCCACTGTTGAAAAGGGCGGCCTGGCCACTATAAGATCCTCCATTCAGTTGGACTACTGCACCATGTTCCTCAATAAAGTACTACTTTCACCACGTCCATCAGGCAGCAGTCTGTACAGAATGTCCTGCAAGAAAAGGTAGACATTGGTGGAAGGTTCTGCTGGAAGGACATTTAGACCAATGCTCATCATCAAAACCTTTTAGGGGGTCTTAGTGTTACAACACAACCTTCAGCCAGCTGAGGTGGGGATGAGTCAACCGCCATCTATTTCTGGAATGTGCCTTTGGCAAAGGATCAGGACAGAGAAGTAATGTTCCTTGTTGAAGATTGCCATAGAAGACTGTGGAGGCCAAGTCAACTCATATTTCTATGGTAGAGATTGGTTAATATGGTGTCAGGTGTTATGGTGAGAAGGCAGGAGAAAGGGGTAAGCAGGGAGAGATAGATCAGCCATGATTAAATGGCAGAGTAGACTTAATGGGCTGAATGGCCTAATTCTACTCCTGGACCTACGGACAGCTGAGAGGCCCAAACTCTGTAGTACATGCCATTCCACCCACTGAAAGAACGATTCAGCTTGATAAAAGACATACAAATGGTTTGTCTGCGACCTGGGTATTCCAGGCCAGGGAGTGCCAGTGAACAGACTGCTGCATTCCAAGGTCAGGAGGACCTGCAGGGCAATATACTGTGGCAGCTGCACTGAGCTTCAACAACACTGCCATGAATCAACAACCACCAGTCCTCCTGCCGTTGGTCACTGAGGGGCTAGAACTCGCATTAACACCCTTCACATTTTTGTGCATGCGTCAATATAATATAAATTATGGAGAAGTGAAAATGACAGGGATGTTATTAAGAATGACAACGTTTTGAGACTGATGTTTTTAGAAATAAATGAAATTGACTATATGTAAAAGTTTGAAACCATCATTCTTTGAAAGATGGAAAATATGGAGGTACATTTCAAGCAGAGATGGTTCAAAGACAAGATGGCCATGGAATGGTAGACATTGGGTTCCACCCGGGAAGGCCATTGACAAAGGTGGGGAGTGATGGGACGCAGGCGGGATAGGGATTTACTTGTGTGTCACAATATTAGAAAACAATTTGGGATTAACTCCAAGAGGACTTCAAGCCCATTTAGATTTGATTTTATTTAGTACAAACAGGCAAAATTCCAAAAATGAACATTAAGGAAAACATTTATTGCAAGTCAAGCCCTGCATGATGATAATTTCTATTCAACAGAAATAGACATTCACTTAATCTACAAATTTGCAGGTGAGACTGTTGCCAAGAGCTGCTGTTCAAAGCACAATAAGAATCCTCCTGATTAAGAAAATTTAAACACCAACAGGATTTTAGTAAGCCTGGGTATTTTTTACCCAAATTCTGGGCAGTGGTGACAGATTGTAGTCTTTAATACTGCAGTTATATTTCATATTTCTAATAGAAGTTAAATTAAGACTGGAAGGAAAGCAACTTCCAATAGAACAATTTATCGTTAACAATTTTAAACAGCTGTGTATCCCAGATCATCTCCATCAAGACAAATTTTCACCAACTACAGTCAATTTCAGGATTTTCCAAGTTAAAATCCATCATTGCGAGAACTGAGGTTGATTTTCTCCATCCTTACGGCATTGAATTTACAGTTGCCACTAGCATTTGAAGGTACTCCCAACAGAAATGGAAATGTGGATTTATAATTAAAAACTGGCTTCTAAACATATATGCTGCAAATTTGTTTTTTTAAATTAACTTCATTTTACCCTGCTTCTTTTGGTGAAAATTGCAAGGAGGAAATAATTGATGAATTAGGATCAACTCATGATTAGTCCAGCTGATTCATACATTCGGCTCTTGGGGACTTCATAGATGTAGAACATTCAAGCTGCAAGCTTCCTTTACAATTTATAATTTACCAGGAAGCTGGTCTTGACTACCCAGAGACAAGCTAAAAAATAGTGTTCACAAAACCAGTTTGCCTGAATTCCAAAACAGTACAATTATATTTATAGTTGTGGCAAATCTCCATCCTGCATGGGGCAGGTGATGTTGTCAAGTGTATCCAAATTGTTGTCGAGTCTCACAGTTGACGCTTCACACCTAAGGGACTATGGTAAGCATTTGGTTTGGGCTGAGAATCTCAATCCAATAACCATCTGGGTCCTGAATGAAAGCAAGCCCCTTCATTTTACCTGAAACAGAGAAAAATAGATTGGTTTACATATAATTTCTCAAAACTTCCGCTCAACTTATGTCTCACCTGACTTGCCCTGGAACAAGGGAATGGTAAAGCAAAACAAAACATAAACCATGGTCCCTTAGGTGTGAAGAGTAGGAAATATAAAAGAAAAACAAAAGGTGCTGAAAATACTGAGCAGGCCAAGCAGCATCTGTGGTGTGAGAAATGTTTCAAGTCAATGACCTTCCATCAGCACTGGAAAATTGAGAAAGCAAGTGTGGTTTAGTTGCTGACAGGGAACACTGTGTCAAAGGCCTTGTGTCATCTGGACAGCCTTACTTCTCCACTCTATCCTGGATATTTCCCATTCTCTCCACTGTCACTGCAACAGAACATCCGTTTTCTAACATGTCCAGTTCTGACAAAAGGTCTTCAACCCAAAACGTTGCCTCTGTTTCTCTCTCCTCAGATGCTGCCTGACCTGTTGACCGTCACAAGGACTTGAAATCTGTGCCACCAATTCACTCAAAAGTTGTTGAATGGGGCAGGATGAAGACCTATGGACTCACCATCATCCACCTTCTTCACAAATTTCACCCCCAGTTCCTCAAACCGCTTGCAGGCTATGTAAACATCAGGGACAGCAATGCCCAGGTGACCTGCAGGCAAGGAGCATCTCCAGGTGAACATTACAAGCACGGACAACTCGAGACAATTGAACATGCAGCCACTTTCTCACCATCACAGTAAAACTAGGCCCATATTAGCCACCCCCTTCAAAGTCAGCCTGTCAACAGGAACTACAGTTGTCCTACACTGATCATGTACAGTCAGGATGGGCCGAATGGTCTTCTCCACTGTTATTTCTATGATTCTCTCAGATGCCGTTCAGCAGCAACGGGAAAGCCAAGGAAGGAACTCTTGCACACGGATTGATAGCAAGGATCCATGCGGTCCCCCCACATGTAAATAATCACAACAGATGTTATCCAGATAGGGGACCATCTCCTGCAAGGTCCCGACTTCTCCACCACCCAGTACAATACAAACGCTGAAGAAAGTCCTCTCCTCATCTGGAAGCTTTTGTTCCCGTTTGGTCTCATCACTCAAAATCTTTAAGAGAGTCAAGGTGACCAGACTTACCAAATCCTCTGGGGTCAGAATTCCCATTGTGGTAGGCTTGGTTTTCATCAACCTCAGTGCCCCAGTTGCTGCAAGACAAACACATGGATGAACAGGTGCCCCGTCCAACATATCCTCCTCCCTCCCCCCAATTGATCAGCCCACTCCTTGTGCTGGCCTGAGGCCATTAATGCTGGGGTAACTCAGTGGATCAGGCAATGTTTGCGGATAAAATGGATAGGTGATGTTTCAGGTCAGGACCCTTCTTCAGATTCTTCATCTCACGCCCGCTTCTATCTCTAGCCTTTGTCCAACAATCTGCCTATCAGGGAACCACCTCGCCCGAGATCATCTATTGCCAGCCATGATTTGTTAGCTTTCCATTCGCTGCAGTCAGACTGAGGAAGGGTCCCGACCTGAAAAGCACCAATTCATTTTCTCCAGAAATGCTACCTGAACCACTGAGTTACTCTTTGCCATCTTTGCCAATCTGACCAATCTACCTTTCCAGCTCAGTCCTGTTCTTGGCCAGCTGACTTGTACTCGTGGTCAGAACTTCTGCCATCACCAACAATCCAGATAGCAAGTTTCAAAACACACCACTGCCTTGATGAGATTTGTTTTTCTCAGCTCTCTCTCCACCCCCCCCCCCCACCCGTAAAATAGGACACAAAGCAGTACTGAACAGGAAAAGGACCTTTGCCCCACAATGCCTGTTCTGTACATGATGACAAGTTAAAATCATCTCCTCTGCCTCCATTAATCTGTATCTCTCTATTTTCTGCACATCCGTGGGCCTATCTATTTGCCTGGGCAAAATTAGAGACTCCTCGGCATTAACATCTCGGATGACATATCCTGGATATGTCCTGCACATAGATGTAATTATGATGGCCACACGCCAGCACCACTACTTTCTTATAAGTTCAAAGAGATTTGGCATGTCACTGAATATTATAACAAACCTGCACAGATGCACTGTGGAAAGTACATCTACATTGTGGCCCGGTGCAGCAACACAAGAGTCTGCAGAGAGTGGTGCACTCAGCTCACAGGCACAGCATTTCACACCAGCCAAAGCAACCAAAGGTGCTCCCTCGGGTAGGCCGGCATCAGTCATCACAAATCCCCATCGTGCGGGCCATGCCCTCTTCTCGCTGCAGCCTCAAGTCCCACACTACGAGGTTCAGGAACTACTTTCCTTCAACTATTAGGTTTCTGAACCAACTTACATAACCTTAACCCTACCTCGTGATCTTAACACAATGGTCCACCTCTTGCACTATCTTGGATTTTTATAATTGTTTTTGCACTATTGTCTTGTTTATTGGATGCTTATTTTCTTTTAACTGTCTTGTGCAATTTATAAGTCATTTATGTATTTAGTATTTAGGAAAAGTATTTAGGAATTCATGTTTTTTGTGTTCTCCGAGTCCATGTGCCTGTAATGCTGCTGCAAGTAACATTCCATTGTACCTAGACAACACCCTTGTGCATCCGACATTAAACTCAACGCGACAGACTGCTAATCATGACTTGGCTGCAAATTGGAACTGTAAGTCTGAAGAAGGGTCTCGACCCAAAACGTCACCCATTCCTTCTCTCCAGAGATGCTGCTTGTCCTGCTGAGTTACTCCAGCTTTTTGTGTCTATAATTGGAATTCCTTCCCCAGTTCTCTCCATCTCTCCTTTCACAAGCACCTCAGAACCTCTCCCTTTGGTTAGGCCTGATTCGCACGACTTGTTGAGCATGTTCCTGCGAAGCAGTTTACTTAAGACAGTTTCCTGCATAAAAGGTGATGTACAAGTGAAAATAGTCATAGGGCATGGAAACGGGCCCTTCATCCCATTGGGACTCTGCTACCTATACTAATCTAATTATCCGACACTTTGCCCATAAACCTATTTACCAAGGCTGAGGGCTACACAAAACAGGCAAGTGAATTTAACTTCATAAAAATGCAACCCTGCACATGAATAGCCAGCGGTGCATGCAAAACCTGCCTAGTGGTGGGTTCCCATTCACAGGGCCTTCAAACATGACACTGCAAACACCAGACGCTGCAGGTAACCAGCGTGATATCGAGCAGGCTGGAGCAGCTGACATACTCACTGCGTCAGCTCGATGGTGGCTCTCCTAGAGAACGTCCAGGCCGTGTGCTCGTTCTTTTCTCCCGGGATTTCCTTTTTGTCCTCGAAGCCCAGGAAGTAAAGTGTGAACTTCATTGAGGGGAAGTCAAATTTCTGCAGCAGCCTGAGTGCAAGGTGGGGGGGAAAATTCATCATAGAAAGGGAGCATGCACGCAGCAGGTTGAAGGTGCTTATTGTTACAAAACTCCTGGGAAACGTATGGAGCAAGATGGAGGGAAGGAACAGAGGGATCATAAATCGATTGTGCATGTTTGAGAAGGCATAAGGGTCTGTGGACTTGCACAACTGCACTGGATTCTGCCCATTTAACTCCTGCTGGGATCACTTTGAATTAAGCTCCTGCGACACTATGACATTGAACATATGCAGAACCTGCCAAGTGGTGGGTTCCCATTCACAGGGCTTTCAAACATGACACTGGGATGAAGGAGCACACCCAGGTTTCACATCAACTGGGAACACTGGGGAGACAGGCACGGGATTCTGTTGCTACAAACAGGACACCAGGATGGTGTGTTGCCTTATTTACAATCAAGGATCTGGATGGGTAGACAAAAACTGTTCCCATTGGCCGAAGGGTTAAGAACCAGGGTACTTGGGAACTTGTCCATCACCAGGGGAAGTGATTCAATTAATTATTTTTGGTAAAGTTGCAAGTTATTTAAGATCAGCCAGAGTTAGTGGAACTGAATGTTTCAAGGCAAACGATAAATATCTTGGCAGGAAGCCGTGCAAGAGTTTGAGGGGTGGGACCAGTTGGATTGCTCTTGCCAAGAGCTGGCCTGGACTCAATGGACCAAATGACCTCTTTCAGTTACCTTTTGCAGCTTTGAATGCTGGTTGATAGAATGAGGCATAGGGGTTTAAATAAGGGAGAAACAGAGTAGAGCTGCAGTGAAGGGTGATCATAGAGGAACAGTGCATCTTGGGACGAGTTGGATTGCTCTTGCATACAGCTGGCCTGGACTCCATGGACCTAATGCCTTCCTGCAGTTACGTTCTGCAAATGCTTGGGAACTGATCTGAGGTGCCTGTGGGACAGGCAATTAAGACATTTGTAAAATAATCAAATGGGAACAGAGGGAATTATTGGAAGATAACAAGGAACAGGAAATGTATTCCCTGGTTTTAATATGAAACAACAAATTCTGGTCATGAGAAGGAGGTGTAATACTGGAGAAAAGTCAGAAGGCAAAGGTAAAGAGCCAAATAGTAGTTATGGACAAAATGCGACACGAGACCCTTGTGGTCACAAAGCGTTCTGTACAAGGTGTAAGCAGAAGCTACACTGTTACACGCTGGGTGAGGCAGGAAAAATTAATGTGTGATGTTAACAGAATGCAGACAATATTTCTGACATGTGTTTACCTGCAAGTTACTGAGAATTGAATTTATTTGTCATTCAGACCTTTCGGTCTGAACGAAATTTCGTTCCCCTGCAGTCATATATATATATTTTTTTTAAATAACAGAAACACACAATAAACACAAATTTAACATCCACCACAGTGAGTTCACCAAACACCTCCTCACTGTGATGGAAGGCAAAGTCTTAAAGTCTCTGTCTCTTCCCTCTTTGTTTCCCTCTGCGCCGAGGCGATCCAGGCTTCAGATGATGTGACCCCACCGGGTGATGGTAAGTAAGTCAGTCCCGCGGTTCAACCGAGCTCTGCAAACAGGCCGGTTCAACTCTGTGGCCAGGGGTGGTCGAAGCTGCCGCCCTCCAGGCCAGCGGACGAAGCTGTTGTTGCGGGAGCTCGCAAAAACAGGTCACCAACCTGTGAGTTGCGAGCTCCCGACGATGTCGTCCACTGGGCCCGCGGCCGCTGCCACCGCTCCGGGACTGAGTCGGGAGTGCCGCTGGAACAGCTCTGAGGCCGAGTCGGATCACCGCTGCTGCTGCTGCTGCTGCTGCTGGAACCGCTCCAGGACCGAGTCGGGTCGCCGCTGCTGCCGCTGGAACAGCCCCGAGGCCACCAACTCCGCCATTAGGCCTCGGCACAAACGGAGACGAAGACAGGGAATACGACAAAAAAGTCGCACCGCCCCCCCCCCCCTCGAAGGAAGAGACCCAGACATGTTTCTCCCCCCCCCACCCACATACACACACAATCTAATAAAACAAAACCAACTAAAAACAGGACAAAAGAAATAAAAAGCAGGCGGGCCGCAGGTGTTAAGCCAGCGCCACCATCTTGGTCAGGACACAAGTCCCTTTGACTCGACCGCAAAGTGGGAAATAATAAAAAATAAATTGGCAAAAGAGTTAAGCCTCCAGAAAACATCTTATATATATATATATATATATATATATATATATATATATATATATATATATATATAAAAAGATATGTACATCAGGCAAATCAACAATCTTTAAAAATCTTAACCTTTAAGACGGTTCAAATTCTTTGTAAATTCATCTATCTGCAACTAATTATTGCTCTTCCCCCCCCCTTCTGTCCCTGCTCCCAAAGTTGTGCAGAGGCATAACCTTTAAATAAGAGAGACCTGCACAACCTAAGATACAACTTTACACGAGACAAACTGAATGGTGTGTGGTATTACGTTGTTTAATCTGTGGCCTCCTCTGTACTTCTTGCTTTCATTCTCACCTCTAAACAACTCACTCACTTTCCCCTTCCTCTACTCAACTTTCAATGTTCCTTACGTCATTCCAACGATTCTGGTATAAAAATCCAGAGATTTTTTCGGATCTTTCACTCTCAGCATGGTCTGTTGCATAATGAAATCCTGAAAGAGAGAGACAATGAGAACACTGGAAAATAGATGCACTCTGGCTGCGTTTTTTTAATAACATATAGCGACTGAGGAGAAATCAAGTTGCATGCCATACATTCATTTTTCCTCATCTCCTCTGCCTCAATGGTGAGGGAGGAAAACAATAGCAACAAGCGCTCACCTCTCATCTGGAATTACACAGCACAGAAACAGGCCCTTTGGCCCACCACAACGAAACTGCCCATCATACCAATCCCATTTACCAGCACTTGGGCCATGACATATCCCGTGCTGATTCAGGTGCTGTGATGTTCAGAGTATCTGCCTCCACCATCCCTTAGAAAGAACCTAACTAGATAAAAAGGTTCTTCCACAGAAACCCTCTACACCTTTTACCCCTTTCCCAATATCTATATGTCTGGTTTTACACTATTTGGGGGAAAATGTTTCCATCCATCTACCCTGTGTCTGCCCATCATAATTGAGCAGATTTCTATTAACTCCCCCTCAGCCTAATTCACTGAGTAACACCATCATCCTACCACAACCAGAGTCCTGAACTACTATCTACCTCCTTGGTGACCCTCGGACTATCCTTGATTGGACTTTGGGGGTACACAAAAAGCTGGAGAAACTCAGCGGGTGCAGCAGCATCTAAGGAGCGAAGGAGATAGGCGACGTTTCGGGTCGAGACCCTTCTTGTAGAGTGACTCGATGTCCATGGTGTAAAATAAAAAAGAAAAAAAAACACCCAGACTTGATTGGACTTTGCTGGCTTTACCTTACACTAAACATTATTCCGTTATTATGTATCCATACACTGCAAATGGATCGATTGTAATAATGTATTGTCTTTCTGCTGACTGGTTAGCATGCAACAAAAGCTTTTCAATGTAACTAAAACTGAAACCCAGTTACCCCTCATAACTAAATCTCTCTGTCCCGGGCAATATCCTGGTGAATCCCCAGCACCTATAGCATGGCACTAGAACTGCACACAGTACTCTAGCTGTGATCCCATCGATGATCAATAAAGTTGCATTATAGAAACATAGAAAATAGGTGCAGGAGTAGGCCATTCGGCCCTTCGAGCCTGCACTGCCATTCAATATGATCATGGCTGATCACCCAACTCGGTATCCTGTACCTGCCTTATCTCCATACCCCCGATCCCCTTAGCCACAAGGGCCACATCTAACTCCCTCTTAAATATAGCCAATGAACTGGCCTCAACTACCTTCTGTGGCAGAGAATTCCAGAGATTCACCACTCTGTGAAAAAAAAAATTCTCATCTCAGTCCTAAAAGACTTCCCCCTTATCCTTAAACTGTGACCCCTTGTTCTGGACTTCCCCAACATCGGGAACAATCTTCCTGCATCTAGCCTGTCCAACCCCTTAAGAATTTTGTAAGTTTCTATAAGATCCCCCCTCAATCTTCTAAATTCTAGCGAGTATATGCCGAGTCTATCCAGTCTTTCTTCATATGAAAGTCCTGACATCCCAGGAATCAGTCTGGTGAACCTTCTCTGTACTCCCTCTAAGGCAAGAATGTCTTTCCTCAGATTAGGAGACCAAAACCTCTTTGTTCTTATATTCTATGGCCCATCTCATGATGGTGAGCATCTTGTAGACCTTAGACAGAGTCTGCTCTGTCTAACTCTGACTGAGGTTCACATTCAGTGTTGACACTGGATGTGACACTGTGGTGGTGCTGATGACACTGTGGTGGTGGGCCTGACCTCAGACAACGATGAGAAGGCCTACCGGGAGGAGGTGGCTGATCTGGCACTCAGGTGTCAGGACAACAGCCTCCTCTTGAACGTCAAAAAAACGAAGGAGCTGACCGTGGACTTTAGGAGGGCACATCATCCGAGGACATACAAACCACTGAGGATAAATGGGGATACTGTGGATTGGGTGAGCTGTTTTAATTGCCTGGGAGTCCACATCTCTGAGGATATGACATGGAAATCACACGCTGGAGCACTCGTGAGTAAGGCAAGGCAGCGCCTTTACCACCTCAGGCAATTGAGGAAATTCAGAGTGTCTCTGAGGATCCTCCAGTGCTCCTACTCAGCGGCTGTGGAAAGCATCTTGTCCGGAAATATCACGATTTGGTTTGGGAACTGCTCTGCACTGGACAAGAAGGCTCTGCAGAGAATAGTGCGCTCGGCCGAACGCACTATGGGAACTTCACTCGCCCCTCTGCAGGAACTATACATCAGAAGGTGCAACTCCAGAACCAATAAAATCATGGGAGACCCTCGCGCCACTGCAACAGACTATTCCAACTGCTACGGTCAGGCAAACGCCTCCGTTGCCATGCTGTGAGAACGGAGAGGTTGAGAAGGAGTTTCTTCCCAGAGGCCATTAGGACTGTAAACTCCTACCTCACCAGGGACTAACTTTACTGTACCATTCTACTGGGTTTTTTTTTAATTGCTGTTTTTTTTTCTTTTTTCCTTCCTCGCACAATATGTAATATGTAAAATAATATGTGATTCTGTTCCATTCTGTTTGTAGTTTGTTTCTTTTTTGCACAAAGTCCGTGAGCATTGCCACTTTTCATTTCACTGCACTATGTGTATGTGACGAATAAACTTGACTTGACTTGACACTGATATCCCACGACCCGTGTCACTGCCTTAGCCTGGCATTCAGAAGCAAGCAGGGTGGGCAGTTAACACTTCCCACCACACTTTTGCTTTTCCTGACCTCAATCTTAAATGGCTGTTTCAATTTCAATAAAGGTCTGGATTCTCCCACCACAGAAAATAACATATTTATAAAACATCCTTATATTTTAGTCCTTCAAAGCTTAGTATGGTTCAAGTACATCAAGAATCTACAGCACCAGAGTGTAATTCAGCCGTTTTGTGAACACTTGGAACAGACAGTAACTCCTCCAGAACCATTATAATATCCCTGATTACTGGTATATTATTGTCATGTGTACCACAATACAGCGAAAAGCTTTGTTTGTGTACCACACAAATGTAAATTCCAAGTAAACTATGCCATGAGCATATGGTGTCTATACCATGAGCATATGGTGCCTATACCATATCCAGTATAGACAAAATTCTTATTCAGAACTTGGCCCTATAAATAGGCCAAGCACCACGTACATTGACACTTCTGCAGTCCAATCCACAGCTGAAACTCCAACGTTACGGTTGCCTTTAAAGATTTTTCTTGAAACATAGAAAAGGGCCATGTCAGCCCATCATGTCTGTACCAGCTCATAGAGCAACCCTCCACACGAATCTTTCTTGAAATCCAGTCTAATTACACCCATTGTCCTTACGGGGGGGGGACAATTTACAGTAGCCAACTAACCCACAAATCCGCATCTCTTTGCGATATGGGAGGCTACGGAGAACCCGGCCCCGGCCCGTAACCCGGCCCCGGCCCCGGCCCCGGCCCCAACCCGGCTGGGACGGAGGGAGGAGGTGACCCGGTCGCGGCACAACCTGAACACGGCCCCGGTTGCCTCACCTGGGTATCAGGGTCCGGCTCGGAACAGGCGGCGTACGCTTGCTCGTCCGTGAGGCCGCTCAGCTCCTGCGCCATTGCGACCGTTTGCACAACTCAGAGCGACTGAGGGGGCAGCGCGCGCAATGGGGAGCGCGCGGAGGGGGGAGCGCGCAGAGGGGGAGCTCAGGGGGCGCGCAGAGTGTTGGGGGCGCGCACAGAGGGGGGAGCGCGCAGAGTGGGGGGCGCGCAGAGTGAGGGCGCGCAGAGGAGGAGCGCGCAGTGGGGGAGCGCGCAGTGGGGGGGGCGCGCAGAGGAGGAGCGCGCGCAGAGGAGGAGCGCGCAGTGGGGGGGCGCGCAGAGGAGGAGCGCGCAGAGTGGAGGGGCGCGCAGAGGGGGGAGGGCGCGCAGAGTGAGGGCGCGCAGAGTGAGGGCGCGCAGAGTGGGGGAGCGCGCAGTGGGGGGGGGCGCGCAGAGGAGGAGCGCGCGCAGAGGAGGAGCGCGCAGTGGGGGGGGGGGGGCGCGCAGAGGGCGCGCAGAGTGGGGGAGCGCGCAGTGGGGGGGGGGCGCGCAGAGGAGGAGCGCGCAGAGTGAGGGCGCGCAGAGGAGGAGCGCGCAGAGTGAGGGCGCGCAGAGGGGGGAGGCGCGCAGAGTGGGGGGCGCAGAGGGGGCGCGCGCAAGAGGGGGGAGCGCGCAGAGGGCGACCCTCAGCACCACTTTCCTGGTCTCTCCCCTCCGGCCTGTTCTACCTGCCCAAAGATCCTATCCAACTCGACACTCAGCACCACCTTCCCGGTCTCGCCCCTCAGCCCTCGACTCTCTTGAGGTTCAATCATCATCTCCTAGAGCAGGGGTTCCCAGCCCTTTTCGTCTCGTTTACCCCTGGCAACTTTAATAGCACATAACACTGTTATTTCACTTATTTATGAACAACTAAAGATGAACAGTCAGTTTACAATGAGAAAAAATATGTACAAATCCAGAATCAACAAATTTACTCCCTGGGTAGGCGAAATTTACCCCCCTGGGGGATAGTGTAAATTTACCCCAGGTTGGGAAGCCTTGTCCTAGAGTCAAGATATTAGCACGGAAAAAGGCACTTCAGCTCACCCGGTCCGTGCCGACCATCAACCACCCATTTACATCAACATTATACGAAATCCAGTTTCTTTATTTAAACAGGTTGACAACGGAGGTAGAAAGGTGAGCCAACCTGGGTGTGGTGCATCCAAGTGTATTGAGGGAAGTGAGACGGAATATGGTTTTGGCTCAGGATACAATCTTGCAAACCCATGTTCTGGGAGTCGCCTGAAAGCAGGAGGTCTGTAGACATTATTTCTCTGTTTAAAGTAGAGAATAAGACTCAAGAAGGGTCTCGACCCGAAACGTCACCCATTCCTCTCTCCAGAGATGCTGCCTGTCCCGCTGAGTTACTCCAGCATTTTGTGTCTATCTTCCCTAAAAACTACAGCATGGTTAACCTTACCTTGGGGCCAAGGAATTCAGCATCAGTTAGGAAATCATCTTTATCAATTGATTAGCCCTGTCTCACTACTTCGAGTAAAAAACTGAAAATGATAAAAACACTCAGCAGGTCAGGTAGCTTCTTTGGAGAGATAAATAATTAAGTTGTAGATTCTTTATCAGAACTGCAAAGAAGAGTAAACAAGTTTGTGTCAAATTGCACGGAGGGTGCAGAAGGGATGGGTGGGGCAAAGGGAATATATCTGATAGGGTGATGCCAACATTGTCGTGAAAACATGTTGTCATAATTTAGTTGATGTATTAGGAAGAATATGGACCTTTATTACTAAAAGCTATGAAATTATGCCATTCTCTAACATTGAGTTAAAGAGGGTACGGAAGGAAATTGATAGGAAAAGTGAACAAGCAAGGATCCGGCAAAGGCATTATAATGTGGGGAAATTTGAAATTGTCCATTTTGGCAATTTTTTGGAAAATAATAAAGGAGCATGTTATCAAAATCGCACAAGTTTGCAGAGCTCTGATATGCCAAGGGATCTGGATGTCCTCAGTAGCCCGTTAACTGGACTGATGCCGAGTTTAAGAATTTTATTCGCAAAGTTGCCAACATTTGTGAAGATGGCCAAGAAACGCAAAATAATTCTCCTGATATTAAATGCAAAACGACCGTAGCTTCCAGCCACAGGACCGCAGCAGAGGTTGGAGTTTAAACAATAGACAATTGACAATAGGTGCAGGAGTAGGCCATTTGGGCCTTCGAGCCAGCACCGCCATTCAATGTGATCATGGTTGATCATCCCCACTCAGTACCCCGTTCCTGCCTTCTCCCCATATCCCCTGACTCCGCTATATTTAAGAGCCCTATCTAGCTCTCTCTTGAAAGCATCCAGAGAACCTGCCTCCACTGCCCTCTGAGGCAGATAATTCCACAGACTCACCACTCTCTGTGGGAAAAAGTGTTTCCTCGTCTCCGTTCTAAATGGCTTACCCCTTATTCTTAAACTGTGGCCCCTGGTTCTGGACTCCCCCAACATCGGGAACATGTTTCCTGCCTCTAGCGTGTCCAAACCCTTAACAATCTTGTATCTTTCAATGAGATGCCCTCTCATCCTACTAAACTCCAGAGTGTACAAGCCCAGCTACTCCATTCTCTCAGCATATGACAGTCCCAGACATCACGGGAATTAACCTTGTAAACCTACGTTGCACTCCCTCAATAGCAAGAATGTCCTTCCTCAAATTAGGGGACCAAAACTGCACACAATGCTCCAGGTATGCTCTCACTAGGGCTCTGTACAACTGCCGAAGGACCTCTTTGTTCCTATATTCGATTCCACTTGTTATAAAGGTCAACATGCCATTCGCTTTCTTCACTGCCTGCTGTAACTGCAAGCTTACTTACATAGACTGATGTACAAGGACCCCCAGATCCCGTTGTACTTTCCCTTTTCCCAACTTGACGCCATTTAGATAGTAATCTGCCTTCCTGTTTTTGCTACCAAAGTGGATAACCTCACATTTATCCGCATTAAACTTCATCTGCCATGCATCTCACCCACTCCCCCAACCTGTCCAAGTCACCCTGCATTCTCATAGCATCCTCCTCACAGTTCACACTGCCGCCCAAATTTGCCAACGTTACTTTGTATCCCTTCATCTAAATCATTGATGTATATTGTAAGTAGCTGCGGTCCCAGCACCGAGCCTTGCGGCACCCCACTAGTCACTGCCTGCCATTCTGAAAGGGACCCGTTAATCCCTACTCTTTGTTTCCTGTCTGCCAACCACTTCTCTATCCATGCCAGCACTCTACCCCCAATACCATGTGCCCTAATTTTGCCCACTAATCTCCTATGTGGGACCTTTTCAAATGCTGTGGGACCTTAGTAGCAGTATCTGATGCGTGTGGGTGATTCGTGACAGAGGAGGCCATTCAGCCCATCAATTCAATGTCAGCACCCAGGGCAATCACATTCCCCTTCCCTCATCTTATTGTAACTTTGAGCATGTTTATGTTTCTGTGCTGTACGATTCCATAACACTGGCGCATTGAGTCTAACTCTGGTTTCACCACATTTTTGCAATAATTTAAATACCGCAAGGAAAGTATGGAACATATTCACTAGTATGGTCTTAGGGAGGAAGTATTTCAGTACAAGATTAGTCTGGAAAACCTGTTGTTTTCGGCAGGTAAGAGATTGGTTGGAGGTTTCCGAAATAATAGTAGGAGTAGGTGGTGTAGAGGAGAGAGAAACTGTCACCATTGGTTAAAATTGGGAACCAGGGCACACAAATTTAAAGTGTTCAGTAAAATAACCATTGGGTATGTATCTGGAGCAAGTGGTTAACGTAGAGCCTGCTTTCAAAAGGAAATTAGATCAGTACTTAAAAGGGTTGGGAAAGGCATGGGGTGTGGGAGAGAGGAATTGGCTGCAGCTTTATAATATTTTATATCTGAATGGTGACAGATTAGGAAAAGGGGAAGTTCAACGAGACCTGGATGTGCTTGTACATTAGCCACTGAAAGTAAGCATGCAGGTACAGCAGGCAGTGAAGAAAGCAAATGGCATGTTGGCCTTCATACCGAGAGGATTTGAGTATAGGAGCAAGGAGGTCCTACTGCAGGTGAACAGGGCCCTGGTGAGACCAAACCTAGAGTATTGTGTGCAGTTTTGGTCTCCTAATTTGAGGAAGGCCATTCTTGCTTTTGAGGGCGTGAAGGTAGGTTCACCAGGTTAATTCCCGGGATGGCGGGACTGGCGTATGATGAAAGACTGGATTAACTGGGCTTATATTCAGTGGAATTTAGGATGGGATCTTATAAAACATGATCTTGTAGTGTACCTGGACTTTCAGAAAGCATTTGATAAGGTCCCACACAGGAGATTAGTGGGCCAAATTAGAGCACATGGTATTGGGGCTAGGATACTGACATGGATAGAAAATTGGTTGGCAGACAGGAAACAAAGAGTAGGGATTAACGGGTCCCTTTCAGAATGGCAGGCAGTGACTAGTGGGGTACCGTAAGGCTCATGCTGGGACCACAGCTATTTACAATATACATCTATGATTTAGATGAAGGGATTCAAAGTAACATTAGTAAATTTGAAGATGACACAATGCTGGGTGGCAGTGTGAACTGTGAGGAGGATGCTATGAGGATCCAGGGTGACTTGGACAGGATGGGTGAGTGGGCAGATGTATGGCAGTTTAATGTGGATAAATGTGAGGTTATCCACTTTGGTGGCAAAAACAGCAAGGCAGATTATTATCTAAATGGTGTCAAGTTGGGAAAAGAGAAAGTACAAAGAGATCTGGGGGTCCTTGTTCATCAGTCATTGAAATGCAGGTACAACAGGCAGTGAAGAAAGCTAATGGCATGTTGACCTTCATACAAGAGGAGTTCAGTATAGGAGCAAAGAGGTCTTGCAGTTGTACCACACCTGGAGTATTATGTGCAGTTTTGGTCTCCAAATTTGAGGAAGGACATTCTTGCTATTGAGGGAGTGCAGCGTAGGTTCACAATAGAATGGAGCGGCTGGGTTGGTATATTCTGGAATTTAGAAGGATGAGAGGATATCTTATTGAAACATATAAGATTATTATGGGATTGGACATGCTAGAGGCAGGAAGCATGTTCCCGATGTTGGGGGAGTCCAGAACCAGGGGCCACAGTTTAAGAATAAGGGGTTGGCCATTTTGAACGGAGATGAGGAAAAACTTTTTCACCCAGAGAGTCGTGAATCTGTGGAATTCTCAGCGTCAGAAGGCAGTGGAAGCCAATTCTCTCGATGCTTTCATGAGAGAGTTAGATAGAGCTCTTAAAGATAGCAGAGTCAGGGGATATGGTGAGAAAGCAGGAACGGGGTATTGAATGTGGATGATCAGCCATGATCACAGTGATTGGCGGTGCTGGCTCGAAGGGCCAAATGACCTACTCCTGCACTTATTGTCTATTGAATTTAGAAGGATGAGAGGGATCATAGCGGCCAAGTGGCGCAGCGAGAGAGTTGCTGCCTTGCAGCGCCAGAGACCCGGGTTCAATCCCGACCACTGGAGCTGTCTGTACGGAGTTTGTACGTTCTCCCTGTGGGTATTCGCCGAGATCTTTGGTTTCCTCCTACACTCCTAAGACAGATTTGTAGGTTAATTGGCTTAGTGTATTTGCAAATTGTCCCTAGTGTGTGTAGGATAGTGTTAATGTGTGCGGGGGTCGCTAGTCGGCACGGACTCGGTGGGCCAAAGAGCCTGTTTCCATGCAGTATCTCTAAACTAAACTAAACTAAACATATAAAATTCTTAAGGGATTGGACAGGCTAAATGCAGGAAAAATGTTCACGAAGTTAGGGGAGTCCAGAACCAGGGGACCACAGCATACGAATAAAGGGTAGGCCATTTAGGACTGAGATGAGGAAAAGCTTTTTCACCCAGAGAGTTGTAAATCTGTGGAATTCTCTGCCACAGAACGCATGGATGTTTTTTTTTCAAGAGTATAGCTCTTAGAGCAAATGGAATCAAGGGATACAGGGAGAAAGTCAGAACTGGGTACTGATTGGGGATGGGGTGGGAGATTGCAACCTTCACGTGGTCCGCCCTGTTTCGACGAATGCAATCAACCTGGCGTGCACAATCAAGTAAGATCAAATAGAACAAGTTGTCCTACAACTTTAGGCTGTGCACACCATACGCAAGAAGAAGATTGGGGATGATCAGCCATGATCATATTGAATGGCGGTGCTGACTCAAAGGGCTGAATGGCTTACTCCTGCAGCTATTTTCTATGTTTCTGTTTTGGTTCAGCTGTATTTGGTGAATTGAACAAAAATATGATAAATATGATTCTAATCACCCTATTACAGGACCTACTGGCTCCCATAGCTATCTTGACTACACTTCTTCCCACCCTGCTTCATGTAAGGAATCTATCCTCTACTCCCAATTCCTCCGTCTACGCCGTATCTGCTCCCAGGATGAGGTGTTCCATACCAGGGCTTTGGAGATGCCCTCATTCTTTAGGGAACAGGGCTTCCCCTCTTCGACTATAGACGAGGCTCTCACTTGGGTCTCCTCTATATCTCGCAGCTCCGTTCTTACTCCCCATCCCCCCACTCGTAACAAGGACAGTCCCCCTTGTCCTCACCTTCCCCCCATCAGCCGTCGCATGCAACATATATTTCTCCGACATTTTCGCTACCTCCAACGGGATCCCACCACTGGTCACATCTTCCCATCTCCACCCCTTTCAACTTTCCGCAGAGATCGCTCCCTCCGTAACTCTCAGTTCAATTCGTCCCTTCCCAGCAAAACCACCCCCTCCCAGGGTACTTTCCCTTGCAACCGCAGGAAATGCTACCCATGTCGCTTTGCCTCCCCCCTCGACTCCATCCAAGGACCCAATCAGTCTTTCCAAGTGAGGCAGAGGTTCGCCTGCACCTCCTCCAACCTCCTCCAACCTCATCTACATTGGTGAGACCAAGCTCAGGCTCGGCGATCGCTTTGCCCAACACCTCCGCTCACTTCGTACTAACCAACCTGATCTCCCGGTTGCTCAGCACTTCAACTCCCCCTCCCATTCCGACCTTTCTGTCCTGGGCCTCCTCCATTGCAAGGGTGAGGCCCACCATAAATTGGAGGAACAGCATCTAATATTGCACTTGAGTAGTTTACACCCCAGCGGTATGATCATTGACTTCTCTAATTTTAGATAGCCCTTGCTTTCTCCCTCCTTCCCAGCTCTCCCACAAAGCCAACCGTCTCCGCCTCTTCCTTTCTTTTCCCGCCCCCCCCCCCCCCACATCAGTCTGAAGAAGGGTCTCGACCTGAAACAACGCCTATTCCTTCTCTCCATAGATGCTGCCTCACCCGCTGAGTTTCTCCAGCGTTTTTGTACACCCCATTAGAGGAAGTATGCGGAGGCTGTAGAGAGGGTGCAGAAAATGCTGGGTCAATCAGTGTCTCCCTGGAACATGGATAAGTGACATTTTGGGTCAGGACCCTTCTTCAGGTTGATTGCAGGTTGGGGGACGGAGAGGGAGAAAGCTGGAAGAGAGGGTCAAGACAAAGCCTGGCAGGTAATAGGTGGATACAGGTGGGGGGGGGGTGATGGACAGATGGTTGGACAAAGCCCAAAAATGCAAAGATACAAGGTGTGAGACAAAAGGGTGTAAAATGAGAAAGACCAGAGAGAATAGCTAAGATTGGGGAGAGTTAGAAAGTTTCTCTTTTTTATACACCATGTGTGGTAGTTACTGGGAACACACGGCCAGGGGATATTGTGGAGGCAGATGTGCTTTACAAGCAGGCAGAGGAAATTAGTTTAACTTGAAATCGGGTTCTGTTCTGTCTTGAATTGAATTGAAAACATTTTATTAGTCAAGTATGTAAACATACAAGGAAGTTGCCTTTGCTCGCAAGTAACAACACGATATACAGTAAACAATTAAGAATAAAATATAATTTAAACGTGAAGAAAGAAATAAAATACCAGAGCAAAAGGAGGCGACAGACTTTTGGTTATTGAGTTGAGCTACTGTTCGTGGAAAAAAGCTGTTTTTATGCTGTTTCTGGCTGTGGAGGCTTTGACAGTCTGGTCTCGCCTTCCAGAGTGAATTGCTTTAAAGAGTTTGTGGCCGGGGTGAGAGATGATCTTACCCACTCGCTTCCTGGCCCTTGCAGTGTACAGGTCGTCGATGGGGGGGGGGAGGGGAAGGTTGCAGCCAACAACCTTCTCGGCTGATCGAACGATGTGCTGCAGAGTCCGGGTGTCGTGCTTGGTGGCTGAGCCAAACCAGACCATAATGGAGAAGGTGAGGACAGACGTATATGGATGGCAATAAAACTGGACCATCATTGCAGATTGTGTTTTCTCAGCTGCTGCAGGAAGTACATCATCTGTTGGGCCTTTTTGACCATGGAGTCGATGGTGGCCACCCATTTAAGGTCCCTGGAGATGATAGTTCCAAGGAACTTAAATGACTCCACAGATGCGACTGTGGTGTTTTCATTTGGTTGGGGGCATCGCGTGTCATCTGCCCTGCCAGCAGCGTGTTCGTTATTTCGACTTTTTTTGTTTTTTTGAATGTGTCCAAATGTTTGTTTTTTTGTCTCTCTGTATTTTAAGGCCTAACAGCTTGGATTGGAGCAGCCTTTCCCGGAGTCGGGCCCAGAGCTGCAGCAGCGGGCGCAGCATGGACTTTTTCCATTGCGGAGCGGGGGCGAACCCTTGCTGGGGGTCGCCAGCAAGGAGTGCTCTGATCACTGACTTGGTGACTTTGGCATCATGGGGCTGTGGTCTGCGGAGCTTCGAGCCACGGGCGTGGCGTGGACTTACTATCCGGAGTCTGGGATCCCTTACCGGGGATCGCCGGAGAAGAGATCCGACCGCCGGTCTATGGCCTATAACATCCTGAAGCCATGGTCTCCGGTAGGAAAGTGCCCGATTCGGGTGTTCCAAGCTGTGGAGTGTGTTCGTCCGTCCCGACGTTGGAGTTTTGATCATCCCGACGAGAGGGCCTATACATCCGGCCGTCCGTAGCGGCGACCACGGAGGGTTCATGGTCTCGACCATGGATGAACAGGGGGGGGAGGACTGGCTGAACTTTGTTGCCTTCCACCACAGTGAGGAATGCTGTGGTGGATGCTTGTGTTGAAGTCTATTGTTTATTCAGTGTTCTTTTTTTAAGTGTATCACTGCACGGCAAATTCATATCACTTTGCCTTCGTTGGTGCATGTGATGAATAAATGTGACTTTGACTTTGATGGTGAGTGGGGGGGGAGGGGGAGGGGGAGCTCTCCTAAATTTTACAATCAGTTCCACTGTCTTAAGAGCATTGAGCTTTGGGCCAAAGGGCTTGTTCCTGTGCTGTAATGTTCAATGTTCTATGTCAGAAGTGGCAGGAGCCCGAGAGGCAAATGGCCTTGTTACGGGCCTATCCCACAGGATATTTACAAGGAGCAGTATTTCAGACGAAATTAGAAGAGAGCAAAAAGAATGGGACATTATAAAGGGAGAGTAGATGAAGGGTTAGTTGGTCATAGTGCGAACTCCATCATCAAGTTCACTGACGACACCACTGTAGTGGGACGAATCACTGATGGGGATGAGTCGGAGTACAGGAGAGCGAGCGACTGTCCATATGGTGCCAGCACAATAACCTGGCCCTCAACACCATCAAAACCAAGGAACTGATTGTGGACTTTGGAAGGAGTAGGATGGGGACCCACAGTCCTGATGGTTGAAAGGGCCAAGAGCTTCAAATTCCTGGGCGTGCACATCTGTGAAGATCTTTCCTGGTCCGAGAACACAGATGCAATTATTACGAAAGCTCATCAGCGCCTCTACTTCCTGAGAAGATTACGGAGAGTCGGTCTGTCAAGGAGGACTCTCTCTAACTTCTACAGGTGCACAGTAGAGAGCTTGCTGACCGGTTGCATCGTGGCTTGGTTCGGCAACTTGAGTGCCCTGGAGAGGGAAAGACTACAATAAGTAGTAAACACTGCCCAGTCCATCATCGGCTCTGACCTTCCTTCCATCGAGGGGATCTATCGCAGTCGCTGCCTCAAAAAGGCTGGCAGCATCATCAAGGACCCACACCACCCTGGCCACACACTCATCTCCCTGCTACCTTCGGATAGAAGGTACAGGAGCCTGAGAACTGCAACGACCCGGTTCAGGAATAGCTACTTCCCCACTGCCATCAGGCTATTAAACCTGGCTCGGACAACACTCTGAACATTAATACCCCTCCATCTGTTATTTGCACTTTATTAATTTATTAATTAATGTGTGTGTTTACGTATATAATTGTAGTCAATGCCTACTATGTTCTGTTGTGCTAAGCAAAGAAAGAATTTCATTGTCCTGTGAGGGACACATGACAATAAACTCTTTTGATTTTGACTTAGTTGGGTGTTGTATATAGACTTTGACATGGATCTATGGACAATCTGCCATGTTACCAGAGTACCAACGATGAGTGGGGGAGGAATGAAGAATCATTCAATAAAAGTAATTGATAGATTTTGAAGGCTTGTTCAGATCAGTAATCGTGAAAACCACAGTGTGGTTAATGTTGCACTATTTAATGCATACTTACTCCCTGAGCAAAGGGGGGCTGTAGTGCAGTCTCTCTGTCAGAAATGGGACTCCTACGGTGCTGAGGCCAAGACCTGGAGCTGTCAGTGTAAACCAGTGCTCGCTCTGCATTACCGTTCCATGCTCTGAACCCCTTCTGTTTTACAGGTCGCCGTAATGCTTTCCCGCACTGTGCACTTTGCTTACCACCGGATCGTGGAAGGTACGAGATTGGAGCAAACGGCCTGTCCCACTTGGGCGATTGTTCAGGCGACTATTAAGGCGCTGGCAGTCACCTGAAAAACCGGCGACTGGAACAGCGACTGTCTGAGTGGAACACACACACACATACATACACACATCGCTTCCTTCACCGGCCCGTTATGCAGGCGGGGAACAGGGCAAGGGGAAGGAGCGCTGTCGGAGTGAAATTCAGACGGTGCAAATCCAATGTGATACAGACACACACCGCGATGAACAGGAAGGTTTGCGCTGTAATTAAGACGGTGAAAGCACAGTGTACGGGAAGGATCAGGTAAGTCCTTTAAAAGAGGGGGGAGAAGGGGTGGGGAGGAGTGGGAACAACCTTTAACACGGCTGTGATTCTTGGCGGACATTAACATTACCGGTCGGTTATCCTTTGTTCTGAAAACTACTGCTTACGTTTTTTTTCCCAATGAGCCAATGAAATTCACCGGTCAGCACCGGCTACAACCTACGAGAACCTGTGAAAACCTTCGACCTTCTGGCAACCCACTACCACTGCACCTACGGCACGGGAATTCTCGCTACTCCCCATGGCGGCTTCATTCTAGTTGACACTAATTTTTCAACATGATGAAAAAATTTGCGGCGACCATAATGAGGCCGCGACTCGTTCCCAGAATGCGGGAACTCCTCACGACCATGAAGGCGACTGCATAGTCTCCTGCAGTCACCTAAGTGGGACAGGCCTATCACTATTTCACAATTCTACCTATACTGATTTGGGGGGGGGGCGGGCTGCTTTAATTCCCTATTCAGATTTAAGGGTTGCCGAGCTTATGAAGGGAGTATTAATTCAATTAATTCCAGTTTCAACCTAAGACAGAAAGCCTGAATTTGTCAGCGTAACTTTGTGGAAAGGCTGACATTAAATCAGTTTAACCCCACCCCTGCCCAACCCAGGGAGAATTGGCCCAGATTCTGTGATTTGAAAAAGTCTCGACCCGAAACGTCACCCATTCCTTCTCTCCAGAGATGCTGCCTGTCCCGCTGAGTTACTCCAGCATTTTGTGTTTATCTTCTGTGATTTGAACACAGGTATAAACCAATGTGGCAGCGGAGGGCATTCAGCGGCTCCAGTCCACACATGGGTCGTTCTAAACACAGCTCATTTCCTCCCCTCCCCCATCACAGCAAACCACACTGGCTGCATACCTCCTGGAGAGCCGAGCTTTTAAACGGAGAGAACAAAGGAGGGTGGGGGAGGGAGAGGCAAGATTTCAGCTTCCCTGCTCGGGAGCTCAACAGCAAGTTTCCACCCCAGCCCCACCCCCACCCATCTGCCTCTCGCTTCTGATGACAAAGTTAGTTATTAAACTACCTTTGTGCAAAGAAGTTCAAAACCACCAAACATTTTCAGTGTTTATTTTAAATATTCCCACCTTTATGGTTTAATTCTCCAGTTTGCACATTAGCTGAACAGTGGCTGTAATTTAGAAGATTGAGGGGGGACCTTATAGAAATGTACAAAATTCTTAAGGGGTTGGACAGGCTAGATGCAGGAAGATTGTTCCCGATGGTGAGGCCACACCTGGAGTATTGCGTACAGTTTTGGTCTCCTAATCTGAGGAAAGACATTCTTGCCATAGAGGGAGTACAGAGAAGGTTCACCAGTCTGATTTCTGGGATGGCAGGACTTCCATATGAAGAAAGACTGGATAGACTCGGCTTATACTCGCTGGAATTTAGAAGATTGAGGAGGGATCTTATAGAGACTTACAAAATTCTTAAGGGGTTGGACAGGCTAGATGCAGGAAGATTGTTCCCGATGTTGGGGAAGTCCAGGACTAGGGGTCACAGTTTAAGGATAAAGAGTCTCTGGAACTCTCTGCCACAGAGGGTAGTTGAGGCCAGTTCATTGGCTATATTTAAGAGTGAGTTGGATGTGGCCCTTGTGGCTAAGGGGATCAGAGGGTATGGAGAGAAGGCAGGTACGGGATACTGAGTTGGATGATCAGCCATGATCATATTGAATGGCGGTGCAGGCTCGAAGGGCTGAATGGCCTACTCCTGCACCTAATTTCTATGTTTCTATGTTTCTATGATAAGGGGGAAATCTTTTAGGAACAAGATGAGAAACACATTTTTCACACAGAGAGTGATGAATCTCTGGAATTCTCTGCCACAGAAGGTAGTTGAGGCCAGTTCATTGGCTATATTTAAGAGGGAGTTAGATGTGGCCCTTGTGGCTAAAGGGATCAGGGGGTATGGAGAAAAGGCAGGTAAGGGATATCGAGTTGGATAATCAGCCGTGATCATATTTGTGAGGGATAAAGTGATTAAACCCCACTATTGCAAGGGTTCAGGAGAGTATTCTAACTTGTAAAGAGGATTCTAACCGATAGAGGCCAGGGAGAGGATTCTGACACAGCTGTGGATGAAGTTACCAGAACTGTCCTTGAGTAAGGATTGATGGCATTGTATATCGGTAGAGCCTAGTGATGGATGCAACCCTTGTCAGTAGAGACTAGCTTTTAATTCAGATACAAAAAAACGGAGACAGATCAGTTGGAGGTGAGCAGACTGGGGCAGGTCATTTACAACTGAGCATGCTTAATGAAATAAATGAACATTACTAACACACCCCTGGTCAAGAAACTGCTCATTACCATGAACATGCGATGTATGATGTGGGAGGTACTGGGGGGACATACCTATAGACTGTGCACCTCCGTGCTCTGATTGGGGAGGGCCAGAAGGGGAGGTTAAATGTAGAATTGTGTGTATAAAGGGGCTTTACTTTCCTGACTTTGGTGTGTCTCAACTTGGAGAGGCACCCGACTCTGCAGACTCGCAAATAAAGCATTTCTTGTTTCCATGAATTAGTCTCTGAGTAGTGATTGTGAGCACAACCTATATCTCACATATAGAATGGCAGTGCAGGCTCGAAGGGACAAATGGCCTACTCCTGCACCTATTTTCTATGTTTCTATGTAATGTTACTGCATTGGATCTTGTTTTAAAGAAAAACTATCATTAAAATCAGCATTGGACCAAACTTTTCCTAGACTCACAAGAGACGTGTGGCAGAGGCAACCATTTGGCACATCGTATTTGTGCTGGTTGAGGGTAAGCCATTTGAACGCAAAGCAAAGTAGGACAATATAACTGGCCCTCCCTGACAAGCTGAATACATTCCACGCTTGTTTTCAATAGAAAGTCAGTGGAGTGACTTCAGCCGCCCAAGTCTCAGGTGCACCCACTGCCATTTATCTATCGACCCACTGCTACCATCGCAGAATCAGATTGTCCTTCCTCAGTGAACCCGCAACTGGCCTGGATAGTGTCCTGCTGTGTTCTGTGAACCTGGCAAGAGTATTCACTGACATTTTTAACCTTTCCGTACTCCATCTACGTTAAAATCACTATCATCCCAGTCCCAAAGAAAAGCAAGGTAGAGTGGCTTAATGACTACCATCTGGCAGCTCTGACATCCACCATCATGAAGTGCTTCCAGAGGCTTGTCGTGACACATATTAATTCCAGCCTCCAAGACAGCTTTGATTTACTGCAATTCAGCTACTGCCGCAACATATCCATGGCAGACACCATCTCCCTGGTCCTGCCCAGGAACATCTGGATAACAAAGACACCAACGTCATACTCCTATTTATTGACAATAGGTCCGCATTCAATGCCATAATTGCAACCAAACTCCTGGACCCCTGGTGAGGACACACTCCCCCTCGCCCCACAACTGGATCCTTGATTTCCCGACCCATAGACAACCATCTAAGGATAGCCAACAAAACATTCTCCACGATAATTTTCAACACAAAGCCCCGCAAGTCTACATTCTCAGCCCCTCACTCTACCGTGTGGCCAAACTGCAATAAACTCAATTTCCAAGTTTGGAGATGACACCACTGTCACTGTGGTTATTTAATGACCTGACAAAGACAGAGAGCTTGATAGCGTGGTGTCATGGCAATAATCTGTCCCTCGATGTCAATAAAATGAAGAAGCTAGTCATTGATTTAAGGACCTTTCCCACCCTGGTTAACCTCTCCTCTCTGCTTTCCCATCAGGTAGAAGATACCAAAGTTTGAAAGCACGTACCACTAGATTCAGGACCAACTTCTTCTCCGTTATTATCAGACTATGAACAATCCTCCCATAAGCTAGGCTATGTCCTGATCTTCCAACATACCTCATTGCGGACCTTGCACTTTCTCTCTGTAACTGTAACTCTATAATGCTGCAACACTATATTCTGCACTCTTATATTTTTCTCTTTGCATGATCTGTGTATGGCCAGACTTACTCGCGTTTAATATGGTTTGATTTAACTAGACAGAACGCAAACAAATGTTTTTCACTGTATCGAAGTACGCATGACAGTAATGGACCAATATTAATTTCATTCCAAATCCAACCTTCCTGTCCTGGGCCTCCTCCATGGCCAGAGTCCCACCACAAATTGGAGGAGCAGCACCTCATATTTTGCTTGGGCAGTTTACACCCCAGCGGTATGAACATTGACTTCTCCAATTTCAGGTCGTCCCTGCTTTCTCCCTCCTTCCCCTTCTCAGCTCTCCCAGTCTACTGTCTCTGCCTCTTCCTTTCTTCTTCCCCACCCCCCCCACCCCCACATCTGTCTGAAGAAGGGTCTCGACCCGAAACATCACCTGTTCCTTCGCTCCATAGATGCTGCCTCACCCGCTGAGTTTCTCCAGCACTTTTGTCTATCTTTGATTTTTCCAGCATCTGCAGTTTTTTCTTAAACATTAATACCCTCAGTAACACAGCGCATCGGTGCAATGATCAGCACTCAGGATGAAACAGCTAGAGTGCTGAGTGAGAGATAGGTGACTGCAAGATGACGGTGATGGGAGTGGGGTGCAAGGGATTGCATCATATGTGGCAGGGAAAGGAAGTGGTACGGTTTGATAGTCGACCGGGGGAGTGGAATAGTAACATAGAATAGAATTGAGCTGGAAATTAAACCATGATTTGATGAGTGAGAACAATCTGAAGGAAACGATGACTTAATTCTTTTCCCATCTCTTGCACTCAGCATACTGGATGTCAGGGAGTGAGAATCCTAGCATTTCAACTTATCCTCTGCCTCTATGGACAGCTTTCTTACGCAAGCTGCAGTTAGTCAATAGCACGACCTGAAGCTTGTTGCAGGGTCACCGCTGATCCCTGCAGCTCAGCTCAACTCAGGGTGAAGCTCAAATGGAAGGAATTTTGCATTCCTGGGCAAATAATGTTAGATTTTTTGGTTTAATTCAATTCATGTTGCACAAGTGATTTGCAATCATTTCACAATCCAATAACCCTTGCAAGCAATGGTAAATTAAACAACAAAATTACATACAAATGTATATATATATTTTTAAAGTACAGCTCAATTATGTACACATTGCTTGATCTGTTGACTCATGGGGAGGTGTTAAACCGCATCCCTGTCCCCACCAGCAGGATGAAGTGGCAAATTGTGCAGGTACAGCCGTGTGTAGGAGAGTGCAAGCCTGTCCCTTGGTACCCTCCAGCCAGCATGGTCCTCCCACAATCACCCCACAGAAAACTGGGAGCAAGAAGAGAGAAGAACTTCCAAGGTCATCAAGGTCAACGCATCTGCAGGCTGGCACCAATCGACCGCACCGTGCTGTTTGGCACAGACACAGAAAGTGCTGGGATGTCTCGCGGGAATCTGACTGGACCAGCGTTCCCTCCCTCCAGGGTATCCAGGATACCTGTCAAAATAAGTGAGGTTAAGAGAGGTTGTAGAGGTGGCAACATAAAATCCAAATGGGGTGCTATTTTAACCCGAATCAATATACATAAAATGCCCAGCACCATGACTAGGAGGAGCAATCCTCCAGTGGATCTGTCGCAATTGCATCTTGCAGCAATGAATTATAGCATGGCAGCCAGGGTGGGTTAGATATCTCGGGTGCAATGGATTAGCCAATCTCAGCAACTGGGTACCGTCATGGCACAAACAGTGTGGAAACAGGCCCTTCGGCCTAACTTGCCCACACTGGCCAACATGTCCCAACTGCCTGCATTTGGTCCATATCCCTCCAAACCTGTCCTATCCATGTACTGGTTGGCAGTCTGCCATAATGGAACCAGAGCAGCAGAGGTCACAGGTGACCGTGGACTCAATCCCATGACTAGTCATTTCACTACTAGAAGCTGTCCAATAAAGGGTAAAGGCAAGTAAAGACTAAATCCCAGAACTGGTCATTTCAGAGGAACCAGCACAAGGTACAGGAGACTGGACTAGCGACGATTCACTTGCTCACAAGGTAGGGTAATAATCAGCAATGAATGAACTTGCTTTATTCATTGTTACTTCAGCACCATCTCCCACCATATCCCCAGGTTCACTTAATATTCAAAAGTCCATCCATTTCTCTCCGAAATATACTCAGCAACCGCTGCTCAACTCCACTACCCTCACAGATAGAGAGTTTAAAGATTCATTACCCTGCCAATGCAGACATTTCTTCTCGCTTGTCCGGTATGACATCTTATTTTGAGGCTGCCTCTTGTTTCTAGACAGTCCACACAAGGAAATCATCACCCTGGCTTCTTACACAAGAGATCATTCAGCCCTTCAGGTCTCTTCTAGCATGCAGCAGTACTGCAGCTCACCTTATTCCCGTAAACCGCATCACTGCCAATTCTTTCCTTTGGTGCGGCTCCACTAGTACGTCTAACAGTATATTTCGCACTTCAACCACTCACTGGGTAGAAACACCTTTCCACCTGAAGGGGTTTGGTTCTTTTGCCAATCACTTTCATTCTGTTCCTCATTGTCCTTTGTCACTTTAACCCCAGGAAGTCTGTCGCCTGTGATCATATCCCTCAGGATATTAAATCTGTCCATCAGATCCCCTTACAATCTTCTCTGTTACAAGGAGAATAATCCCAGCTTCTAATTTCAATTATCTACATAATTGAAGTATTTCATCTCTGAAACCTTCACCCTCTCAAAAGCCTTTGTATCATTCAGGACTTCACCCCAAACTGGGGTCCCAGGTCTGGACTATACTCCAGTCCGGCTGAGCCAGTGAGATTCATAATGCCCATGAGCAGCTGGGAATAAATGAGCAAACACACAGTCTAACTTCGCCCAGGAATGTCACCCTCTTGTCAATGTGGTTGAGATCAGAAACCTTTCACCAATAGCCACTAAAGGGCCTGTCCCACTTAGACGACGTTTTAGGCAACTGCAGGAGACTATGCGGTCCCACATGTTCGCGGGTGGTTGCCGGGAGTCGCCTTCATGGTCGTGAGGAGTCCCCGCATTCTGGGAGCTAGTTGCGGCCTCATTATGGTCGCCACAAATGTTTCAACATGTTGCAAAATTAGCGTCGACCAGAATGAAGCCGCCATGGAGAGTAGCGAGAATTCCCGTGCCGTAGGAGCAGTGGTAGTGGGTTGCCAGGAGGTCGAAGGTTGTCACAGGTTCTCGTAGGTTGTAGCCGGTGTTGACCGGTGAATTTAAGTGGCTCATTGGGAAAAAAAATCGTAAGCAGTAATTTTCAGAACCAAGGATAACCGACCGGTAATGTTAATGTCTGCCGAGCTTCACAGCTTGTTAATAGTTGTCTCCACTCCTTTTCCCCCCCTCTTTTAAAGGACTTACATGACCCTTCCCATACACTGTGCTTTCACCATCTTAATTACAGCGCCAATCTTCCTGTTCATCGCGGTGTGTGTCTGTATCACATTGGCTTTGCACCGTGTGAATTTCAGTCAGACAGCGCTCCCCCCGCTTGCCCTGTTCCCCGCCTGCATAACGGCCTGGTGAAGGAAACGATGTGTGTGTGTTCCACTCTGACAGTCGCCGTTCCAGTCGCCTGAACAATCGCCCAAGTGGGGCAGGCCCATAAGTTTGCTCCACTCTCGTACCTTCCACGATCCGGTGGTAAGCAAAGTGCAGATAAAGCAGGAAGACCATGTGCAGGACAGTGAGCACCCCACAGACAGTCAGCCGCGGTGTCTGTCCTACAGTGCGGGAGAGCATCACGGCGACCTGTAAAACAGAAGGGGTTCAGAGCATGGAACGGTAATGCAGAGCGAGCACTGGTTTACACTGACAGCTCCAGGTCTTGGCCTCAGCACCGTAGGAGTCCCATTTCTAACAGAGAGATTACACTACAGCCCCCCTTTGCTCAGGGAGTAAGTATGCAATAAATAGTGCAACATTAACCACACTGTGGTTTTCACGATTAATTACTGATCTGAACAAGCCTTCAAAATCTATCGATTACTTTTATTGAATGATTCTTCATTCCTCCCCCACCCATCGTTGGTACTCTGGTAACATGGCAGATTGTCCATAGATCCATGTCAAAGTCTATATACAACACCCAACCTTGTACATCTAACCCATCTGTCCCATTCGTTTTGCTCTCTTCTAGTTCCGCTGAAATACTGCTCCTTGTGAATAGCAGGTTATTATTGACTACAGAAATTTACCCGTGCCCCCCAAATTATGTGACCAAATTGTATTTAGAATACTTAATCCTTATTTCTTTCCCATAAATTGTAGTGGAAGCGTATTTTATAAATATGCCCTGTCAAACTTTTTATCAACTTGTAACTTGTCTCCATTCTCTCTGGGTTGTTTGTCCGGATGGGTTTAACATCTCAGCTCTGGTGACATCATGGTACATGTCCTTAATTCTCTCTCTAATGCTGCAACATGCTTCTTTTTAAACATGGCAATCAGAATCGGGAAACTGCTAATTATTGTCAGGAAATCGGAGAATGACATCCTACCATCCTGAGGGTGGAGAGACCCCCAACGATGAGCCATAGCAGGTAGAAAAGGGAATGGAGATGTACGTTGTAGGTGACCATCAATACAACGCAGGGTCCAAACAGACCATAGCCCTGTGAACAAGACAGTGATACATACAGAGGTTCAATGCAAGTAATGGATTATTAACAGCATAGAGTCATCATTTATCCCTGACTGAGAAATATGATCTAAGGGCGAACACCCAGCCATTTTATTGCCAGGGCATCCATTATGTTAAACTCATTACACCAAGGAATGCCCCACAATCTCGTTCTAAACCAATGACTGCAGCACTATTACTTACATTTAATTTACAGTTATTTACTATTTCTTCAAAGTGTCTACCAGATGCAGTCGGGCTCAGTTTGTCTTGCTGGGAAGATATAAAGTTGGAAGTGATAAGAATAGTTGGTGATGTACTCCTGTCAGGTACATTTGTAGCAAGCGTCAGAAACCAAGAGTATGAAAGGAAGTGCCCAAGCCCCAGAATACACTGCCGACCTGACATTGAGCCTCAAGCTAACGCTCAGTCCCCCAGGTGAGAATGTGCATGGATAATATTGTGGGAAAGAAAGAAATCGTATTTCACTGTCCTTGTGTAACATAATCTACAGATAACAAAGCAGCCTAGCACTCGGCTCCAGTGCAAAAGATGAAATAACAGTACGTTGATCCACTAATGAGGCCACTAACGGTAAACAGGTCAGTGTAGTGCATGGTAGATGCAGCTTAACATGGATATACATACATGACGTTATCCACTTTGGTTCTAAATAAAAACATGTCAAAGCTCAAGGAGAATGCTCACCTGTAAAATATACCAGGGGAAAGACCCTGTCTGGTCACCTTGACCTCCACAAACATTGTCTCCTTTACAAAGAAGGTTATTGGCAAATGCATTCCCCCCTGAAAAAAAATGGGTGTCCTTTCCACTGACTGTTTAGCAAACAAACTTCGCTGCACTCTGAAGACTCACCACTAGCGACAGCATCTGCACCATTGTGATCTGGGCATTGCACAAGTAGCCCAGGAAGTAGACGAAGGAGGAGACGCCCAGCCAGTAGCCAAAGCAGGTTCCAATTGCAGTGCCCATCAGTGTGCCTTCTCTCTGTGGGAATACAGCAGCACACGACAGTTTAACAACTCTTAAACAAAGTGCTGGAGTCACAGCATGCCAGGCTGCTTCTCTGGAGGACATGGTGATGTTCCAAGTCGCGAGCCTTCCGCTAAATGTCACCTATCCATGCTCTGACTCGCGGAGTTACTCCATCACTTTTGTGCTTTTTTTTGGTAAACCAACATCTGCAGTTCCTTGTTTCCGGCGCCTGAACAACTTTGCCATTCATGAATGCAAAGAAATGGCTTCACAACCCTGCCCGTGCCATATTTTCCTCTTTCATTAGCTGTCTATTCGGCAGCAGAGATTCATAACAGCGGTAATTTGACCGCATGTCTTTGCGATATGCAAGGAAAGAGGAGTAACTAGAGAAACCCACGGGGTCACAAGGGGAAATGTGCAAACACCACACAGACAAGACCGGAGGTCGGGATTGAACCAGCTTCATTAGAGGCAGCAGCTCCACTAGCTGAACCACTGTTCCAACTTTCTTTCCAGATCTGTAGAATACACAATGGTTGATTTGGGATTTATTAAACTCCATCTCCATAGGAATTCACCCAATTCCCCATATCATCTTGTTATCCATTTGGATTATGTTTATGCAGAATCCAACTGTCAATTTCAAAGAGATATTTACACAGCTTGACCAACACTATATCCTCAAGTGAATCTTCAGCTAAATCATTAAGCAAATGTCCCAATTTCCTGCAATTTCCATCTCATTACCTTAAGTGCATCATCATAAAAAATTTGCATCAGATTTCCCAGACAAAGCTTGCAAAAACACAACAGTTGCCATTCCTTAAACCTGATCACCAAACCAGGGGGAAGAAAAAGATTTGAGTTTGATGATCCTCTCATCCCATAAAGATATTCATCCTCCCACCCAAAGAAACCAAGGTGAGAACTGAGAAAGAGCTAAGAAATTGCAGAATGGATTAACATTTTTTGTTTTATTTTATCTTGGTTTGAGTTTTGTTTTTCACTAATATTGGAATTTTTAAAAAAAAGTTTATTGTGTTATCTATTGAGTACTGTGTTTACAGACCTGTTATGCTGCTGCTTGTACAAATTTAATTGTTTCATTTCAGTGCATATGACAAATAAACACCTTGACTCTTGAAAATAATCAAACGGTATCAGCAATAATCAGCAAGCCAGATAACACCGGTGGGTTTAAACACAGAGCGAGTGTTTCATGTTGATGTTGAAAGATCCCCGAACTGGAATGTGAGCCCCCCCTCTCTCTACAGATGCTGCTTCACCCATTGTCGATTTCCAGCAGTTTCTTCTTTTATTTCAGCCTTTTAATATCTGCGGTATTTTAGACAAATCTAAGATACAAGGAGTTATGGCAGCTATAGATGTGCAAATTAATATATTCACCTAGAGACATGTGGCAAGAAGAAAATAAAATCTGCCTTCTGTTGAAAAATCTTTAAATTTTCACAGTGCTGTTAAGAAAGCAATGACCATTATTTTGGTATAGTGCCTTGGTGTCACCTGTCAATATATAATAAACAGCGGCACCACTGTTTTTTAGTCACATTAATCAAATTGACACTTACAATTACAGTTCCAGACGTCTTCATTCCGTGCAAAAGAATGGCCACCAGAGTGAAAACCAACATTAAGGGGCCATACAACTCTCCTGCAACCTTCTATGAGAGAAAGATATAATAAATGTCATTAAGTCCCTCACAAAATATTTCTTCCAAACACTGGCATTTGGAAAAAATTCAAAAAGCAAGGTGTTTGATTCTATAGGATGAGGAAGGGACCATTCGGCCTCTCAGACCCATTCTCCCAATCAATCAGCATGGCTGATCTGTTCTCTAACACAATCCAACTCTCCTGGTTAATGTTCTTGGGTTGTGCGTACAACAATAAACTTGACTTGATTAATAAAACCTTGCCACCTTTACTCAAAATATTCACTTGGTCCCCACCTCTCCTGTCCAGTAATGGTTTATTGACAGGCATTGAAAGCAGATTTCCAATGCAATCCTCCCCTCTTCTCCTTCCACACCTCACATTGCAACAGTCTTAGAACACTTCTACGTTTTTGCTGAATGAGATTATTATATGATCATACGACATGTATCTAACATATTCACTTTGGTTAATTCACATAAAAAATATCTAAACACGGTGCAATGTTGACCTGGTTGTCTGGCTACAGGCCCCTACAGATAATGAGGACTGACTAAGAGTGGATTGCAGATAGAAGCATAAGTAAACAGACCTGAGGGAAATTGATCATCCGGACTGGAATCAGAGACTCCACCAATCTGAAATGGCAAAGAATGTTGACCATGAGAGTGTTTGGCACTGAGGCAGCAACTCTACAGCTGCACCACCATGCCGCATTTTGTTCATAATCTTCAATGTGACATCAGCACCAAATTTTGTTTACCAATACTCTTAAATGCTTTGCTACAACTCGGGCATCAGAGATAAATACACCCCTGTCGTCATCACAATAGAGTTAAACAAAGCTTTATTCAATCAATGGAAAAATCAAGCTGGTTGAGGTCATGACACACATACCTGTTCCTGACTTGGATGGGCTCAACGTCGAAGTACGGTCTGAGAATATCAATGTTGCCATACAGATTGAATGCCTTTGATGCTTGCCTCTTACCTGCTTGCCACACCTGTAAGATATAATTCAAACTTATGGAGACAAATCATATAGTGGATGCCTTAAGGAAGACTCCACACAATTAGGTGGAAGGCAACTCAATGCCAAGTTCAGCCTAGAGCATCGCAGCAGTACCTTTACTGACTGGATCTAATGCTGGACAGGATATATGCAGCAGAACTCACTTAGACAGCAAGAAAATTGCCGGAGCAGTCATCTGGAGATGGTAAAGCCATGAGTTCTTTCATTTAGAAACAGGAGAAACTAGAAATAGGTGTAGGAATAGGACATTTAGCCCTTTGGGAGTCAGCAACGCCATTCAATACGATCATGGTTGAACATCTAAAATCAGTACCCTGTTTCTGCTTTTCCCCATATCCCTTGATTCCTTTAACTCTAAGAGCTAAATCTAACTCTCTCTATTAGGTCTAACTTGCTCTTTATTGTTTGTGCGCATTTAAAAAATAAACACATTAAGTTATTTATTGTTATTAACAATGGGACAGTGTTGTCGGAATATTTTTTGTGATTTGTTCAGAACTGGGATACAAATGAGACACTGTCCAAGACAGATCTGTAATTTGCTGGGGTTTACATTTCTAGAAGCAGTCAGTTCCAGTCTTAGGCATAGTCAACACAAAAAAAATGAGATTAGCTTTGGATGCAAGGCAGCACAGACCAGAGGGCATCTTGGAATCATGTAGGCAAGCACATAAAACAAGAGTACTGCCTGAAGAACAGATACCAGTGTTAGAGTCATTTATGTCACAAAGTGGCACAGCAAATTTGAGCAACACCATTGCAGGGACTTCTGGCATTGGCTATGATGGATATTGCATGGGAGAAGAATCACTGGAGTCTTGTTTAGAATCTGGTTGGTAATGGTGCTCCCATTCAGGTCAAGGCCACAACTAAATCAGAGGGCCAGTCAGACCACCACTCAAATTTACTTTCAAATAAATCTCCCAATCACTAAGTCACATCAACGAGATACAAGATGACTTGGACAAGAACATTGTAATCACAAAGTGGGTTCACCTCGAAAGAGAATATCAGGCCCAACACAAGACAAACCTGGCTCCATACCTGATCTGCTACTTCTCTGCCCAGCTGTCCTTTCAATCCCTTCACGCCGAGGAATGCTGCATCCTCCTCCTCTGTAGTCACATGCTCCTCACCCGCATTGTCTTCTTCTTTCATCTGCTGGTGCATCTCTCCCATATCCTCAAAACTTGAGCCAGACGTGTCGTCCATGTTCTCCATGTCGATCACTGCTGAGCTATTCCCCTAAATAATAGCATTTGCACAATCTTAGATAATTACCAGAAAAATTGATAGATTAAACATAGCATTCTTAGAACTGCAGCATTGCATCCAATACCAGTCACCACTTTAAGAAGGTATTAGAGAGGATGCACAAAATCTTACCAGAGCTTTCCCACTAAAGAGAGATTTGACCTTCAAAGATTGGAGAGTGGGATTGTTCTTTTGGGAGCAGAGAAGGTTGAGAGACCTTTAGTAAAGATGTAGTAAAAATCCAGTCTAAAGAGGTCTTGACCATAAATGTCACCTATTCCTTTTCTCCAGAGATGCTGCCTGTCCCGCTGTGTTAGTTCAGCATTTTGTGTCCATCTTTGGTGTAAACTAGCATCTGCAGTTCCTTCCTACACTGGATTGGTTTAGACAGGTTTAAATAGAAAGAAGCTATTGTCATAAGCTGAGTGAAGCACAGATTGAGTGGTTTAACCTGTGCATGACATGAGGAAAGAGCTTTCCATACAGAAAGTAACTATGATATGGCACTCACTGCCTGTGGGGATAGTGGAAACAGAATCAAATAAGACCTTTAGAAGGGTACCGAGTTGGCACTTGAGAAATTACACTTGGCAAAGCAGGAAAAAAGGGATCTTACTTGGGGTCTGCAAAGAGTCAATAGGTCACTCAGCCTCCTTCTTTGCCATTGCAATTCTATGAATCTTTAAATAAACGTCTGCCATTTTGCTTTGTATTTAGGTCTTGTGCAACTTTGTGAGACACTATTATCTGTCATTGTACCTGATGTTTGATATGTCGGGCTTAACATGTTAACTCTAATACTTGGACACGTATAGGTCTGTCTACATTTAAAGCCTTCATTTGTAGGCCACATAAGCGTAGTATTGAATTCAGTCATGTTGTGGTTACTGTTAGCTGAATATTTATTTACTGACAGACTTCTGGTAAATACACCACTTCTAATAATAACTGTCTCATATTGATTCATGAACCATAGGCTACTGGAAAATAGTCCTGAGGTTGTGTTGAAAAAAATCACGCTGTTGGAATTCAGATTATGCAGCAACTTCTCTGATCATTGTTGGCTCCACGGAGCATGGGACTGAGGAACTGATAATGGAAATAGAGACATGGAAGAGATTCTAAACAATTAATTTGATTGCATTTTCACCATAGAAAATGTTTTTTTTTTAAATCCCCATAATAAAAGGCCTATAAGGGTGGAACTTTTATAAAAGATCTTTATCGCTGGAGAACAATTACTTGGCAAACTAAAGGCTGACAAGTTCTCTGGACCTCCTGCCCTACACGGTAGGGGTCTTGACGTGACTGCAAGGAAACTGGACATGTTAGTTGCATTCTTCCAAAATTCCAGAGATGTCCCAGGAAATTAGAAAAAAATAGAATAGCAAGGGCATTTTTTTTTAAAAAGGAGGGAGACAGAAAAACAAAAAAATAGGGCAATTTTCCCAATGTTTCACATTGAGAAAATACTGGAAGGTAACAGCAGAACATTTAGAAAAATCATAAACAGTGCTGACAAGGTTGTTGAGCATGTAACAAAGAGGATGAATAAAGAGAAAACCAGTAATTTTGGGTTTCCAGAAGGCATAAGATGTGTGCTTGGGGTTGGAGGCAATCTACTGAATGTTATGGGGAGAGTAATAATTCGGAAAAAGAGTCAAGATAAACGGATTATTTTCAGATTAGCAGTTAGTAGGAGTACCCCAGATAAGCGCAAGGGCCTCATCTGTTTATAATCTGCAAATAGTTCTGCTGTAACACAACAGTAGGTTTCCTAAGAAACCGCAAGTTACAGAAAATTGTATTATACGAACAATTGTGTCAATGGGGAAAAGGGGGTTGGGGCGAGAGGGGTAGACTCGCTCTAATAAGCTGGCTGGCCAAAGTAGACTGGAAAGGGATCCTAGCAGGAATTACGGTGGAACAGCAATGGCAGAAATTTCTGGGCATAATCCGGAAGTCGCAGGATCATTTCATTCCAAAAGGGAAGAAAGATTCTAAGGGGAGTAGGAGGCAGCCGTGGCTGACAAGAGAAGTTAGGGATAGAATAAAACTAAAAGAAAAGATGTATAACACAGCAAAGAGTAGCCAGAAGCCAGAGGATTGGGAAACTTTCATAGGACAACAGAAGGAAACAAAACAGGCTGAAAAGATGAAGTAAGAGGGGAAGCTGGCCAGGAATATAAAGAAGGACAGTAAAAGCTTCTTTAGATATGTTAAGGGAAAAAGAGTAGCAAAGTCAAATGTGGGTCCCTTGAAGGCAGACATGGATGAAATTATTATGGGCAACAAGGAAATGACAGAAGAGTAGAATAGCTACTTCGGATCTTTCTTCACTAAGGAGGACACAAACAATCTCCCAGATGTACTGGAGGACAGAGGATCTAAGGGGGTAGAGGAACTGAAATACATTTTCATTAGGCAGACTAATGGGACTGAAGGATGATAAATCCCCTGGGCCTGATGGTCTGCATCCCAGGGTCCTCAGGGAGGTGGCTCTAGATCATGGTGATCATTTTCCAATGTTCAATAGATTCAGGATCAGTTCCTGTGTTATCCCACTTTGCAAGAAAGGAGCGAGAAAGAAAACGGGGAATTACAGACCAGTTAGCCTGACTTCGGTGGTGGGAAAGATGCAGGAGTCAATTATTAAAGAGGTAATATTGGGGCATTTGGATATCAGTAAAAGGATTAGTCCAAGTCAACATGGATTTATGAAAGGGAAATCATGCTTGACTAATCTTCTGGAATTTTTTGAGGATGTGACAAGTAAAATGGATGATGGGGTGCCAGGGGATGTCGTGTATCTAGACTTTCAGAAAGCCTTTGATAAGGTCCCGCACAGGAGACTGGTGACTAAAATTAGAGCACATGGTATAGGGGGTAGGGTGTTGACATGGATAGAAAATTGGTTGGCAGACTGGAAGCAAAGAATAGGAGTGAACGGGCCCTTTTCAGAATGGCAGGCAGTGGTGAGTGGAGTGCCGCAAGGCTCGGTGTTGGGGCCGCAACTATTTACCATATATATTAATGATTTGGAAGAGGGAATTAGGAGCAACACTAGCAAGTTTGCGGATGACACAAAGCTGGGTAGCAGTGTGAACTGTGAAGAGGATGTTAGGAGGTTGCAGGGGGACCTGGACAGGTTGAGTGAGTGGGTAGATGTGTGGCAGGTGCAGTATAATATTGATAAATGTGAGGTTATCCACTTTGGCGGCAAAAACAAGGGTGAAGGTTATTACCTCAATGGGGTTAGGTTAGATAAGGGGGAGGTCCAGCGAGACCTGGGTGTCCTTGTACACCGGTCACTGAAAGTTGGCTTACAGGTACAGCACGCAGTGAAGAAAGCTAATGGGATGTTGGCCTTCATAACAAGAGGATTTCAGTACAGGAGTAAAGAGGTTCTTCTGCAGTTGTATAAGGCTCTGGTGAGACCACATCTGGAGTATTGTGTACAGTTTTGGTCTCCTAATTTGAGGAAGGACTTCCTTGTGATTGAGGCAGTGCAGCGTGGGTTCACGAGATTGATCCCTGGGATGGCGGGACTGTCATATGAGAAAAGATTGAAAAGACTAGGCTTGTATTCACTGGAGTTTAGAAGGATGAGGGGAGATCATATAGAAACATATAAAATTATAAAAGGACTGGACAAGCTAGATGCAGGAAAAATGTTCCCAATGTTGGGTGAGTCCAGAACCAGGGGCCACAGTATTAGAATAAAGGGGAGGTCATTTAAGAGAAAAAAACTTTTTTATCCAGAGAGTTGTGAATTTATGGAATTCCCTGCCACAGAGGGCAGTGGAGGCCAGATCACTGGATGGATTTAAGAGAGAGTTGGATAGAGTGGAATCAAGGGATATGGCGAGATGGCAGGCACGGGTTATTGATAGTGGACGATCAGCCATGATCACAATGAATGGCGGTGCTGGCTCGAAGGGCCGAATGGCCTCCTCCTGCACCTATTTTCTATGTTTCTAATTATTTTTTCTTGCAGAATTTTCAAAAATAAAAGTTATTTTTAATAGCAAAGGTTTATTTTTTACCTGTAAATACAAAAGGCTATAACATTGTTTTACAGAGTATCACTGCATAAGTGTCAATAGCAGTGATTGTCAATTTCAATTACTTCCCGCCCTGAAAGTAGCAGCTGTCTTCTGAAGAGACAATGTGTCCGATTAAGCTAGGAGACTATATAGAAACATTTTCCAAAACAGCTTTTTTTTTCTCTTGCCATTTGCCAAAGTAACTTTTAAGTGGTTCTCTAGGTCTGAATAATACAATGGTATAGTGTTCCCTAATTCATTGATCATGTTGTATCCAATTTGCACTGCAGAAACCAGCATTATAGCAGATCTACCTGTATGTTAACAATTTGGATGAGGGGACAGAGTGTTCTGTAACCAATTTTGCTGATGATAGAAAGGCAAGCGGATTGGCAAATTATGGGGAGGACAGAGTGCCTGCGAAAGGATTGGATATGTAGACACAAAATGCAGGAGTAACTCAGCGGGACAGGTAGCATCTCTGGATAGAAGGAATGAAGTCTGAAGAAGGGTCTTGACCCGAAACATCATCCATTCCTTCTATCCAGAGATGCTGCCTGTCCAGCTGAGTTATTCCAGCATTTTGTGTCTATCTTTGGTGTAAACTTGCATCTGCAGTTCCTTCCTACACAATGATTGAATATAAAGTTGGCAAATTGTGAATAATGGGGAAATTGTATTAAGTTATCCACTTTGGATGAAAGAATGAAAAAAATATATTTACATGGAGCAGGACTATAGCATGTTGTGGTACAAAGGGACCTTAAAGTCTTAGCATGTGAAAAAGTTACACACAGCAATCACAAGCAATTAAGGAGGCTAATGCAACATGGCCTTTACTGTTGCATAATGGATTACAAATGTCGGGAAGTTCTAATGCAACTTTACAGAGTCCTGGTAAGCCTTTACCTAAAAAAACCAACATACAGGTCTGAAGAAGGGTCTCATCTGCAGTTCCTTCTTAAACATACAGGCCTTCATATTTTTGCATTGGAGGCATTATGGAGAAGGTTGATGTACAAAAAAGGTTGATCTTACAGTCATTGGACTCAGTGAATGAGGGGTAATCATATTGAAACTTACAAGATTCTGAAGGAGACTGACAAGGTGGTTGCTGTGTGGTACCTAATGGGGATACTTAAAACTGCAGGGCAGAGTTTCAAAATAAGGGGGCACATACAGTAGTTAAGATGGAGACGAGTATAACTTTCATTTGCTCAAAGGCGCCCGAATCCTTAGAAATCTTTATTTCAGAGAACGAACTATACTTAAGTGGAAAACTGACATTTAATCAACAAGGACATCACGGATTATCATTGAAAGATACAGAATGGAACAGGCCCTTTGGCCCACACTATTCTATCCCACTTTCTCATCCATTTCTTACATACGAGGTGCAATTGACCAATTAACCTTTGTCATGTGGGAGGAAACAAGAGTACCTGTAGGAAACCACGGGATCACAGGGAATATGTGCAAACTCCACTCAGGCAGCACCTGAGGTCAGTATAGAACCCGATCTCTGGCATTATGAGGCATCTGCTCCACTACCTGCACCATCCAGTGAGAAGCATGGTAAAGAGGTATTACGTTGACTGGGTCAACTGTGATCCTACTCAATAGCAGAACAGACACACGGATTAATTGATTGGTATTTCTCCTGCTCCTATACATCCATTATTTTATCATGCGTCTGCACCTCAGAATGCTTACTGTCAGACCACATCACAGCTTGATTTGGGAACCAATAACTGGCAGAGAGTTGTGGATGTAGTCCGGTCCATCACATAGACCAGGCTTCCCACCAATATCTCTATCTACACCACCCTGCCTCAGAAAAGCAGACAACCTGATCAAAGACTTGCCCCACCCCAGTCATTCCTTCTTCGCCCTGTACCCATCCTGCAACAGGCATAAAAGCTTGAAAGCCTCCACCATCAGACTCACGATAAACTTCTTCCCCACTGTTATCGGGCTTTTGAAAGGTCCTTCCATAGGCTAGGCTACTGTCCAATTTACCTCTACCCCAAGTACGGACATTGGACTTTGTCTAAGGAACTGATGCACTACAATGCTAAGAACTATATTCTGCACTCTATCTTCACCTTTGCTCTACTTTACATTGTACTTGAGTTTGATTGTGTTTATGTAACGTATCTTCCGATCTGTGGGAAGGGACTACAGAGGCTAGTTTATACCGAAGATAGACACGAAATGCTGGAGACAGCCTGCATCGCTGCAGAAGAGGAGTGGGTGACGTTTCGGTTCGGAACCCTTCTTCAGACTCCGATGAAAATCCTCATTGTGAGGGAGGGGGAAGGGCACCATTGTGGGGGGGAAGGGGAGGGCACACATTGTGGGGACAGGGGAGGGGACACATTGTGGGGAGGGGGAGGGCACATTGTGGGGAGCACCGTGCGGGGACGCATTGGGGGCTGCCTACAGACCCGGGGGATCTGCGGGGAGGGGGGATGTCAAGGGATCCACGGTGTACACTCCGAACGGCAGAGTTGCTTTAACCTGCAGCATTGTCTCCTCGAAGGCTCCCCATTCGCCGTTCCTTGTCCCTCCGCTGCCGGTCTCGGCCGCCGCCGCCGCCATCGCCGCTGCTGCCACCGCCGGCCCGGCCCCGCGGCGATCGCAGTAAACACCAACCGTCAACAGCGGAGGCCGTGACGTGACGTGACGTGACGTGGACCGCAAAGCCCCGCGCGACTACGCCGAGGACGTTCCGGGAGGTGTGGCGCACGTCATTCGGGAGGTGTGGCGCACGTCATGCGGGAGGTGTGGCACACGTCATGCGGGACCCGCGGTCCTGGGGAGGCGGTGCGTGCGGGTTTGAACTGTAACCGTCAGTCAGCTGCTGCTGCTGCTGCTGCGCAATTGCAATGGCAATGGCGGGCGGCCGGGAGCACGTCGAGCTGATTCGCAACCGAGTGGTTCTCAAGGAGTTCAGTGTCCACAATGTGAGTGTGTCGCCCCGCGACCATGGTTCACGTGTGACCTCAGCTGCCGTCGCGACTGATTTGTCATGTAGCCGCTGTTAATTCTTTATAACCCCTCAGGTCCACACCACCGACTTTCCCGGGAACTACCCCGGCTACGATGACACGTGGAGCCAGCGTCGCTTCGAGAAGGTGGGGAGCCGACAGCCAGGGGGTGGGAACCGGGGTGGGGACAGTGGCAGCCAGGGGCGGGGACGGGGACTGGGGCAGCTAGGAGGGTGCGGTATGGGGGTAGCCAGGGGTGGGAAAACCAGGTATGCAGGGGGTGGGGTTCGGTATGGGGGCAAGGAGTCGCGCACATGTCTCTGTTGATACTCCCTCCTGCCTCTGCATCCAGCCCCTTAAACGTGTGCTCCCTCATTCTTGGGACAAAGGAAATTGTAGATTCCAAACAGTACTTGAAATACCTTCATTAAATCGTACAGCATTAAACCCATCAAAGCTGACTGTAATACTTATCTATACTAATTCCATTTGTCTACATCAGACCAAATACCTCTGCACCTTCCAAGTCTTAAAGTATCTGTTCCAATGTCTTTTAAATGTTGTAATTATATCTGTCTCCTACCACCTCTGGCTGCTTATTCCAGATAACCACCAATGCTAGCATTTAGTTCAAGAGGGCTAGAATACAAAAACAGGGATATAATGCTGAGGCTGTATAAGGTGCTGGTCAGGTTGCATTTGGAGTTTTGTGAGCAGTTTTGGGTACCATATCTGAGGAAGGATGTGCTGGTCCTGGAGAGGGTCCAGAGGAGTTTTACAAGAATTATCCCAGGAATGAGTAGGTGAACATATGATGAACGTTTGACAGCACTGGGCCCTGTACTCGCTAAATCAGTAAAGGGCTTGTATAGAGTGGATGTGGAGAGGATATTTCCACTAGTGGGAGAGTTTAGGTCTAGAGGTCACAGCCCCAGAATGAATGGACGTTCCTTTAGGAAGGAGATGTGCAGGATCTGGAATTATTTGCCACAGAAGTCTATGGAGGCCAAGTCAGTGGATATTTGCAAGGCAGAGATAGATAGTTTCTTGATTAGTATGGTTTTAGTTTAGTTTAGCGATACAGCGCAGAAACGGGTCCTTCGGCCCACCAAGTCCGCATCGACCAGCGATCTCCGCACATTAGCACTATCCTACACTCACTAGGAACAATTTACACATAAACCAAGCCAATCGTATTGTGTACAGTTTTGGTCTCCTAATCTGAGGAAAGACATTCTTGCCATAGAGGGAGTACAGAGAAGGTTCACTAGACTGATTCCTGGGATTTCATATGAAGAAAGACTGGATAGACTCAGCTTGTACTCGCTAGAATTTAGAAGATTGAGGGGGGAATCTTATAGAAACGTACAAAATTCTTAAGGGGTTGGACAGGCTAGATGCAGGAAGATTGTTCCCGATGTTGGATAAGTCCAAAACAAGAGGTCACAGTTTAAGGATAAAGGGGAAGTCTTTTAGGACCGAGATGAGAAAAACATTTTTCGCACAGAGAGTGGTGGATCTGTGGAATTCTCTGCCACAGAAGGTAGTTGAGGCCTGTTCATTGGCTATATTTAAGAGGGAGTTAGATGTGGCCCTTGTGGCTAAAGGGATCAGGGGGTATGGAGAGAAGGCAGGTACAGGATACTGAGTTGGATGATCAGCCATGATCATATTGAATGGTGGTGCAGGCTCGAAGGGCCGAATGACCTACTCCTGCACCTATTTTCTATGCTTCTATTAACCTACATACCTGAACACCTTTGGAGTGTGGGAGGAATCTGAAGATAGACAATAGACAATAGGTGCAGGAGTAGGCCATTTGGCCGTTCGAGCCAGCACTGCCATTCAATGTGACCATGGCTGATCATCCTCAATCAGTACCCCGTTCCTGCCTTCTCCCCATATCCCCTGACTCTGCTATTTTTAAGATTCCTATCTAGCTCTCTCTTGAAAGCATCCAGAGAACCTTCCTCCACCACCCTCTGAGGCAGAGAATTCCACACTCACCACTCTCTGTGAGAAAAAAGTGTTTCCTTAAATTGTCCTTAACTATGGTCTGATAATGCCGAAAAAACGTATGCTTACATTTTGGAAAAATACATCTCCCCCAACTCTTAAAATGTGGATTACAAACATGTCTGAGACGCTACATCTTGAAGATATGAGACTTGTCTTAGCAGGAAAATCAGAGCAATTTTCAAAGATATAGTCTCCTTTCATTGATTCATTACAAGGATAATATATATAAGCATCTGGATAAACAGGGTCTGATCAGGAACAGTCAACATGGATTTGTGCCTGGAAGGTCATGTTTGACAAACCTTCTTGAATTTTTTGAAGCGGTAACTAGGGAAATTGATGAGGGTAAAGCAGTGGATGTTGTCTATATGGATTTCAGTAAGGCCTTTGACAAGGTTCCCCATGGAAGGTTGGTTCAGAAGGTTCAATCTTTGGCTGTTAATGGCGGAGTAGCAAGATGGATTCAACAGTGGCTGAATGGGAGATGTCAGAGAGTAATGGTGGATGGCTGTTTGTCAGGTTGGAAGCCGGTGACCAGTGGGGTGCCTCAGGGATCTGTGTTGGGTCCACTGTTGTTTGTCATGTACATCAATGATCTGGATGATGGGATGGAAAATTGGATAAGTAAGTATGCAGATGATACTAAGATAGGTGGTATTGTGGATAATGAAGTAGATTCTCAAAGTCTACAGAGAGATTTGGGCCATTTGGAAAAGTGGGCTGAAAGATGGCAGATGGAGTTTAATGCTGATAAGTGTGAAGTGCTACATCTTGGCAGGACAAATCAAAATAGGACGTACATGGTAAATGGTAGGGAATTGAGGAATGCTGTGGAACAGAGGGATCTAGGAATAACTGTGCATGGTTCCCTGAAGGTGGAATCGCATGTAGATAGGGTGGTAAAGAAAGCCTTTGGTGTGCTGGCCTTTATAAATCAGAGCATTGAATATAGGAGTAGGGAAGTAATGTTAAAATTGTACAAGGCATTGGTAAGACCAATTCTGGAGTATGGTGTACAATTTTGGTCGCCTAGTTATAGGAAGGATGTCAACAAAATAGAGAGAGTACAGAGGAGATTTACTAGAATGTTGCCAGGGTTCCAGCAACTATGTTACAGAGAAAGGTTGAACAAGTTAGGTCTTTATTCTTTGGAGCGCAGAAGGTTAAGGGGGGACTTGATTGAGGTCTTTAAAATGATGAAAGGGATAGACAGAGTTGACGTGGATAATCTTTTCCCATTGAGGGTAGGGAAGATTCAAACAAGAGGGCATGACATGAGAATTAAGGGACAGAAGTTTAGGGGTAACGTGAGGGGGAACTTCTTTACTCAGAGGATGGTGGCTGTGTGGAATGAGCTTCCAGCAGAGGTGGTGGAGGCAGGATCGATTTTAACATTTAAAAGTAAAGTGGATAGGTATATGGACGTGAAGGGAATGGAGGGGTATGGTCTGAGTGCAGGTAGATGGGACTAGGGGAAAACAAATGGTCGGCACGGACTGGAAGGGCCGAGAGGGCCTGTCTCCGTGCTGTAATTGTTATATGGTTATATGGTTATTACAAGGATAGTGTGGTGCAACACAACTTCGTAATTAAACCGAATTACGGATTGGGTGATGGGTGTGGTGAGAAATGAAGCAGGTATATCAACACTTTTTGTTTTTTTCTTTCCATTTTTTCGTTTTTGTCTTTTTATTTTTTTTAAGTTTTTACTCACTCTTTGATTACACTCATTTGGTAGTTTAGGGGTTCTATTCTTACATATTCACTCTCTTTCTCACTTTCTTTCTTGCTCTTTCTCTCTTTTTCTATTTCTTCTTTGTTAAAATCAAAATGGAAGCTGTACAATAAATGTATTATGTCATATGCCGCGGTTTATACTTTTGTACACTGCTTCTAAAATAAATATATAAATAATAAAATAAAATAAAAATAAAAAAAGAAAGTCCAGGTACACTACATCCACTGGCTCTCCCTTGTCCATTTTCCTAGTTACACTTCAAAAAATTAGTCAAGCATGATTCCCCCTTCGTAAATCCATGCTGACTCGGACCAATCCTGTTACTGCTATCCAAATGTGTGGCTATTTCATCTGTTATAATTGACTCCAGCATCTTCCCCACCACCGATGTCGGGCTAACTGGTCTATAATTCCCCGTTTTCTCTCTCCCGCCTTTCTTAAAAAGTGGGATAACATTAGCTACCCTCCTATCCACAGGAACTGATCCTGAGTCTATAAACATTGGAAAATTATCACCAATGCATCCACGATTTCTAGAGCCACTTCCTTAAGTACCCTGGGATGCAGACCATCAGGCCCTGGGGATTTATCAGCCTTCAGTCCCATCAGTCTATCCAACACTGTTTCCTGCCTAATGTGGATTTCCTTCAGTTCCTCTGTCACCCCAGATCCTCCGGCCACTACTCTATCAGGAAGATTGTTTGTGTCCTCCTTAGTGAAGACAGATCCAAAGTACCTGTTCAAATCATCTGCCATTTCCTTGTTGCCCATAATAAATTCACCTTTTTTGGTCTTCAAGGGTCCAAATTTGATCTTAACTAATTTTTTCCTCTTCACGTACCTAAAGAAGCTTTTACTATCCCGCTTTATATTCTTGGCTAGCTTACCTTCGTACCTCATCTTTCCTCGCCGTATTGATGTTTTGGTTATCTTCTGTTGTACTTTAAACATTACCCAATCCTCTTGCTTCCCGCCCATCTTTGCAAGATCTCGGAGAGAAAGTACATGCTCCAAACTCCAAGCACCCGTAGTCGGGATCGAACCCGGGTCTCCGGTGCTGCAAGCGCTGTAAAGCTGCAACTTTACGGCTGCGCCTCTGTAGCCACCCTGTGGGTGTCAGGAGTTATGGGGAGAAGGCAGGAGAATGGGGTTAGAAGGGAGAGATAGATCAGCCATGATTGCATGGCGAGTAGACTTCTTGGGCCGAATGGCCTAATTCTGCTCCTTTCACTTATGACCTTAGAACCTCTGAAAAACAGTTTGCTTGCAGCATTACTCACTTTCAATTAATGGTTGTGGAGAAAATTGTTTCCTGGCTTTGCAAACTATGCACACGCCAGAATCAACTCTGTTTACCCAAGGGGTAGAAGGGAAAAATCATGAGTCCCTTATAAAGTGAGAGGCATTTGACCTTTGTCTGCATTAGAATTTCAGGATTGACGTTTTTCAAATGGAGGAAGATACTTTGGAGTTTGACATGATTGGAATTGATGCCGCTATTGCAAATGCCTTCCGCCGAATCTTGCTTGCTGAGGTGATGTAATCGCAATATCCAGCTCTATTACGCTTCCTTCAACATAGGCAGTTTAGTAGAAATTTAGAACCATATTTTGCAAAATAGAATTGATACCGCATTTATTACACGGAAATAGGCCCATTGCCATGTTGATCAAGATGCCCATCTAAACTAGTTCAATTGGTAGTCATGGTGTATATTGGAAATCAATAGTTTTTTGGGGGGGAAAGTAGTCAAAGCTATACATTGGATCATAGATCACCCATGACCTCTGTTTAATAGGCTTGAGAGACTAACTGGCCTACGCTTGTTCATGTGTCAACCAGAATGGATACTTTGCATAATTTCCCATTTCTAGTAATTAAGAACAGGAGCTCTTATCTACCTCCTCCATCCAGCGGTTCAGCTACAAGAACATTTTGTTTCGTTTAGAGATACAGCGCGGAAACAGGCCCTTCGGCCCACCGGGTCCGCGCCGACCAGTGATCCCCGCACATTAACACTATCCTGCACACACTAGGGACCATTTTTAAGCATTTACCAAGCCAATTAACCTACAAACCTGCACGTCTTTGGAAATCAATACGCTGGCAGGAGTGTAAGTATTATACAAGAATGGCTTCAACTAGATTGACAGGGGGACAGGATGCAATGCAAATATGAAGCAAGTGAGAGGCTGGACGTCGATACAGAAATTTACGAGGATGTTTCCAGAACTGGAAGGGCTAAACTAGGGAGAGTTGGGGCAAGCTGGGACCTTATTCCTTAGAGGATATGAAAATGATGAGTAATTTTACAGGTGTATCAAAATACAAGAGGATAGATGGGGTAAATTCACAATAATATTTTTTCCCAGTGTTGGGGAATTAAAAATGAAAGCACTTAGGTGTAATGAGTTTAATACGAATCTGAGGGGTAGCCTTTTCTCACAGAGGGTAGTAAGTGTATGGAACAACCTGCCAAATAGACAGGTACGTGGATAGGGAAAGGCTTTGGGGGATATCGGCCATGCACAGGCAGATGGGGCTAGCTTAGCTGGGGAATCTTGGTCAAGTTGGGCCAAAGGGCCTGTTTCTGGGCTGTGTGACTCTATTCCTATTTCCATTGTAGAAGGTGAAATTTGAAACGAAGATACTAGACCAAAACTCCCTTCAAAGAAAACCCTAATGGAGGGAACATACAAGACCCTAACTATGGCTCTTCATCAATTTAACAAGAGTAACACATTCAGCACAGTTGTGAATGAGTGTGTTGACTCAGGTCTGTGGCTCAACTACATTGAGCCTCTGGAGAACTACTAGTAAGGCAGATCACAATTTGACATTGTTTGCTGTCGCATTTGATCCATTAAACTTGCAATGATGTTAATATTGACTGTTGTTTAGGTCCCAACCATGGCTGTGGAGAAGGCATTTGTCTACAACAACACCTCCATTGTTCAGGATGAAATCTTGGCGCACAGACTGGGCCTCATCCCTATCAAAGCAGACCCACGACTATTTGAGTACAGGAGCACAGGTGAGGATGTTGTTTTGTCTCAGCCATGAAAAGATATGCTCGGGACTTCTCAAAAGCATGGTGCCCTATTTTCATTCAAATACATAGAAAATAGGTGCAGGAGTAGGCCATTCGGCCCTTCGAGCCTGCACTGCCATTCAATATGATCTTGGCTGATCATCCATCTCAGTATCCTGTACCTGCCTTCTCTCCATACCCCCTGATCCCTTTAGCCACAAGGGCCACATCTAACTCCCTCTTAAATATAGCCAATGAACTGGCCTCAACTGAACTGGCCTCAATGGAATACCCACTAACTCTAGCTAGCTCTCAAAGCTAGCGGAATCAAGGGATATGGGGAGTAGGCAGGGACGCGGTACTGATTGTGGATGGTCAGCCATGATCACATTGAATGGCGGTTCTGGCTCGAAGGTCGAATGGCCTACTCCTGCACCTATGGTCTAAGGTATCTGTGTAATTCCTCTTTAATATTCGAAACGCATTACTCTGCTGGGGGTAATTTGTAGTACCCAATTATCCTGTCAATGTTTTGGTTATTGGAAGAAATTGAAGCCGCTGGAGGAAACCTGTGGTCACAGAAAAAATATGCAAACCTAAACATGCAGCACTAAATTGAATCAGGGTTAATGGAGTTATGAGTAAGAAAGAACAGCAGATGCTGGTTTAAAACGAAGATAGACACAAAAACCTGGAGTAACTCAGCGGAATAGGCAGCATGTCTGGAGAAAAGGAATGGGTGACATTTCGGGTAGAGACCCTTCTTCAGACGGATAAGGGAAACGAGAGATATAGATGGTGACGTGGAGGGATAAAGAACAATGAATGAAAGATATGCTAAAAAGTAATGATGATAAAGGAAACAGGCCATTGTAGGTGAAAATGAGAAGCTAGTGCGACTTGGGTGGGGGAGCGATAGAGAGAGAGGGAATGCCGGGGCTACCTGAAGTGAGAGAAATCAATATTCAAGATTCAAGAGAGTTTATTGTCATGTGTCCCCTCTTGCTTTGCTTCAGCACAACAGAATATAATAGGCATAAATAAATACAGAACAGGTTTGTGTGACCATATACCATTGAATATATATTTTACACACACACACACACACACACACTCTCTCTCTCTCTCTCTCTCTCTCTCTCACTCTCTCACTCTCTCACTCTCTCACTCTCTCACTCTCTCACTCTCTCACTCTCACACTCTCTCACTCTCTCTCACACTCTCTCACACTCTCACACTCTCACACTCTCACACTCACACTCTCATACCACTGGGCTGTAAGCTGCCCAAGCGAAATATGAGATGCTGTTCCTCCAATTTACGTTTAGCCTCACTCTGACAATCGACGAGACTGAGGACGGAAAGGTCTGTGTAGGAGTGGGAAGGATAATTAAATTGTCCAGCAACTGGGAGATCAGGTTGGTTCACGCGGGCTGAGCGAAGGTGTTCCGCGACATGATCGCCCTGTCTTCGTTTGGTCTCGTCGATGTACGAGTCCACATCTTGAACAATGGATGAGGTGCAAGTGAACCAGTGCCTAACCTGAGGACTGTCGGGGTCCCTGGACAGAGTCGAGGGAGGAGGTATAGTAACAGGTGGTGCATCTTCTACATTTGCTGGGGAAGGTACCTGGGGAGGGGGTGGTTTGGGTGGGAAGCGATGAGTTAACCAGGGAGTTGCAGAGCGAACGGTCTCTGCGGGAGGTGGAAAGGGGTGGAATTTGGAAAATGTGGCTAATGGTGGGATCCCGTTGGAGGTGGCGGAAATTTCAGAGGATTATGTGTTGTGAGTTATGAAGTAGTTAGTACACCAATGCCCTACCCACTGTGTCAAATAGCTGTTATTATATGAATTAACATCACGAGACACAAAGCAAAACTTGGTATTCAGGTATCCCTTGACTGAATGTTTATGTTTTGAGGGAGTATTTTAAAATCAGAAACTGGCACAGATGGAGAGAGAAGCAGTTAATGTTTTGAGTGGATTAACTTGAAGGGTCTTGTCCCAATATGTCGGCTGTCTATTTCATCACAGATGCTGCTTTACCTGTAGAAACAAGGAACTGAGATGCTGGTTAATGCACAAAAGTAACTCAGCAGGTCAGGCAGCATCTCTAGAGAACACGGATAGGTGACGTTTCGGATCAAGACCTTTCTTCAGACTGAATGTTGATGGAGAGAGGCGAGAAGAAAGCTAGAAGAGGAGAGAGGCAGGACAGTGCATGACAGGTGGTTGGTGGAAGCAGGTTTTTTGATATGCAGATGGTTGAAACAAAGGGCAGAGATAAAAGCAGATGGTGTGAGACAGGTTTGAAAGGTTGCGAATTGAGATGCAAGTTAGGGGCGGGGGGGGGGGGGGGGGGGGGTGTGGGACAAATAGGTGAGGTACGGGAGGAGGTGGGGGGGGAGGGAGAAAAATAAGGGAGGTTGGGTGAGGGTTTAGTAGGGGGTTACCTAATGTTGGAGAGATCAATGTTCATAACGTTGGGTTGTAATGTACATATGAGGTGCTGTTCCTCCATTTGTGTGTGGCCTTATTCTGGTAATGGAAGGGGCCCAGGACAGAAAGAGTAGGGGAATGGTGCGAGGAGTTAAATGGCTAGCAACCGGGAGATCCAGCAGGCCATGGCGGACAGTGCCTGCCACGTTTGGTCCTGTCTCAGTCCTCTTTCTACCTTTCTCCTCCCTTGAAATTCAGTCTGAAGAAGAGTCTTGGTTCGAAATGTCACCTATCTATGTTCTCCAGAGATGCTGCCTGATCTGAGTTATTCCAACACTTTGTATCCTGCTGCTTTATTTACCTGTCGAGTTTGTTTTTTTGCTCAAGACCAGAATCTGCATTCTCGTGCATTTGTATTAACTCTTTTCTCATCGTGGATGGTGTCAAACTTGCAGAGTATTTCCAGCATTTCCATTTCTTTTCCTGCCTGTAGTTAAATGTGGGTGCAGGAATAAAAGCACTTTGTGCTTTACTGAAATGACCATGCTTTAACATGAAACAGCTGAAATGCCCTAGCCTGACAAGGGATTGTCTGAAGAAGGGTTTTGGCCCGAAACGTTGCCTATTTCCTTTGCTTCACAGATGCTGCCTCACCCGCTGAGTTTCTCCAGCATTTTTGTCTCCCTTCGATTTTCCAGCATCTGTAGTTCCTTCATAAAGATATTGTGTGTTATTATTTCTATAGGGGATGAAGAGGGGACAGAGATTGACACACTACATTTTCACCTGAAGGTGAAGTGTACTAAAAACCCTAAAGCACTGAAAGACTCTTCAGACCCTGAAGAACTGTACTTAAATCATAAAGGTAAATGAACTGAAATTAAGTTATGATATTTTGAATTCCTTTGCAATGTATTTACTAAAGCTCGACCTGAGTTGGTTTTGCTGAAATTTCAAATTCTCTGTTAATGCTCTCTCTCACGAAATGTTCTGAAGCAAAGTGATTAGTACCTGTGGGCCCATGTCAGAGGAAAGTAAATTGCTAGAACCTGGGGAAAACAGTGGGTGTGATACACTGCCAATGGAAGTTACTGGGAATTATGCACCAGTGAGGGGCAGTTGGCAGGCTGGCTGATCAAATCCAGAGGCTGGATCTGGTTGGATGTCAGTTTCTGATCCCCAACCCATATGTGAAAAGGAGTGAGGAACCTTTTTCCTCTCTCCCCGCTTCCCTTCTCTGAGCTACTTGCTCAGTCTCGGGTCCCACCTGAAAGAATAATGGCCAGTGGTTGAGGAAGGACTGCAAGTGGTTCTCAACAGGAGCCAGACAATAACACAATTGGCAACAGGTATAAAATGATTTTCAAAAATCATGTTGGTTCCCTTTCCCCTCCCCAGTATGCATGTACCTGTAGAAAATGTTGCAGTTGTAATGCTTCAAAGATTTTTGTAGATTGTAATCACAAAAATATACTCTGAGCCAAAGTGTGGTGTTGGCTGGAGGCATGTTATGTTGAAGATACTGCATTGTTGCTTCAAAGCAAGGGAAATTGTAAATTGTTTTTAGGTTCTGAACCTGACCACTAACTAGTGTGGTAATTTTGTTTTATATTGCAGTTTAGTTTAGAATTACAGCTTGGAAACGGGCCCTTCTCCTCACTGACTCCGCACCAACCAACAATCCCCGCACATTAACACTATCCTACACACACTAGGGACAATTTACAATTTTACCAAGCCAATTAACCTACAAACCTGTACATCTTTTGAATGTGGGACGAAACTGGTGCTCCCGGTTGAAACCCATGCAGGTCACGGGAAGAACGTAAAAACTCCTTACAGATACTCGTAGTCAGGATCGAACCCGGGTCTCTGGCGCTGTAAGGCAGCAGTTCTACCGATGTGCCACTGTGCCAGTTATTGATATATTGGTGTTTTGTGAATCATATTTGCTCCAGTATTTCAGTCGTGCCAAAGTTACAGGATGGTCCTCCTTTCTTCTATTTGTCCTGTAGTCTATTCCAAGCACTTGAAGTGGGTGCCCATTGGGAATCAGGTGGATCTCTTCGGGCAGGTTGAAATCCGACCTGTACACGATGATATCCTTATCGCTCAACTCCGCCCAGGGCAGGAAATCGATGTGGTCGTGCACTGTGTAAAAGGAATTGGTAAGTCAAAAGGAGGGAGAATCGCACTGCTTGCAACACTCTCCAGGGGTAAATGGAATAAGCGCTAGAGGGCTGTTGGCTGCTTTGTTGGGAACACAAACAACCTCAGACTCTACTTTCTAGCAAGCAGTAGACAGTCCACCAACACATACCTTAATCGGTGGGAACTGGCAGAGAAACAACCAGTATATTTCACCTGGTGTCATTGAAGTTAAGATTTTTTTGGATAATTTTTAGTCAGTGTATTAAAAAGAAAATGAGATTGGGTAATGTAGAGAAAATAATTTCTCCTGATGAGTTTGAGTCTGGGGGACATAACTATAAAAATGTCACAACCTGATAAGGAATACAAGTGAAACTTTGGTGTGCACTGCAGCATTGTGCATGAACGTAATCTCCCTCGTATTTCACTTCCTAGCAAAAGACCATGCCAAGTTCTCTCCTGTTGCCACAGCAAGCTATCGACTTCTACCTGAAATAACTCTGCTGGGTCCTGTAGAAGGGGAACTGGCAGATACATTAAAGCAGTGCTTCTCTCCTGGTGTCATTGGGGTTGAGACGGTGAATGGTGAGTCAATTCCACAGTTGAATATGAAATCCCTGATTTTTAGGGTAATGTACTTGATCCAAGAGCACTCTTCAGACCAGAGGACAGTAAGGTTAGCCTCAATGGAGGTAAACATGTTGGAAATGTTCAACAGGATAGGTGCCATCTGTGCACAAATGTTTTGGGTCAATAACTGCTTCTCTCTCTACATATGAAACCTAACCTGCTGAATATTTCCAGCTTTTTTAAATTACAGATATGTCCGCATCTCTAATAATTTGATTTTAGTAAAAGTTTGGAGAAAAATTGGGGGGTTATGTAAAGGAAGGATTTGTCCAGTGGGAGAAAGATCGGTATCAAAGGATGAACCAAGTATAAATATATTCAGGATAAAGATGGGCAGAGCCTAAGAAGGTCCCACACAAGAGATTAGTGTGCAAAATTAGAGCACATGGTATTGGGGGTAGAGTATTGACAAGGATAGAGAACTGGTTGGCAGACTGGAAGCAAAAGAGTAGGAATTAAAAGGTCCTTTTCAGAATGGCAGGCAGTGAGTAGTGGGGTGCCACAAGGCACGGTGCTGGGACCCCTTTTATTTACAATATATATTAACGATTTAGATGAGGGAATTAAATATGACATCTCCAAATTTGCGGATGGCACAAAGCTGGGTGGCAGTATGAACTCTCAGGAGGATTCTATGAGGCTGCAAGGTGACTTGGATAGATTGGACGAAGGGGAAGATGCAGTATAATGTGGATAAATGTGAAGTTATCCACTTTGGTAAGAACAGGAAGGCAGATTATTATCTGAATGGTGTCAGATTAGGAAAAAGGGAGGTGCAATAAGACCTGGGTGTGCTTGTACATCAGTCTCTGAAAGTACGCATGCAAGTACAGCCGGAGGTAAAGAAAGCTAATGGCATGTTGGCCATCATTGCGAGATGATTTGAGTTTATAGGAGCAAGGAGGTCCTACTGCAGTTGTAGAGGGCCTTGATGAGACTGCACCTGGAATATTGTGTGCAATTTTGGTCTCCTAATTTGAGGAAGGACATTATTGCTATTGAGGAAGTGCAGCAAAGGTTCACTAGGTTAATTCTCGGGAAGGCGGAACTGACATATGATGAAAGAATGGGTCAACTGGGCTTGTATTCACTGGAATTTGGAAGGATGAGAGGAGATCTTATAGAAACATATAAAATTCTTAAAGGATTGGACAGGCTAGATGCAGGAAAAATGTTTCCGATGTTGGGAGAGTCCAGAACCAGGGGGTCACAGTTTAAGAATAAGGGTAGGCCATTTAAGACTGAGATGAGGAAAAACATTTTTACCCAGAGATTGTGAATCTGTGGAATTCTTTGCCACAGAAGGCAGTGGAGGCCAATTCACTGGATGTTTTTTTAAGAGAGAGTTAGACTTACTCTTAGGGCTAACAGAATCAAGGGATATGGGGTGGAAAGCAAAAATGGGTACTGATTTTACATGTTCAGCCATGATCATATTGAATGGCAGTTCTGACTCGAAGTGCTGAATGGCCTATTCCTACACCTATTTTTCTATGTGTTTCTAAGTAGGATGTAAGACTGTTGGACTGAATGTCCTATTATAGGTTCTGCATAAAGTCTGAGATTTGTACTGAGTCATGAGTCAGCTCATTGATTTAAAAGAAAGTAACCATTCTGAGGTTTGAGTCTTGCTCGCCAAATTTACTGATTTCAATGTTCCCACATATTGATATAAATTAGAGAAACCCTATTTTATCTATACTATATTGATGCAATTTTCCATCTGGTACACTCTTAGCCAGGGCTTATTAACTTTTGATGCAAATAAACAGGAATGAGATTATATTGGCGTCTAGTCTGATATATAATATTGTCTCTGACTGGGAATTGAGAACTCACTTGTCCCTCTGGCCTTAGGAAGAAAATTTGCCACAGTTGTGAATTCTCGTTTGGACACCTGCAGTCGGGAGATATTCCGACATGATGACCTTAAAAACCTTGTCCGTCTTGGTAGAGTTCGAGATCATTACATCTGTAAGTACATGCTGTGGTTTGAGGGAGGATTATTTTAGGAATATCGAGCAATGAAAGGCAAGTATATTTGGGGTTTGGGAATATTTTGAGTTAATTGTGTAACTGCTCTTTCTGTGGTGCACAGAATTGGTCTGGATACCTTACCCACAGTGTAGAGATTGAAACCGCATTGAGTTATCGTCCCATAGTGGAGACAACCGGATCTGGACTTGGTTCCATTACACAATGTAGATAATTGGATCTCTACTGGACTCTTCCCATAGTGTGGACAACAGGAATTGGACTGGCTCCTTTTCTGTGGTGTAGACAATTGTTGGACCAGGCACCCCGTGGTGTATACAACTGTTGGACTGTGCTCACTGGCTGCAGAGTTCAGCTGGAGTAGACTGGGTTGTCCGCATCCCCCACCCCCTTCCATCCTCACCAAACCACCTCCCCATGCCAAATGGAACCCAATAAAACCAGATGCTGGACATATTCAACAAGTTTGGCAGAATCTATAGAGAAACAGATCCAATTTTGGATCAAAGCCCTTTGTAATCCATTGCACATTGATTTTGATTCTCTCCAAGTAATAAAGATTCTCACGGTACTTTTCAAGTTCAATGTTACACCACTCGATATGAAGGACACAAATTGTTTGACGTGGGCAGGTAGCATCTGTGGAAAAGGAATTAATATTTTAGGTGGGAAGGAGAATGGTTGCAGAGGTAATCCAAGGTCATCAGATCCCTATGGCAACCCCATCAGAGATATTCTCTTTACCTGATCCACCCTTACCCTACGTTCTCCACTACTTGAAACATAACACTCTAAAATTTTGTGTTTTTAATGTTAGAATTCCAGCATTTAGTTTTTATTTTAATACAAATGAGGGGCATGTAGCCAGCAACCTGGTTGAAAAAAGGTTTGCGTGAGTGCTGGAACAGAGGGAGATTCATTGATTCTGTGGTGGGATGTTGTCCATCAGAATCCGGGGTGAGTGACTTTGGATGTAACGGCCTCCTTTCCATGTACAGTTATGTTTGTTCACACAGAATGGGGAAATTCTAGAAGTCGGCAAGTTCAACTTTTGGGCAATGGGAGCTAGGTTATCCTTTTTAAAAACATCAGTTGCCTCTGCCTTTCCCAGTTTCCTGGGATGTTGCTGTCCACTAAGCTTCTTTATCTTTAAAGTTTCAGTAGAATCAACTGGAATTCTCCCACCAGATGTGTTAGTGTCTGAAGCCCTGAAAGTCCTGATAACAAAATGTAGAAGATTTCTGAATGAACTGGATGCGGTACAAGTAGACTGAGCTTCACACTTGTTGACTGGCTTTGGTGGATCTGGACAATGGGAATGGTGTGCTCCTTCCTGAGCACCCATTGAATCTGACAGAACTGGAGTATCCCTGACTTGGTTTAACGACTATCTCCCTGCACTGCAAATTAATGGGAGAACAATGACAATGACACTGATTGTATGATAATGGTCCATAATTTCAATACAAATAAAAAGAATATGATGGAAATATGCAGCAAATCGGGCAACATCCACGAGTTGTTTCGGATTGATGACCTTTCATCAAAACTCGTACACGTCATCCCCAGGTTACAACAGTGTTCTGCTCTTGTGAACTGTTTTGTAACCCATTCATATGTACAGACTGTGCATGAGTCAAACGTTCATAAACTGGGTAGGACTTATGATTTCAAGGTATTGTCAGCTGTATGTGTAAATATGTTGCAAGAATAAAGTGTTTTCATATCGACTTTAATCTAAAGAGTCAAGAGTGTTTTATTGTCAAATGTCCCAGATATTCTTACATACATACATACTCAAAGCAACAAACAAAATAGTGCAATAATAAAATATAGTCTATTGTAGTTCAGAGGTTGTAGTATTTAAGAACCTAATGGCTGTAGGGAAGAAGCTGTTCTTGAACCTGAACGTTACAGTTTTCAGGCTTCTGTATCTTCTTCCCGATAGCAGTGGTGGAATGAGTGTGAGGCCAGGATGGAGTGGGTCTCTGATGATGCTGGCTGCCTTTTTGAGGCAGTGACTCTAATAAATCCCTTTGATGGTGGGGAGGTCAGAGCCGGTGATGGACTGGGCAGTGTTCACAACTTTTTGCAGTCTTTTCTGCTCTTGGACGTTCAAGTTGCCGAACCAGACAATGATGCAACCAGTCAATATGCTCTCCACTGTGCACCTGTAGAAGTTCAAGAGAACCCTCTTTGACATACTGAATCTCCGTAATCTTTTCAGGAAGTAGAGGTGCTGATGTGCTTTCCTTATAATTGCATCAGTGTGCTGGGTCCAGGAAAGATCTTCGGAAATATGTACGCCCAGGAATTTGAAGTTTTTTTACTTTCTCCACCATCGTCCCATTGATACAAAATTAACTTCATACAAAGTGGGGTGATTATAACTTGCATTTCCATACGCTTGCAAAATCAATGGCACTTTGATGGATTTGTGTCTCTCCAGATGTAGCTAGATTCACATGCCTTAGCTGCTCTTCCCGCTCCTCCATTACCCCTGGTGATACAGAAACTGTGGATATTGAAATCTTAAGTAAAAATGAAACTGCTGGTGCAACTCGGCCTCTCAGGCAGCATCTGGTGGGAAATGGACTGACAATGTTTCGAGTTGAAACCCTGCTTGAAACTGAATTCAAGCAGGCAATTAGAAAGGCCAAAACGAGGCATGTAATGTCATTGGCAAGTAGGATTTTTAAAAAAGTCCAAGGATTTTTATATGCAAATTTAAAAACAATAGGGACACTAGTGAGTATGTAGGACCATTTATGGATAGATGAAGTAATTTTTGCTTTGAGAAGAATGTAGGTGAGGTTCTAAGCGAGTACCTTGCTATTCACCAAGCATGTGGAGGGTAGTGAGATCAGTACAGAGAAGACTTGGGTAGCTTGTGATCATGGAATAGGTGGTGTTGGGTCTCTTGGAAAACCATTAAGTTGGATAAAGCCCATGTTATTGAGTGGACTGAAGAGTAGCCAATGTTTTTCCTTTGTTTAAGGGAAGTAGAAATAATCTAGCAAATTATAGGCTTCACTATGGGAGAGAATTCTGCGGGATATGATTTACTTGAATTTGGAGGAGAATGGGCAAATTGGGACAGCAGGATAGCGTTGTCTGTGGTAGGCTATGTCTTTATTAACCTGATCGACTTTATTGTGGAGTAGATAAAGGTGTTTGATGAGGATAGGGTAGTTGTCCTTCATGGTAGGCTGATCCAGAAGCTGAAGATGCATGGGATCCATGGTGACCTGGATTGAGAACTGGTTTATCAACAGAAGACATGTTTGTGATGGAAGGGTGTTATTCTGGCTGGAGGGTGTTCCGCAAGGATCTGTGCTGAAACCGTTGTTGTTTGTGACATATATAAATGTTTTGGATGTAAATGTCGGTGGTTTCACTGGTAATTTTGTAGACAATGCTATAATTGGTGGAGTTACAAACAGTGAGGAAGGCTATCCAGTGAGATTTAGATCAATAACAGGTATGGTCGGAGAGATGGCAGGTGGAATTTAATCTGAGCTTGTGTGATGTGTTGCACTTTGGGAGGTTGAATGGAGAAAGTATACCATTAATGGCAAGACCCATAACAGCATTGATATTGGAAGGGATCTTGGTGTCCAAGTCTATTGCTCCCTGAAAATGGCAAGACAAGTAGATGGAGTGGTAAAGAAAGTGTCAAGTATATACTATAGTTGGAACAAACATGGATTGCTTTCTCTGGAATGTCAGAAGTTGAGGGGAGACCTGATAGAAGTATATAAAATTATGAGTTGCACAGTTAGGGTAGATACTAAAATTTTTTTTCCTAGGGTGGGAATGTAAATGACAGAGCGTAGCTTTCGGGTCAGAAGGGAAACATTTGTAGGTGATATGCGGGGCAAGATTTTTACGAAGAGTGGAAGCTGTTGGTAGATAAATGAGGGTGGTTGAAGTGAAAACTATGGAACACGTAAAAACTGAACGCAAAGGCCGTAGCGACCAGGCAGTGGGGAAAGGAAAAACTATGTTACTTTAATTATATAATGACTGACCTAGAGCAGAATTGGCTAGTACTGAGAACACCTTTTACTGGAGAGATCAGGTAAGTCCTTGCTTGACACGTGGAGGCTTTGTTTCCTGTGACGAAGGCAAAACAGAATTCAGGAAGTCCTGGGGGACTTTCTTTTAAACTTCTTCTTGCGTATGGCGTGCACAGCCTAAAGTTGTCGGACAACTTGTTCTATTTGATCTTATTTGATTGCGCACGCCGGATTGATTGCATTTGTCGAAACCGGGCAGACCACGTGAAGGTTGCAATCTCCCACTCCTCTTTTAAACTGCACTGACTGAATGCAGAACATATTCATTCCTGTAAGCTTAGGACCACAAGGCAGGCACTGCTGCTTTTATATAGCATGGTAATGAGATATCCGGGACAGGAGCCTTGTACTTCCCCAGCCCGGTCACCCATAAATATATCCACAGGAGATCTACCCCCGAGTTTGTATCTTATCCCCCCCCCCCGGACAATAAACTAAACTATCCAGGTCCTTTGATCCTTTGTGTGAATTATGCTTCCCGCTCCTGCAGTTCCCGCTCTGAAGCCCTGTCTTTGCCCCTCCCCCCACTCCATGCTTGGCCGAGGCCTCCAACCGCCCAATCCCAGCCGCCTCTCACTTCCCTCCCCCTGCAGCAGCTCACAGCAAACCAAAGATCATGGAAGGCTCTTGCAGCAAACCTCTCTCTCCTCCAGCTGCCTCTCCTCCGTCTCACTGTGGCTTCACTCCCTCTTGCGGAGCAGCAGCGAGAACAATGCGTGTTTGCCGCTTCCCAGGCAGGGGGGGGGGGGGGGGGGGGAAGGGAAATGCCGGGCTGGGTGGGGATTCTTGAAACAGACTGAGGTGCATGAATTGTTTAAGAAAAAACTGCAGATGCTGGAAAAATCGAAGGTAGACAAAAAAAGCTGGATAAACTCAGCGGGTGAGGCAGCATCTTTGGTGCGAAGGGATAGGCGACGTTTCGGGTCGAGACCATGAATTGTTGCGAGCTTGAAATGCAGGCTCCTTCACTAATCTAACCCTGCTGGGATACTTCTGATTTCCCCACCTCTCATAAAGGATGGTGCAGCACAGAAACTGTTCATTCGGCACACTATGTCCATGGCAATTTTATTGTCGATCTGCTCTAATCCCATTTGCCCGCACTATGTAGCCGTCCATGCCTTGCCAATTTCAGTGCAAACCTAAGTGTCTTTGAAACGCAATGATTGTAATTGATTTCATTTCTGACAACGAGTTCCGGTTATCAACTTACGTCTGAGTTAAAAAAAGCTTATCTCTCGGATCTTTGAAACTCATTCCCCTCACCTGATACCTGCCCCGTGGTAAAGTATTATATCTATCTGCTCTATGCCTCATATACTGTTGTCTTTTTCCATCAGGACCCCCCCCCCCCCCTCCCCACAGTGTCATTCCCTCCAGGGTGAAAAAGTCCAGCCCCATAATCTCTCCCCATAACTAAAATCGTCCAATACAGGGCACATCCTGGTTAGCCTCACCCGCACTCTCCAGCGCAATCACATCCATCCTGCAGACAGTGTAGGGAACTCCTCATTTACTCTGAAACAACCAGTATGCTAAATGTTTGCATTTCTGCAGTGCCTTTTACACCTGGGGTGTATTCCAGGGCCTTTCACAGTCCATGGGGTCTTTGAGAAACATTGTCACTTATAGTGAATCATACAAATTAGAAGCAGATCACCAAGCTCCTCAAGGCTGCCCTATCATTTAATAAAGTTGCAGTTGATCTTACTGTAAGATCCACTTCCCATTGCTGCCTGTCCCCAGTAATCCATCTTACTCTGCCCTAAAAAAAAACAGACTCAGCCTCCCCTTCAAGGGCGAGATTTCAATATTGTGCCTCATCTCTGCTTTAATGAATCTCATGAGCAGAAGAGGAACCAATGTGAATCCCAGTTCCATCTGTACGCAGGTTTACAAGTGCATTCATCATGAGTTATTTCTATATCCAACTGACTAACTTTGCAAATGACACTATTGTGGATGGTACGATTAGCGGAGATTGGGAATAGCTGGGGTATCTATGTCACTGTGGTGGATGTTCATGTTAAAATATATTTTGTGTGTTTTGCTTTTTAATGGTATGACTATGGCAAATCAATTTCCTTTATGTTGCAAAACATACTTGGCTAATAAGGTATGATTATGATACTTTGTGGATTGTCACCTTGTCGTGGTGGAGAAGCTTGTGTGGACCTGTGATCCTGAGAGTGATGCCATCTGGAGCTATGCTCCTGGTAGGGCCACCCATGGAGGTAAGGTCGAGGAGAGGTCTCTGACAAAGAGCAATCCAACCAAGACCTCAACGGTGGAACAGGTGGAGGATGATGGGTCTGGGCTATGGGAAATTGGACAGGCTAAAATTATGGGGATGACAGATAGGATGAATGCAGTCTTTTACTCAGGATAAGGGAAACAAGAACTTGAGGGTATAGGTTTAAGGTGAATGGGGAAAGATTTAATGGGAACTTGATGGCCAACTTCTTTATAGAGTGTATATGGAATGAGCTGCCAGAGGAGATAGTTGATGTAGATACTATAACACAATTTAAAAGGCATTTATATCGGTACATGGACAGGAAAGGTTTAGAGGGGTATAGGCCAAACGTGGTCAAATAGCATTAGATTAGATTAGATGGTGCATCTTGGTTGGCGTAGACGAGTTGGGCCTGTTTCCATGCTGTATGACTCTGCCGTTAATAAGAATCGGGTTGGAAACCACTGCAGTTCACAAGATTCAATATGAGAATCGCTGCTGTTCACAAAGGTCCGTGTGGGAATCGCTATTGTTCATAAGGATTGGTTTAGAAACCCAGTTCACAAGGGCTAGACCCCATGAACTTTCTCCACAGTGTTGTAACTGTGCTGGAACACCTTGGATAGAATGGGTGAATTCTGGAGAAAGGGTCTTCAGCACGATGTCTGGAATGTTAAATGCATCCAGCGTTCTCGGGGCATTTTTTCGTCAGCACGTGGAGTGAATGAATTGATTGGAAACCCGCTGGCGTGATGGTGGGGATTTTGTACAATATACAACCGTAAGTGTAGTGATTAGAAAGATGCTAGATTTTTTTTTTAGTCTCTGCATCACCTTTGTGTGCATGTACCTTTGCGTAAATAATGTTCCTAATGCAATCATTATAATTTTGTGAAAAGCAGCAATGCAGTTGCCGAAGCTGCAGTCAGACGCCAGGCTGGCCTGTGCACTGTGCTCCCCCTGCTGGAGGGGAAGCCCACTTCAGGCCCAGTGGCTGTGGGGCCGCCGGCCTCCATTTTGTGCCTCACTTTTCTTCCTGTGGCCATTTCGTGGGTTGCTTTGCGTGAGGCGTTACCAGTGCAGCAGGCCCTTGTTTTCCTCAGAGCGCCCAGATTCATTGCAAACCGGACGAGAGCAGTGATTTTAATACAGGAACAAAAATCCCGCATTTTCTGGGCATCAGGAAGCCCCAATATTGTCAGAATCCCAGTTTCAGGGGGAGATTTACAGGGGACTGCTCATTAATTTAATTCAGAGCAACATCTCAAACCCGTGTCCCGTCAGAGTGGAGAGTGGGGTTTAGAGTAGCAGCTGTCCCGTATTAGCCGGGGCATCCCGTACTTTGGGCTAAATTGGTCTGTCCTGTCCCGTATTTGACTGCTGCAACTCGGGTCGAGGGGAGTGTTCGGCCCCGCATCACCCGCCCCGGCCCGGCCCGGCCCGGCCGTGCTGGACTCGGCCAAAACCCCTCAGCTGGCCCGCCGGCTGGGCTTATGTGTGCAGTCCGGCACCCGGGCCAACTAACTCATCGTTCACCCAGCCACGGCCGAGCCGGTCAACGATTTGCCGTCGGGAATTTGCCCCGTATTTTGTCCCTTGTTTGGGAGTGAGAACGGTTGGCAACCATACCGATGGGTGTCTTCTTGCAAGACATGTTGTGTAAATACAAAATGTAGAAACAAGGAACTACAGATGTTTGTTTATTATTTAAACAAAAAGACAAAAGTGCTGGAGTAACTCAGCAGGTCAGGCAGCATCTCTGTGGTACATGGAGAGGTGGAGAAGGGTCCCATCCCGAAACGTCACCTATCCATATTCTCCACAGATGTTGCCTGACCCGCTGAGTTATTCCAGCACTTGTGTCTTGGTGTAAATACAACATTGTTGTTGACCTCACTCAATTCGACAGCGCCAGTCCCTGATACACAGTGAGCAGAGCTCATACACAGGGATGACGGTCCACACTTGATGACAGTCCACACACTTCGAACCAGCATTGTCTCCTGCACGGCAAGTTGTTGCTCTATATCCAGTGTTCTCATGGCCCAAGGAGGAGGTCCTGCTGTACAGGAGCGCTGGGAGGATTTCTGACCTTCGCGCCATTCAGGGCAAGATGGTGCCAGAGCGCGACCCCCTATGTGGGCCCAGTTCATTTCCTATTACACTGTCCATGGCCCCAACCCATCTCCTTACACCCATTATAATTATTCTATTGTAAGACCGTCAGAATTACTGACTCAATAGCACGCAAAACATATTGTTTTCACTGTGTCTCAGTACCTGTGTCAATACTAATCCAATATCATAGGATAGCGCTGTGGGTCGTAGACTGGTGGGTTAATTAGCTGCTGTAAATTGTCCCCAGTAAGTGGGCGAGTGGTGGTGGCATCTAGGGGCAAGTTGAGGGGACTATGGGGAGAATAGTCACAAGGAATGGGATTAATGTGATGATCCCACATGCAATAAGAAAACCAAATTTCTTTGACAGGTATGCACCACTTCGATTTTGTTTTCCCAAATCTATTATAAAATGGAGCATCTTTGAGAAAACTATGGAGCACATCCAAGCTACAGCCAAGAAAGACAAAAAAAGTTCTGCATGTCTCTAAAGATTCTTGGATGCACTGGAGAAACCATTTTATCGAGATGGATCATAGAAACATAGAAAATAGATGCAGGAGGAGGCCATTCGGCCCTTCAAGACAGCACCGCCATTCATAGTGATCATGGCTGTGCGTCCCCTATCAATAACCCGTGCCTGCCTTCTCCCCATATCCCTTGACTCCACTATCTAACTCTCTCTTAAATCCATCCAGTGATTTGGCCTCCAATGCCCTCTGTGGCAGGGAATTCCATAAATTCACAACTCTCTGGGTGAAAAAGTTTTTCCTCACCTCAGTCTTAAATGACCTCCCCTTTATTCTAAGACTGTGGTCCCTGGTTCTGGGCTCACCCAACATTGGGAACATTTTTCCTGCATCTAGCTTGTCCAGTCCTTTTATAATTTTATATGTTTCTATATGATCTCCCCTCATCCTTCTAAACTCCAGTGAATACAAGCCTAGTCTTTTCAATCTTTTCTCATATGACAGTCCTGCCATCCCAGGGATCAATCTCGTGAACCCACGCTGCACTGCCTCAATCACAAGGATGTCCTTCCTCAAATTAGGAGACCAAAACTGGACACAATACTCCAGATGTGGTCTCACCAGAGCCCTATACAATTGCAGAAGAACCTCTTTACTCCTGTACTGAAATCCTCTTGTTATGAAGGCCAACATCCCATTAGCTTTCTTCACTGCCTGCTGTACCTGTAAGCCAACTTTCAGTGACCGGTGTACAAGGACACCCAGGTCTCGCTGGACCTCCCCCTTATCTAACCTAACCCCATTGAGGTAATATCCTTCCCCCTTGTTTTTGCCGCCAAAGTGGATAACCTCACATTTATCAATATTATACTGCACCTGCCACACATCTACCCACTCACTCAACCTGTCCAGGTCCCCCTGCAACCTCCTAACATCCTCTTCACAGTTCACACTGCTACCCAGCTTTGTGTCATCCGCAAACTTGCTAGTGTTGCTCCTAATTCCCTCTTCCAAATCATTAATATATATAGTAAATAGTTGAGGCCCCAACACCGAGCCTTGCAGCACTCCACTTGCCACTGCCTGCCATTCTGGAAAGGGCCCGTCCACTCCTACTCTTTGCTTCCGGTCTGCCAACCAATTTTCTATCCATGTCAACACCCTACCCCCAATACCATGTGCTCTAATTTTAGTCACCAGCAGGACCTTATCAAAGGCTTTCTGAAAGTTTAGATACACTACAACCACTGGCACCCCTTCATCCATTTTACTTGTCACATCCTCAAAAAATTCCAGAAGATTAGTCAAGCATGATTTCCCTTTCATAAATCCATGTTGATTTGGGTTAATCTTTTTACTGCTATCCAAATGCCCCATTATTACCTCTTTAATATTGACTCCAGCATCTTTCCAACCACCGAAGTCAGGCTAACTGGTCTGTAATTCCCCGTTTTCTCTCTCGCTCCTTTCTTGAAAAGTGGGATAACATTAGCTATCCTCCCATCCACAAGAACTGATCCTGAATCTATTGAACATTGGAAAATGATCACCAATGCATCCACTATTTCTAGAGCCACCTCCCTGAGGTTCCTGGGATGCAGACCATCAGGCCCAGGGGATGGTCGAGGATCCTTTAGAGGAGGTAATTCCCTCCTCTCAACTGACAGACAGAGATACAGAAGCACGTGCCAATTCAGGAACAGCTTCTTCCCTGTTGCTATCAGATGACTGAATGGTCCTCTTATAAGCCAAGGCTGTAATACCAGTCTCCTGACCACATTGTGAACCTTACACTTTTTGTTTATTGGAGCAAGTTTCTCTGGAACTATAACACTGACACTATAACATTATATTCTGCACTCTAGTATTTTTCTCTAGGCACAACCTGCTGTATTTATGTATGGCTTGATTGTATACACGCATAGTATGGTTTGTCTGGATAGCAATCATACATTATTTTTCACTGTATCTCGCTGCGGACAAGCCTAAATCAATACCAATCTGTCATTAGTGGAACTGAATGTGACCCTCTGTCGCCATCTGGTGGCCGTGGGAAGAACCTGCGAGAGATTTATTTGAGGTGCAGATCGCGAAGGTAGTCAAGTCAATTTTATTTCTATAGCACATTTAAAAACAACTCTCGTTGACCAAAGTGCTTTACATTAGTGCAAGTACTAACATGCTACAAGACAGTGGTACATAGATCAACAATACATACATAGATACATACATACAGCGCTCCCTCAGAGGAGCTCAAGAAAGGCTTGAGAGTAGAAATAAGTTTTAAGTCTAGACTTAAAAGAGTCAATGGAGGGGGCAGTTCTGATGGGATGAGGGATGCTGTTCCACAGTCTAGGTGCTGCAACCACAAAAGCGCGGTCGCCCCTGAGCTTATGCCTGGACCGTGGGATGTTCAGTAACCCCAAGTCGGCCGATCTGAGGGACCTGGAGGTGGTATGGTGGGTAAGCAGACTTTTGTAGGTGGGGGCAAGCCTGTTAAGGGCTTTGTATACATAAAGAAGGAGTTTGAAATTGATTCGGAACCACACTGGGAGCCAGTGGAGAGAGGCCAGAATCGGGGTGATGTGGTCCCTTTTTCGGGTGCCCATCAGGAGTCTCGCTGCAGCGTTTTGGACCAGTTGCAGGCGAGACAGGGATGTTTGGCTGATGCCAGTGTAAAGGGAGTTGCAGTAATCAAGGCGGGAGGAGATAAATTAGTGGATGATCTTTTTGAGGTCGTCAAATTGGAGGAATAATTTTATTTTAGCTATCGTCCGAAGCTGGAAGAAGCTAGCTTTTACCACGGCATTGACTTGTTTGTCAAATTTCAACGTGGAGTCAAATATCATGTCATGGGTTTTGACATGAGGTTTGAGTATTGGGGTAAGGCTTCCAAGGCTGCCTGCTCTCGTTTTGATGGAGTCCGAGGGGCCGAGTAGGATGACCTCAGACTTACTCTCGTTTAGTTGGAGGCCATCCAACACGTTATATCCTCGAGGCAGTGGATAAGGTTGAGCTAGAGTAGAAGGTTAGAGTAGAGGGTTAGAGTAGAGAGAGGGTTAGAGAGAGTTAGAGTAGAGAGAGGGTTAGAGTAGAGAGAGGGTTAGAGTAGAGGGTTAGAGTAGGGAGAGGGTTAGAGTAGAGAGAGGGTTAGAGTAGAGAGAGGGTTAGAGTAGAGGGTTAGAGTAGGGAGAGGGTTAGAGTAGGGAGAGGGTTAGAGTAGAGAGAGGGTTAGAGTAGAGGGTTAGAGTAGAGAGAGGGTTAGAGAGTTAGAGTAGAGAGAGGGTTAGAGTAGAGAGAGGGTTAGAGTAGAGGGTTAGAGTAGGGAGAGGGTTAGAGTAGGGAGAGGGTTAGAGTAGAGAGAGGGTTAGAGTAGAGAGAGGGTTAGAGTAGAGGGGTAGAGTAGAGAGGGTTAGAGCAGAGGGTTAGAGAGGGTTAGAGTAGAGGGTTAGAGTAGGTTAGAGTAGAGGGTTAGAGTGGAGGGTTAGAGAGAGTTAGAGTAGAGGGTTAGAGTAGAGAGAGGAGAGGGTTAAGTAGGGTTAGAGTAGAGGGTTAGAGTAGGGAGAGGGTTAGAGTAGAGAGAGGGTTAGAGTAGAGAGAGGGGGGTTAGAGTAGAGGGTTAGAGTAGAGAGAGGGTTAGAGTAGAGAGAGGGTTAGAGTAGAGGGTTAGAGTAGAGAGAGGGTTAGAGCAGAGGGTTAGAGTAGAGAGAGGGTTAGAGTAGAGGGTTAGAGTGGAAGGTTAGAGTGGAGGGTTAGAGTGGACAGGGTTAGAGTAGAGAGAGGGTTAGAGTAGCGGGTTAGTGGAGAAAGGGATAGGCTTAGAGTAGCGAGAGGGTTAGAGCAGAGGGAGGGTTAGAGTAGAGGGTTAGAGTAGAGAGAGTAGGGAGAGGGTTAGAGTAGAGAGTTAGAGTAGGGAGAGGGTTAGAGTAGAGAGTTAGAGTAGAGGGTTAGAGTAGAGAGTTGTAGAGAGAGGGTTAAAGTAGAGAGAGGGTTAGAGTAGAGGGTTAGAGGAGGGAGAGGGTTAGAGTAGAGAGGGTTAGAGTAGAGAGAGGGTTAGAGTAGAGGGTTAGAGTAGCGGGTTAGAGGAGAGTGGGATAGGGTTAGAGCAGAGGGAGGGTTAGAGCAGAGGGAGGGTTAGAGTAGAGGGTTGGAGTAGAGAGAGGGTTAAAGTAGAGGGTTAGAGTAGAGAGAGGGTTAGAGTAGAGAAAGGGTTAGAGTAGAGGGTTAGAGTAAAGAGAGGGTTAGAATAGAGGGTTGGGAGAGGGTTAGAGAGAGAGGGTTGGGAGAGGGTTAGAGGAGAGGGGGAGAAGAGAGGGAGAAGGATGGAAGAGAGGGATGGAAGAGGGGGATGGGAGAGGGAGGGAGAAGGATGGAAGAGGGGGGAGGGAGAGGGGGTCAGATGGAGTTTAAGTGGGAGGGAGAGGGTTAGGGTAGAGAGTGGGTTGAAGAGGGTTGGGGAGAGGAGGGTGAAGAGAGGTGAGGAAAAAGGGAGGGAGAGGTTTAGGGGGAAAGAGGGAAGTGGGAGAAGGGAGAGGGGTGGAAAAGAGAGGGCGAGGAGGGTGAAGAGAGATGGGAGAGAGAGGGTTAGGGTAAGGGGGTGGGAGAGTGAGGGAGAAGGGGGGGCTAAGTGAGAGGAAAGGGGGAGGGTTGGGGTAGAGAAGAGGGAGTTGAGGGAAAGGAGGGAGAGGGAGTAAGGAAATAGTAATGGGAAGGTGGCTGTAAAATAAACAAGCTATTTAAAAGACAAACTCGAGCACCTGTGCTCTCAGGTCAGGCAGCACTATCCACTGGATGAATGACTTGTAAGTTCAGCTTGACCATGCCAGTCTGAAGAACTGTCTGACCCAAAGCACCTTGTGTCTATTTCCTGCACACACGCTGCCTGGTCTGCTGAGTTCCTTCAGCACTTTATTTTTATTGGGTGAAGATTCCAACATCTGCAATCACTTGTACCTCTAAAAGCAGCAGTTTGATTTAGATTTACTGCATTCTCCAATGGAAGAATCAATCGATGAGCTTATGACAGCTTTTCTCACCGCCCACCACAACTGATATTCCCTGTAGAAGTTATGGATTTAAAGACCTCCCACTGCAGGAATTCAAGCCCTTCGTTAACTGGGAATGGTTGGAAATACTAGCAGGTCAAGCAAATCTGTGGAGACCATTCATGAAAACAATGCAAACTGAAAACACTGGCTATCTGAACTTTGTTGAGTCCTAAGTGCTGAGACATGTCCTGTAGGAAAATCTTGCAGCCAGGTTTACAGGGGACCAACCTGTATACAAGCAGCACTCTTCCTGCTACTGTGAAGTAATGCAATGAATAAATGGATGATGGTGGAAGGGGGTTGGGAGAGGGCTTCTGGGTATTAGAGTGACCTACAGAAGATGGTAATGAATGGTGACTGCTGGAGGTATATTTACCATGGATGCAGATCCTTCAGGACTCAGCCAGAGTCTTGTTAGGAAGTTGCTATGAAGATCTCTGAAAGCACCTAAGGACAGTTTATGAATGATTGCCTTTTTGGGGCAGTCAAATGCCGGCACATTCTGTCCCTTCTCCTGTAGATGGGTTTAGATGACCTCCATAATGCAGCAGAGAGAAGCCACAGAATGATCCCGGGGCAGAGACATTGTCCGTGACCCCGCTCTCCACAGACAGCTTCAGGTTCCTCTTGAGACAGTGGTTTTGGTGACAGGTCCTGTTTGAGTGTTGCCCCTTTAAATAGCACAGTTACTGAGGAAGCAGGCCTCACGAAAGCTGTTGCTTCTCCACCGCAGAACCGCTGTTGACATTGCCTGGGGATATCATTCTGGAATCGTGTTAGAAGGAACGGAAATCCCACCAAACAAATGAGGGGCCACAATTTTTGCTGGGCACCAACACACCCAGAAATATTGGAAATGTTCCTACATTCCAGGTTAACCTGGTTCTCAACAGTGATTCTATGAAGTGAGTGATGTCAGGAAGAACGTAGCGTGTGCATCTAGTCTTCCTAACGTCTCTCCCAATTTCCATGCTGGAATAAAGCAAAGGTTGGTGCAGCTCCCTTGGCCTGGAGGTTCAAGCTTGTTGCGGTTCTGATTTCGATCTGCTGAATAGTTAGATGAGGAAGCCCAATAATCCAAAGAAAATCAGTTCTGCTCTGGTAAATAGAATGCATACACAACAAACTCGCAGGAAAGTAGGCTACACGGCCCACTGGACCTGCCCCACCACTGGCAGTGTGATGGGGAACTGATTCCTGCTGCTCTCAGCTCCTCTTCTGTGCCATTCCCCAGAACCCTCAGTTCCTAGATGTTTGAATTTGTTATCTATCTCTGCCTTAAATATATGAAATGACCCAGCCTACTCCACCCTCGGGGCAAGAGAATTCCAGAGAACAATCTGGAACCAGGGATTGTTAGGAGCAGGAAAGGATGTTGGACCTTTCCTGATTAAGACTATTTCCAAATTGCCTTTCCTTTCAAACCCTCTACTCTAACCCTCTCTCCTCTAACCCTCTCTCCTCTAACCCTCTCTGTACTCTAACCCTCTACTCTAACCCTCTCCCTACTCTAACCCTCTCCCTAATCTAACCCTCTCTCTACTCTAACCCTCTACCTACTCTAACCCTCTCTCTACTCTAACCCTCTACTCTACTCTAACCCTCTACTCTAACCCTCTACTCTCTCTAACCCTCTACTAACTCTACTCTAACTCTACTACTCTAACCCTCTACTCTAACCTCTCTCTACTCTAACTCTCTCTCTCTAACCCTCTCTACTCTAACCCTCTCTCTAACTCTACTCTAAACCCTCTCTCTACTCTAACCCTCTCTACTCTAACCTACTCTACTACTAACCCTCTACTCTAGCTCTCTCTACTCTAACTCTCTCTACTCTAACCCTCTACTCTACTCTAACCCTCTCTCTACTCTAACCCTCTACTCTACTCTAACCCTCTAACCCTCTACTCTAACCCTCTACTCTAACCCTCTCTCTACTCTAACCCTACTCTACTCTAACCCTCTCTACTCTAACCCCTCTCTACTCTAAACCCTCTACTCTCTCTCTACTCTAACTCTACCCTCTAACCTACTCTAACCCTCTACTCTAACTCCTCTACTCTAACCCTCTCTCTACCCTCTAACCCTCTACTCTACTCTACTCTCTCTCTAACCCTCTCTCTACTCTAACCCTCTACTCTACTCTAACCCCTCTACTCTAACCCTCTCTCTACTCTAACCCCTCTCCTCTACTCTAAACTCCTCTACTCTAACCCTCTCTCTACTCTAACCCTCTCTCTACTCTAACCCTCTCTCTACTCTAACCCTCTACTCTACTCTCTCTACTCTAACCCCTCTACTCTACTCTACTCTAACCTCTCTCTACTCTAACCCTCTACTCTCTCTAACTCTACTCTACTCTAACCCTCTCTCTACTCTAACCCTCTACTCTAATCTCTAACCCTCTCTACTCTAACCCTCTACTCTACTCTAACTCTCTCTACTCTAACCCTCTCTCTACTCTAAACCCTCTACTCTACTCTCTCTACTCTAACCCTCTCTACTCTAACCCTCTAACTCTAACCCTCTACTCTAACCCTCTCTCTCTCTACTCTAACCCTCTCTCTACTCTAACCTCTCTACTCTAACCCCTCTCTACTCTAACCCCCTCTACTCTAACCCTCTCTCTACTCTAACCTCTCTCTACTCTAACCCTCTCTCTACTCTAACTACTCTAACCCTCTCTACTCTAACTCTAACCCTCTCTCTACTCTAACTCTAACCTCTCTCTACTCTAACTCTACTCTAACCCTCTACTCTACCCTCTAACTCTACTCTAACTCTACTCTAACTCTAACCCTCTACTCTAACTCTACTCTAGCCTCTCTACTCTAACCTCTAACCTCTAACCCTCTACCCTCTAACTCTAAACCCTCTCTACTCTAACCCTCTACTCTAAACCCTCTACTCTAAACTCTAACCCTCTAACCCTCTACTAACCCTCTACTCTAGCCCTCTACTGTAATAACCCTCTACTGTAACCCTCTAGCCCCTCTATTCTAGCCCTCTACTAGCCCTCTACTGTAACCCTCTACTCTAGCCCTCTACTGTAACCCTCTACTCTAGCCCTCTACTGTAACCCTCTCCCTATTCTAGCCCTCTACTGTAACCCTCTACTCTAGCCCTCTACTGTAACCCTCTAACCCTCTACTCTAACCCTCTACTCTAGCCCTCTACTGTAACCCTCTCCCTATTCTAGCCCTCTACTGTAACCCTCTACTCTAGCCCTCTACTGTAACCCTCTACTCTAACCCTCTCTCTAACCCTCTACCGACTGTAACCATCTACTGTAACCCTCTACTGTAACCCTCTACTGTAGCCCTCTACTGTAACCCTCTACTCTAACCCTCTCTCTACTCTAGCCCTCTACTGTAACCCTCTACTCTAGCCCTCTACTGTAGCCCTCTACTCTGACCCTCCTCCATCTCCTGTCCCGGGGCGACTCTGGTGCTGACGTGTCGCGCCGCCCAGCGCGCCTGCGCCTGCGCCGTGCCGCCAACATGGCTGCAGTGATGGGGAGGTTGTGCGTGTGGGCGCTGCTGGTCGCCGCCGCTACCCTCACTGCCAGCTCCGGGCATAAGCTCCTCTCTGACTTCAAACGCTGCATGGACGAGGAATGCAGCAGTAAGTACCCCCCTTTGTAACTGAACGGTCGGTGCGTGCTTTAATTGATGGCCACAGCTCCGGCTCTGACGTGCTGGCAGCTGCAGAGCCAGCGATGCCTTCGCTTCAGGCTGAACTTTATCTGCTGCGAGGATGCTGCTCAATAAGGCCAAAGATCGATCGGCTCGCTGCTCCCCAAACTACGGGAGCCATCTCTGGCTACATGTTATCACCTCGCTAAGAGTTAGTCTGCGTGCATCAGAGGTGCAGGTACTTGTGTTCCTCGCACACGCAACACGAACTTTCACTTTTGTTGTCATATTTTATAATCGGGAGCTCTCCGCTTCTGTTTGTTGCTTTGCAAAGATGCACTTGTTGTTGACGGGATGTTGAATATTCCACGCAGCTCCAAATCCAGGCTTGTTTGGGAAGATTCCAGAATATTAAATGATGATTTCATTCATTAACAGGATGTGGGCGTGTTGTCAATGTCAGCCTGTGCTGTCAGTCTGAACTGCCATTTCCAAGGGTAGTATGCGAGTCTGGGCTCATTTGTTGGTCTGAAGTTGACATGCCCAGTCAGAATGTGGCATATTTTCTTCCCTGATGAGTATTAAGCAACCAGATGGAATTTCGTGATTCTGTAGTTTGTTCCTCACCAGTATTGCTGTTAATCTTTTCTTTCAGATTTGTTTAACTCCTCAGCTGCTGTGGTAGGATTTGAGCTTGCATCAATAAGATACAGTCGGCTCATTTAACAGTTACCCTGCCAGTCAAAGAAAGGAGCAAACTCCCATTCCATAACATGACAACGTGCTGGATCTTTCCAGATGCTCCTTTTTCGTTGCCATTTGGTGTCGGTTCAGTGCGCAGTAGTCTCCCCTCTCAATCACTAAGTTGTTGTTTCAAGACAAACTTCAACCACAAAGCTATCGAGTGCACTGCTCCCTGTCAGTGTTTCCATCTTTTGTTTGCGATGGTGAACCAAGGCTCATTTAGACAGATGCAAAGTCATGGTGTTATTTTAGAAATGGGCAGATAGTTTCACAAGAGTATCCTACATGTATATGCCTCAATATTTCCAAAACAGAGGATCACATTGTTGTTGTCTGTTGGAGCTTACTGCGGGCAAATTGACTGTTGAGTCCCATATGTTAAATCTGTCAGCACTTTATAAGTATTTTGTTATTTGTACAACATTTTGCGATTTTGTAGGTGCCATACACATGCAATTTATATGGTTTTGCTTTGAAGTTTATCTATTTCTGTTTTAGTTGTTTAATGAGTATGGATTTCCTGGTTGTTGAATTTTTAGAGGTTTCCTTTGTACGTTGTGGTTCCTTTGATAACTCTGAGCACTGCAATTTAGTTTATCTGACAGAGTATCCTATTCTGATGCTCTGATTCTAACCTGGTAACGAACTGGCAGCTTGATGCTTGGGAAGACGAGCCTGCTACTTCGAGTGCCTTTAATGTTTAACTGCGAGGTACTTTGCGTTTGCCATCTGGCCTGCCCCGTGGATGTTGTATGCATCCGTTTTATTGCTGATGCTAATCTTAGCCCAAGTCCCCAAACTATTGGCGTTTTCCATGACAAAAATTAATACGCATTGAGATATTGTACTTATTTCTAATTTGCTGATCTTAATTTCACATCTATGGTTGATAGTTGTCTCAGCACAAGAGAGCACGTGTGGAATACCTTGTGCAAAAATTAATACTGATGCATTTGGATTCAGAGAAGAACCAAGTTATTGTGTGTGTACATGTGGGAGGGGTGTGGAAATGGGTGAAGTTTAGCAAAGAGCGTATTAGGGAGAAAACATTGGTTAAGGTTTGAAGTACTTACTTGTCAATTAGTGGGATTTAGAAGGTAATCAGTCCCTGCAGCCTGGAAGGCAGCCATTTGGCCCATCGGTCCTGTGCTGATCTTTCACAAGAGTAATCTCAGTTGTCCCATTCCCTGATTCTTTCTCCAAATCTCTGCAAGTTTATTTGCCTTCCATTCCTTTTGGAAACATGTGATTGAATCTGCTTTCACCTTTGTTTTAGGGAATCTATTCCAAGACAAAACTAGTGTAGATGCTGGTTTAAACCGAAGGTAGATACAAAATGCTGGAGTAACTCAGCGGCACCGGGACAGGCAGTTTTGGGTGTCGACCCGAAACGTCACCCATTCCTCCTCTCCAGAGATGCTGCCTGTCCCGCTGAGTTACTCCAGCACATTGTGTCTATCTGAGACAAAACTACTTGCTCTGTGGAACATTTTGCCTTGGATGACCTATTTTGTTTCTTTTTCCAGTCACTTTGAACCGGTGACCTGTGCATCACAAGCCTGCAGCCCAGGGGAACAGTTTTTCATCATTCATTTTCTCTGGCCCCTTCATGATTTTAAATTGCACAATCTATCGTATCAAGTAATGACAAGTCGAGTTTATTGTCATATGAATAAATATGATGAGGTGCAGGTATAATGAAAATCTTGCTTGCAACAGCATCTCTGGACATAGACTCAGACACATAAACATGGTGGGAAGAGAATGTCCGTGATGGACAGGGCTGATCCGCCACTCTCTGCAGCTTTTTACATTCCTGTGTGTTGGAATTACTGTCATGATGCAATCAGTCAATATATTTTCTACAGTACATCTGTAGAAAATATATTGGTTTTTTAGAAATAGTATATTAGAAAATAGGTTTTTTGGTGAGTATTTGGTGACATGTCGAATCTCTTTAAAACCTAGTAGAAGTGCTGTCATGCCTTCCTTGTGATTACATTGATGTCCTGGACCCAGGACAGGTCACCTGAGATGTTAGCACCATTAATTTGAAACTACTAACTGGCTTCCCCACCGACCTATGAATGAAAACTTCCTCTTTCTGAAGTCGACGATTAGGTCCTTGGTCTCGTTGACGTTGAGTGAAAGCGGGTTGTTGTGACATCACTCACCCAGGTGTCCTGTCTCTCTCCTGTAATCTGGCTCATATGATACAATACGATAGAACTTTATTCATCCCCGGAGGGAAATTGCTCATCACCACTCGCTTATTTTTAAGCTGTGCTTAACCTGATAGTCATGCCTGTAAAGGGAGTAGAGCTATAAGGAGATCAAAATCGGCTCTCCAATTTCTCCACATAACCAAAGTCCCTCATCTCTGAGTAACTTCCAGAGAATTCTGTCATGTCCACGTGTAAGAATTGGCCAATGGCTGTGATGGCCTATTAGAGAAACTAGTCAACTTCATGGTCAATGTGCAGGAAGGAACTGCAGATGCCGGTTTAAACCAAAGATAGACACAAAAAGCTGGAGTAACTCAGCAGGACAGGCAGCGTCTCTGGAGAGAAGGAATGGGTGACGTTTCAGGTCGAGCCTTCTTCAGACCGATCATTCAGCCATGATCACAGTGAATAGAGGTGCTAGCCTGACGGGCCATCTGGCCTACTCCTGCACCTATTGTCTATTGAAATGTCACCCATTCCTTCTCTCCAGAGATGCTGCCTGTCCCACTGAGTTACTCCAGCTTTTTGTGTCTATCTTCAACTTCATGGTCAACGTCCTCTTCCCTGAAAGGAGGCTCCCAAGGACAAGTGCCGCAGATGCTCTTAACAGTAAAGTTCACTGGGAAGATGCACTCATTGTCAGCAACCTCGCCAACATCCCCAGTATTGGGGCCCTAGTCACACAAAAATTGGGCAGGCCACATCGTTCACATGCCTGACACCAGACTCCTGAAGCAGACTCCCTATTCTGGGCAAAACACAAAGTACTGGAGTAACTCTGGGTCAGGCAGCATTGGTGGAGGGAGGGAGTGCACAGGTGCCGCTTTGGGTGGCGACCCACCAGCCTGATCATGGTTGGGGAGAGAAACCTGGAAAAGAAGTTGTGCCGGGACAAAGCCGGCCCAGTGATGCAGATGAGGTGGCTATGATTTGATTAGATAGCACACATACAAATGCTTTCACTGTATCTCAGTACACGTAACAATAATAAAGCAATATTAATACCTGATTCTCAGAACAAGCTGTTCCAAGCTGCTCGCTATTTAAAATATCTCTCTTCAATCTCTCCCTTAATCTTGTGTTCTAATGAATATGTTGGCTGATTTCTCCTGTTCTCTGGCACTACTTCCTCATTCCAGCCAGCGTGTTATGAAGTGTGCTGTAACTTTACCATTGGTTGATCATCCCAGCCGATGCTCTGAGTTCAAAAATGACAATTCTTCAAGGGAGGAACGTTTTCCTGAGGCTGGTTCATGAGATCATAAGTTGTAGTAGAAATAAGCCATTCGGCCCATCAAGTCCACTCTGCTATTCAATCATGGCTGATCTATCTTTCCCTCTCAACCCCATTCTCTGCCTTCTCCCCAAAACCCTTGACAACCTGACTACCTTATTAATCTTTAGTCCGAGTGGTGGGGGAGTTTGGGAGTGTGATGAGGATGGGGAGGGGGGAAGAACAATGATACCTCCGAGTGTGAAGACATGGGGTTGTGGTGGGCTTTGGGTTATGGAGGTGTAATGGGGGTTGCGTGGAAGAGGGTGACAGGCGGTGGTAAGGTATTGGGGTGAACAGCAGGAGGATGTGGGAGTGGGCTGGTGTTGCAGGGGCCACAAGGTTGCTGTTTTCGACAAGTAATGTGGAGGAGAGGTTGATGCGAGTCGGTGGCGGTGGTGGACGGTTGGGGTTAGGCGGGGAGGGGTGTAGCTGTGAGGTGGGGAGATCGCAGTGTTGGAGGGGACGGTCAGGGGAAGGGTCTGAGTGAGTGAAAACAACATGATATTGGTGAAAGCTTTAAGGTCTGGACGGCTTTGTTGTGACTTGACGGCAAAATTCCCTGCTTCTTGCCAAAAATCCGGAATTACACGAACATTCCTTCAAATAGCATCTACCGTCGTGGTGCTCCGCGTGTCCTGTGAATGTGGCTTCTCTCCGCAGCATAAGGTCAAAGCTAGGGCCAGATCCCTGGGCCTAGAACCGGATCTCTGGGATGGAGCCCTGATGTGGGCTGGATTTCTGGGCTGGAGCGCGGGACCCTAAGCCCTGAACCGGAGCCCTGATGCAGGCCGGAGCCTGAGCTGCAGGACCCAGGGAGGAAGCACAGCCCCACAGCTGCTGCTTTTTCTGGAGACATTCAACTGCACAGACAGAGTTAAACCGATCCCATGGCATTGTCTGAGGAGCAGCTGTGAATTCTCTGTCCCACAATCATCCCTCCTTTGACCTCGCTGCCTAAACATTATCTGCCCATTTATTTCAGGCTGTTTCTGGGACCTTGCCATGTACAAACACAGAGGGTGAGGCGATTTTCCTATATCACCCTATGGCTGACACTTGGAAAGTATTTAATTCAGTGTACGTTGTTTCTGGATTGTAGAGCTGCCAAACAGTGCCATGTAAATGTAAATGTACGAACACAAACCAAAGCAGGAGTGGCCCATAAAAAAATGAAAAGCACCTGCTTCCAGATGAATGCACTCGTGGCCCTGCCGCTTCCGGTCTGGGATGGTGCATGAGACTATGTTGGTGAATGCATTCACTCGTAACCAGGCTGTCCGACCACTAACTCCATCTTGTCCCAAGGATCCTTTCCCTCATCTCCCCCCTCCCTCACTCCGAGAAAACATGACAGCTTTCCTCAAACTCCGATCAGAGTTTGGGAATTGTTCCCTGCATTTCAAATGAACAGTAAATCAAAGGATAGACAGGTTCTGTGTGCCTTTTTGGGGAGTGGGCAGTGGAGGCAGGTTGCGTCTAGGAATGGGGTGGGGGGTTGGAGTGGGGGTTGATTTTTGTTGGTGTGGAGGGTGGTTGGTAAAGGGATTGGTTGGGTCTGCTAGAGGAGGAACATTGGGGAGATGCAGCTAAATTATCTTCTACGTTTTCCTTCCAGTGCTGATGTGCCGTGGTAAAGCTGTGAGGAATTTCGTGGGTCCCGACTGCCGCTTCCTCAAGTTCAAAACTGGGGAAACCATTTACGTTTATTATAAGTTGGCAGGGAAGAGGAATGACCTTTGGGCGGGAAGTGTAAGTAGCGCTTTCAGGTATCCCATGCTCTCTCTGTCTTCCTCTCTGCACCTTCTCCAGTGTGAACTTCCTCGTAAAATTCAGTCAGATTGGTCAGACATATTGCCATGTTCCCCATCCTAGCACCCTCTCAAACAGCTGGATCCAGTGGTTGGCATCTTTCTTGACACGGCTGGGTAGGTGGATTGACAGTGATCGCTCTACATTCAGCCTGGATTTAATTGCCATTTATTGCTAACATTTAAGTATTGTTCGTTATAGTGGGGAAAAACAAACCAACGCCACTCATCCTAAAAATTCAATTGCATTTTGGCCACAATCTGTAAAGACGTTTTGTAAAGCTGCAGTGTGGCTATAATAAAATTATAGAAGCACCAAGGACAGAACAATCATAAAAATATATAAGGATGGCACAGTGGCGCAGCGATGGAGCTGCTACCAAACAGCGCCAGAGACTCGGGCTTGATCCCCACTACAGATGCTGTCGAAACGACATTTGTATGTTCTCCCCATGACCGCTTGGGTTTTCTCTGGGAACTCCTGTTTCCTCCCATACTCCAAAGACGTACAGGTTTGTAGGTAAATTGGCTTCGGTAAAAATTGTAAATTGTCCCTAGTGTGTAGAATAGTACTAGTGTACGAGGATCGCTGGTAGACGCGGATTGGAGGGCCTAAGTGCCTGTTTCTGTGCTGTATCTCTTAGGTTTAAAGTAAACATGGTGTACTGTGCATAACATCAGTAAATAGATGTGTTCTAATCATATTCTAACTATCTCTAACTAAACTAAAAATAGTTATATGGTGGCTCGTGCATGCATGTATGTATTTTGACACATCACATTGGTATACATTTCTAATTGTTCCACACTCTAAAGACCTGTGGGTTTGCAGGTTTATCGGCTTCTCTAAATTAAACATTGTCACCAGCCTGTAGGAAAGTCCTGGTATACAGGGTGATCGCTCGTCGGTGGGCTGAAGGGCCCGTTTCTGCGCTGTATCTCTAAACTAAATAAAATACGACATTTCAAAGCGATTTGGACAAGCACATGAATACATAAGGTTTGGAACAATAAGTGCTAAGCAAGTGGAACTAGCTCAGTTAGCCAAATGGGTCGATCTGGACGATTTGATCCGAAAGGGCTCGTTTCTGTGCTGTATAGCTTTATGTCTCTGACAAAGCCATGTTGGCTATCTGTTGGAAGGAATTTTGTGTTTAACCTGTACCCTGAATATGACTTTGCGTGGGGACCAGTTACCCTCTCAATTATGACTCGGATAGGAACGGACACAAAGAATATCTCATAGAGCAGTGATGAGTTTCTGAAACAAGTCGGTTTATTCAAGGCGTTAAAGTACACACTGGTAAACACTCTGACGGAGTTTCAAAGATCCACAGCACGCACAGCATTATTATGTTCTCACAACACAGTGGTTACATGTTGATTTTACACTTTTCAAACAATTCGCCGTTAATCAAAATGCCTCTGTTGCCTTTCACCTTTGTTTTTCCTCGAAATTATTTTTAACGTCGTTTATAGAAAACCATTCTACCACTTATCTAACAAATGGGTGCAATAACAGGTACTATTTCCTGATGTTTTATCACCCCCAAATTGGTTTACAACCCTCAAAGTTGATGTTAACTTTAAACTATGCCGTGGTATCTACACATCTGATAAATCTATTTATTGCCTCTCCTAACATTCGACAACGATAACAGTGAAGTTCCTTCTCTTTGTTGCCTCTTTTCCCATCATGCTTCTCCAGTATGTAAGCTCTTGGGTTAAACATATTACAAACTCATCTTTCTTACAATTCTCAGAATTTCCGACATCACTATCTTTGACTCTTTCCAAGTGTCTTTAATCCTGTCCCACAGATTTTATTTTCTGTAAGTTCCCTACTACTGATGCCCTCCTCACATTGGCACGGATGAGTTGCATGGCCAGTTTCCATGCTGTACGACTCTGTCTGGTACTTCACTTGCAGCCAGCGAAGATTTAAAAATCTCAGTCAGAGCTCCAGCAAGCACTCTGGCCCAGCAGGGTTTTGTGTCAAGCGTCGTGGATTAAACTGATCCTCCTCTGTCGGTAGTAGTTTCTAGACATTACATAATTTGCCGTGCTGCAGCAAGTAAGAATTTCATTGTTCTATCTGGGACATATGTCAATAAAACACTCTTGACATTAAAGAAAAAGTTCATGATTCATCAGTGATGGAGTTGGCGCTTTACTGCCTTAACCGTGACACCATTCAGATTGAGCAGGAGACAGGAAACTTCAGATGCTGAAGCCTTGAGCGACAAAACAATCTGATAGAGGAACCCAATAGGTCAAGCAACATCTGCAGAGGGTATTGGATAGTCAACGGCTCAGGATGGACCCTTTGTCAGTGGTGTGGAAGGGTCTTGATCCAAAATATCGATTTTCCACATCTCTTCACTGATGTTGCCTGACCTGCTGAGTTCCTCCAGCAGATAGATTTTTTTTTCCACAAAGTGACCAGGTGTTTAAATACATTATTATTCACAGGTTGCGTGAATCTCTACATGTGACAGCTCAGTTGTAATATCCTGTTGGAAGCGACCAAACAGGAAGTATGGGTTTGCGACATCCTGAAATTAAAAAAAACAGAATCCTGAAACATAAACAGAAAATACTGGAAACATTCAGTGAGCCAGGCAGTGTCTGTGGAGAGAGAAACAGACTTAAAGTAATATTTCTGGTTGAAGACCCTTGATCAGAACTGGGAAAAGGGAGTGATGAAGAGACCTTGACCTTAATTGTTAACTGTTTTTCTTTTTGCATCACACAGTGTTTTTTGGGACACACACACAAAATATTCTGTAAAACAGCAGGGAAAAGGAGACAAATTTGTGTGTGCTATAAAAACAATGCTGACCAGCTGTGCATTTCTATTATTTTCTGTTTAGAGTCATAGAGCACAGAAACAGCCACGTCCACTGTCCTTTTTGCACATCTGCACTAATCCCAGTTGTCTGCTTTAAGTCCATTTCCTTCCATGTTTTTCATATTTAAGTGTCTGTCTAAATGTCTCTTTGAAGCAGTGATCGTATCTGATTCCAAAATCTCCTCTGGCAGTGCTCCAGAAATCAACCACGCTGTGTAAACAAAACGTTTTCCCTCAAATCACCTTTAAAACTCCTTCCCTTCACCTTAAACCTATGCCCTCTTGTTCTTGATCCCTGATCATGGGACATATATTCTACCTATCCTATCTATGGTTCATATAATGTGGTGCAGCTCTATCAAGTCATCCCTCAGCTTCCTTCATTCCAGGGAAATCAAGCCCCGCCTGTCCAATCTCTCCCCACAAGTAAAGCCCTCCAATCCAGGCATTAATCTGATGAACAGGGACAGAGTCCCCCTAGTCCTTACCTTTCATCCCATCAGCCGTTGCATATAACACATAATCCTCCGAAATTTCCACCACCTCCAACGGGATCCCACCACTAGCCGCATTTTCCCATCTCCACCCCTTTCCGCCTTCCTCAGAGACCGTTCCCTCCGCAACTCGCTGGTTAACTCATCCCTTCCCACCCAAACTACCTCCTCCCCAGATACCTTCCCCTGCAACCGCAGAAGATGCAACACCTGTCACTATACCTCCTCCATCGACTCTGTCCAGGGACCCTGACAGTCCTTTCAGGTTAGGCAGAGGTTCACTTGTCCCTCCTCCAACCTCATCTACCGTATCCGTTGTTCAAGATGTGGACTCTTGTACATCAGCGAGACCAAACACAGACTGGGCGATCGTTTCACGGAACATCTTTGCTCAGCCCGCGTGAACCAACCTGATGTCCTGGATGCCGGACACTTTAATTCTCCTTCCCATTCCCACGCAGACCTTTCTGTCTGCGGTCTTCTCCATTGCCAGAGTGAGGCTAAACGCAAATTGGAGGAACAGCACCTCATACTTCGCTTGGGAACCTTACAGCCCAGTGGCATGAATATTGATTTCTCTCACTTCAGGTATCCCCGGCCTGCCCGCTCTCTATCCCTCCCCCACCCAAGTTGCACTAGCTTTTCATTTTCACCCTACAAACAGCCTACAATGGCTTTCCTTTCCTTTATCATCATCACTTTTTTGCATACCTTTCATTCATTGTTCTTTATCTCTCCACATCACCGTCTATATCTCTTGTGTCCTTTATCCATAACCAGTCTGAAGAAGAGCTTCGACCCGAAACATCACCCATTCCTTCTCTCCAGAGATGCTGCCTGTCCCGCTGAGTTACTCCAGCTTTTTGTGTGTAACAATCTGATGAATCTCCTCTGCACTCTCTCCAGCACAAACACATCCTTCCTATAGTGTGGTGACCAGAACTGTACACAATACTCTGTGGCGTAAAGTGTTTTGTGAAATTGCAACATAACATCACAACTTTCAAATTCCATGCCCGAAATAACCCTGAATTGGGGAGGCAGTCGAGAATCTTGTGGGTCCGGAGTCATAAACACCAGTTCAGGCAAATCGGGAGCCGTGAAGAACATTAGTGAACCAACAGGCTTTTGCTGTTCAATAAACAATCTGTTGGAGGATCTCAGCGAGTCAAGCAGCATCTGTGTGGTCAGGGTGGGGAGAGGAATTGTTGATGTTTCTGATCAAAGCCCTGCATCTGGATTAAGAGTGGAGAGGGAAGATAGCTGGTATGAAGAGGGAAGGGGGGGGGGGGGGGGGGAGGAGGGAGAGAGAGATGAAGAGACATGGACCTGTGGTGGAGTGGTGGACCGGGGAAAGATAAAGAATGGCAGGTCTTGTAGGGAAAGGGGAAACATGGAGTTGGGAGAGGCATGGTTTGGGTGACTGAGGTCAACAATTTTTTGAAACTCCAGATTCGGTCATGTCACAGAATGTCACTTTTTGTGACATTTTATATGAAATAAACTGCTTTATTTAGTAAAGGAAGAGGAGAGGATGAAGTGGAAGTTTTACACTGCTCTTGGCTCATCTCATCTGGGAACATGTTTACACTCTTTATTGTTGCAACGTTGCTTGACCTGATTTTTTTCTGTCGCAGGTGGGGAGCCAGTTTGGATATTTTCCCAAAGAGCTGATTGATATAAACCTAGTGTACTCCACTACTGAGGTGGAGTTGCCAGCTGAGGTGAGTGCGGGTTCCCGGTCTGCCTGCATGCAAGTATTGCGTTGTCGAAGGAAGGATTTGGTATAAGGATGCTTCTTGTGAAGCTGGGGTTCCAGACTAAGGTCCATGTGGTGTCTGCGATCCCTCACGTTTACTGCTGTTGTTGAATTAATTACTTCTGTTGCACTTTACACATGGAGTACACAGCGTTGTAAACACAATGTTCGCCTTTAACAGGCTGCCTGTAAGTATTTCAGGATTTAATAGTGAAGAGTGGTGGGTGGGGAGGGGACTGGAGAGGGAGGAAAAGCAAAAGCAGAAGAATGTAAGAAATGGATCGGGCAACACCACCTCTGAGCCTGCTCCACTGTTCAAAAGTATGATGACTTTGGCGTCGTTTTTCTGCACTGTCCCCATATCCATCTTATCTTCTCACATCCAGGAATCTTTTGGTTTCTGCCTTGAACAGATTGGGTGCCTGAACCACCACAGCCCTCCGGTGGAGAGTTCCATCCATTCACCACCCTCCGAGTGCAGATATTTTTCCTCGCTGTTGTTAACATCCACAACCCCAGAACCTGAGCCTTAGTTCCAAGCGTTCTTTCTTCATCCACCCTGACATTTCTCTGCCTTTAACGTCGCAGATTGAAAAACTTTTCCCTTCCATAGATTACAGATTGAAAAAGTTGCAAGCCATTTCCCTGTAACACTGGAGTCTTGCAAAAACCTTAGTAAAAGCAAGTATTTTCCCCCTTGGAGAGGATGCTGGGGGCTTTTTGAACTGAGAGGAGCCCCATTTCCCCACCCTCCCCTCCCACACCAGCCCAATCTTTAGGAAAACAAAACAGATGTCTCTATTCTTTCCCCCCACCCCCACCCCACCCCCGGGTGCCACCTCTCCGGTTCACTCAGCTCTGCATTTTCTCTCAAACCCTGCCAAATCTCCCTTGCGGAATTTGCAAGGGTGTCTTTGAGGAAGTTGTTTGCTGATATATCCAGAGGATCCTTGGTTGAGTTTGCAAAGGCACGTGGAGGATGGTGAGGTGGTGTTTGTAGAGGGAGAGTTGGTAAGAGGCACAGTGCCAGTATTTGTGGAGAATATTCCAAAGGTGGGGAACATTGCTACTTGCGGGGGAGGCACCAGGCTGGTGGGGGTGGAGGGGCGGGTGTCGAAGTGGGGGGGATTGTTCAAAGCTGACATTCCAGGGAGTTGCAGTATAGGTAGCTGTGCCAGTGTTGTGCAGGGTGGTCCCAGGCTGGAAGGGGTGTTGGATCTTTGTGGGTTGTGTAGGTTTTTCCCAGAGTGAGTAATAGAGGGGTTCTGTTGCTAGTCAGCTGGCCCACCAGATAATTTGGCCTTGTGTTCGTTCCCTGCCGTGAACTTCCCTTCCCCAGTGAATCCCAGCGCAGCCTGTACATCACCTCAGCCCCCACACACTGGTCTTGTTTTATACTTTACTATCGCCACCTGTACTGAGATACAGTGAAACACTTTGTTAGTGTGCTATCCAGTTAAATCATACTATACATGACTAGATTCAAGCCATACACAAGTAAAATGAGTAGCGCAAAGAAAAAAAATCAGTGTAGAATATCGTGTAACAGCATTAGAGTGCGACAGTTTTTTAAAAAGTGCAAGGGCTACAATGAGGTAGGCTGGGGCGGATCGTAGTCTGATTACAGTGGGGAAGGAGCTGTTCTTGAATCTGGTGGAATGTGCTTTCAAGCTTTTGTATCTGCTGATTTACGGGAAAAGGGAAAAGAGGGAATGCCTGGGGTGCAATGTGTCTTTGATTTTGTCGGCTGCTTTCCTGAGGCAGCGTTGTGTAGATGGATTGGGTAGGGATGCGGTGTGGATGGGGGAGGCTGGTTTGTGTGATGGGCATGGAGATGAACACTCTGAGACATGGGCCGAGCTTAGACCGAGACCAAAACTCCTTTGTGCACGCCCCTTGGCTGTTCGTCCCCACACCTTAGGAAGCACAAGGAAAATTGACCACATTTAAAGACCCAACATTTGTCTTTACCAAAACACGATAATCAAGAGCTAGTGAGAGTGTGGCAGTCAACCCTGTAGCATGATCTGTTGGGTTCCTACCTGGCAGCTTTACAAGTGAAATCTGGTCATTTCAAAGGTTTCATAGTCTTTTATTATCACATGTACCATTTAAGGTACAGTGACATGTGAATCACCATACAGCCATACAAAGGAAAGCAACAAGACACACAACTACATAAAAGTTAACATAAACATCCACCTCAGCAGATTCCCCACATTTCTCTGAAGAAGGGTCTCGGCCCGAAACGTCGCCTATCTCCTTCGCTCCTTAGATGCTGCTGCACCCGCTGAGTTTCTCCAGCTTTTTGTGTACCCCCACATTTCTCACTGTGATGGAAGGCAAAAAAGTCCAACTTCTTCTTTATTCTGCGATCGAAGCTCTCACAGCCGGCGGTCGAAGCGCCCGCATCGGGGCGATCAAAACTCCCACATCGGGGCGATCAAAGCTCCTGCATCGGAGCAGTCGAAGTTCCTGTGGCTTGGAGTTCCCAAATTCGGTCTCTGACCAGAGACCGCGGGCTCTGTGATGTTAAGTCCGCAAGCACCCATGGTTGGAGCTCCGAGGATCCCTGGCAAAGGGATCGCGGGCTCCGCGATGATAAAGTCCTGTGGGCTCCCCGCGGTGGAGCTTTCAAAAGTTGGACTCCAGCAAAGGCTGCCAACTCCTCAATGTTGGGTCGCTCTGCAGACGGAGATACGATACGGGAAAGAAATTGCATCTCTGTCGAGGTAAGAGATTAGAAAACGTTTCCCCCAACCCCCCCTCCCCCAACATAAAACAATCGAAAGAACACTAAAACATACATTTAACACATTCTTTTCAAACACAAAGAAGGAAGGGACAGACAGACTGTTGGCGTGGTAATCATTGCTGGCGCTACCCGGTTGATGAAGTGCTATAACTGGGCTTTGGCACTAATGCACAAAAGGGACTGTTTGCATGGAGAGCTTGTTTTTAAACAGCATTGTTAATCTGTCAGCTGAACTTGCTCAAGGATGGTGAGGAAACTGGAGCACTTGGAGGAGACACGTGGTGGGAAGAACATGCAAACTGGGAAATATATGGACACAAAAGCGGACCTTGGGATGGGGTGGGGGAGAGCAACTTGAGATAGTGCACTCGGACTTGGGAGTGCTGGTGCAGGATTCCCAAAAGGTTACTTTGCAATTTGAATCGGTAGTGAGGAAGGCAAGTGCAATGTCAGCATTCATTTAGAGAGGACTAGAATATAAAGACGGGGATGTCACGCTGAGGCTTTATAAGGCCCGGGTCATTTATAAGGCACCTTTGGAGTATTGTGAGAAGATTTGGGCCCCATATCTGAAGAGAAATGTGCTGGCATTAGGGAGTGAGTTCAGAGGAGGCTTACGCAAAAGATTAAGGATGAATGGGTTAATATATATGATGAGTATTTAATGGCTCTGGGCTTGTACTCGCTGGAGTTTGGAAGGATGAGGGGGAACCTCATAGAAACTTACCGAATATTGAAAGGCCTGGATAGAGTGGATGTGGAGAGAATGTTTCCACTAGTGGGAGAATCTGAAACCACAGGGAAAAGCCTCAATAAAAGGACATACTTTTAGAAAAGCGATGAAGAGGAATTTCTTTAGCCAGAGTGTTGTGAATCTGTGGAATTCATTGCTGTGAGACAGCTGTGGAGATCATCGGGTATTTTTAAAGTGGAGATTGACAGGGCTTTGATTAGTAAGGCTGTCAAAGGTTATGGGGAGAAGGCTGAAGATTGTGGTTGAGAGGAAAAAAATAGACCAGCCATAATTGAATGGCGGAGTAGACTTGGGCTGAATAGCTCCTATGACGTGACTTAGCGATCTCACTGACTGAGCGCAGGTGAGCGGCTCCTGCCTCATTCCGCGCGTGAAGCTAATCTTATTTTATCCTCTTCCTTTCTCACGTTCACAGGACACGGATTTTGGTTGTTTCGGGGAAGGCCCAGAAGAGTTTGAAGACGTGGATCTTGACGACCTGGTCAGAGCCGCGGTGTCCAGTGAAGGCAAGAGCAGAGAGCATGTCGCAGAAAGCGGCACAGGTCCGAGAGAGAAGAGGGAGGATGATACGGGCCAAGGTGCTCCAGATGATGAGTTAGGGAAGACTTCGAAAGTGCCTGGAGATAAATCTGGGGACGATCAAGCAAGCGAAGAGGAGGATGCAGTTCAGTCTGCAGAGGAGGAAGTCAGTGACTCCCAAACACAGGCTGAAAGTAGAGGAGTTGAAGCTGTAGATACTGCACTAAATAATGAACAATCTCTTCATGTTGAAGATGAGGAATCTGTGGAAAAACCTGCTGATGTGGGTGATAATATTTCTTCTTTGGAAGACCATTCAACAAGAGAGGATGGTAGTAGCCACGTTAAAGTGGGCACGCGTTTGGAATCTAATTCTCAGGACCCAGAAAGCTCGCCTCCCACAGAGGCAGGGAGTGAAGGGCGACGGCAAGGTAACGGTGACATTCGAGGGTCGGTGGGGTTGCGGGGTCGACTGGCAGAAAATCAACTTGAATCTCAAGAAGGTGAGCTGGAAGCATATCGTGAACTTGAGGGCTCTTCAGTGTTAGTAACTGGATTTGGGTCAACGGATGATGCGGTTGTGGTAGATGACGAAGTGACCAGCAAAGTCACTGCATTAGATGAAGATCCAGAGTTTGAGGCAGAATTGGACACAGGAGATTTGGCCGAGTCTCTTGAGAGAATACCCTTGCTTTCGTATTTGGATGCTGAATCACTCCCTGAACAAGGCGGTGTCCAAGATGAGGATGCTGTTGAAGACCATCATTCAAAATCTAGTGAAGGCAACACTAAAACTATAACTCAAACTCTAGATACTCTGGAGGCTTCCATCAGTACAGAAAAGAGACGGTGGTTGGATGGAGTAACTCAAGAAATAACTAAAAATGAGGAAATACTAACTTCAGAAGATACAAAAAGTGAAGGGCTAAAGACAACCCTGGGAGACACCATGTCTGCAGTTGTAAGTGGAGATGAGATAACGTCCAAGGTTGCAGATCTGGACAATTCTGAAGACTTACCTGAAGACACGAGGGATGAAAGTCGTGAAGCTGATGAGGAGGAAGATAGGAAGGTCTATTTATTGAGTATGTCCGAGGAGGAGGCTGAAAATAAGCTTCAACGTTCAGCTGATGAAGCATTTGGAACCGACGCCGATGTAGAGGAGGGTTCTCCTGAATCTGAAGCCGCAGTGCAGGCTGTTGACACAAGTTCAGAATGGGAAACCAATCACGACACATTGGAAGAAGAAGAGGGAGTGGAGCTGGAGCCACTCGATGCATCCAATGTCGAGGGTCAAGAATCAGGGCAACACCAAGAAGGTAACTTGCAAACAGATAGTGCCACCTCCAGAAAGATGGAGGTTGACGATGAATTTGAGAATGTCCCAGAAGTAGGGGAAAGTAATCAAGAAATTGAACTGCAAAGTGGCACTGAGGTTAAATCAGAGACCGAGATGAATCAATATCACCCAGAGTTTAACCAGTCAGAACCAGAAATTGGAGTGGACAAATCATCCAAGTCTTCTGAACATGCATCCTTTGAAAGACCTGTTACTGTAATTGAAGGGTTGAAATCAAAAGATGAAACAAAGGTGGTAACAAGAATAGGGTTTCCTGCAGAAGACATCAATACCACACTTTCACAAGATGCAGTGAAAGCTGAGGATGGGAAAAGCTCTTGGACGAGTGGCACAGACCTAGATGACCGCAAGATGCTGAAGCGAGATGATGACGTGGGAGAGAAGGACCTGAGAGAAATAAAACTACCTTCAGATAGTTCCGCAGACATGGCTGGCAATAGTATTTCAGACCAAGTCCAAGAGGAGGTGGACGATGTAGACAGTTTGTATGCTGAAGTGCTGCCAGAACAGTTGTTAGAGGATGAAAATGCTGCAGACGCCAGACTGGCGAGGGAACATGATGCCAATGCTAATCGTGAAGATGGATTAGACGATCAGGAGTTGGATATTGATGACATGATCGGAACAGAAGAAAGTAATATCGTGGAGCCAGAGGTTCTACAAGATGGAGGAGAAGATGCTGCAAAGGGATTTAAGGACACAACTGTAGAGGAAGACCAGGAAGTAGAAAAAGAGGGAGCTCAGAACATTTACAAACAAGTAGATCAGATTGAAAGTCAGAAGGAATTAGAACAGCCCCCCCTTAGGCCCCTGGATAAGGATGGTCTAAGTACAGAGGGAGAAGATCGGTCTCAGGACTTGAAGCAACTTTCAGGGGAATTACAGAAAGAAAGCAGCGAGTTCGATAAGGGTATTCAAACTGAAGTGAGTGCAGAGGGTGAGGACAGGGGGCCTGAGGCTTACCCGAAGAATGAAAATACATCAAACCCATCTAAATTTGAAGGGAACAAGACTGAAGAACTCGCGCTAACCAGTAATGATATTGGGATACAAGACACAAGCAAAATATTTGCAGGTCTAAAGTACCAGGAGGCTGTGGAGAAACTTATCATTTTGAAAGGCTCCTTGGGTGAAAAGAGCTGGGAAATCGTGCAGAAGTATCTGAGCCATCAGCAAGTTCTGGAAGTTGAAGCTGCGCTTCATGCCATGGAAGGGGCACTAAAGCTTGCAAAGTTATCCACTACCGACAAGCAGAATATTGAGAATACTCTTGACGATATACTGGAGAAGGCACAGTCAAACATCCTTGACATGGTGGAGAATATGTTAGACAAGCGAGCTGAAATGAACCAGTTGAAGATGGAGGAAAAAGATCTGGAGGATGACGACGAAACAATGATCCTGAATGAGCTTCAGGAGGTTTTATTTCAATTGAGGATTAAATACTCACCCATCAAGGAGAGCGTTGCTCTTGCCCCTGGAGAAGATTTGTCGCAGGAAAGAATTCACCCCCACCATGGTAAAGGACTATATTATTTTGATGGTAGATGAAGGGGGGGGGGGGGGGGGGGGGAGGGGGAGGGAAGGGAGGGGTTGCGTGTGTCAGTATCCATGTGTGTGTTCTCAGGAACGTAACTATCACCTGATCGCAGAACGGCCATCGTAGCAACATACAGTGCCCTGATCCATTCAGCTACACGATGCTCAACTGGAGGAAAGGAGGGCGATAAACCAGCTCTTGGGGGAGGGGTTGCAAAGTCAAAGCCTGTCACAGTTCCTCTACTTGTCCTATTCCCCTTGGGGGCAAAGACGGTCATGAGAGATTCAATGGAGGATTTTGAAGTTCTGAAGGTCGTGAATAGAGGAGTAGATTGTCAGGAACATAAACTAAAGGCAGTTGTTGAGAGTAGTGGAAGAGGGAAGTTGCATGCAACCACTTGTTGTGCATATGCCTGCAAGTGTGTTGTAAGCTGATTTGATCATCATGTTTTCCAAAAAGGATTGTGCATAGAGTTCAGTGAGAACATTTTACAGACAGTTGGGGAAAACAGAGCACTGGGATTAATTGTCCAGGTCCTGCAAGGCTGGGAAGGATGGGCATGTAGTATGATTTGACTGGATAGTACGCAATCAATGCATCTCAGAACACATGGCAATAATATGCAAATACCAAAGAAAGGGGCAAAGATCCACAGTGTTGGGCATAAGGGGAGGAGAGAAGACCAATGGATTGGTTTGCTGCAGATCCAGTTCCCTGTCTAGCCTTCTCTCTTCCAAACTCCTTGCCCAACGTATTCCAAACACTGTCCCATTCACCCATTGCCCCTTCACTTGCTGATTCCCACTGGCTCCCAGTTAACTAATGCATCAAAGTTGAAAAATCTGCCTATTTCTGCAAAGTCCACCACTTCTACAATCCGTTAGGATCTGTTCTGTACTTTAATTTTGGTTTTCTGCCCTTTGCCAAATGTAATTGGTCCTATCTTGCCTCAAAGCCCTCATGTTCTTTGGTGTCAGTCTTTGACATTTCCGAGAAGCCTTTTCGTCTGTGCATCCGGAGCAGCAGCAGTGTGGATTGTGAAGGAGCCTTCTGTTGTGCCATTTGCTGAGATTACAGGATAGATTAAAGCAGCCAAAAAAGTGGCTAGTTCCTGAAAGGAGAGAGGATAAAAGTCAGCAGGAGTCTCCCCATCCCTTGATGAGGAATACACCTGTGCTCAAGACCTGGAGCTCAGTGAAAGCTTGTTGGGAACTAACTGGGACAGTTGACAGAGACCATGGAATTCAGCCAATGACTATGCTACTACATCTCTGTAAGAATGCAGGTTTGTATCTGAACACAAATAAACAGGAGCAGGAGTAGGCCACCTGGCCCCTCAATCCTGCCCTCCATTCAATGGAATCGTGGCTCGTCTCAACTCCTCTCCTGTGCCAGTTCCCCAGAGCCCAATTTTTTTTTTGATCTTTCAAATATTTTTCCATCTCAACTAAATATTTCTAATGAGACCAATTCCACCACTCTCAGGCAGAGAATTCCAGAGATTCCCCACCTTGTTGGAGCAGGGGTTTCTACGTACTTTAGTTTTAAAACTATTGGTCCCTTATCTTGTATTTATTTCCCCTTGTTGAAGACTCACCAATGAAAAAAATCTCACCTATACCCTATCAAGCCTCCTTCGGATCTTGTAAGTATGAATAAGGTCCACTCATTTTTCTGAACTCAAACTTTTCTTTTTATTGTCTGATAGATTCGTTGGACCAAGGCAAGCAGGGAGCACTAGATGGGGAGGAGGAGGAAGAAGAAGAGGAGGATGAGGAGGAGATGGAAGAGGAGAAAACGGACCAGCTGGAAAACAGGCTGCATTCTCCGCTTGTAACGAAGAACGTATCACATTCAGGGGGAAAGCAGGAGCTGAGCGCAGATGAAGGGTCTCGGGGAAATGTGAACTCTACAGAGGTTGCAGCGTCTCAGGAGAGAGAGGAGGTTGAAGAGACTGCAAGGGAAACATCTTCTCCAGAGAAGGACAGGGAAAAAGAGCTTCCTGCTGTAAGCAGTCCAGAGGGTGAAATAGGTCGAGCACAGGAGGAGGCTGTGGCAGAGCCAACGACTCGGCGTGTAACACAGAGACGTTCCTGGGGAGAGGCTGAGCAAGTGGAGGCACCTCCTCTGAACGTTGCAAAGAGGATGGAAGAGGCTGGGAGCGAGTCTTCTCCAGAGGAAGGTGCTGGACATGACGAGACAGGCAGGGAGCATGTGAGAGGAACAGGCTCCCCGATGGTCGGAGAGGGAGCGCAGGAGGAAGAGGTGGTCCGTGGAGAGTCTGTCCTGAAAGCCGAGGACGGGGAGACGTCGTTGGTGGGGTCGACCCTGGGAAAGTCGGAGGGGATGGACAGTGTGGGCGACATTCCCCTGAGGGAAGAGCAGCAAGAGATGGGTGGTGTGGGTGAGGCCACAACCGAGGGTGTCGCCGAGCGAGGTCGTCCGGAGGAGGTGACAGGTAGGTGCAAAGTAATTCACTGCTGGCTACAGTAGTTGTTCTTTCCCACACACTCCCCTGTAGAAAAGGGTCTCGACCCGAAACGTCGCCCATCTCCTTCGCTCCTTAGATGTTGCTGCACCCGCTGAGTTTCTCCAGCCTTTTGTGTACCCCCTGTAGAACCTTCCCTTTGCGAGTCCATACAAAACCCACATGGTGAATTCAGGGGAAGTACTTGATGAGCAGCATAACACCTTGGGACATCCTGACACCGTGAAGGGGGTTAAAATCCTGCTCGTCTCCAGACCAAAGCAGATTTGGAGGTTCCAGGGACCATGATATGGTTTAGTGACTCCAGATCTTGGGGCCTTTGAGGAAAGATGTTTGAATCACTGCATGTTAAGGGCCAGTCCCACTTAGGTGATTATTTTTAGGCGACTACAGGCAACTGCCGAAAATTTAACACGTTAAACATTTTTCGCCAACAGTGGTGACAATTTGGGTTGTAGTAGGATGCCGCCGGTGCTGACTTCGGTGAATTCCGTTGTCCTAGTCGCAGGCAGTCGCCTAAAAGGTCGTCTAAGTGGGACAGGCCCTTTAGGCTTTAGATATTAGAGACTGGACTGGGAGTAAATTATTGCTTCCAGGTTGGGAGTCTGTGACCAGTTGGGGTGTGGCAGCAATTGGCGCAACTGTTCACAATCCATATCAGTCATTTAACATAGAACAGTACAGCACAGGAACAGGTCCCATGGCCCACAATGTATGTGCCGAGCATGATTCCAAGATAAACTAATCTCATCTGCCTGCACATGATCCCTATCTCTGCAATCCTTGCATATCCATGTGCCTGGGCTCAGAAGGGTTCCGACCCGAAATGTCACCTATCCATTGTTCTGCAGAGATGCTCTGTCTGAAGAAGGGTCTCGACCCGAAACGTCACCTATTCCTTCTCTTCAGAGATGCTGCCTGTCCCACTGAGTTACTCCAGCATTTTGTGTCTACCTGCAGAGATGCTGCCTGACTTGCTGAGTTAATCCAGAACCTTGTCGTTTTGTGTAAACCAGACTCTGCAGTTTCTTGTTTCTACCTGAGCATTTCCTTCATTGTCTGTTGTTATTTTAGATTTCCATCATCTGCAGGTTTTGATTTTCAGAATATTAATTTAGAACGGCGAGAGATCACGGGTCTCTGCAGGGCCGGAGTGCTCTGTACATGAATCAAGTTAGTAACAAAAGAGCAGCAGCAGGAGGAACTCTGCAGCATCAGTGGAGGAAGACGACCTAGCTTGGATGGGTCATTTTGATCAGCATGCCGATTTGGGCCAAAGGACTTGTTTCTGTGCAGTACATCTCTGACCGTCGCTGTTTCTGGTTGGGATCCTTCATCTAGACTGAAAGTGTAGGGGAGAAGTAGGCAGTACCACGGGCTGGGAGATAGGGTGAAGCAAGAGCTGGCAAGTGGGTGGATACAGGTGAGGAAGAGTTGAATGGCACATAACAGCCAGGTGGGGGGGGGGGGGGGATTATGGGGTGAAGGCAGGAGAATGGAGTTGAGAGGGAAAGATAGATCAGCCATGATTGAATGGCAGAGTAGACTTGATGGGATGAATGGCCTAATTCTGCTCCTATAACTTATGAAAACTGCTCATTGAAGCAAAACATTTCTAGTGCCTGAAGAAGTGATGATCATAAATATGATGCGATTGGCAAAGAATTTGGAAGCAAAATGATGAGAGGTTCCAGTGCAATAAGCGATTAGGATTTGGAGCATGCCATCCATAGCACAAACTAATCTTCACCCCCTCTACTTCGATTCCATCTATGCTATGCTGCCTCGGGGAAGCAGCCAACATCGTCACACAACATTCACACCATCAAGATACAAAAGCTTGAAATTATATACCACTACATTTAGGAACAACTGTTATTAGACTCTTCAACAAATCATATGCTAGGAGTGCAATCCCAATCCTCCAATCTGCCTGTCGCAGGCCTTGTACATTTTCCGTATCTGCACTTTCTTTGTAGCTGCAACACTATATTCTCTACTTTGTTTATTTTCCTTTTGGCACTACCTGACATTTTTAAACTATTTTGTCCCACGTGACAATAATAAACCAGTATCAATAGAGTGTAGTAATCTTGCAAAGCAATTTGGATAAATACTTAACCTAGAAGAGTACAGCACAGGAAAATGTCTTTAGGCTTACAATATCTGTGCCAAACGTGATGCCAAGTTAAACTAATCTCTGCCTGCATGTGATCCACATTGCTCTATTCCCTGCATATTCACGTGCCTGCTTCCATCACCACCCCAGCAATGGCTTCCAGGCGCTGACCACTCTCTATACAAATACTTGTCCCGTACATACAGCGCATTCAGAAAGTATCAGACCCCTTCATTTTTTCCACATTTTGTCACGTTACAGCCTTATTCTAAAATAGATTAAATTCATTTTTCAGATCATCGATCTACACACAATACCCCATAATAAAAAAAAAGAAAACAGGTGTTTAGAAATGTTTGCAATGTAATAAAAAAGAAATAACTGAAATACCACATCTACATAAGTATTTAGACCCTTTACTCAGTAATTTGTTGAGACACCTTTGGCAGTGATTACAGCCTCAAGTCTACTTGGGTATGACGTTACAAACTTGACACACCTGTATTTGGGTAATTTCACCCAGTCTTCTCTGCAGATCTCAAGCTCTGTCAGGTTGGATGGGGAGCATCGTTGCACAGCTATTTTCTGGTCCCTCCTGAGATATTCAATCGGGTTCAAGTCCAGGCTCTGGCTGGGCCACTCAAGGACATTCACAGACTTGTCACGAAGCCACTCCTGCGTATTCTTGGCTGTGTGCTTAGGCTCGTTGTCCTGTTGGAAGGTGAACCTCCGCCCCTGTCTGAGGTCCAGAACGTTCTGGAGCAGGTTTTCATCAAGGATCTCGCTGTACTTTACTCTGTTCATCTTTCCCTCGATCCTGACTAGTCTCCCAGTTCCTGCCGCTGAGAAACGTCCCCACAGCATGATGCTGCCACCACCATGCTTCACCCTAGGAACGGCATTGGCCAGGTGATGAGCGGTGCCTGATTTCCTCCATGACAGTCGGCACGGTCTTATCAATAAAATCATTACCAGAAGATCATTGCAGAAGAGAAGCAAATGTAATAAGCATGTTTTGTTTTAAATTTTGTCGGGCCAAAGAGTCCAATCTTGGTTTCATCAGACGGGAAAACCCTGTTTCTCATGGTCTGAGAGTCCTTTAGGTGCCTGTTGGCAAACTCCAGGTGGGCTGTCATGTGCCATTTACTGAGGAGTGGCGTCCGTCTGGCCACTCTACCATTAAGGCCTGATTGGTGGAGTGCTGCAGATATAGTTGTCCTGGAAAGTTTTCCCATCTCCACAGAGGAACTCTGGAGCTCTGTCAGATGACCAGCGGGTTCTTGGTCACCTTCCTGACCAAGGCCCTTTTTCCCCGATTGCTCAGTTTGGCCGGGCGGCCAGCTCTATGAAGAGTCCTGGTAATTCTAAAGTTCTTCCATTTAAGAATGACGAAGGCCACTGTGCTCTTCAGGCCTGCAATGCTGCAGAAATTGTTTTATACCCTTCCCCAGATCTGTGTCTCGACATAATCCTGTCTTGGAGGTCTATGGACAATTCCTTCGTCTTCATGGCTTGGTTTTTGCTCTGATATGCATTGTCAACTGTGGGACCTTATATAGACAGGTGTGTGCCTTTCCAAATCATGTCCAATCAATTTAATTTACCATTGGTGGACTCCAATCAAGTTGTAGAAACATCTCAAGGATAATCACTGGAAACAGGATAAACCTAAGCTCAATTTTGAGTGTCATAGCAAAGGGTCTGAATACTTACGTAAATGTGATATTTCAGTTATTTCTTTTTAATTACTTTGCAAAATTTTCTAAACACCTATTTTTGTTTCTTCATTCTGGGGCATTGTGTGTTGATTGATGATTAAAAAAAATAATTTAATCCATTTCAAAGGCTGTAATGTAACAAAATGTAGAAAAAATGAAGGGGTCTGAATACTTTCTGAATGCACTGTAGATCTATAAACCGTCCCCTTCTCACCTTAAACCTGTGTCCTTTTCTTTTTTCATTTCCACCTAGGAAAGAAGTTCTGACTGTTTACCCTATCTGTGCCTCTCAGGATTTGATATACTCCCATCAGATCTCCCCTCAACCTCTGAAACTCCAGAGAAAACAATCCAAGTTTGGCTCAAACTGTCCTTATAGCTAATACCTCCTAATCCAGGTATCATTTTGGTAAACCTCTTCTGCACCCTCTCCAAAGCCTCTGCATCCTCCATCCTGCAATGGGGTGACTAAAACTGCACACAATACTTGGCGGGGGAAATAAACAAGCACTCATTCAGTTGCCCTTCAGAAGAGCCCACACGGAATGAATGGTCTGAGCAGCCTCCTGCACTCTGCCATTTATCGTCCAGTCTCTGGAGTACTGGACAATGTGGCGACTGAGTAGGGACGGGCGGCTCTCCCACGGTGCCGGACGAAAATCCAGGTACTCAAAGGAAGTTCTGGTGACTGCATTGCAGATGTTGCTGCATTTCAAACAAAAAAAAATAAGAATAATAACTTTATTATCATTGTAAATACATAAAACAAAATTTCAGGCGCACTGCCTGAGCGAAACTCCAACGTAAAAGATAAATAATAACGACAATGGAAACAACAAAAACGGCAAGAAAAACGTCGTCAGAATGTGTAATATTTCACAGTATAGTGTTGTGGCAGTACAAAATATTGGCTACGGGGGGGGGGGGGGGGGGGGGGGGGGGGGGGTGTTCAGTTCAGAGTGATGGCCTTGGGTAGAAACTGTTTGTTAATCTTGTGGTGTGTGATTTGATGGACTTGTAACACTTTCCTGAGGGCAGAAGGGCAAACAAGTGATGTGGGGGATGAGATGAGTCCTTTAGTATGCGTGATGCCTTCCGCAGGCAACAAGAGCAATAGATCTCTTCCAGGTGCAGGCAGTGCATGTTGGTGATCTTCTGGGCTGTGTTGATGACTCTCTGCAGAGTCTTCTTGTCAGCCGCAGAACTGTTGCCATACCACACCAGGATGCCATGTGCCAGGACACTCTCTATGGAGCAACGGTAAAATGACACTAGCAGCTGTTGTGGCAAGTTGACTTTCCGGAGTGATCTTAGGAAGTAAAGCCGTTGGTGTGCCTTCTTTACCAGGGAGTGAGTGCGTGTTAGTTGACCACCTGAGATCTGCTGAGATGTGGGTGCCCAGGAACCTGAACTGAGACTCTGTCCATTATTTCTCTGTTTATGTGGAATGGGGGATTGTCACCCTGCTTCTTCCTGAGGTCAACGATGAGCTCTTTTATTTTCTTTGTATTGAGTGCTAAATTGTTCTCTGAGCACCAGCCTATTAACTTCTGTACCTTCTCCCTGTATGCTGACTCATCGCCCTCAGTGATCAGCCCCGCCACTGTCGTGTCGTCTGCAAATTTTATGATGGTGTTTGTGCTGTGGTATAGAGGGAATAGAGGAGGGGGCTCAGCACACAGCCTTGTGGAGCTCTGGTGCTGAGTGCCAGAGTGGGGGAGTGGTGGGGTCGCATCTTGACTGACTGCGGCCGGTCCATACGGAAGTCCTTAATCCATAGGCAGATGTGTTGGAAGCCTAGGTCGGACAGCATGGGTACGATTGTGTTGAATGCAGAGCTATAATCCACAAATATCAGTCGTGCATAAGCTCCCCATTGTTCTAGGCAAAGCAGTACAGTATGGAGGGCAGTGGCAATGGCATTGTCTGTTGATCTGTTTGCTCTGTACGCATATTGGTGTGGATCTAGGGTTGATGTGAGAGCTGCCTTGATGTGCTTAAGGACCAATCTCTCTAGGCGCTTCATAATTATTGGTGTTAGTGCAACCGGCCTGTAGTCGCTGAGGCAGGTTATGGCAGTCTGCTTCGAAACTGGCACCATTTCCGATGTTTTTAGGTATGTGGAGACCATGCATTGTGCCAGGGATTGATTGAAGATTTTTGTAAATACGTCAGTTAACTAAACAGCATAGTCTCTGAGAACCCGTCCTGGGACTCTGTCCAGACCGGCTGCCTTTGTATGTTAACATTCTAGTGTGTTTGTGTGTGACATCAGCAAACTGTATGAGTGTCTGGCTGTTGGGTGTTGGAGCTGGAGTAGTGGGCATGACCGTCTCTCTCCTCGCATGGCAGTCAAACAAGTGGTTGAGCTGTTCTGCCAGAGCGGCACTGTTGCTGGTGGATGAGTTGGTATTGTTTTTGTAGTTTGTGATGTGTCTTGTACCTTGCCATACGCGACGGGAGTGTGAGATGTTGAAGTGACTCTCTATCCGTCCACCTGAACAGAAATCGAACCAGGATTTCTCGAACACAAATCCAGCCAGGTACTAGAATCTTCCACCTGAATGGACGGGTGAATATGATGTTTCCTGTTCGCAGTTGATTCATTCACTGTTTTGTGTTCCATGTGGAATGTCAGTGTCTCCGGACGCCCAGGAGAGGAGTCAGTGGTTGCCGTGGGTTATCGCCGCACTGGAAGGGGTCATCATTGCTGCCAGCAACACCCTGGGACCGGTTGCTCACTCCCTCTCGGAGTCCGTAAGTACCTCTGTTTATTCTTCCCCTTTCAGCTTCCCGCTGGTGTGCGCTGCTGTGAGTGCCAGATATTTGTGGTAATTTAGTCTCTGATAATTCTCATCCTTGGTATGTGTTGAGGTCCCATACCTGACCTACTCCTCATACAACAACAGTAACTAGCATACAGATTCTTGATTAGCAAGGGTGTAAAGGGTTATGGAGAAAAGGCAGGAGAGTGGGGTTGAGAGGGAAAGATAGATCAACCATAATTGAATGGCGAAGTAGATTAAATGGGTTGAGCAGCCTAATTCTGCTCCTAGAACCTACAAAACTTATGAACATGTAGCGGTCCAACGTCGTAACACCCCTCGGGGATGTCAAACAAGTTGGCACTGAGACTCGAGGAAATCCCTTAATAGCGACAAAAATCTCAGGCAAAGGAGGTTTAGGGGAATGTCATCTCTCATCAAGGTGGAGAGGTTTAGGGAAGGAATTCCAAAGCCTGGCACCTGGGCTATTCAAAACATTGCTGCCATTGGTAAAGTACTTGTTAAAATGAGGGGAGCTCGAAAATGAGGAGCTCAGCTTTCTGACTTCATACAACACAGAAGGCCATTCAATTAATGGGTCGGTTCTCAGTAGAGCCATCCCATCAACCCCACACCCCCTTTACTTCCCTTGTAACCCTGCCTCTTACTTCCTCTCACCAATTTCGCTTTGATTCTTTAACCACTTACCAACACTAAAGGGCAATTTACAATGGCTACCTGCATATATTTGACATGGTAGGAAACTGGGGCACTTAGGGGAAACCAATAGTGTCACAGGAGAGAGCGTGCAACCTCCACACTGTCCGTACCCAAGGTCAGGATGGGACCTGGGTTGCTGGAGCACTGTACTGCCCAAAATTGTATTCACCAGTTTGAAAATAGAGACGTCAAACCAGGCATAGCCTGATACCTGTTCTACAACACGGACTACCACTGCCGGCACCTCAAGGCACCAGACAGGGACTTCCCACAAACACCGAACCACCATACGGAATCCCAACAGAGGGACTACTACAGACACCAGAGAAGTGAGTGTCTGTAGTAGTCCCTACAGGAGAAGGGCTACGCACATTCACATCAAAAGGGATTACCCACAGGCACTAAAGCACCAGGGAGGGTCCACCCCACAGGCATATCACAGCACCAGAGAGTGTCCTCCAATTTCACAGGTAGGCAAACCAACCAATTTTGCACCCCCAACAGAGCCCTGGCTCCAATAGTCAGACCAGGTTGACGACAAAAGCAGGCACACTATGAACACTTTAATGGTAAGAGGTTAACAGGAGGAAAGAGGTGCCTTGAATAAGAGCCACATCCTCACTGAGTCACAGGAATCTCTAAGCTTTGACCTGCCGAACTGGAGGAACTGCAGCTGGGATGGCACTTGAGTTTTTTGTACGGGACAGTGTGAAGGCCCAGAATTCTTGGCTGTCCTTTCGAGTATTTCCTTGACCTCATTTGCCGCTTCAGAGCCAAAGGGTTTGGAATGGAAATTAGTCATCCCAAAGGACAGCCTAAGAAAAGGGATGTAGTAAGTAAATGCAGTTGCTGGTTTACACCGAAGATGACACAAAATGCTGGAGTAACAGCCTGTTGTTTCCTTCAACGAATTCGAGTCATCCAGAGCTGTGGTGCGCTGTGATTGGAGTGCAGTCACTGTGGAGCTGTTGTCAGTGGGTGGCGCGGTAGTTGGGGTGCAGTCACCCCGGAGCTGCAGTGGATGGCGCTGCTGACGGAGTGCAGTGACGGTCGCTGCGTGGCGCTGCTGATGGAGTGCAGTGACGGTCGCTGGGTGGCGCTGCTGATGGAGTGCAGTGACGGTCCATGGGTGGCGCTGCTGACGGAGTGCAGTGACGGTCGCTGTGCTGTCGGTGGGTGGCGCTGCTGACGGAGTGCAGTGACGGTCGCTGTGCTGTCGGTGGGTGGCGCTGCTGACGGAGTGCAGTGACGATCGCTGTGCTGTCGCTGGGTGGCGCTGCTGACGGAGTGCAGTGACGGTCGCTGTGCTGTCGCTGGGTGGCGCTGCTGACGGAGTGCAGTGACGGTCGCTGGGTGGCGCTGCTGACGGAGTGCAGTGACGGTCGCTGGGTGGCGCTGCTGACGGAGTGCAGTGACGGTCGCTGGGTGGCGCTGCTGACGGAGTGCGGTGACGGTCGCTGTGCTGTCGCTGGGTGGCGCTGCTGACAGAGTGCAGTCACCGTCGCCATGCTGCCAGTGGATGGCGCTGCAGGCGGAGTGGAGCCATCCGGAACCGTTGCCACCGACGGGGGAGCCAATGTACCGGTTGCAGTTCCTGTGCCGCGCGCGCCGCTTCCCGTCGGTTGACGTGTTTAACGGGTTTAACCTGAAGGAGCCGGCACCGATTGTTGCGTCAGAGGCCGCGGGCCGAACTAGGCCGCCATGAGCGCGGGGCCGCCGCTGGCGCCGACGCCGGCAACTCACGCACTCGGGACCCTTGCGCTCGCCATCGGCCAGGTGAGGATAGCGGGGGCCGGGGGCCGGCAGCAGGATCAGCTGTCAGGCCGCTCAGGGACTGGCGCTTGGCCCGGCCCGGCCCGGCCAGTCCCATGTTGACAGCTGGATAAGTGAGAGCCGGGCGAAGGAAGGGCAGCGGGCAGGGTCCACAGACGGCGGGCGTACAGTGTATGTGGCTGCTGCCTGAGCCGCCGAGCTACCCCAGCACTTGGTGTGTCGGCCAATATTACAGCATCTGCAGTTCCTAGTCTTTCTGAATGTACCGGGATCACTGTAAATGAGCTGAAGAAGGGTCTCGATCCGAAACGTCACCCATTCCTGTCTGCTGTCTGTCCCGCTGTGTCACTCGTGCCTTTCGTGTTTACCTTCACTGTAAATGTGTGTCTCTGAATGTACAGAGGTCACTGTAAATGTAATGTGTGTCGTTAGTTTATTATTATTGTCAATTGAACCATTACAGTGCAAAGCTTTGTTTTGCGGACTATCCAATCGAATCAATCAATGAGTACAACTGTTAAAAGAGTGGAAGATTGCAGGCAATCGTCTTCTGGGATCGCATGCAAAGAGTTGCCATGCCCCACAGCATCTTGCATCGATGTAGTCTATCAAGGGTTAGAAGGCTGTTAAAGTTATAATATTCGTTCAAAGGGCGGTGGATGTCTCACATTCACTGCTTGATTGGGTAGTGGAGGCAGGACCCTGGGGGTCTCAGTCGTTTGTCAGTTCTGGCATAGACAATAGAGCCACATAGAAACCTCCTATGATTCCATGAATACTTGAGATTTGCTTGGGAATCGAAACCCAGTGGATGCTCCTCCCTGTGGCAAACTCACCCCAGAACCGCAGCTCAACTACCCTCTGCACAGCACCAATGTTCACCCGGGAACCTCAGCACAGCTGCTCTCCGCACTGTGCCAATACTCGCCTAGTAAGCGCAGCCCAGTCACACTCCTCACAGACCTCACCCCAGAACCGCAGCCTACCCTCCACACTGCCTTAACACACAGCCGAGAACCTCTGCCCATTCTCACTCTGCCTTGTGCCATTGTTTACACTGAGACCACAGCCCAACCATGCTCCGCACTGCGCCAATACTTATCCAGAAATCACAGCCCAGCCGCACTGCTCCAACATTCACCCCAGAACCGCAGCCCAGGCGTGCTCTGTTCCTAAATATACCTACGGTCACTGTGTATGCTATAGCTGTAGTTACTTCAAATTTACTGTCAAACTATCTGGCAGGATGCCCCATCACCACAACATCCTGACAACCACCAGAATCCTGCTGGATGCAGTGAGAGGGGGCCTTCCTTGCCAGATACCTTATGAACACACGGAGTTCCACTGTCCAATACACATTGTCCTTGGGATGGCTGTGATGAGTATGAGACATCCACCTCTTTGTGGACTGCACATTTTGCAAAGATGGTCAGGAAAAGGATGTGAACAGAGGTTTATCTCTCTGATCTATGAGTTTAATTTATTTTACTGTCATGTGTTCCGAGGTACAATGAAAAGCTTTTGATGCATCCTAACTAGTCAGCGGAAAGACAATAAATGATTACAATCGAGCAATTCACTGTGTACAGAGACATGATATGGGAATAACGTTTAGTGCAAAATAAAATCCGATCAAAGGTAGTCCGAGGGTCTCCAATGCGGTAGATAGTAGGTCATGCCAAGCCAAACGTCTAACTGAAATGTGATGGTCTTCCAGTACAACGATATGTCCATAAATGCTTCCAGCTAGTGCAATCCAGGCTGCAGGACTACGTGCCCTGAATTTGGTGCAGCTGATGCAAAGGTTTTGTGGGGCAAGATTGCTGTCTAAAGTCCTTCTGACACTGGACACTTTAGAGGGGCTAAGCTATATGTAAAAGGCTTTCAAACACAAACATTTTGTATTGTCCTAAGGGGGCCATGTGGGTAGCAAAAGTGCCGTGTATACAGAATGTGCACATGCTACAAAGGAATAGAACCAATAACACTATTGATGTATAGACTGAATGATACATAGTCGTAGAGTAATACAGCACGGAAACAGGCCTTTTGGCCCAGCTTGAGGCTCTTTGATTATACAGAAGACCTACACTTTTCTTTTGTTGCTGTAAATGTATTGTAAGTGTGTGAATGTATCTACACTCCCGTGGTTATCTTATGTAATTCTACCCATAATATTGATATGTGTTTGTGTGCATGTCTCCAGGGTAACATAAACTGTATTGTTAAGGTAATTGGATTAATATATAGGGAGCAACTTTATATATTTTTTGGCCTAACCATGCGTGCAAATCTACCTATATTAACTTTATAAATTAACTGTTAGTGTAGCTGCATGCATGTGGGTTGTTGCACTTTAATGATAATCTTTTATTTTTTTGTTGATTTTTGTGAAAATGTACCTGTGGTGACTTTATAAATTGGTGTTGAATGAGTCCTAGCTCCATGTGAGCATGAGTAATAGAAGCAAGAGTGGCTATTTGACCTTTGGTATCTACTTCAGCCTTCAATCAGATTACAGTTGATCTTTTACCTGCACTTATCGAATGTCTCATGCTTTCCTTAATATCCTTGCTCTTGTCTTTCTGTCTTGTTTGTGCTCACTGATCTTCTGTGGTCATCTGTGGTGGAGAATTTCAACAATTTACACCCTACTGAATGAATGAATTTCTTCTCATTTCTGTCTATAATGGGCTAGACTTCGATTTGAAGTTGTGATCCCTGGATCCTCCCAGTCAGTAGAGCAACATCCATCTTTTCAAGCCCCTTCATATATTTGCATACATCAATGAGATTACCTCTGAATTTGAATTTGAGATTATGGGCCGTCTGTTTCATCACTCTTTATAGGCATCCCCATTCCAGGAATCAAGCTGTATTTTGTGTCCATTTCTTGTTGGTAACATGCTACTGTTAATCAGGTCAATTATACATTAATATACATATAGTTACTTAACACAAAACATAAGTGCGTATCTCATAAATAACCTTGTGCTTTTACAAGCTTTTTGAGTTATTGGTAACTTCATAAATATAATGTCAATTGAGTCAAGTTTGTATGAATTTATTCAGTGTTGTACTGTTGATATTGCAGATGTGTGTGCATGTCTCTTTACGAATGTGAACATGTTTAAACATTGACAGAACATGCTTATATGAAGAAGGGTCTCGACTCGAAAGGTCACTGGAAATTAGAAATGCGTGCAACAAGAGTAAAACAGTTATAATGGGTGACTTCAATCTACATATAGATTGGGTGAACCAAATGGGCAGGGGTGCTGAGGAAGTGGATTTCTTGGAATGTATGCGGGATAGTTTTCTAAACCAACATGTAGAGGAACCAACGAGAGAGCAGGCTATTCTAGACTGGGTATTGAGCAATGAGGAAGGGTTAGTTAGCAGCCTTGTTGTGCGTGGCCCCTTGGGCAAGAGTGACCATAATATGGTTGAGTTCTTCATTAGGATGGAGAGTGACATAATTACGTCAGAAACAAGGGTTCTGAACTTAAACAAAGGTAACTTTGAATGTATGAGAAGTGAATTGGCCAAGTGATTCTTAAAGGGTTGACAGTGGATGTGCAATGGAAGGTATTTAAAGACTGCATGGATGAACTACAACAATTGTTCATCCCAGTTTGGCAAAAGAATAACTCAGGGAAGGTAGTGCATCCATGGATAACAAGGGAAATCAGGGATAGTATAACAACAAAAGATGAAGCATACAAATTCGCCAGAAAAAGCAGCCTACCGGAGGACTGGGAGAAATTCCGAGTCCAGCAGAGGAGGACAAAGGGCTTAATTAGGAACGGGAAAATAGATTATGAAAGAAAACTGGCAGGGAACATAAAAACTGACTGCAAACGTTTTTATAAATATGTGAAGAGAAAGAGACTAGTTAAAACAAATGTAGATCCCTTGCAGTCAGAAAAAGGTGAATTGATCATGGGGAACAAGGACATGGCAGACCAATTGAATAACTACTTTGGTTCTGTCTTCACTAAGGAAGTCATAAATAATTTCCGGAAATAGCAGGGGACCGGGGGTCAAATAAGATGAAGGAACTGAGTGAAATCCAGGTTAGCCGGGTAGTGGTGTTGGGTAAATTGAACGGATTAAAGGCCGATAAATCCCCAGGGCTAGATAGTCTGCATCCCAGAGTACTCAAGGAAGAAGCCACAGAAATAGTGGATGCATTAGTGATAATTTTTCAAAACTCCTTAGATTCTGGAGTAGTTCCTGAGGATTGGAGGGTAGCTGATGTAACCCCACTTTTTAAAAAAAGGAGGGAGAGAGAAAACGGGGAATTACAGACCAGTTAGTCTAACATCGGCAGTGGGGAAACTGCCAGTCAGTTATTAAAGATGGGATAGCAGCACATTTGGAAAGTGGTGAAATCATTGGACAAAGTCAGCATGGATTTACGAAAGGTAAATCATGTCTGACGAATCTTATAGAATTTTTCGTGGATGTAACTAGTAGAGTGGATAAGGGAGAACCAGTGGATGTGTTATATGTAGGCTTTCAGAAGGCTTTCGACAAGGTCCCACATAAGAGATTAGTATACAAACTTAAAGCACACGGTATTAGGGGTTCAGTATTGATGTGGATAGAGAACTGGCTGGCAGACAGGAAGCAAAGGGTAGGAGTAACCCCTTTGGTAGGAGTAAACCCTTTGTGGTTGATAGGGGCGTTGCACTGACAGCAGCCTCTGCCTGCAGCCCATTTTGTCCTCTTTTTAAAAATTTTTTAGTCAGTTTAAAGTGTGTTTTGGGGAGTCTTTAACTTTTATATGTGGGGGGAGGGGGGCAGGGTAAGGGGGAAACTGTTTCCCAGTCACTTCCTGGCGGAGGCTCGACTATTCCTCCGAGTCGCGTCCTCGCCCCCCACCTCGCGGCCTACCTCCTGGATCGGAGCGGCCTTTCCTGCCGGGGACCAGGAACCGGAACAGAGCCGAATCAGCGGCGGCGGTGCTGGAGTCACCGCGGAGCGGGCGATGCCTACCTGGGTCGCCGTTGGAGCTCCGGAGCTTTGGGCCGCTGCTCCAACACCGTGGAGCTCTGGTCTAGAGAGCTCCCAACGCGGGCTGCGCTGACCGTCATCATGGAGTCCTGGGGCCCTATGCCGAGGGCCTCCAGCGTTGCATCTCCACCCGGCGCAGCCAGTGGACTTTGGGAGCAGCGGACTCCGGTAGGAGGGCGCCGACTCGGGGTCCAGGCCGCTGAGGACATCCCCCAGCCCCGACGTCACCACGGGGAGCGGGCCTGAACATCGGGCCGCCCGTATCGGTAACAGTGGAGAGCTCGGGGAGGCCCTCACCATGGGTGAATATTTGGGGAGCATCCGGAAGAGACTGACTGTGGTGCCTTCCCTCACGGTGGGAAATTTTGATCCTGCTGTGAGGGGATGTTTTATGTTAAATTTCTGTCTACTCTGTGTTGTGTTCTTTATTTTTGGCTGGTATGGTGACTTCATTTCACTGTGCCAATTGGCACATGTGACAAATAAAATCTATTTATCAGTAAACGGGTCCTTTCCAGAATGGCAGGCAATGACTAGTGGGGTACCGCAAGGCTCAGTGCTGGGACCCCAGCTATTTACAATATATATTAATGATTTGGACAAGGGGATTGAACGCAACATCTCCAAGTTTGCGGATGACACTAAGCTGGGGGGTAGTGTTAGGTGTGAGGAGGATGCTAGGAGGCTGCAAGGTGACTTGGATAGGCTGGGTGAGTGGGCAAATGCATGGCAGATGCAGTATAATGTGGATAAAAGTGAAGTTATCCACTTTGGTGGCAAAAACAGGAGGGTAGACTATCTGAATGGTGGCAAATTAGGAAAAGGGGAGATGCAACGAGTCCTGGGTGTCGTGGTACACCAGTCATTGAAAGTAGGCATGCAGGTGCAGCAGGCAGTGAAGAAAGCAAATGGTATGTTAGCATTCATAGTGAAAGGATTTGAGTATAGGAGCAGGGAGGTTCAACTGCAGTTGTATAGGGTTTTGGTGAGACCACACCTGGAGTATTGCGCACAGTTTTGGTCTCCTAATCTGAGGAAAGACATTCTTGCCAGAGAGGGGGTACAGAGAAGGTTCACCAGACTGATTCCTGGGATGTCAGGACTTTCATATGAGGAAAGACTGGATAGACTTGGCTTGTACTCGCTAGAATTTAGAAGACTGAGGGGGGGATCTTATAGAAACGTACAAAATTGTTAAGGGGTTGGATAGGCTAGATGCAGGAAGATTGTTCCCGATGTTGGGGAGGTCCAGAACAAGGGGTCACAGTCTAAGGATAAGGGGGAATTCCTTTAGGACCGAGATGAGGAAAACATTTGTCACACAGAGAGTGGTGAGTCTCTGGAATTCTCTGCCACAGAAGGTAGTTGAGGCCAGTTCTTTGGCTATATTTAAGAGGGATGTGGCCCTTGTGGCTAAAGGGATCAGGGGATATGGAGAGAAGGCAGGTACAGGATACTGAGTTGGATGATCAGCCGTGATCATATTGAATGGCTGTGCAGGCTTGAAGGGCGGTTTAAACCAGCATCTGCAGTTCCTTCTTACATATACTTATATGAGTGATATATTAATTAACTAGAGCAAGTGGGACCCATTGGGTCCCGTCCCCTGAACGCGTGGTTGGGGGGAAAGAGGCCTGTGACCACACACACACACACACACACACACACACACACACACACACACACACACACACACACACACACACACACACACCCCACCTCTCTCTCTCCTCTCGTTTCCGGGTGTCCGCTGCCTTTTGGACATCCCGGCCTCGACGGGAAAAATGTCAACTGGAATATGTAAGATTGCTATCGCTAGCGGGTAATTTTTTCGCGAAGATGTAAAGACACACGCATATACACGCGCACAAGATCAGACTTTTAATAGGTGTATATTATATGATGATGATAGATTTATTGCTCAGCCCAGACAAATCTGCTGCTTGAAAGAATTCATGTTATCTGGAGGATGTCCTGCCTTTTAGCCTTTTGCCTAACTCCCTATACACATTTTGCAGTACCTCATTCCTTTTCCTTGTGCCAACATGCACAAAGACTTCCGGCTGCTCCACCTCACCCTTGAGAATGCCATGCAGCGCATTGAGACTTCCTGGACCTTGGTACCAGGGATGCAACACGCCTTCTTGGAGTCTCAACTACTGCCAAAGAATCTCCTGTCTGTCCCCCGGAACTAAAGAGTTACCGACTACTATGGCTCTGCCTGACATTATACTTCCCTGCTCTGCCTCAGAGCCAGGTTTTGTGCCATAGCTTTGCCTGATACTGTTTCTTCAACCCTGTCGTGTCATCCCCCCTTGACAGCATCCAAAAGGATGTACCTGTTTTAAAGGGGGATGGTCACAAGGGTCATCTGCACTCGCTGTCTATTTCCCTTCCTCGTGATCACATACCTTCTCTCTTCATGGATGCTTCACTAAAGTCCATGTATACCAAATCTACTGCCCTACACTCATTTTGTCTTATTGCACTGAATGTAGGTCAATATCACTTTCGGCTAGTCTTTTTCATAAATGCTGCATCAATAATTGTTCATTCAAGTGAAAATTGAGAAACGGGACACTTTAATGAAAGTTTAATCTTCCATGCAACCTGCCAAAGTTTCTCGGCTGACTGAGTTGTATTTCATTTATTTATTGACTAGGATGGTCTTTTTGGTACGGCATCATCTAATCTTCGGCAGCAGCATCCGTTGAATTTGGCAAAGAGTAGTGCATGGTTATAACAGAGTGCTCCCTTAGAAATTGAGGTTTATATTGGAAGTGCGTCCATGTCTGTTGGCACACTGGAATATCATTTTGGCTCACTTGTCCACTCCGGCCAAAATGACCCATCTATGCTAGTCCCACCTGCCTGCATTTGGCCCATATCCCGCTAAACCTGTCCTATCCATGTACCTGTTCAAATATTTATTTAATGTTGCAATAGTCCCTGCCTCAACGACCTCTGGCAGCTAGTTTCATATGCCAACCACCCTATGCGTGAAAAAGTTACCCCTTGGGTTCCTGTTAAATCTTCCCCCCCCCCCACCCTCACCTAAAACCTATGTCCTCTGGTTCTCGACTCCCCTGCTCTGGACAAGATACTCTGCGCCAACCGGATTTATTTCTCTCATGATTTTGAACGCTGTCGCAACATTTTTGGAAATACTTTTAATAGAGCGGCTGAAATGGATATGTTAGTTCCCCGCTAAGCACAATTTTTGGTAGTTGTAATGTCTATAATCATGCACTGATAGACATGTTCTTTTGTTTATGGCTGCATCTGTTAAATGCACTTGTTAATGTATGTATTTGTATTAATACTTGGAATTGTAAAACATTAGACGTGTTGTAAATATAGCAAACAAAAATTACTGTCTGCCATGCTCATTTCTCAGTGCCAGCCCAGAGCCTTATAGGTGATGCTCTGCAAATAATCAACCAGCAATTTTCAATATGTAATTATTTCTATCTCTCCTTCCTTTTCATGCAATATTTTGTTTCCTCCAAGCTCTTATTTTACTTATTACATAAGGATTAAATTAATGTTTAATTTCCAATTGTATGATATCAATGATTTGGATGAGAATGGTGGTATAATGGACAGTGAAGAAGGTTGTTGCAGATTTCAGCAGCAGCTAGATCAACTGGAAAAGAGAGTAAAGGAATAGGAGAATAGCCTGCCTACCCTCTCCTGATAGCTCAGGCGAATGAGTTCTGGCAATATCCTCGTAATTCTCTTCAAATGTCTTCACGTCTGGCAATATCTGTAATAATCACCTTTGCACCCTCTTTGTAGTGCTGTCAGATCCTTTCCTTTAGTGTACAACTGTGTGCAGTCCTCTGTGGCCTAACGTAATTTATACTATTCTAGTATAGTAGCCTTCCTCACCAGCAAAATGTATATATGCAGTCCAAGGTTGAAAAGTGAGAAAAAAAAAATGACGGATGCAGGAAATTTCAATAAATCAAACTCCTGGAAATACTTAACATGTCTGGCAACATCTGTGGAGAGAGAAACGGGGTCAATGTTTACAATTGATGGTTCTGATAAATTAATCCTAACCACAAGAGCACATGAAAATATTGGCCGGAGTAGCCGAGCTGGTCCCTCGTGCCTGCCCCACCATTCAGCATGATCCTGGCTGATGTGCCTCAGGTATTAACTGCTTTTCTGTACTAGTTCCACATAGCCCTCATTTCCCTGATACTTCAAACGTTTTATCTACCTTTTAAATATCTCCAGTAATCTCCCATCCATAACCCTCAGTGGGTAGTGAATTCCAGATAGTCACCATCACTTGTGGAACAAAAAGTTCCTTCACCCCTCAGTTTTAAATGACTGGACCCTTGTCTTGCAACTATGTCCCCTCTTGCGCGACATTCTCAATGGATCTTGTGATGAGATTTTCATTTTTCTAAAACTCTCCATATCCAACTTCTCTAGCTTATTGTGAGGGGATAGTCCTCTCATCACAGGGATCGATTTTGGACTGCCATTAATACTGTTAGCCTCTGTTAAGTAAGGTGACCATAACTGTACATGGTATTCTTGATGTGGTGTTGCCTGTGCATTTGTAAAAATGCTTCCATATTTCTGAAATCAAACTTCAAATAAAGGCAAGTATGCTGCGTGCCTAATTAAACATTTGCTGCTCCTACCTGTTAACTTTTTATGATTCATGTGCAAGCAACTGGATCATCTGCCCACTCATTTGCAATCTCTCCATTAAGGTAATTAACACCTTTTGATTCCACTTGTTGAAGTGCAGGACTTTACATGTCTACATTATACTTCTTCTGCCACGTTTTCACTTACTTCACAGCCTGTCTAAGTCCTGCAGTAGAATCACAGTGTGCTCATTGCAACTTGCTCTTCCAATATTTTCATCAGCAAACTTGGATATACACTTTACCCTCACAACCAGGATATCAACATAGTTAGTTACTGAGGGGCACAACCTAATCCCTGGGGCACCCCTTTAGCTACATGCTTCATACCTGAAAATACCCATTTATTCTGACTTTGTATTCAATCCACTCTTGTGCACCAGCCTTTTACGTAGCACATTGTCAAATGCCTTTTGAAAATCTAGATCTAGTTTGATTATATTGTTTTTCTAAGTGATTATCAATTTCCTCTTTGATTATTATCTTTGGCCTTGTGCCTACAACAGATGTTAACTTTCCTAAATTTTCCTTCGTGTTGTCTCCTTCCCTTTATGAACCTAGGAATCATATTTGCCGTTCCTTCATACTTTTATATTCAACTATTCATGTGTCTTCTTGCCTCCTTTATCTTGCCTCCTTTATAAAGGCATTACCTCATATTTCTAAATAATAATATATAGTCAACTGTGCTTCAGTTGGTAGCTTTCTTTGGTGTAGCTAGTTGTTTGTTCAAGTTTCAATCCAGATATTTGAGAAGAAAAATGTAGGCTGATGCTTGTGGTGCAGTAATAGTTTTATTTTAGAGATACAGCATGGAAACAGGCCCTTTGTTCCACCAGGTCTGCGCCAACCAGTGATCCCCGCACACTAACACTATCCTACACACACTAGGGACACTTTACAATTATACCAAGTCAATCAGTCTACAAACCTGCACGTCTTTGCTGTGTGGGAGGAAACCGGAGCACCCAGTGAAAGCCCACGCAGGCCATGGGGAGAACATACAAATTCTTTACAGACAAGCACCTATAGTTAGGATCGTGCCTGGGTTTCTGGCTCTGTAAGGCAGCATCTCTACTGCTGAACCTCCGTGCCGTCCTAAATGTCAGAGGTAACATCTGTTGGATGAGAACTTAATCTGAGGTTCATTTGTGCTCTCAAACGGGTCTAAATGATCCATGATGCTACTTCAAAGCAGAGGTGAGAGATAAGACCCCCCCCCCCCCCCCATCCCCCTCCAAAATCAGACCCATTAACAGATCACTCTGTGATCTTACAGTGCACAAATTAATTGTTGGATATACTACACATTTTGTCATTATACTATATCTTGTGTGTCACACCACTTTCATGGTATAGAGATTATGACGTAGTATACTGAATTATCTCGTTAATTGGGATCTATTAAACCAGTTGGGTAGCAGATATGTTATAAATAGGTACTGTGAGTGTACTCCATCCCCTATTCCCAATTCCTCCGTCCACGCCGCATCTGCTCCCAGGATGAAGTGTTCCACACCAGGTCATCACAAATGAACTCATTCTTCAGAGGACGGGGATTCCCCTCCCCCACTATAGATGAGGCTCGCACCAGGGTCTCCTCTATACCCCTCAACACTGCCCTCTCTCCCAATTCCCCCACTCACAAACAGGGCAGAGTCCCCCTGGTTCTCACTTTTCACCCCACCAGCCGGCAAATGCAACACATAGTCCTCCGCCAGTTTCGCCACCTCCAACGTGACCCCTCCACTCGCCACATCTTCCCATCTCCCCCCCTGTCTGCCTTCCGCAAAGACCGCTCCCTCCGCAACTCCCTTGTCAATTCTTCCCTTCCCTCCCGCTCTACCCCTTCCCCGGGCACTTTCCCTTGCAACCGCAAGAAATGCTACACTTGTCCCTTCACCTCCCCCCTCCACTCCTTTCAGGGACCCAAGCAGTCCTTCCAGGTCCGACAGAGGATCACCTGCACCTCCTCCAACCTCATCTACTGCATCCGCTGCTCCAGATGCCAGATGATCTATATCGGTGAGACCAAGCGGAGGCTTGGCAATTGTTTCGCCGAACACCTCCGCTCGGTCCGCAATAACCAAGCTGACCTCCCGGTGGCTCAGCACTTCAACTCCCCCTCCCATTTCCGTATCCGACCTCTCGGTCCTGGGCCTCCTCCACGGCCAGAGTGAGCAACACCGCAAGTTGGAGGAACAGCACCTCATATTCCGCTTGGGGAGTCTGCATCCTCTGGGCTTGAACATTGAATTTTCTCAATTCTGTTAACCCTTGCTGTCTCTGCCCCTTCCCACCTCTCCCCCAGCCCTCGGGCCCTGGCATTCCCTCTCTCTCCATCTCCCTCCCCCACCCTAGTCGCACTAGCTTCTCATTTTCACACCACAAACAGCTTATAATGGCTTGTTCCCTTTATCATCAATACTTTTTTGCATATCTTTCATTCATTGTTCTTTATCTCTCTCACCGTCCATATCTCTCGTTTCCCTGATCCCTGACCAGTCTGAAGAAGGGTCTCGACCCGAAACGTCGCCTATCTCCTTCGCTCCTTAGATGCTGCTGCACCCGCTGAGTTTCTCCAGCCTTTTGTGTACCCTCGATTCTCCAGCATCTGCAGTTCCTTCTTTAACAACATATTGTAGTAGAAAGATGTGTTTGCACCATGTCTTGTTTCAATGGGCTTGATGGAAATTGTGCTCAGATGAGTTGCTAATGTGTATCGATATATGCTTTTTTTTTGTTTAATATTTTTATTAGAAGCATTGCATATTATCTAAGGTACAACAACACTTCAAATACAAATCAGACTAATCACAAACGTACAGATATTACGGAATAATTTATATATGCTACTGTTTTTGATTTTTTTTGGGAAGGTAAGGGAGTGAAAAAAAAGTAAAAGTATAAATCAATAATCAAGACGTTGTGATTAAAGAATAATTATTATATAATAAAAAAATAAAAAGTTAAAAAAGAAAAGATAAACAAAATTTTTTTTTAAAAAAAATTATATAATAAAAAATTAAATAAAAGAATCTTTACATTGAATGGAACAGTTTCATATAACAATATCTCTTGAGACATGTATACAGATCCCAATACTTTTTTCATCTAATCCTACACCAGGGTACTTGTTGAGTTACGGTGCTGAGCTCAGCGACCCCTTTAAGTAATCAATGAATGGAGACCATATTTGTTCAAAAAGTTCATATTTGTCCATTAGGACAAACCTAATTCTCTCCAAATGCAACGTCTCTGACATTTCCACAGTCCACATTTTGATTGTGGGGGATAATGTTCCCTTCCAGAATTTTAATATTAAATTTTTTCCAATTATCAAACAGTAATCAAGAAAATTTCTTTGACTTACTGTTAATATTAAGCTTGAGTCAGGGACTCCTAATCTTATTAACTTTAGATCAGTGTCCAATTTAGTTTTAAGAACCTCAGAGCAGAGATGATTCTAAAAATATCAGCCCAATAACTATTAAGTTTTATGCATGTTACAAAACTATGCGTTAAGTTGGCTTCTAAATTCTGACATTTATCGCAAATAGAAGAAATGTTAGGAAAAATTATATTTAATTTTGTTTTTGAGTAGTGTAATCTATGTATTACTTTAAATTGTACAAAAGTATGTCTGGCATTTAATGAGCATCGGTGTATACATTGTAAACTTTCTTCCCAAGTGTCTTTCATTATAGATAGACCTATTTCATTTTCCCATATCTGTCGGTATGATTCTGTTGTTGGGACTTCCCTATCCAAAAGAGTATTATATATGCATGCTATTAAATTTTCTGTATTTGGGTGCTTGTTAAGCCACTCATCCAATAATCCTGGCTCTCTATTCTTATAGTCTTGCATGTTTGACTTGATATAGTCTCTAATTTGTAAATACCTGAACAAGTTATTTGGGTGTAATCCATAGATATCTTTTAATTCTTGAAATGATAGAAATTTTCCTTTCCTGTAAAGATGTTCTATCCTTATAATTCCTAAATGTTTCCAATGTCTAAACCCCTTATCCAATATAGAAGGTTTAAATAAAGGATTATTCATAATTGGTAAACAGTGACATATTATCCAGATGTAAAGTCTTAACTATTTGTTTCCAAGTACGTATATTGCTATAAATTATAGGGTTATCCCCGTAAGTTTTTTTTTGTACTTAATTTGGAACAAGAAAAGTCGAACTTATATCAAATGGTAAACAGTCTTCCATTTCCATCTTTAGCCAAGCTGGTTCCTGGTCCATTTTTACCAGCCAAAAATTCATATTCTTGTATCGATATATGTTCACTTCAATTGCATCAGCTTTTGGTGGGGTGGGGGAGGGAAGATAAAGTTATGTTTTGCCTGCTTCTCTCTACATGGTAAGTTATTGGACCGAGTCTTAATTTCAGTGCTTCACTTGTGAGTTTGAGCAAGTGAAAAATAGTTGGCTTTTTGAGGCTATTGGTGGAATTAAATTGGCCTTTATATCTCAAGCTTTAGCCTTGAAGCAATATATGTCAAGAGGCAAGGCATTGAAGATGCAAATTAAAGGAATTTATAAAAAATGGCAGGTTATTATTGCTAATCTTAAGGTGAAAAACTGTTGTACTAAGTGAAGTAATATCTACATGTAAAAGGGAAGCCTGGTCTTCGATGTCATAACCTTCCCTCATGGCTGGTTGCTGCTCATTTGAATTTTTGTCTATCCAATAATAAGATGTAGAACACTTGGACAATGACAGGGGAGTGGAGCTCTATGTTTCATTCGCTCTGAAGTTCCTTTCATTCCTGCACATCCCAATGCACATAATCTCCCCAGATGAGTGAATATTAGACGATACTGATCTCTATCACAGACCCAAGAAGTAGAATAAAACTGAAATCGGATCTTTCCATGTCCTGCAAGAACCAGAAGTAGAGACCTATTTCTATCCCAATCCCACTCAGCCAGATCTCCCAATACTTAGAAGTCCAGGTTTGCCAGAATAGCTGGACAGAACCATGATCACTACAGGAGAGGTTGGGTATCAATGCAAAAGCCGGGAGAATCCTTGCTCCCGGCAGTCTGGTGAAGGGTTGTTCAGAAGCTTAGTGTTTGTTCAGGCCATCTTTTGAAATGGCAAATGCTGGCAGTTTGTTTGCTGGGCTAAATATTCTGCCACTGTTAATGTGTGGTAGGCATAGGCTTATACAGGTGATGCAACTCTTATAGAGTTGGATATTCTGCATTGTGAAACTGCTGTAGTCTGTATTCTGTTGACTGTTCCTAAACTGAGCTTTCAATTCCTGGTTGATCAATAACCCAGGTTCTGTTGATCTATTTCCAGTTTTGTAACCCATAGCAGGTTATATCATCACATATTTAGTTAAGTTAAATGGGTGGTAAGTAAGCCAGTTGGAAGAACAGGTCCATTCGTTGTATCTGGTTGTTTGGATACTGCTACTGTTACATCAAAACAATCTGCATTCATCGTCTTTGTTTTGCTCCATACAACTTGGAATGAGAGGTCTCAGTATAAGCTGCTGTGTATTAAATATAATCTATACTGAACAAACATTTGAGTAGGAAGGAACTGCAGATGCTGTTCCTTCAGAGCAGTATCTCTGCCTGTCCCGCTGAGTTACCCCAGCATTTTGTGTCTACTAACAAACATTTAACTGTTGGGTAGACACAAAAAGCTGGAGTAACTGCGGGTCAGACGGCATCTCTAGAGAAAATGAATAGGTGACATTTTGGTTCGAGACCCTTCTTCAGACTGAAAGTCAGGGGAAAGGGAAGCGAGAGACATGGACGGTGATATAGAGAGAGACTGTTAGGTTTTCTTTTTCCCCATTTTATTATCGCATATGAGGGCAAATGGTGTGAGGAAATGTACTTTCTATCACCGGCCCAAACCACCATCTCCCCAGTCCGTGCCCACCCCCTTTTAGTTAGGGGGTGAAAGTTGAAATGAATTAACCTGAAATAAAACAATTTAAAAACTCGTGCCAAGTTGGCCGACTGTGTAGAGGTTTCATATTAGTTGCACCATTTAGTATCAGTTGGAATCTTCATTAAAAAATGTAACTGTTATGTAAGATTAAGTCACCTTAATTTTTCTTATTCTTTAAAATGCTGTGTAAATAGCGAATAATTGTATGTTTTTTATTGATTTCTAAGTAACTTCACTTGAGCAACATGTGTGCCAAGTTTACTCCATTAATTCAATTGCAAGGGTACACATTTGAAAATACTGTAATTTGTCCATTGCACTGTAAGCATGCAAATTGCATAAATGTTAGTGTTTTCCAGTAAACATTACTGAATATGATTTTGATATATTTCAATACATTTGTAAAACAATGGGTCAGAGGGTGGGGTTGGGATGTTTCATTATTTCAAAACACGTGGTCAACATTTAACTGTCAGGTGATCTGTATCTGGTTATTGAGTATGAGCTCTAAGTTTATGAACTATGATCTAGAAAAGCTACCATCATGTCGATCCTTAAATTGTGGTGAAGAAGGACAGAGAGTATGACATTTGCTATTGTAAGCTTTGTAATTCGAGTAACAGTAAAACAATAACGAATGATCTAATGTTCTTTGTTGTATTTGCAGCTTATGTCCTCTTTGACTGAAGAAATGAGGCTAGGCCCAGATTTCCATGGAGTGCCTTGGGAGCCCATTTTAATAACTGCTGCTCTGGGAATCCTTACTTTCTTTATCTTTTTATGGCGAACCTGCCTTTCAGTAAGTGAGATTATTTTTCACATCCCCAAATTTAGAACTTTTACTCAACACTGGTTTAATTATTATTTGATAGAAACTACTGACCTTAAAAAAAATTATATATTGTTTTGCTTCGGAGTTTTTTTCTGTAATGTTTCAAGTGGCTGAGTTTGTGACACTGTTGCAGCATTGATGATAGTGGTTTGTGGTCATGAGTAAGAATGCAGCAGCTGATGGTAACAGTTTGTCTATGGCAGTATTCAAACTGGAGTGCTTTTTATTGTGGAGGATGTTGGTTATTGTGGAGGATCCTTGGAGGTTCTGGTTAGCCACAATTTGTGAAACAACATAGATGCTGAACTGGCAAGGCCATGTTGTTTTGCCATGCTTTGGTTATGGTTTATACAACTAACAGAAATTCAATTATTTTGTTTCAGGTGAAGAGCAGAATATATCAAAGTAAGTGTCCAACAAGTACAAGTCCAACTTACAAATCATTTTTGTTTAAAAGGTATTATTTCTCTTCAGCTTGCTCTGTAATGACTGCACATGAATAGAGATAATGAAGGCCTTTCCTGTTGGGTTGTAATCTGCTTTGTTGATCTTGTTTGCTGTTACTGAATGGTGTCCCTTAACACTTTGCCATCTGAACGAAGAGCATTAAAAACGATTTAACTGGGGGTGGGGGGTTAAAGAAATAGCAGGAAAATGATCCTGTGTTTATGGTGTCTAGCATAAAGTTAAGGAGTAACTCAACCAGCCTTCCATTCGTGGCTCAAGGTTGGCTGCGGGAGGCATCCCCAGGGCACAAAGGTAGAACATATATCCGAGTAAGGAGAGAGACACAATGATACTGGTGGAGCGGATGGAGCAGATGACTGCGTTGGGCTTCTATGACCAGCTGCGGCTGGGACTTGGGCAATGGTGTCAAAACCTGCCGGCTCTTGTATGTAGACTCAATTAGCTGTTTCTATGTATTCTCTACTTAACACGTGTATGACAGTAATCATACTAGCTGTATGCAAAATAAAATACACTGTACCTTGGTGCGCATGATAATAAAGAACCATTAAACCATCTCTGGAGGACATGGATAGGTGATGTTTCAGATCAGGACTTTTTTAGACATCCATGAGCTCCAGAGATGTAGCCTGACCTGTGGCGTTGCTCCAGCACTTTATGTTCCACATCAGGTTCTAGCATTTGCAGTTCCTTGTATATCTAGTGCTGTGATTATCCTCAGTATATCGAAATAGTTACATTCTTGTAGAAGGCAGAAGCAGGGAATCTGTTTCGGTTGCTACACCCAGCAATCGCTCATACTAGTTTAGACCCCTTAACTGTTGGAATATATGGGATTGGATTGGAGATCTGTTTGAGTCTGCATAGCATTGTGAATGTTGTCCACCATTTTAGCCCAGGGCAGCACCTTTCACTTTAGGAGTGAACTTCGGTGTCCAAGTATTTCTCAGTTAATTGATTCTTTAAACCATATTGTCGCATAAATTATGTTGGCTGTGAAATGTTTCCCTCTCTTCCCAGTCACTGAAAAACAGATAGCTGAGAAAACCAAGCAGCTTATTCAGGAAAAGACGGAGGTTTTGGAGAAATTGTCCACTTATGAAAAGCAGGTACAGATCAAATTTTCTGCAAAGCTTTGTTGAAATTTAAAGTGTGTATTTATGTGGAAGATAACATGTTATGATGGTCTTGATAAACAAAAACCTGCTCACAGATCGTGTAAAACCGCTGTCTTGGGAGTTAGTTCCCCAGAGTTTGCATTTAAGTTTCCTTTGGTTTGAATGTTATTTAAATCTCCTCTTCTGAGCGCATGTTGAACAATTCTGTGACATAAATGAAGAAAATCTAGAGGCAAAATCCGTGAAGGAAATGTTTGCCCAGAGACATTTTGGATCCTTATCGATCTTTATGAATGTGTAGAGTGAGCGGCACACTCCCTGGGTTGCTGATGGTCACTGGGTTTATGACATGTTCATGTTTTGTATCCTCTTTCATTAGTTGCCCAGTAGATTTAGGTGGTTACCTGTTCAATGGATATTAGCTTTCTTGGTCAAGCAATTGGAGCGTTGAAAATTGTGGGTCAATGCAGCTTTGTGTAATCACTTTAATTTAGAATCATAGAGTTGTACAGCACAGAAACATGCCCTTTAGTCCACCGTATTAATGCTAATGCTCCATTGCTTTCCATTTGGCTGCATTAATTCCTTGATGCTTGATAGGTGCTGCCCACCATGAGAGTTTAATAAACTCTTGGGAGGAGGTTGATGTGTCGATAACTAGGAATAAGAGTTATATTAAGAATTTGATTTGGATTTAGATTTTAGCAGATTGAAAGTGTATAAAGGAAAATGACTAATTCAGACTATTTCTGTGGCAATTGGGAAAATTGAGGGAGGAAGAAAATAGCGTGAAAAAATTGAAAATACAGTTTACCACAGAGGAGAGCAGAGAACCTACATACGAGAGCAGGAATGTTAATCACACAGTGGACAGATAGGGCTGCTTCCTTGCAGTTCCAGCAATCTGGGTTCAATCCTAACCCCATGTGAAGTTTGCACATTGTTGTTATCCCTCTGACTGCATGGGTTTCCCCAGTGTTTTCCTTTCCCCCCCTCTAATTCCAATGATGGGCAGGTGGATAGGTTAATTGGCCATTGCAAATTGCCCCAGAGTGTGGGTGAGTGGTGGAATTTGGAAGAAGTTGAGGAGAACATGGGGAGAATGTAAATGGCATTCATGTAAATTGATGGTTAGTGCAGACTCAGTGGGCTAATGGTACTATTTCTGTTGTGTCAGCAATCATTTCCTTCTATCCTACGAACATTTGAGAAATGTTCAAAGCACCTATATGGATGGGCAAATGATCCCAAATGGACTGTGTGAGCATTATATCACAATTGTACATTTCATCAGGTATTTTAAAATGTATGTTCTTTTTATTTCCTCTCTCTCTCTTCACCACCTTGAACTATTTAGTTGGAGGAAGCCAAAATCCTTATGGATGAGGCCCAGAATGTGAAATCCACAGCTTCTGTTGAGACTAAGGAACTTGAGGTGAGCGAGGTAGTATCATACAATGTGTGGCAGTGGTTAATTGATATTCTTTGCATAAACATAACGATTTATCTGTACCCTAAGGCGTCATGCCGGGAGCTAGAACAGGTGAATCTTCATTTGGAGACCCGAGTGAAAAATCTGCAGGCATCACTAGAAAAAGAGAAGGAAGAGAATGCAAAACAGCAGACTATGGTAAGGAAATGATGGGCTATTTTTTGAAAAGAGGTGCTTGGAATTATTTCCTCGGTGTGCTGGAAGTAGCATGGGATTGTATGTGGGACAGGAGAGGAATTTCAGATGTGTGCAGACTGGACCAACATGTCTTGATTTAAGCAAAAAAAAACAGAGTTGCATCAGAATCTAGAAAATAAATTGGGATAACTGGAATGTGTTCCAGAAGGAGATGACCTCACCAGCATGAAGCTGATTGGAATTCAGTTGGAAGAATTTTTTACGAGAAGCATGTAGAAATTGATGATATCAGCTAATATCACCAAGGACTCGTGTCACCCTGGCTTTGCACTCATCTTGCTGCTACCAATTGGGGACAATATACAGGAGCCAGAGAACCATTACCTCTAGGTTTTTTTCCATAAACCATCAGACCCATGAACCACACTGCACAACCCTGACTACCATCTTACCTCAGCACTGAATACTATGGACTTGTATTACGCACTTCAGCTTGAACCGTTATCGTCTGGTTATAGCATTACGAATCAATATACAAAAAAACAATAATACAATAATAATAAATACAGGAAATATACAATAAACAATGCAATAAATTATGTGATGCAAATGTGCCTATAAAGTTATAGCAAGTAAGTTTCATTGAAAAGGATACAAAGTGCTGGAGTAACTCAGCTGGTCAGGCAGCATCTGTGGAGAACATGGTTAGGTAATGTATTAGGTTGGGTCCCTTCTCCAGAGATGCTGCCTGACCCGCTGAGTTATTCCAGCATTTTATGTCCTTTTGTGTTCAACTTGCATCTACAGTTCCCTTACTTTACTTTAGACTTTAGAGATAGTCACCACCATCCCTGGCAACATGTTCCAGGCACCCACCACACTCTGGATAAAATCAAAACATACCCTGTGCATTTCCTTTAAACTTTTCCCCTCTTACATTAAACCATACCCACTAGTCTTTAACAATTCCATCCTGGGAATGAAAGGTTCTGACTGTCCACCCTAACTAGCCCTTACTCAAACCATTGGCATCATTCCCAATTCTTTCTCTGTTACATCGACAACTGCTTTGGGGAAGCCTCCTGAATCCATGCAGAACTCATTGATTTAATCAAATTTGCTACTAACTTCCAGCTGGCAATTGGAGTATCTGACACCTCTCTCCTCATTCTCAATATCTATCTCCCGCCATCACAGGGAACAAACTATTGACAAATATCTACTACAAACCCACTGACCCACAGTTACCTTGACAACTCCTTCTCCCACCATGCCTCACGCGAGGACATGGATCCCTCACCCGTGTCTACTTTACGTCCCACAGTTCTGCTCTCGCTCCACCTTCCTCCAGACAGAGCAAAGATAGAATACCCCGTTCCTCATCTTTCATTCCACCAGCCTCCGCATCCAACACACCATTCATCAACACAGACATCACTTTCAATGTGATCCACTACTGATCATGACCTCCTGCTCCCATCGCTATATTCATTTTTCAGAGAGATCACTCTCTCCGCAGCTCTTTTAGCCATTCATCCCTTCCCAACCAAACAATCCGATAATGTTACTAATATAACACTAATAGTTAGAAACAGCATTTTGACGCTAGAGTATCTGTAAAAATTCAAACATGGTCAATAATTCTCAAGATGCATTGCTGTTGATAGATCAACAACACCTTTTTTTGCATTTAATTTTTCTCCCTTTTTCTTTTTGACCACTCCAGATTGTAGATACTCAAGAATCTGTGAAAAAATTGCAGAAGGTTATTTCGGCTCATTTAACTGATCTGACACAGGTAAGACAGCCTTAAGTTTTAAAAAAAACTACGTGGACAAATGTGACCTGCATGAACTGTACGGAACATTGTGGCTATGTAATGTGGATTAACGGCACAGTACGCCATCACAGCCGTGCGATCTGGATAGTTCTTTGCCTGGGATTTTCTAAATGCATGATCTATATTCCAAGAAAGTCAAGGGCAGCTGATGCACTGCCACCTGCTGGCTTCCCTCCAAAGCGCACACCATTCTGATTTGAAAATGTATTGCCGTTGCTTCATTCTTGTACATCCAAATCCTAGAGCTCTCAACCAAAAGCATTGTGTGTGTACCTTCATACACAATAGCAGCTCACCAGCATCTTCACTGCGGTTGGGTAATAAATGCAGACCCGAAAAATAAACAAACATAGAAATCAAACCTCTGTCAATCCCACACTAGCTCAGTTCTGTACTCGGTGTCAGCAAGCAAAGTCATGCAAAGATCTAACCTAATGGAGGACCTAACCAGCATGGCCAATATGAATTTCACCTTGGGCCTGTTCCAGTCCCCAGGGTTTGTCATTGTCTCCAAGAGACTTCATTTTGCCGAAGTGACAATCATTACCTAACTTTGATGTGTATCCGTTTAGGTTCAGGGAGCCCTTTCTGCTACCAAAGCAAATGAAGAGAAACTGCAAACAGATCTACAGTCTGTGATTGAAAAAAATGCTAGGCTTAAGCAGAGCAAAAGTCAGGTGAGTGTTCCCTTTGCTCTAAGCAGCCAAACTGAAGTGATCCAAGGTTATTAACAAAGGCTTCATTTTGTGTGTTTGCAGCTGCTGAAAGAGGCAGAAGGCTGGAGCGAACGACACAGTGAACTTAATGAGCAAATTAAGCTCTGCCAGAAAGCACAGAGAGACCTCGAGGAAACCCTGGCTTACAAGGACAATGAAATTGAGGTACACTGAGAAAGCTTTAGAATTGGTTCATTCTCTTCACTGTATCGTTGGAAGTATTTTATGTTATCAATTAATGGCAAATGGATCAAGTACTTTTATGCGTGACAACTAGAGGTCGAAAAATAGTGGTTGACTAATCTTCTGGAATTTTTTGAGGATGTAACAAGTAGAATGGATAAGGGAGTGCCAGTGGATGTGGTGTATCTGGACTTTCAAAAAGCCTTTGACCAGGTCCCATACAAGAGATTAGTGTGCAAAATTAGAGCACATGGTATTGGGGGTAGAGTATTGACATGGATAGAGAACTGGTTGGCACACGGGAAGCAAAGAATAGGAATTAACGGGTCCTTTTCAGAATGGCAGGCAGTGACTAGTGGGGTGTCGCAAGGCTCGGGTACTGGGACCCCAGTTATTTGCAATATAAACGATTTAGACGAGGGAATTAAATGTGACATCTCCCAAGTTTGCGGATGACAAAAAAGCTGGGTGGCAGTGTGAACTGTGATGAGGATGCTATGAGGCTGCAGGGTGACTTGGATAGGTTGGGTGAGTGGGCAGATGCATGGCAGATACAGTATATTATGGATAAATGTGAGCTTATCCACTTTGGTGGCAAGAACAGGAAGGCAGATTATTATCCGAATGGTGTAGGAAAGAACTGCAGATGCCGGTTTAAATTGAAGATAGACACAAAATGCTGAACTAACTCAGCGGGACAGGCAGCATCTCTGGAGCGAAGGAATGGGTGACGTTTCGGGTCGAGACCCTTCTTCAGACTGATGTCAGGGGAGTGGGCGGGACAGAGATAGAATGTAGTCGGAGACAGTAAGACTGCTGGGAGAACTGGGAAGGGGGAGGGGATAGAGAGAGAGGGAAAGCAAGGGCTATTTGAAGTCAGAGAAGTCAATGTTCACACCGCTGGGGTGTAAGCTACCCAAGCGAAATACGAGGTGCTGTTCCTCCAATTGGCGCTGGACCTCACTCTGACAATGGAGGAGGCCCAGGACAGAAAGGTCCGATTGAGAATGGAAGGGGGAGTTAAAATGCTGAGCAGAGGTGTTCAGTGGAACAATCGCTGAACCTGCACTTGGTCTCACTGATGTACAGAAGTTGACACCTGGTAGTGATTCGTTTTTATTTTTAAAAGATATATACTGTATTAAGATGTAGAAGGAAAGGTGAGGTTCTTGCTTTGAAGTTCTGAGAAAGCTGAGGTGCAGGTCTGATTTGAAAACACCTTGTGAGTGCTAAAATTAAATACAGGCATCCAATTCTTTATTTGATTTTGCTCCTCTTCGCCCTTCAGTATCATCTTATTTTCAGCTCTTTCACTGATGCAACATGTTGAAAACCATGAGCTAGATTTGAAAGAACAGTCTGAGTCGAGTTTTCACAATTATTCTTTACTGAAAAGTGCAATGAATGTGAAGATTAGTAGCAAATGTTTTATTTCAGCAAAAAGAAATGGATTATTCTTGTAGAATCATGGAATCGCAGAATGTGGAAACAGGCCCTTCGACCCAACTCATCCATACCCACCCACATTTTTGCCTTTAGTCTGCATCCCACAAATACTTTTCTATCCATAAACAAATCCAAATGTATTTTTAAAGTGTTCATTGTACCCACCTATACCACCTCCTCCAACTCGTTCCATATCCACCATCCTCTGTGTGGGAAAAACCTGGCTCTTGGGTCCCCTTTATGTCCTTCCACTCTCACCTTAAAATCTGTAAACCTTTTTGCCTTCCATATGTTAAGTGGTCTTTCGTGTCCATCTTCCACATTCCAAATGTTGACATCGCTGTCATCGTCCGTCCTGAAAAGGATACAAGCTTCCGGCGACAATCAGTGGGAGCCATCCATCACTTGTTGTAATAGATGATGGTGGAGGCAGAATTAGCTCAGGATACTTCCAGTTTCCAGCCCTGTAAAGTGGACGCTTCTGCTACGGGGCCATGTTAAGTGGTAATGTAGTTCTAAACCAACATTCCAAAATAAAAGTTCCTTTTACTTTCTAATGTCCATTCATAATTTTTGTTTCTTTCTTTCTGTAAATAAACATCCTTCTAAAGCACTGCCATGTGCTGCTTTTTAGCGCCTTTAATGTTGTAGAATTTTTCAAGATGCTTCAGCTGTCCGAGTGAAAAAAAGGGAGAGTCTTTAAGAGTTGAAGGTTCCTGGAACATATTGATTGCCAGCAGGATGCAGAAGGTGCCAGAGCTCAACAAAGGCAGAGTTGGGCAAGGCTTTCAAGAGATTTAAGTATGAAGATGAGAATTATTGAAATGATGCTCGACCTGAATTGGATAGAATGGATTGAAGAGTTGGGATAGTGGGCGAGTCAGGGAGGAAGGATACAGTTACCAGTTTGGATGAACTTGTTTCCAGTGAGTTGAACGGCATTGCAGCGGCAAAATTTGGCACATACTAAAAATCTCTCAGAAATGTGGACTGTTTGTCTCTTCAGATTTTATCTGAGTTGCTATTTGGAGTATTTTTATGAAGAATATGTGAAACTGAGGGAACAAAAGTGGATGAGCAGTTTATCACAGACAGTTTCTGCAGGAGTCGTGGGGTGATGGTGGAAGTAAATGGAATAGGAATGGAAGCTCAACTAATGAAGACGGAAGGTGTCTCAACAAGAAATGCCAAATATACATTTCCCTCCACAGGTGCTTGCCTGAGCCACCAAGTTCCTCCAGCAATTTATTTTATGCTCTAGAATTAGGCAGAGACCTTGACGATATGTAGGAATGTTGGGCTGAATTGCCAGTTTATCTGCTAAAAATAGCATGAAATCCCAGTCATTTTGTTGCTTCTGAGCAAGTGAGGGAAATGCGCCATGAAGCCATTCTTAGAAAGCATTTCCCATGAGTATCTTGCATTTAAGTGTTTTTTACCCTAATAGGCTGGTGAGAATGTGTCTTCAGCTCATCTTTTAGGAATCTAAATCTCTGTCGTGGTGTAACCTGACTCATTCATGTCCAACATCCAGGTGCTGAGCGACTGTGTGATGCAGCTTAGGCAGCTCGACACAGAGTGTGACGATGAAGATAACGGATGGGATAAGGAGGTGGATGGTGAGGTGGCTAATGGTGAGCTGCCAGGTAAAACTAATGCAATCAAACCAGATCACTTGACAAACAGGATGTGAATATTAACACCACTGCAAAATATTCCATTAACACAGAATTAAATATGTTTAAACAAGTCAACAGTATTGACTTGGGGCCTGCAATCACACTATTTAATGATGTGCCAGAACGCAATTTATATTTGTGTAGCATCTTTCATGTGGTAAAATATCTCCAACCCTTCACAGAAAAAAAATAACAGCGTGCTACATCACATAAAATCTGCCATTCGAATTAAAGTTTGTTCAAAGACTGAGGATTTAGATTTTGAACTGTTGGCTGCAGGGTTGTTTGGAGTTTCCCAATCACAAGAGCTAACAAACTGATGGGATTGTGCAACAACATAAATTATGGATGCTAAGGTGCCAACGTTGCTGTGGTAATGAGGTTTGTGATGTTGGTGAAGGTTACAGAGAAGAGAGTGGCAGTAAAGCCTTGGAGGTATTTGTACATCTGGATGAAAGTGTAACATGGTGGCAATATTGAATCAGGTTATGGATTTTATATGTTAAAAAAATGGGAAGCAGGAAGCCTAAACTTGACCTCGCTAATCTTGGGCTCTAAGGAGATCAATTGCACACAATTTGCCCTGGTCCACTAGTTATCTAGGAAACCCAATGCATTTGTTAATACGGAGAGATCTCAGGTTAATATTTGTTGCACAGATGCCAAATCAGAATACTATTTCCATGAAATAGTTTACTACTTTTAGAACTGAATACTGTAATGTAGACCTTTGGATATTTGGCCAAGGGTCACATGTGCAAGCCTCTCCTTTCAAAACTGTCGTCAGAGTAAGCAACACCATAGTCAGAGTAACCCATCTGATTCAGCAACTTTTTTTAGTGAAAGGAATTGGTATAACCTTACATTAGTGGCCAATTGATGTATGAGATAGGAGAAAGAATAGGCAACTTGACTATTTCAGGCTTTTGCGATTTAGTATGGTGTGGTGGATTGATCAAAATCTAAACTATGCATTTTGTTCTGCCTGTGGATACCTTTTATCCCTTGGTTATCAATATTTATTATACCTCTTAAAATATTCAGACAGCTTCAGTTGAGGTATATTCAGTTCAAAGACTGGTGGCATTCTGAGGGAATGGTAACCAATTGTTGGAAGATTCTTCCACAAAAGGAAATACACTCTCATCTTGTCAAAACTCTTGGGAGTCAAGTCACTCCTTGGTTTTCTAAACACCAGCAGATACAAGATGAGCTTGTTCAATTTTTCCTCATAAGATAACTCACCCATTCCTGTGGCACACCACCTGTTTCATCTTGTCAATGAGATTAAGATATGCTTGCTTTGTTTCCACTTGGCCACCCAATCTTCCATCCATGTTAACACTACATCCTCAAGCCCGAAAACAGATAAAATAATTGTTGCTGTTTTTAAGGATTTTCCCCATGCACAGATGGGAATGCATTCCCTGGTGGTTATGGTCATTCTTATGTAATTTAAAGCATCCAAAATGTGCTCAAAACTTTGAAGGAAATTGGTTTATTAAATGCTGTCTCAATGTTTTGTTTATGGTTTTTACTCTTTGAAATATTTATTGTAGATAAAAACAAGAAGACAAAGATGAGGATACAACAAATGATGGATGTTTCAAGGGTGAGATGAAGGAAAAATGTATTTGACTGAGTATGATTTGATTGTTTGATGTACAGGAATGTAATTTTCACTTGAACCTTATTTTTAAGGTAAAAACTACCTTGAAGATCATTGAAGAGGAAAAGGATCATTTCCAGGCCAAGCTGACAGATGAAATAAAAGCAAGGCGAGAACTGGAGGGTAAGATGAGTTTTCGTTTTGTGTGAATAGATGGAGATTTGTCTTTCTAGCCAATAAGTTGATGATTAATTTAGTTTAGTTTAGAGGAAACAGGCTCTTTGGTCCACGGAGTCAGTGCTGTCCAGTGATCCCCATACACTAGCAATATCCTACTGTTCTAATTTCTATGCACCTAATTTCTATGTTTCTATGTTTCTACACGCTAGGGACAATTTACAATATTTACCAAAGCCAATTAACCTGCAAACCTGTACGTTTTTGCAGTGTGGAAAGAAACCAAAGCACCCAGAGAAAACCCACAGGGTCACAATGAGAATGTACAAACTCCATACAGATAGCACCTGTAGTCGGGATCGAACCTGGTCTCTGGTGCTGCAAGACAGCAACTCTACCCCGCTGTGCCACTGTTTGATGAACATTTTCTTTCTCATTGGATAAAGGCTGTTTTATAAAATGGCAGAGTGGAGGTTTATATTTTTCACTTCCTAATTCACCTATTGTTGATGCGGATGCAGAGCTGCCTAGACAAGTATTTATTTCCTATTTTATTCATGGGTTTCTTGCCATTTGTTTCTGCAGTTCAGAAGAGTTAGTTTCATGGTGAAATAAGGGAAAGTAGGAAGTATGCTGCAGAATATCTCTGATTTAGTTATAGCGAGTCATAGAGTCAGTCATACAGTGTGGAAACATGCCCAACTTGCCCACACCGGCCAACGTGTCCCAGCTGCATTAGTCCCAGCTGCATGCGTTTGACCCATATCCCGCCAAACCTGTCCGATCCATGTACCTGTCTAACTGTTTCTTAACATTGAGATAGTCCCTGCCTCAACTACCTCCTCTGGCAGCTGGTTCCATACACCTACCATCCTTTGTGTGGAAAAAGTTACTCCTCAGATTTCTATTACATTTTTACCCCTTTACCTTAAACCTATGTCCTCTGGTCCTTGAATCCTCTACTCTTGGCAAGATACTCTGTGCATCTACACGATCTATTCCTCTCTTGATTTTATACACCTCTATATGATCATCCCCTCATCCTCCTGCACTCCAAGGAATAGAGTCCCAGCAAAAGGAAATTATCGACGCAGATATAATCATGACTTTCCAAAGATATTTGGTTAGATGTATGGCTAGGAAGAGTTTGGAGAGCTATGGATGAAATGCAGGCGAATATAACAAGCCTAGTAGGCCAGCTTGCTCAGCATGGACAAGATGGGCCATGGGGCCTGTTTCCATTCTGCATAGCTTTATGATGCTAGATTGGCAGTGCGTTCTCTCATGACCTCCATCTAGTCTGTTCTACATTGTTAAATATATGGCATAGACATTATCCTTCCTATCGTGTCGTGTGTTTCCTAAGAAGAGCAGAAAAAACAATATCTCCAGAGCATTTGGAGTTGGTGGGGAGGGTAAAAGAAAAATCTTGGAAAATATTCTTTGGTCAACTTTGGTGATCAATGTTACCCCAGATTCCCTCTCAACCCTTACTGAGTACCTGATAGAGCTCTGGCATCACAGGCCAGAGACCCGGCTTCAAGCCTGACCTCGGGTGGTACATGTTCCCCGGTTTCCTCCGGGTGCTCTGGTTTCCTCCCATGTCCCAAAGATGTGTGGGTTTGTAGGTTAATTAATCTCTGTAAATTGCCCTTAATGTGTAGGGAGTGAAAAAGTGGGATAACATGAAACCAGTGTGAACGGGTTGGCGTGGACTTGTTGGGCCGGAAGACCTGTTTCCATGCTGTAACACAAAAGTAAACCATAGATCTGTTTGAAAAGACTAGCATTGTGAAAGAGTAAGAAATACTAACTTACCACAAAAAATCTTTTATGTTCATTTATTCCTTACATAGAGCAAATTAAACAGCTTGAACACAACGTCGCAGCCAATGCCACAGAAAAGTCAAAGCTTGAGAATGAATTTAAAACAATGCAGCAGAAGTTGGAAATCCTGACAGAGCTCTACCACCAGAAGGAGATGGCCCTGCAGAAGTAAGGCAGCACTGTACCTGGGATTGGGGGGAAGTGGGAATATCAGGCAAAGAAAGTATCAGGAAGAAATAGAGCAGCTGGAGGAATTCAGCACGTCAGGCTGTGGAGGGAAATGGACAGTTAACGTATCGGGTCAGGACCCTTCATCTAGACTGAAAGAGTGGAGGGTTAAATAGCCATAATAAAGAGGTTGGGGCTGGAGCAAGAGCTAGCAAGCATCTAGCCTTCAAGAAGAATACATGGTCTCACTAACTCCTTGGGATAAATACCAGTGCCAGTATGGTCAATTAGGTTGCATCCAAATTTGGTGTGTACACGATTGCTGGGTGGGCTACACACTTACGGTATGCCCCTCATTTAATGTGGTGGTTCAATGCCACTGAATGGCAGAGCCACATTTCTGTGGATCACAGTGGCAAGATCGTGTAAGAATGGCAAATAGAAGCAGATTCGCAACATTTTAACCCGAGAGGGTGTGAGGATTTGTAATCATGATCTCTGTCCTGTCCGTCCCAAGGAATTAGTGAGACCATGCATTCTTCTCGAAGGCTAGATGTATGGATATTTCGACAATACTAACCTTGCTGTTGATGTTGCCTGAATTGGCTTGGTGGAGCATTCAGTCCTAGACAGTAAGGACATAAGGAATGGAAGTAGCAGGAAGCTGCTCAGCTCTTCCTGCTGCTTCACTCAGTTCAGTAAGGTGATGGTTCTTTCAGTTCCTCATTCATTACAATGCTTCAGACTGCAAGTTGTTATCGAGATTTTCAGCAATCTGTGTTTGTGTTGATATCAGTTACTTGTTCTTTGTTCGGATTGCTGATGATATTCATTAAATGAAGTGTTAGAAATTGACTGCTTAATTAATTCCCCTCTTCCATTGATAGGAAGCTGACCCAAGAAGAGTGTCAGCGTCAAGAGAAGGAGCTGAAGCTAACTGTGGCTGATGAGAAAGCGCTTCAGGCACATGAGGAAGTGAAAATGTACAAGTGAGTGGCTCTATCGTTTCAGGTTATTCGTGTGGAGAGCATGCATTAAAAAGAAGAGATCTCATTTACTTGTTTCTGTGACTGTGATTTCCTTACATATATAGCAGCCAATTAAATATATTTTTTAATCTGGTCAGTGTTGTGCCTTGCCAACTTGTCCAAACAGCAATGTGGCAATGACCAGACTGTCTTTTGATGGTAGTTGAGAGGTGATGTTGGAGAATCCCCTCGTGTCTCCTCAGATCTTCTACGTCCATTTGGGTGGGCAGTCTGGCCCGTTGATTTTAAGATCTCGTCCAGAAGATGAGACCTTCAATCAATGCAGCCATAACGTGGTCACTGCTCAAATCAAAGCCTGCAGCCTTTGACAACAAGAACTGCCTGGTATCAAATAGTTCTTCACACATATTTTATACCATGTGTAATCTGACGATATGCAGCCTCTGTTTAGATTGAAACTTTTTCTCTAGCCCTTGCAATTCTCAGCACCGCTTCATGTCACCTGCATTATATAACCCAGTAGATTAGATATGTAACCCAGATTTTGACGTTAGGCCATTGCACATGGGATTGGTCTCATTGTCTTATCTCAAAATTCATATATGAAACCTGTTCTGCTAATATGCAGATCTGGTCACACGGTTATAGGGAGGATATCATTAAGCTAGAAAGGATGGCAAACAGATTCATTAGGATGATACTGGAACTGGAGGGCTTGAGTTGTAAGGACTGGATAATTTTGGCCTTCTCCCCTGGAGCCTCTGGGAGAATCTGGAATGATCTTTATAGAAGTATTTAAAATCATGATGGGCATAGATAAGATGAATGGTCACAATTTTTTACCCAGGATATGGGAGTTGGAAACTAGGTGTGGATTTAAGATGAAAGGAAAAAATGTAAAGACCTATGGTAAAACCTTATTCACACGGAAGGTGGTGAGCATGTGAAACAAGCTGCTAGAAGAAGTGGTGGAGGCGGATTCAGTTGCAATGTTTAAAAGACATTTGGGGCAGGTACATGGATTGGAGGTTTTGGAGGCATATATGGGAAATTGCAGATAAATAGAACTAGTTCAAGTGGGCAACTTGGTTAGCAAACGTGGTTTTGGATGTGGATCCTTCAGAGGAAGGTTCCCGAACCAAAACGTCACCTATCCTTTTTCTCCAGAGATGCTGCCTGACCCGCTGAGTTACTCTCGCATTTAGTGTATCTTTGGTTAGCATGGATGAATTGGGCCAAACGACCTGTTTCCAAGCTACGTAACACTGGCTGTGTGACTCGTTCTTGCTTTTTATGGATTCAACTAAGAACATTTTCAGTCAGTTAATAACAATAATTTTCTGTGGGCACCACCTGCCGTTTTTTGCAGCAGTCTTCTGATTTGGTCACACAAAATTAGCTGCAAGAAAATCTCACAATATCTTTGTTACAAAATGTTGCACTACTCTTTATTTTCTAATCTACAGTCCTTGTTAATTCTCTTTTTAACATTAGGCAAAGAATTCAAGAAATGGAGGAAGAGCTGCAGAAGACTGAGAGATCGTTCAAGAATCAGGTAGCTGGGCAGGGTTCTATGATGCATTGTTATATGATGCTCAATAATATATCTGGGGTTTGAAAGTGTTAGGGAAGTTGTAATAATTGATGTAGGATGAATATTGTAACAAACGTGGCGGGCAAACGTGGCCGACTCCCGCACCTATTTTTCTAAGTTTCTATGTTGCTATTTGCTGCGCATATGAGAGAATAAGTGTGGATGTCAAAAGGAAATAGGTGGAGGGCAGGACTGATGGAATGCTCTGAGAGCTGGCCAAATGGCTCCTATGTTGGGAGAACGCGAGTGGAAAACGGAAATGACCATAGCACAGTAGTGACAATTAAAGACAATACCAGGTTGGTATGAGATGTGCATCAGCTGGCAGCATGGGTATAAATGAGGTACGGGAGATGTTCTTGTAAAGGCACTGGTCCTTTGGGCAATTGGCCAAGAAAGAGAGAGAATTGGAGCTGGTTGGAGGAAAATATGAACCATTGACTTTGGATTTGGAAGTTGGACAGACAATTACCAACCTGGCCCCTTTCTCCAGAAGGGGGAAAGCAGATAAACTATGGATTGGTCAGCTTTGTGCAAGCGGTGAGCATGTTGGACGAAGCTGCACACTATAATTGAAATGAATACTGACCTGTGTGTGATGAGCCCATCAAGAAGAATCTCTTTAGAGTTATGGAAGGCAAGTGGTATCAGTCACTGTCTCACTGTTTACTTGCGGTAAAAGTAGCCTAACCTAACAGTAGCAGAGAAGTTGGGGATGGTATCAAACAGGAAATTAGAAATGCGTGCGACAAAGGCAAAACAGTTATAATGGGTGACTTCAATCTACATATAGATTGGGTTAATCAAATTGGCAGGGGTGCTGAGGAAGAGGATTTTTTGGAATGTGTGCGGGATAGTTATCTAAATCAACATGTACAGGAACCAACGAGAGAGCAGGCTATTTTAGACTGGGTTTTGAGTAATGAGGAAGGGGTAATTAGCCGTCTTGTTGTACGTGCCCCCTTGGGCAAGAGTGACCATAATATGGTTGAGTTCTTCATTAGGATGGAGAGTGACATTGTTAATTCAGAAACAATGGTTCTGAACTTAAAGAAAGGTAACTTTGAGGGTATGAGACGTGAATTGGCCAAGATTGACTGGCAATTAATTCTAAAAGGGTTGACGGTGGATATACAATGGAAGACATTTAAAGACTGCATGGATGAACTACAAAAATTGTTCATCCCAGTTTGGCAAAAGAATAAATCGGGGAAGGTAGTGCATCCGTGGATAACAAGGGAAATCAGGGATAGTATCAAAGCAAAGGATGATGCGTACAAAGTAGCCAGAAAAAGCAGCATACCAGAGGACTGGGAGAAATTCAGAGACCAGCAGAGGAGGACAAAGGGCTTAATTAGGAAAGGAAAAATAGATTATGAAAGAAAACTGGCAGGGAACATAAAAACTGACTGCAAAAGTTTTTATAGATATGTGAAGAGAAAGAGGTTAGTTAAAACAAATGTAGGTCCCTTGCAGTCAGAAACAGGTGAGTTGATCATGGGGAACAAGGATATGGCGGACCAATTGAATAACTACTTTGGTTCCGTCTTCACTAAGGAAGACATAAATAATCTGCCTGAAATAGCAGGGGACTGTGGGTCAAAGGAGGAATTGAGTGAAATCCAGGTCAGTCGGGAAGTGGTGTTGGGTAAATTGAATAAATTAAAGGCCGATAAATCCCCAGGGCCAGATAGGCTGCATCCCAGAGTACTTAAGGAAGTAGCTCAGGAAATAGTGGATGCATTAGTGATAATCTTTCAAAACTCTTTAGATTCTGGAGTAGTTCCTGAGGATTGGCGGGTAGCAAATGTAACCCCTCTTTTTAAGAAGGGAGGGAGAGAGAAAACGGGGAATTACAGACCAGTTAGTCTAACATCGGTAGTGGGGAAACTGCTAGAGTCAGTTATTAAAGATGGGATAGCAGCACATTTGGAAAGTGGTGAAATCATTGGACAAAGTCAGCATGGATTTACAAAAGGTAAATCATGTCTGACGAATCTTGTGGAATTTTTCGAGGATGTAACTAGTAGCGTGGATAAGGGAGAACCAGTGGATGTGGTATATCTGGACTTCCAGAAGGCTTTCGACAAGGTCCCACATAAGAGATTAGTATACAAACTTAAAGCATACGGTATTAGGGGTTCAGTATTGATGTGGATAGAGAACTGGCTGGCAAACAGGAAGCAAAGAGTAGGAGTAAACGGGTCCTTTTCACAATGGCAGGCAGTAACTAGTGGGGTACCGCAGGGCTCAGTGCTGGGACCCCAGCTATTTACAATATATATTAATGATCTGGATGAGGGAATTGAAGGCAATATCTCCAAGTTTGCGGATGACACTAAGCTGGGGGGCAGTGTTCGCTGTGAGGAGGATGCTAGGAGACTGCAAGGTGACTTGGATAGGCTGGGTGAGTGGGCAAATGTTTGGCAGATGCAGTATAATGTGGATAAATGTGCGGTTATCCACTTTGGTGGCAAAAACAGGAAAGCAGACTATTATTTAAATGGTGGCCGATTAGGAAAAGGGGAGATGCAGCGAGACCTGGGTGTCATGGTACACCAGTCATTGAAAGTAGGCATGCAGGTGCAGCAGGCAGTGAAAAAAGCGAATGGTATGTTAGCTTTCATAGCAAAAGGATTTGAGTACAGGAGCAGGGAGGTTCTACTTCAGTTGTACAGGGTCTTGGTGAGACCACACCTGGAGTATTGCGTGCAGTTTTGGTCTCCAAATCTGAGGAAGGACATTATTGCCATAGAGGGAGTGCAGAGAAGGTTCACCAGACTGATTCCTGGGATGTCAGGACTGTCTTATGAAGAAAGACTGGATAGACTCGGTTTATACTCTCTGGAATTTAGGAGATTAAGAGGGGATCTTATAGAAACTTACAAAATTCTTAAGGGGTTGGACAGGCTAGATGCAGGAAGATTGTTCCCGATGTTGGGGAAGTCCAGGACAAGGGGTCACAGCTTAAGGATAAGGGGGAAATCCTTTAAGACCGAGATGAGAAAGACTTTCTTCACACAGAGAGTGGTGAGTCTCTGGAACTCTCTGCACAGAGGGTAGTTGAGGCCAGTTCATTGGCTATATTTAAGAGTGAGTTGGATGTGGCCCTTGTGGCTAAGGGGATCAGAGGGTATGGAGAGAAGGCAGGTACGGGATACTGAGTTGGATGATCAGCCATGATCATATTGAATGGCGGTGCAGGCTCGAAGGGCTGAATGGCCTACTCCTGCACCTAATTTCTATGTTTCTATGTCTATTTGCGGTAAAAGGCAAAAGTATTGACTTGAGAGTTTCTTGCCCTCCAACTAACGGCAGCTCTGCTGAATATCCAGTGGTAAAGCTGGCTTGCCAATCCATCCTTGGTCTGGGAAACTAAAAGAAGTTAATGAGTTAGGTACGTTTCTCTTTATGTATTGAACCCTAAAATGGATGCAAGAGATGATTCAATTTCTTCCCTTGCTACATTATTCAGGTAAATGTTTTGTTTTTCAGGTTGCTGCACATGAGAAGAAAGCTCATGAAAACTGGGTGAGTCTTTGTTTCACTTATGCAGGTCAGACTATTGTTTTGGGATTGGATCTTTATCTTTCAGTTAATTTTCCCCAGGAAAAGATGATTAACCTTTTATGTCATCTTGGCTGGGGAGTTAAACTGTGCTCATAGGAAGCATTCTTTGTATAAGGCCTGGATTATCAGGAAGTAACCTTGTTTGCAGACTGTCATCAAAATCCTCCAATATTTGCTGCACCTAATCTCTGTCCTCTAGATGTTTATTGTACAAAGGTAGCCAACAAACCTAATGAGTTCTTTACTCGAGCAGGTTGTACAAATGTTATCTTGCTTTCCTCCCTGCCTCCAATTCTCCACGTGCACTGTATGTTTTGTAATCTCGTCTCCAGTAAAATATCTAATTCAAAAAGGGCATGCACTGACTGACCATTGCTAATTGTTCCCGAAAGAGGAGATTCTGAAGAGTCCAGACCTTTGGTGGGTCTAGATTCAGATAAAGGCCAGATGAGAGAGAGGCGGCAGATTCCAAACTCCAGAGGATTTAATGAATGGGTTTTTACATCTGCTGTGGTTCTACCAAAATTATCTTCAGTTCCTGGTTTATTTAATTATTTGAATTCTCAGCTGCTTCGTTGTTGTAGGAACATTCCACACATCTTTGCTCTATTTTCTTTCAGGAAGTTTTGTGAAGAACAACTATGACCCAGTTTTATTATTTGCATAGATCACACACACATCCTTGCTGGCAATACGATTTATTTAATGTCATGCCCTATTGCTTCAAGAATCATGGAATCGCACAGCACAGAAACGTGCCATTCAGCACACCAGGTCCGCATCAACTAGCGGGCATCCTATTCATCCCACTAATCCCATTTTCCAACACTTGGCCTATGGGTGTCAATGCCTGAGTGGTTCAAGTGCCCATCTTGACAGCTCTTAGATGCTGTCAGTGACTCTGCTTACACCATTCTCTTTCACAATGCATTCCGAGTACACCCCAAACTCTGGGTGAACCCCCCCCCCCCCCCCCCCCAATAACTCAGCGGGACAGGCAGCTCGCCTCAGGAGAGAAGGAATGAGTGACGATTTGGGTCGAGGCCTTTCAGACGGAATATTATATATATTAGAGAGAGAGAGCGCCTTTGCTCCAGGGAAAACAGACCTACCCTCTCCAGTCTCTCCTCATGGCTGAAAAAGCTCCAGCCCAAGCAATTCCCCTTACTCTCTCCACACTGTCAACCATTCCATCAATCTTAGTATCCTCTATGAACTTCAGTCTAATGCCTAATGCATTAAACTCTAATGACTGCTATCTATTTTATTGGTTTCAGCTTTTTGTTACCCATCGTCAAACACTCGGGTAGGAGGTGAGAGGTTCTCAATGCCAGGAAGTGGTATCCTGCAGGGATCGCCATTTTTCATTTAAGTCAGTGACTTAACTCTCATGGAATCACAAGGGATTTCAGACGCTGGAATCTTGAGCGAACTTCAAACTGCTCGAGGAATTCAGCAAGCATCTGAAGGAGAGTCCCAACCCAAAACAATGTTTGTCCATTTCCCTTCACAGATGCTGCCTGGCCTTTTTGTATTTTAAACTTAAACTCTTAAGCTAGAGGTCAGGGTGTTGAAATCTTTGCATCGTAACAAGTTGAACAGGTGTCTAGGCGAGAGGAAAAAACAAGCTTACAGAATCCATTGCCAAATTGCAACTACAGTTAATTTTAGCAAAGTGTGCTATGGTTTATTTGGGTAGGAGGAATATGGAGACCACATTTATTGGCAGAGCAAAGGTGTCTTGGAATAACTATCTTTGATGTTGCTAAAACTAGCAATAGCAGCTGATAAAGCGAGAAAGCTGATTTATCTGGAGGAATATGATACAAAAGCAGCAAAACAGTCAACTAATTTGGGGTGGTCACGGTGGCGCAGTGGTATAGTTGCTGCCTTACAGCGAATGCAGCACCGGAGACCCGGGTTTGATCTGACTACTGGTGCTGTCATAGAAAATAGGTGCAGGAGGAGGCCATTCGGCCCTTCGAGCCAGCACCGCCACTCATTGTAATACTGTCTGTCTACGGATTTTGCACGTTTTCCCCGTGACCTGCGTGAGTTTTCTCAGACATCTTCGGTTTCCTCCCACACTCCGAAGATGTACAGGTTTGTAGGTTATTTGGCTTGGTCAATGTAAAAATTGTCCCTAGGATAGGGTGTAGGATGGTGTTAATATGCGGGGATCGTTGGTCGATGCGGATCAGGTGGGGCGAAGGGCCTGTTTGCGCGCTGTATCTCTAAACTAAACTAATATTGAAATCTAGAGCATTTGTACACTGGTATTGTACACTCTAGAACATTTGTACTCTTATCCTCTGGTTATCCATGATCCCCTCCAGTGTCTATCGTGGGCTTGCTTGACATGATTTGTTGGGCAGTTCATTAACTGAGGATCCCTATCTCTTCCCACTCTTCCCACGAATGCTGACCCGCCCCTTCTCTCTTTTGCATTCTTAGTATTCTGCCGTGTGTGGTGATCCCTCCCTGGAGGATAGCGTCCAGAACCAACCCTCCCTTGTCTCCGTTGCAAAGACTGATTGCACCCAATTGATCAAGTTCGGGTCCTCTGTATTGGAAGCTTTGAGTTGCTAAAAATGTTCTGCGGCTTTTCGCATGACAGACCGTGACTTGCACTCCTTGCTTCTCAAGTTCTTTGCACTGTCATCCAACTAACTGATCCAAGCCCTGCTACCTTCAAACACTTACGGTGGTCATTGTGGAAAAGGAATTTGTTTGTTTGGCAACCAGGGAGAAGCTTCTGCACAGTGCTCGAAGTTGTGGTATCGACTGTCCCTTGCCTTCTTTATGTAGCACTTTGAATTCACTTACTTTATTGTGTTGAAGTTGGGAACTGGAGTTGGCTGGATCATGGGACATCCTTGTGTCATGCTCTGAGGAGCTGCGTAAGACTGCACTGCCTCCACAGATAGGGTTGTATTTACATTGTAACACAGATAGAATGCAATCATTATAGCTGAGCATACCAGAGCTAGCGCTACAGTGTTGATGTAAGATCTGAAGAAAAATAGCAAGTGTAAATATCAATTTTTAACGCGCTGATTGACATAAAATAAATATGACCCTCTATGTCCTGACAGCTAAGTGCACGTTCAGCCGAAAGGACGCTCACTGAGGAGAAGAGGGAGACGGCAAACCTGAGACAAAAGTGAGTCTCTATCTAGAATTGTGTACAGTACATTGTGTCAAACTGGGTCTGTGCAGGGCCGGTTATATCTGACTTGATCACAAGATGTCAATGGACTTTCGACAGACATTTGATGATATTCCGCAGATTAATACTTAGAGATTATTTTGTTAATGATTGATTGGCAACAGACGAAAATAGAAATAATGGTGAGTTGTGAGAATTTAAACCCAGGGCCTCATTTGAGTTGTATTTATTACTGATAAACCAGTAACATGATCATCAGACTTGATGTGGAGGTACAATTAGTTTTTTGGGCAAGAGCAACAAGTTACAATAGGACAAGATGGATTCTATGGGGGAGTCAGTGCCAATATTGTGGTCAACTAACAGGGATCCAAAAGACATTAGAATACTTATTTAATGGCGACAGACTCATGCTGATCAGTAAAAGCTGGTGCACCCACGCAAAATAAATACAAATGACTAAATGTGGTGTTAGCTAGAGTTAAAAACGGATTTGGCAATTGTTCAATCTCTGTCAGACCCAGCTAGATAGCTACCTTCAGATTTGTGTCGGGGATGTGGAACAGATTTACTAGAATGATGCCAGAGCTCGGAAGCGTCAAGCTGAGGACCGTGATGATAAGCCTTTATTCACTTGCAATTATGCAATTGAGGAATAAATTAAACAAATTATTTTAAAAAGGATTGAAAATAAAAATAGAAAAGAAAACAAAAAAACAGAAAGTTATAGAAATGAGCAGTATTCCCTCTGAGGACATAGACTTAATGTTAGGTCATGAAATCAGGACTTGTTGCACAGATGAATGACAGTGGCTACTGGCATGGCTGGTATTTGTTGCTGGACTCGTCACATACCTTTGCAGACAGCAGTCAGGTGGTTGTGAATAGCTAATGATGGTCAACCCTCTTTAAAATCAAATGTTTAGATGGAATACAATTGCAAGCTGTTTTTTTTTGTGCAGGTTGATTGAGTTGAACCAGAAGCTCTCCCTGGTTCAAAGACCTTCGATAATTAAGCCAATGCCAGGAAGGCCTGACAGGCAAGTTGCTCCAGGAGCACCTCCACCTCTGGGACCAGCACGTAGAGGTAACAAGCAGCATGTTTACTCTGTACTGATGTTTGACCCGTTCCTCATTTTCCTCCCTAGATTTCTGTGTTTGATGCACGTGACAAAGGCTTCTGCTGCCAATGCATGAACAGTGTGTTAGTGCACCTCATACAAACCCGCTATTTGACAAAAAAATTATAATCATTTTTAAAATCTTCTTCGTCCCAAATCATTTTCATCAAAGAAACCTCTAACAGCTAAAGTTAGGACAGAGATTGATAGGAGGGGAGGAAGAGTGAGAAAGCCCTCAAACTAATACATTGCTAACCATATTCCTGCCCAGCAACAGTGATTCTGGATGTCCGCATCGTCAATGCTGCAGTTTCCACGTGCGAGCACGTGAAGTGCTGGCTCTGCTCAGCATTTTAGCAGATTGCTTTACCTCTGCAGGTGAACTATCTGGTTGGAAGCCAAGTTCATGCAGGGCTTCTGGCACCACATGTACTGTGATGCATTAATCCTGTCCTGCTCCAACGCTATCTCTGCTGCTTCCTCCAGGTAGTGCATTGCTACGATTCAGTTGCTTACAACCCAAACATGGCCTTTTCAGTCTCTAGTTAATAATGCACTTAATCTGGATACTTCCAAATATTTTTAAATGCAGAGTTTGAAAAAAGGAGATTTCTTGTGTAGTGTACAGTGCAGGAACAGAGAACAGCTTCACCTCACTGAATATCAGTCTGAATATCTTCTGGTCGTTAGTTCATCAGATCTATAAATAATTTTGGGGGCAAAGCTTCTATTCCTGTAACTTATTATGAAAGTTTCTTGCTTCTAATGTAGGGCAGGTCATCTTGTTTAAAATATGATGCCCTGTGGCTCAAACTCTATCCCGTTGAGTGTGGCGACTCACCTGTGGCCCACACGCTATTCCATCAAACCTGGCAGCTCGCCTTTGACCCAAATACTATCCTGAGAAGCTGGCGGCTCACCTGTGCACTAACTACCTCTGAGCAGTCGCAATTTTGACAGATTTTACATTCATAAAAGATTACACTGTGGAATCTCGTAACAAAATAACACATTTTCATTCTGTTTACACTTTGTGATGTTTTTTGTTTCTGCAATGACTTTCAGAAACAAATGGCGTGCACTGCTGTGCTGCAATCACAGCGTTGCCTGTTGTATTACAGCTCCAGTCTCTCGTGATGACTCCTATGGGCCATCCCCTGTGAGCACTGGGCCTCCTTCACCGCCAGTGATGCTGGATCTCCTTGTCCGTCCACCCTCTGTTAATGCAAGTCGTGGTTTTCCCTGGGATCGGGGTGACGGAGGTAGGCAGGAATTGTGTTTTGGATGCTGCTCAGAGCAGTCTCTGCACAAGTGCTGTTCTAAAATGTGAATTGGTTGGTAAGAAATGCCTTTCTGATTTGTAAATTACAGGCCATCGAGTTCCTCCGCCTTCCCGTGAGTGGATTGGACCTGGCACGGACCGCTTGGGGCCATCGTCTGACCATGGTTCACCGCCCCCTCAGTGGGACCGCAGGCCAGGTACTCGCACTCCTTCACCTCCCTTTCGAGAGCATGATTGAACCCGACTTCACTTCTGCCGCAAGCATTGAATTCCTTGCCTTAACCACTTGCTTGTCAAACAAGAAGGCAGGGAACTGCAGCCCAGTTATTTTCACGGCACGTATTGGTAAAATGCTGCAGTCAATAATCAAATGGCTAATCATTTCAGAAATCCGGTCAACATGATTTTAATTAAGGTAATCGTGCCTGACAGATTTTCCCAAATTCTTTGTTGAAGTGACGGGGTGAGTTGATAGAAGGACATTGGGATATAATTTCTTTAGGTTTACAAGAAGCATTTGACAAGGTGCCATATAGGAGGCTGGTGCATACATTAAATGCCCTCTGGTATCAGAGAAAGTGTTGGATGTTCCAGGGAACTTTTCAACTGCCCTCATGCTCTGCAGTGACTCCAGATGTCACAAGCTGAAATCCTGAGCTTCCGCACTGGGACACTTAATGTATCCTGTTCTCGCACATTTCATGCTGTGTATTGCAACTACTCGCCCATGATATAAGGAACCGTGCATTTCCTATACGCTCCCTTTGGATATGCTGAGTTTTAATTTATCACATGATTAACCATTGCTCTTTATGTCTTTTATAACCATCTAGACCAAGCGCAGACCCGTTGGGTCTGCTCCCCCAACGCACCCGTTCCCCACACGTAACCCCCACGGGAGGCGTGGTCCTCCAACTCAATCTGTTCCCGAACGTAAGATTCCAGCACTCCCCTTGCCTCCCTCAGCAGGTGCTCTTTAAAAAAATCCAATTGCACTTGCCCTGGTGTTGCAATAGCAGTTCGCCCTCCCCCTGCTAGTCTATCCATTGTAACGTCATCAGTTGAAGCTGGTCGGTTTGAAATTTTTGGTATTTTGATTTTTTTTTTTAAAAACTTTAATCAGTAATGTTGAGAAATAAAGCATAAAATATTCAGTGAAAGTGATCTCTGCCTAGAGGGGGGGAAATGTGATTCAGAATATCAGAGCTGTCAAGTAGTACGGATTTTCCGTATTTTGTACGGAAATGCGATAAGAATACTGATGTATGATTTTTGTGTTGTTAAATACGGATTTTAAATACGGAGTTCAGTTTAGTCTGAAGAAGGGTCCCGACCAGAAACGTCACCCATTCCTTTCTCCGGAGTCACTGCTTGTCCTGCTCCAGGTTTAAACCAAGCACTATGGGTTCTAAATATAGCGCTACCGGCTGGAGCACTATGGGCTTTAAACATAGCGCTATGGGCATTACACAGCGCGCTGTGGCCACAGCACTATGGGTCACAGACTGTTCAGGACAATTCTCGTATAACAATGAGTCTTTGGTATTCTCTTTGAGCCTTTGATTATTTTTCAGACAGTGGTAGAATTCTGGATAAGCCTAATGGTGAAAAGTTACCAGTGGGATTGCAGTTACATTGGGATTGGCCTTGATTTTACAGAATGGTGGGTGGGCTCAAGGGGGTGAGAGGGAGGGGTGGAGAGTGGGAGGGGTGGAGAGGGGAAGGAGCGAGGGAGAAAAGGAAGGTGGGAGGGAGGGAGGCTTCCAAAATGGCTTTTACATCATCTGGTGCTAAAAGCAGAAAGCATTCGTTCAAACAGCAGTGTACAAAGAGAGGGCAATGAATGCACTGTCAGGTAAGGTGCGTAGAAGACCTGTCAATTGGCAGCAAAGTTATGCATTCTTCTACTCTTACGTGGGTATGACCACACATAAAATAACATTTTTTTCAGCAAAATGGCACCGCTTAAAGATACTGATTTCCTCAGCAAAATACTGATTTTCAGGTACTATAATACTGAAGTGCTCTGACAAAACTTGGCTGCTCTGGAATATGTAAAAATCTTGTGAAGGTTGGCATTTTTAAAGCTTTAATCACGAAAAGTGTGTCAAATATATGATGAAATCTTCATTGAGGCTCATCTCTGCTAGCTGAGTCATTTTGACATCATCAGTTGAAACTGGTGGTTTTAATTTCAAATTTTTTTAATTTTTTTAGACTAAACTAGTAATGTCGAGAATAAGTAGATAAATAAAGCATAAAATGTTCAGATAAGGTCTTCCCTTATTTCTCGACTTATTACTGATTCCCAGACAGGAAAAATGTAAATCGGAATATGTAAAAATGTAATCGATACTGCGTAGTCATTTTGCGAAGATGTAAAGACAATCACATATACACACTAACAAGATCAGACTTGTAATAAGTACTAGACCAAGTGCAGACCCTTTGGGTCTGCTCCCCCAACGCACCCGTTCCCTACACATAGCCCCCACGGGAGGCGTGATCCTCCAACTCAAGCCGTTCCTGAACGTAAGATTTCAGCACTCCCCTTGCCACCCTCAGCAGTGCTCTTTAAAAAAAAAATTCCAATGCACTTGCCCTGCGTGTTCCAGTAGCAATTCACCTTCCCCCTGCTCGTCTATCCATTGTGTCGTTATCAGTTGAAGCGGTCAGTTTGAAAATTTTGGTATTTTGGTTTAAAAAAAACTTTAATCAGTAATAAGTCGAGAAATAAAACATAAAATGTTTAGTGAAAGTGATCTCTGCTTAAAGGGGGAAAATGTGAATGAGAATATGTAAACATCTTGTGAAAGTTGGCATTTTTAAAGCTTTAATTGCGAATAATGTGTCAAATATAGGATGAAATCCTCACTGAGGCTCAGCATTGCTAACTGAGCCATTGTGATGTCATTGGTTGAAACGGATGGTTTTAATTTCAAAGTCTTTTGACTTTTTTAGACTTAATCAGTAATGAGTCGGGAAATAAAGTATGAAATGTTCAGATAAGGTGATTCCGGCCTCGATGGGAAAAATGTCCATCGGAATATGTAAAAATGTTATCGTTACCGCGTTGTGTTTTTGCGAAGAAGACAGCCATATATACACACTAACAAGATCAGACTTTTAATAAATATATGATATGTTTTTCACTAAGTTTCCGGTGATACACGAACTGCTGTTTTCTTGGTATTATTGCTTCTGTTCATATGACAGATATTCCTTTCACATCATTTTTAACGCTGCTCTTCCAGGGCCAATGGATGGCTACCCTGGACCCCAGCGACCATCTTCGGAACTGGCCGTAATGTCAGGGCGGATCTCTGGACCCAGTGAAATTCGTGGACTTGCACCAGCTAATAGAGCAGGTAAATTTAAATGAAATGAACAGATGCAAAACAATATCTGAAGCAAGCATGGCTTGTAACTGATTCCATTGAAACATTTTTTTCAGTTAGTGTTTGTGATTGTTTGATTGTCACTGGATTAGCTCCGTCTTATAGATTCAGATCCCTTGAAAAATCTGACAGCAACAGGTCTACTTTGTAACAATCAAAAAATTACAGCTGGTGAAAATTTCAATTGAAGACAAACTGCTGGATAAATCAGTTCCCCTCTACTAACACTCTGCTCCGCATGGCGGAACTGTCCCCGTCCTTAACATTATCTCTTTAGACTCCTCTCACTTCAAGTCAAAAGGTGTAACCGTGGGCCCCAGCCGTGCCTGCCTTTTCGTTGGTTATATTGAATGGTCTTTGTTCCAAATGCGCACCTGTGCAGAACTTGTTGATTCCTTCACCTTTACCACTAACTTCCACCATGCCATCAAATTCATTTGGACTATCTCTGATACCGTTTGACTCCTAACCTAGTCCCCTCTCACAACCATTTTCTCAGACCTTACCCCACTCATCCTCTTGTCACTATGAACACAGCAACCTTCGCTTAGTTTCCTCCACTCAACAACCGCATCTCTGCGTCCCTCACCCTGCGGCTGCTCAAGTCGATCTCCGTTGCTATGCTTTTTGGTGCAATTTGTCAGTGGCTGCGGTGCTTGATGGTGAGTTTCATTTTCAGCAGAGATGGGCCCAGGAGGACCTGGCCAACTGCCCAGCGGACCGAGGACATCTTCTCCAAACATGACAGAGTCTATGGCGGTGAGTTTTGCTCTTAACTCCTACTTGGGCATTTGTTATTAAGGCCCGACGATCTCCCTGTGACCATAAATCACCTCTTTGCTGAGTTTTGATTTTATCACTTTGTAATGAAATTGCAACATTTTGATTTCATAGACATGCGGCGTGCAAACTAGCCCAACTTGCCCACACCAACCAACATGCCTCATTGGAGCTACTCATTGCTGACGTTTGACCCATAAACCTCTATAGCACGATACTGTTGCCAGGGCTGAAGAGCCAGCATCTTTATCTAAACCACCCACTGAACAGTCAAAGGCAGTGAATAATGGGAACAGAATTCATTTAAACATGTGGACAGAATAACTCACTCACAATTTGTTTATTAAATAAAACTAATGTATTTGGATTGATAAGCCCAGATCTTATGTTTGCAGAAAAGACAGCCCTTTGTGCTTTTGTCTGTCATCAGATGAACTAACCTTGCATTCTGCGAATGCCTGTTCTTCCTGGGTTTCTTTTGCTGATTTTGGAATGCTCCTGTTGCTTAAGCTCTGATTGCTTGATGGATATTGCTGTGTGGGACCAGGTGCTAAAAAATCATGGTTTGCTTTAAAGAGATGAACATTTTCTAAGTGTAGATCTTTCAAAGTTCTCTTCTCCCCATCAGGTGAATGCTAATGCTCCTCAGGTTGTGCCGTTCTTCCCAGGGGCACCTCTACTGAACTCTCCTCTGGGTGGACCCCGCCCTCCACGAGGCCCCTACGGACCAGTGCCACACCTGCAGAACCATTTAGGTACGGTTCAATTTCTTCAGCAGCCATTTACTCTCATGGTGTTTTAATAACAACTGCTGTCTGACCGGTTTGTTTTACATCCACAGTGCGTGTTCCGGCTCTCCGAGATTACCCGCCGTTCCCACCTCCGGGTCACAGACAGTTCCTTCCTGGACCCTTACCACCACCACCACACGTTCTGAGAGACTTCCCACCTGGGGCCAGGGAGTATCAACGTGGACCCAGGGGTCTACCTCTTGGGCCAACACCACCTCCTGGAGCCCACGAGTATCCCCCTCATCCCTGATAACTGCCAATGATTTTAAGGACTGATGCCAGGCTTTCGACTTGACTGATCACCCACCTCAGGCAGGTGTCCTTAATGTACATCAACCAGATCTGCTAGAGAATCCTTAAAGCAGGGTCCTGGTTAATTTTCAGTTACCTGTAATCGGGAGTAATTTCACTAGCAAGTCTGATTCTCAGACATGTTTAAACTATGCTGGCCATTAGAGAATCCTATTATTGTGGCAATGGTTTTACCCTTGTGAAAGATGATCAGATACAGCCAGTCATCGATTCATTCTTCAGCCAGAAAACACTCGACAGCTGGAGTTCTGCACCTTCCAATTTTGGAAAAGGATGGAAATGTTCATGGAAATTTGAAAATTAAGCGTAACGTGCTGTTTACAGCTTCAAACTTCTCAGAATCTGCCAGGAGATAGCCACTCTGCCAATCAAAGGAGTAAATAGTGCAATATTAGGGTACCTGTGTCTCTTGTGCAGTAAATCTGTGAGCAGTGTTTTGAGGCCTTTTATTTTTTATGGTTACAAAAACAAAACTTTTCCTGTGGAAATAATTAATGAGAACGGCCTCATTCTGTAACCATGGCAATACATTTGTAACTTATACACAGAACGTTTCAATGAACCATCCAGTTGTGTGTCAGCCAGTCTGTTTTTAGATTGATTTTGCTTTGGGGGGGGGGGGGGGAAACAAAAACACAGGAACACCCTGTACAAGCAAGGCCAGATGTAACTTATTTTACTATGGAGAATTTATTAATAAAGATTAAAATTACTGGGTTGTGACTGAATATTGCTCAGTGGTGATCATGGGTCTCATTGTTTTTCTCTCCATGTAAGTCACTGTTGGTATGAATATACAGATTGGCACAGCATGAATTAAAGCAGTCAGTCAATGTGTTGGTTCTAACCCCTTTCTCTTCCCACGCACATAATACCAGAAAAATATTATAAATTGCACAAGTGTTAATGAACAGTTACGTACAAAGGCAAAAATAAAACAGTGCTGCATGCTGTTGTAGTACAATGATTAGACAGAATACAATTTTAGAGCTTTGGCCAAACACATCTCATTCTGGCACTTCAAATACATTTCTAGCTAAGCTTCCATACAGGCAGAGAGTCTTTGTTACAAGTACCACTACATACTGTTCACCATCACACCTGTACGTCACAAGACAGAAGCTAAGATCCTTTGTTTGATCACTTAATTTTGCTTCTTTAGTTTAACAGTTAATTACAAAACTGCTGTCTCAATCATCACAGCATGGATATCCAATGCCTGTGGTTTTAAATACGAAAACTGCTCCATTAGTAACACTTGTATTTCTCATTCAGCCTGCTGTTGTAAAGTTGTCCAACATTTCTGGATTAATCACTTGCTAAAATAATAAACTGGATGTTAACCAGCATGAACATTTCCTGAATAGCACCAGCAGCAGTTTGGACAGAGAATGTTGTCTTCAAGAAACACTGAACAATGGTGCTGTTATTGCATGTAGTTGATTATAGATGTACTGCCCAGCACAACAGGGGTTCTGCTGTAGACATAACAATTGTTCATTTACCACAAGGTCCACAGTAAGTTACTCCTTGTGCAGTGTTTGATGGAGGTGGAGATACAGCGGTTTCTTGGTCAGCAAATGCAGCTTTTTTCTCTTGAAGTCGGTTGGCTTTTTGTATCTGAGCAGAGATTAAATGTTTATGTTTTAAGCTACTTGCCCTCACACACACCCACACATATATAATATAATATATATATACTATAATAAATTTATTAATAAATATATATGTAATATAAATGTATATAAATTAATATGTAAATATATATTTTCGGAAAATCGATCCCAAATATAAAACATTAATATATATATATACTATTATTGAATAGTACTATTTATAGTTTAATATATATATTTATATTAATATATATATATTATATTAATATATATAATATATATATATATATATATATATATATATATATATATATATATATATATATATATATAAATAATTATTACCCATATCATCCATCTGAGGTATGCTTTTACGAAATTGTATTCCCTTCCTTTTTACTGCCAGCAGCGCTAACAGGGGAATATTTTCTTATATTCCCCTTTCTAGCGAACGCCTATGGACTTTACCTGTTTAAACAGCGGGGAATATAGTCTTATATTCCCCTGGTCTCACATCCGGGAACTTGGCAACGTGACGCTGCGTGACGGCAACGTGACGCTGCGTGCGAAATTTAAAATTTATTCTCAAAACAAACAAAATGGCAGCCGGTTGCGAGAAGAGGTTCGCGATTTAAAAGTTCGACCTTCACATTGTCACATAAATGAATTACATAAATTACATAAATGAAACATAAATGTTACATTCTTTTAGTACCCTTATTTACAATGTTGGAATGGTTTTAGTACCCTTATTTACAATGTTGCAATGCATATTGCAAAATGTATAGATACATTCATATCATATGAGATGTTCAGATTTTCCTCTAGATGTCTGATAATGGGTAATAACAATATTGACTGTCCTCTTTCGGGAGATACGACATATATTGCCCTCACTAGATCCATATTGCCCTCGTCTTCGACTCGGGCAATATGAATCTACTTCAGGCAATATATGTCGTATCCCCCTCAAGGCCAGTCAATATTCTATTAATATATATATATATATATATATATATATATATATATATATATATATATATATATATAAATATATATATATAAAAATATTCACCTCTGATAACAGTCCACCATATATACCTCACACACACATATATATAATATATATATATTATATAATATATATATATATATATATATATATATATATATATATATATATATATATATATATAATATATAAATATATATATTAATATTATATTTATATTTAATATTATATATATATATATATATATATATATATATATATATGTGTGTGTGTGTGTGAGGTATATATGGTGGACTGTTATCAGAGGTGAATAAAACCAGAGGACATGTTTAAGGTTGTGAAGTGATAACACCAAAACCCAGTTGTCGATATAGCAGGAGAAAGAGTTGGGAATAGGGGCCAGTGTATGCTTGGAACAAGGACCGAGGTGACCAACAAAAAGACAGGAACAGCAGGGGCCCATGGCTATAGCTTGAAGTTGGGGAAAATGAGAGGATTCGAAAGAGCAGTTGAGAGTGAAGACAAGTTCTGCTAGGCAGAGTGTTTGTAGAGGGAAATTGGTTGGGACTTTGTTCAAGGAAGAAATGGAGGGCCTTGAGATCTTCCTGGAGGGGGATGGAGATGCAGTGGTACTTTTTTTTAAGTTATTGTTTTCAAGTACACAAATACTTTTGTTAAAAAAATAAAAAGAAACATACAGAGTATTAACACAATCAAAGACTGCCTATGTTGACAGTTTACAACCAACAATCATCAAATTAATGTAATGCCAAGTTTATCAACAAAACACCCAACCTCCCATTGCAGAGGTACTGGGAGTCCATGATAAAGATGAGTGAAGGGGGGCCTAGAAATTGAAAATTATTAAAGAGTTGAAGGGCATGCGAGGTATCTTGGATGTAGATGGGAAGGGATTGGACATGGGGGAAATAGGATAGAATTGAGTTCTGTGGGGCAGAAGCAGGCAGAAACAATGGGTCTGTCAGAGCAGGTCTGTTTGGATTTTGGGGAGAAGGTAAAAGCAGGCTGTGGGGGGCTGGAGAACAATAAGGTTGGAGGCTGTGGAGGGCAGATTGCCAGAGGTAACTAAATTAGAAAGAGTCTGGGAGATGATAACCTGGTGTTCGTCTCTGGGGTCATGGGGTAGGAATGAGAAGGTGTCCGAGAGCTGGCGTCTGGCCTCAGCATAGTAGAGGTCAGCCCGCCGCACTGCAACAGCACAGCCCTTGTTTGCAGGTTTAATGACAGGAGCTGAGTGAGCAGATCTTTTTTACCATGTTAGAGCTATCAAAAAAAAGAGGAAGGAGTTTAAAAGGTAAGGGGGTACAATTTTTTTTTAAACAGTGGTTGATATCTGGAACTCGCAAATGTGATTTGTATAGACAGGCAAGAAGGTTGGCTTGGATGTGGTAAGGTGTGTCATTCTATAAGACACTAAAATAAAACAGGAGCAGGATTTTAAGCTGGCAAACGTGCAGTAAAGATTCACAAGGATTTTACCAGAAGTGATGTCTGGTAGCATCCCTGACAGAAAGAGGCTGAGGGGTGACCTGATAGAGGAATATAAAGTTGTGTAGATAAGGTGGATGGTCACAGCACAGAAACAGTCCCTTCATCCATGCCGACCTATCTAAGCTAGTCTCATTTGCCCCATGTCCCTCTAAACCTTCCCTATCTATATATCTGTTCAAATGTATTTTAAAGACTTACTGTACCACCTTCAACGATTTCCTCTGGCAGCTCATTCCATTTTTTGGTGAAAAAGTTGTCCCTCTGGTTCCTATTAAATCTTTCCCATCTTAAAATTGCCCTCTAGTTCTTGATTCCCCTAGCCTGGGGAAAAAATAGATGATGCATTCACTATAGCTATTGTCCTCATGATTTTATATACTTCTAAGACTACCCCTCAGCTTCCTGTGTTCCAAGGAATAAAATCCTAGCCTGCCTAACCTCTCCCTGTAGCTCAGGCCCTCAAGTCCTGGCAACATCCTCAAATATTATCTGTACTCTTTCCAGCGTAATTATATCTTATAAAAGGGTGACCAAAACTGAACACAATGCTCCCAAGTATGGCCTCACCAACATTTTGTACAATTGTAACGTAATGTCCCAACTTCTATACTCAATTCTCTGACTGATGAAGGCTAACATACCAAAAACCTTTACCACTTTATATACCTGCAGTGCCACTTTCAGGGCATTTGCATTCCTAGATCCTCTTGCTCTACACTCTCTTCAGGGACCTACCATTCACTGTGAAGGTCCTGCCCGATTTGACTTCCCAAAATGCAACACGCTTATCGGAATTAAACTCCATTAACCATTCTTTGCCCAACTCTTCTGGTCCTCAGCTGATCGAGATCCCACTGTAATTATTGATAATCATTTTCAGTGTCTATGATACCACCTATTTTAGTGTCATCTTCAAACTTGCAAATACGTCTTGTACATTCTCTTCCAAATTGTTGACAAAGATGACAAACAATGGGTCCAACACCAATTACTGAGGCACATCATGTTCCAGTCTTTAAAAAACCTCTGCTTCCCGATGGCTAGCTCTCCCTGGATCTTATGTAGTTATCCTACCATGCGAAAATTGTTGAAGTTCATATAGACTATATGGCCCTGCCCTCATCAACCTTCTTGGTTATTACTTCAAATAATCAAATTTGTGAAACACCATCTTCCATGCACAAATCCATGCTGACCATCAGCCTGTCTTTCCAAATGTATGTATTTCTCTAATTCTCTACAATCTTTTTTCCAGGGTAGGGGAATCTAAAATTAGGTTTAAAATAGGTTTAAGTTGAGAGGGGAAAGATTTAAAGAGGACCAGAGAGGTATGCTTTTCATTCAGAAGCCGATGCCTTTATGGAATGAACTGCTGGCAGCAGCAGTTGAGGCAAGTGTGATAACATTGAAAATACCTTTAGACAGGTATGTGACTAGGTAAGGTTTGGAGGGATATGGGTGAAATGAGGACTAATGGGAATAATCCGGATGAGCAGTTTGTGCTGTACGACTAGGCAGCCAGACAATACTTGTCTTCTAAACTTAAGAATGCAGATCGAATTTATTTACCTGTTCATGATAGGACAGCTTTCATTGCAGGAATGAGCTGAGGGAATCTCAGACATTCACCAGTATCCACTCAAAAATAAGAATAAAAACGGCTCCTTTCCCCTCCTTGTACTCCCCAACCCCACACTCCCATTCCTCCCACCATCTCCCAAACCTCAGCCCCTATCACCCTACCCCTTTCACCTCCATCACACACGCATTTCCTACCCCCAAATTCCCCATTTTCTGTTTAAGTTGGCTTCCAAGCACATGAATCCTTCGAACTTTACATTTCACTCCTCTCTTTACCCGACACTCTTTGTACCCTTTTCATCTTTAATCTTTGTCATTTACCCATCTACCAATTAACTCCCTCACCCTTATCCATCCATGGTTTTGTCCCGCCCTCACTTCTCTTTCCAGCTTTCTGCCCCCTCTCTGAAGAAAACGTCACCTATCCATTCCATCCACAGATGCTGGCTGACATACTGAGTTCCTTCAGTTCTTTATGTTTTGCTCAAGTCCCCAGCATCTATAGTTTCTTGTGTCTGCACATCCCTCCAGGTATGGTCTCAACTCTCTATACAACTCTAACAATATTTGGGTGTTTCTAAACACATTCCCCACAATATGTTATGACATCGGATCGAAGTTGCAAACCAAATCTCGTTGCACTTATGTGTAATGACAATAAAATATATTATTATAAAGGCCAATATGCTATTTGCCACTCTGTCTGCTATTGCTTGTGCACAACAGTACTTTAATCCCCTTGTACTCTACACACTTGCAATTTATCTCCATTTAAATAATAATCTGCCTTTGTCTCCTGTTTGTAGTGCATGATCTTAAATTTGCAGAGGCTTGAGGTGAGCCAAGTGAATGGATGAGGCTTTGGAAAATGCAATATAATATTCAGAGATGAGTTTCATTTGGCATCATGTCTGGTACAGACATTGTGGGCCGAAGAGTTGTTACATAATATGAAAAAATGTCATCCACACAGTAGAATATAGAAAAGCAGATTTTCCAAATGGTGAGATATTGAGGGGGCATACAGTGCATTCAGAAAGTATTCAGACCCCTTCACCTTTTGCACATTTTGTTACATTACAGCCTTATTTTAAAATGGATTAAATTCTTTTTTACCATAAATCTCCACACAATACCCCAGAATGAAGAAGCGAAAACATGTGTTTAGAAATGTTTGTAAAGTACCGGTAATTAAAAATAAATAACTGAAATATCACATTTAGAGAAGTATTCAGACCCTTTGCGATGACACTCAAAATTGAGCTTGGGTTCATCCTGTTTCCAGTGATTATCCTTGAGATGTTTCTACAACTTGATTGGAGTCCACCAGAGGTAAATTAAATTGATTGGACATGATTTGGAAAGGCACCCACACCTGTCTATGTAAGGTCCCACAGTTGACAGTGCATGTCAGAGCAGAAACCAAGCCATGAAGATGAAGGAATTGTCCGTAGACCTCCGAGACAGGATTATGTCGAGACACAGTTCTGGGGAAGGATATAAAACAATTTCTGCAACATTGCAGTTCCCAAAGAGCACGGTGTCCTTCGTCATTCTTAAATGGAAGAACGTTGGAACCACCAGGACTCTTCATAGAGCTGGCTGCCCGGCCAATCTGAGCAATCGGGGGGGAAAGGCCTTGGTCATGGAGGTGACCAAGAACCAGATGGTCACTCGGACAGAGCTCCAGAGTTCCTCTGTGGAGATGGGAGAACCTACCGGAATGACATCTATATCTGCAGCACTCCAAAAATCAGGCCTTTATGGTAGAGTGGCCAGACAGAAGCCACTCCTCAGTAAAAGGCTCATGGCAGTCTGCTTGGAGTTTGCCAAAAGACATGAGAAACAAGATTCTCTGGTCTGATGAAACCAAGATTGAACTCTTTGGCCTGAATGCCAAGAGTCACGTCTGGAGGAAACCAGACACCGCTCATCACCTGGCCCATACCATATCTACGGTGAAGCATGGTGGTGGCAGCATCATGCTGTGGGGACGTTTTTCAGCGGCAGGAACTGGGAGACTAGTCAGGATTGAAGGAAAGATGAACGGAGCAAAGTACAGAGAGATCCTTGATGAAAACCTGCTCCAGAGCGTTCTGGACCTCAGACTGAGGCGGAGGTTCGCCTTCCAATAGGACAATGACCCTAAGCACACAGCCAAGACAATGCAGGAGTGGCTTTGTGACAAGTCTGTGAATGTCCTTGAGTGGCCTAGCCAGAGCCCGAACTTGAACCCGATCCAACATCTCTGGAGAGACCTGAAAATAGCTGTGCATCTATGCTTCCCATCCAACCTGACAGAGCTTGAGAGGATCTGCAGAGAAGAATGGGAGAAATTACCCAAATACAGGTGTACCAAGCTTGTATAGTCATACCCAAGAAGACTCGAGGCTGTAATCGCTGCCAAAGGTGCCTCAACAAAGTACTGAATAAAGGGTATGAATACTTATGTACAGTGGCTTGCAAAAGTTTTCATACACCTTGAACTTTTCCACATTTTGTCACGTTACAACCACAAACGTAAATGTATTTTATTGGGATTTTATGTGATATACCACCACAAAGTGGTGCATAATTGTGAAGTGGAAGGAAAATGATACATGGTTTCCAAATTTTATTACAAATAAAAAACTGAAAAGTGTGGCGTGCAAAAGTATTCAGCCCCCCTGAGTCAATACTTTGTAGAACCACCTTTCGCTGCAATTACAGCTGCAAGTCTTTTGGGGTATGTCTCTACCAGCTTTGCACATCGAGAGACTGAAATTTTTGCCCATTCTTCTTTGCAAAATAGCTCAAAGCTCAGTCAGATTGGATGGAGAGCGTCTGTGAACAGCAATTTTCAAGTCTTGCCAGAGATTCTCAATTGGATTTAGGTCTGGACTTTGACTGGGCCATTCTAACACATGAATATGCTTTGATCTAAACCATTCCATTGTAGCTCTGGCTGTATGTTTAGGGTCGTTGTCCTGCTGGAAGGTGAACATCCGCCCCAGTCTCAAGTCTTTTGCAGACTCCAGCAGATTTTCTTCCAAGATTGCCCTGTATTTGGCTCCATCCATCTTCCCATCAACTCTGACCAACTTCCCTCTCCCTATTGAAGAAAAGCATCCCCACAGCATGATGCTGCCACCACCATGTTTCACAGTGGGGATGGTGTGTTCAGGGTGATGTGCAGTGTTAGTTTTCCGCCACACATAGCGTTTTGCATTTAGACCAAAAACTTCCATTTTGGTCTCATCAGACCAGAGCACCTTCCTCCACATGTTTGCTGTGTCCCCACATGGCTTACTGCAAACTGGACTTCTTATGGCTTTGTTTCAACAATGGCTTTCTTCTTGCCACTCTTCCATAAAGGCTCGATTTGTGGAGTGCACGACTAATAGTTGTCCTGTGGACAGAATCTCCCACCTGAGCTGTGGATCTCTGCAGCTCCTCCAGAGTTACCATGGGCCTCTTGGCTGATTCTCTGATCAATGCTCTCCTTGCCCGGCCTGTCTTGGTAGGTTTGCAGTTGTGCCATACTCTTTCCATTTTCGGATGATGGATTGAACAGTGCTCCGTGAGATGTTCAAAGCTTGGGATATTTTTTTATAACCTAACCCTGCTTTAAACTTCTCCACAACTTTATCCCTGGCCTGTCTGGTGTGTTCCTTGGGCTTCACGATGCCCAAGGAACATTGTTTGTTCGCTAATGTTCTCTAACAAACCTCTGAGGCCTTCACAGAACAGCTGTATTTATACTGAGATTAGATTACACACAAGTGGACTCTATTTACTAATTAGTTGACTTCTGAAGGCAATTGGTTGCACTGGATTTTATTTAGGGGTATCAGAGTAAAGGGGGCTGAATACTTTTGCACGCCACACTTTTCAGTTTTTTATTTGTAAAAAGATTTGAAAACCATGTATCATTTTCCTTCCACTTCACAATTATGCGCCACTTTGTGTTGGTCTATCACATAAAATCCTAATAAAATACATTTACGTTTGTGGTTGTAACGTGACAAAATGTGGAAAGGTTCAAGGGGTATGAATACTTTTGCAAGCCACTGTAAATGTGATATTTAAGTTATATATTTTTAATCACTTTGCAAAAAAATTCTAAACACCTGTTTTCGCTCTTTTATTATGGGGCATCGTGTGTAGATTGATGATTTTTAAAAAAAAATTTAATCCATTTTAGAATAAGGCTGTAACGTAACAAAATGTGGAAAGAGTGAAGGGGTCTGAATACATTCTGAATGCACTGTATCTATCCTGATGAAAGCAGTTGTTTACAGCAAGAAATTAGAAAGGCAAAATGGTATACTAGTTTTTATTTTAAGGTGTTTAGTGAGCAGGTCTTGTCTCCCACTACCCAATATCCTAATTTATTATCAAACGAGGTGCAGTGCAAAGCTTTTGTGTTGCGTGCTAACCAGTTAGCGGAAAGACAATACCTAATTACAATCAATCCCATTTACATTGTACAGAGACATGATAAGGCAATAACATTTAATGCAGGTAAAGCCAGAATAAAGGAATGCAATCTCCACCACTGAAGGGATCTACAAGAAGCGATGTCTCAAGAAGGCAGCAAAGGCCCACATCACCCTGGTCACGCAATTCTCAATCCAAGGCTGTGAAGGATCAGTTGCTGAGTGTATTCAAGACAAAAAACAGCAGAATTTTGGAGGTGAAGTGAATCAATGGACATGAGTTTAGTGCAGCAGAGTGGTAAGTGGTCAACCATGGTCTTCCTGAAGGGCAGGACAGGCGCAAGGGTCCAAATGGTCTACTTTTTCTGTTCTTCAGCCAAAAATGGAGCAAGGTTATGTCTCCTATAGAAAGGTTAAGGAGATGGAAGGTGTGTCCATTGATGGTTCAAACTTTTAAACATTATTACAAACACCAGGAGGATGTGAAGAGAAAGCTATTCCTGTCCACAGAATTAACATGGGCTTGAGAAAATGGGATAGCCATTTGGGAGAAAATAAGATGCAGATCTGTGGAGGAAATGCAGGGCAAATGATCGCTCAACAGTAGAGGAGGTCATTCAGCCCATCAATGTGAATCTTTGGAGGAGCTCAAATTGGGGCAGAGTTAGAGTGGTTATAGAGATGGGAGGGGCATGGCTGTGAAGAGATTTCAGGTTAGCTCGCATAGAGAAAGCTAACTTTGGAATAAACGCTAATTTTGAGGCTGGTAACAGCCGTTTGGAACAGCCACCTCCACGGGTAATAAGTGCAAAGATTTTTCAGACAAGGGAAGGTGTACACAACGTGAAATATTTAACGGATGGTCCCATACTCACAGTTCTATAACTATCTCTCCAGCTTTGATTTCATCCATTTCCATAAAAGCAAAACACTTTGTGCTTGTAAACTTCTTCTTGGGTTTGTAATGTTTGAATTCAAAGAAAATAGCAGCTCCTGAAAAAGAAAGCGCATTTTTCGATTGACAATAGACAATAGGTGCAGGCCATTTGCCCCTTCGAACTAGCACCGCCATGCAATGTGATCATGGCTGATCCCCAATCAGTTCCTGCCTTCTCCCCATATCCCCTATGTTTAAGAGTCCTATCTAACTCTCTCCTGAAGGCATCCAGGAAACCTGCCTCCACCGCCCTCTGAGGCAGAGAATTCCACAGACTCACCACTCTCTGTGAGAAAAAGTGTTTCCTCGTCACTGATCTAAATGGCTTACTCCTTATTCCTAAACTGTGGCACCTGGTTCTGGACTCCCCCAACATCGGGAACATATTTCCTGCTTCTAGTGTGTCTTAAGATTGTTCCCGTGGCTAAAGGGATCAGGGGGTATGGAGAGAAGGCAGGTACAGGATACTGAGTTGGATGATCAGCCATAATCATATTGAATGGCGGTGCAGGCTCGAAGGGCCGAATGGCCTACTCTTGCACCTATTTTCTATGTTTCTATGATAGTTAGCAGCTATTAAACAGGAAGTTGTGATGACTCCAACTTTGATAACCTTCGAATAACCAAGCTCAACATGGCATCTTCTGGAGGGTTCACTACGGACAAGGACAGGATCATTCCATTTAATATATCATCTGATTCCACAGGATAAGCAAAACCCAACGCTATGGAGAAACCCAGTGGGTCATGTCGTATGTGTGGAGGGAATGGACAGACAATGTTTCAGGTCATGTTTAAGAAGGAACTGCAGACACTGGAAAATCGAAGGTGGACAAAAATGCTGGAGAAACTCAGCGGGCGAGGCAGCATCTATGGAGCGAAGGAAATAGGCAACGTTTCGGGTCGAGACCCTGCTTCAGACTTCTGGTCTACAATTCCCTGATCTATAACTGCGCTCATCTCCATTTTTCAATCAGCCCACAACACCTCACTCATGTCTGGCAGAATGTACAAAAGCTTGAAAGCATGTTCCACTATACTCAGATACAGCACCTTCCCCGCTGATATCAGACTACTGAACGGTCTTCTCATAAGTGAAGAGTGTTTCCCCGATCTCTCAAACTATCTCATTGCGGCCCTTGCATTTTTTTTGTCTGCACTTTCTCTGTTGATACAATGTTGTAAATATATATTCTGACCCTGGTATTTTTCTCTTTGCACTGTTTTACTTATGTAATGGGTTGATTGTACTCACGTACAGTATGATTTAACTGGATAGCATGCTGACATATTTGTCGCTGTATCTCAGTACATGTGACAATAATGAACCAAAACCAGAGTTAAATACCTTGTAAACAGGACCTTCAGCCCAACTAGCTCATGGTGATCAAGATGGCATTCTGGGCTTGTCTTATTTTCCTGCATTTGCCCCTTAGCTCTTCCTATCCATACACAGTGCCCTCCATGTTTGAGACAAAGATCCATCATTTATTTATTTGTGTCTGTACTCCACAATTTGAGATTTGTAATAGAAAAAAAAAATCACATGTGGTTAAAGTGCACATTGTCAGATTTTATTTAAGGCCATTTTTATACATTTTGGTTTCAGCATTAATAAATTACAGCTTTGTTTATACATATTCCCCCCATTTCAGGGCACCATAATGTTTGGGACACATGGCTTCACAGGCGTATGTAATTGTTCAGGTGTGTTTAAATGCCTCCTTAATGCAGGTATAAGAGAGCTCTCAGCACCTAGTCTTTCCATCACCTTTGGAAACCTTTATTGCTGTTTATCAACATGAGGACCAAAGTTGTGCCAATGAAAGTCAAAGAAGCCATTATGAAACAGAGAAACAAGAATAAAACTGTGAGAGACATCAGCCAAACCCGAGGCTTACCAAAATCAACTGTTTGTATCATCATCAAGAAGAAACAGAGCACTGGTGAGCTTACTAATTGCAAAGGGACTGGCAGGCCAAGGAAGACCTCCACAGCTGATGACAGAAGAATTCTCTCTATAATAAAGAAAAATCTCCAAACACCTGTCCGCCAGATCAGAAACACTCTTCAGGAGTCAGGTGTGGATCTGTCAATGACCACTGTCCGCAGAAGACTTCATGAACAGAAATAGAGGCTACAATGCAAGAACCAAACAACTGGTTAGCCCAAGATCAAAAACATACCACCTCATCTGTGAAACACGGTGGTGGGGGTGTTATTGACTGGGCATGTATAGCTGCTGAAGGTATATTGATGATACAACTGCTGATGGCAGCAGCATAATGAATTCTGAAGTGTATAGAATTCTGAAGTATCCTATCTGCTTAAGTTCAAACAAATGCCTCAAGACTCATTGGCCGGCGGTTCATTCTATGGCAAGACAATGATCCCAAACATACTGCTAAATCAACAAAGGAGTTTTTCAAAGTTAAAAAATGGTAAATCCTTGAGTGGCCAAGTCAATTACCCGATCTGAACCCAATTGAGCATGCCTTTTATATGCTGAAGAGAAAACAGAAGGGGACTAGCCCCCAAAACAAGCATAAGCTAAAGATGGCTGCAATACAGGCCTGGCAGAGCATCACCAGAGAAGACACCCAGCAACTGGTGATGTCCATGAATCGCAGACTTCAAGCAGTCATTGCATGCAAAGGATATGCAACAAAATACTAAACATGACTCCTTTCATTTACATGACATTGCTGTGTCCCAAACATTATGGTGCCCTGAAATGGTGGGACTATACATAAACACTGCTGTAATTTCTACATGGTGAAACCAAAATGTATAAAAATACCCTTTAATAAAATCTGACAATGTGCACTTTAACCACGTGATTTTTTTTCTATTCCAAATTCCAAATTGTGGAGTACAGTGGCAAATAAATAGATGATGGGTCTTTGTCCCAAACATTATGGAGGGCACTGTATCTGTCCAAATGTATTTTGTAAAGAGATGAAGTACCTGTTGCTGAGGGAATTCGAGTACAAAAGGTAGTGCAAAGAGAAATGTATTTAGACTTAGAACAGAGATTTAAAACAGTGGAATGATTGTGGTGGATGACAGTAGATCCACTCTGGGATCAGCATGCAAATAATTGCCACGCTCTGGCACCATCTTCCAAATGGGGCAGGGGTAGGGAGCGAGGAGGAAAACGTTTGCACTGACCAAAGTCTGTGACCTCAGGACCTGTGTGTGAATCCTGACTCAACCCGAACTCCAGCTTTGTCACTTGGTGAGACATAGAAGCATGAGGGGGGATCTTATAGAAACTTATAAAATTATAAAAGGACCGGACAAGCTAGATGCAGGAAAAATGTTCCCAGTGTTGGGTGAGTCCAGAACCAGGAGCCACAGGCTTAGAATAAAGGGGAGGTCATTTAAGACTGAGGTGAAAAAAAAACTTTTTTACCCAGAGAGTTATGAATTTATGGCATTCCCTGCCACAGAGAGCAGTGGAGGCCAAATCACTGGATGGATTTAAGAGAGAGTTGGATACTCTAGGGGCTAGTGGAGTCAAGGGAAATGGGGAGAAGGCAGGCACGGGTTATTGATAGCGGACGATCAGCCATGATCACAATGAATGGCGGTGCTGGCTCGAAGGGCCGAATGGCCTCCTCCTGCACCCATTTTCTATGTTTCTATGAGACAGGATGATTCTCACTGTCCTCTGGTGTGGTGTTGAATTAATAGTAATCCCAAAGTTTATACACAGCACGTCAGCCGTCAGCAGAGAGCAGTATTTTAAGGTGGCGCAGCAGATAGAGCCACTACCCCACAGCTCCAGCGACCCGGGTTCGATTCTGACCCATGGCATTGTCTGTGGTGTCCGCATGCTCTCCGTGTGGCCACGTGGGTTTCCTCCACATGCTACAGTTTCCTCCCGCATCCCAAAAACATGATGGTGGTTAATTGCCCCCAGTGTGTAGAGGTGTAGAATGTGGGGGGAGGTTAATGGGAAGTTGGGGAGAGTAAAAAGAGATTGATGGTCAGCACAGATCTTATCTGGCCTGTTTCTGTGTTGTCTGACCTTATGATCCCTGTGTACAGTGCCATCTCACACACAACCCAATGCTTCAATCCAGGTTCAACCTCCAATTCGCACAGTTGGTGAGCCTCGCCTCACTCAGGCTAACTTGCCAGGTAACCAGACACTGCAATGGTGCTGCTATATCAACAATCTTCTCCAAGGAAGGAACTCAAGGTGACTCACCCTTTGGCAACTTCTCAATGTGTTTCTGAATTTCCACATCAACAGCAAAGTGTACGTATGTATCTTCTTTTCTTGTAGCCACAGGAGTGTCTTGCACAGGGGTTAGGTCCACTCCATTAATATCTGTGTGACACAGTTACAGTCTGTGTTGATATTTCTAAGCAACAGAATGATATGGAGAGCAATCCTGTTTCAAAACGATGCTGCTTTACCTTTGACGCTGACCGTCACGTAAGGGTCGATGCACTGCCCTGCATCCTTAAGTCCAATTTTTTCTATTTTTATAGTGAGCAGGGCCATGCCTGGTTCAGAGGGCAGTCGTGGTAGGAGGGTACCTGAGGACAGACATTACCACAGTATCACTACATGTGCCATCGGTGTAATCAGTAACAATTAAACACTGAGGTCCCTGCTGATCTCAGATATTGTGGAAACATTACAGCACAGGCAATAGATTGGGGGACTTTGCATAATGTCCTAACATTTAACATTACAAGAAGTGCAGACATTGACATTTCTCACACTCATTTTTTGTACCAGTATGTGTTCAATGTGGATGTTGCCTTTATCTGCATTGCCTTGCCCAAAGACACCCTAGACTGAGGGAACTGGTACAGAAATGCAAGCCTGGAGTGTAGGGATTTGAGCAAGTACCTTCTAGAGAAATGGAAAATCATGAGGGACATAGGCAAGGTGAATGATCACAGCTTTTTTACAGGTAGGGGACTCTAAAAATATCGAGCACGGGTTCACGTTGAAAGGGGAAGATTTTAAAAGTGACCCAAGGAGCATACAAAGGATCATTAACATATATAGAAAGAGCTTCCCAAGGAAGCTGTAGTGGCAGGTATATTTACAAGATTTGAAAGACAGTGAGACAGATATACACTCAGGAATAGTTTAGAGAAATATAGGCCTAAATGGGACTAGCTCAGGTCAGCATGGACAAGTTGGGCTAAAGGGCCTGATTTCCAGGTCTAACTCCATGATTCTGACTGTATCCCAGGTTGCTGAGACGAGAGGGAGGGAATTACAGAGGCTCCGACTAATCCTACAAACATCAGTAGATTCATGGCCTGTGTACGGGAAAATTACAAACATTGCACTCATTCTAAAAAAAGATGCAGGAATAAACTAGAAACTACAGAGCTGTCAGCTTAACCAGTGAAAGGAAAGTTCACAAAACAATACTAGGGGTGGAATTAGCAGATACTGGACAATGTCCGTATGATTTCGGAGTGGGTCACTCGGCCTCTGAGCCTCCTATCCTCAAGATTGTTACAAGATAGTCGCAGATGAAACCCTTTCACTGAAAGGTAATGTGTTAGTGGGGGGAAAAAAAGAACAGTCCATTAAACTAGAAAGCACAATTCTGAAGGGAGTCCGCAAAGAGAGAGAGTTGGGCAATTGTGAATAGTTCCTTGAACGTGCTGTGGCAAATTGAGAAAGTTATTTTAAAAAACACACAAGATTTGGGACTTTATAGATTGATGAATGATGTACAACAGCAATAAAAACCACAATAAAAATTGATCAAACATTTTTTTGTTCAGCTTCAAATAGACACTATGTCCAGCTCTGGGTGTCAAACAGCTTGGTTTTCTGATGCCCATCTATCAGTCTGACCAGGTGCCATTCCCATCAGTGACACACCTTTGTCAACGTCTCTACATTTACCGTAGAGAAAGACATTGACGTTGGGAGACATTAATAATAAGTCTTAAAGAGAGAACACATTACAGAACACATTACTTCAATCTACATATAGATTGGGTGAATCAAATTGGCAGGGGTGCTGAAGAAGAGGATTTCTTGGAATGTATGCTGGACTGGCAATTGATTCTTGAAGGGTTAACCATATAACCATATAACAATTACAGCACGGAAACAGGCCCTCTCGGCCCTTCCAGTCCGTGCCGACCATTTGTTTTCCCCATCTACCTGCACTCAGACCATACCCCTCCATTCCCTTCACATCCATATACCTATCCACTTTACTCTTAAATGTTAAAATCGATCCTGCCTCCACCACTTCTGCTGGAAGCTGATTCCACACAGCCACCACCCTCTGAGTAAAGAAGTTCCCCCTCACGTTACCCCAAAACCTCTGTCCCTTCATTCTCATGTCATGCCCTCTTGTTTGAAACTTCCCTACCCTCAATGGGAAAAACGTATCCACGTCAACTCTGTCTATCCCTTTCATCATTTTAAAGACCTCAATCAAGTCCCCCCTTAACCTTCTACGCTCCAAAGAATAAAGACCTAACTTGTTCAACCTTTCTCTGTAACATAGTTGCTGGAACCTTGGCAACATTCTAGTAAATCTCCTCTGTACTCTCTCTATTTTGTTGACATCCTTCCTATAACTAGGCGACCAAAATTGTACACCATACTCCAGAATTGGTCTTACCAATGCCTTGTACAGTTTTAACATTACTTCCCTACTCCTATATTCAATGCTCTGATTTATAAAGGCCAGCACACCAAAGGCTTTCTTTACCACCCTATCTACATGCGATTCCACCTTCAGGGAACTATGCAGTTATTCCTAGATCCCTCTGTTCCACAGCATTCCTCAATTCCCTACCATTTACCATGTACGTCCTATTTTGATTTGACCTGCCAAGATGTAGCACTTCACACTTATCAGCATTAAACTCCATCTGCCATCTTTCAGCCCACTTTTCCAAATGGCCCAAATCTCTCTGTAGACTTTGAAAATCTACTTCATTATCCACAACACCACCTATCTTAGTATCATCTGCATACTTACTTATCCAATTTTCCACCCCATCATCCAGATCATTGATGTACATGACAAACAACAGTGGACCCAACACAGATCCCTGACGCACCCCACTGGTCACCGGCTTCCAACCTGACAAACAGCCATCCACCATTACTCTCTGACATCTCCCATTCAGCCACTGTTGAATCCATCTTGCTACTCCGCCATTAACACCCAAAGATTGAACCTTCTTAACCAACCTTCCATGGGGAACCTTGTCAAAGGCCTTACTGAAATCCATATAGACAACATCCACTGCTTTACCCTCATCAATTTCCCTAGTTACCGCTTCAAAAAATTCAAGGTTTGTCAAACATGACCTTCCAGGCACAAATCCATGTTGACTGTTCCTGATCAGACCCTGTTTATCCAGATGCTTATATATATTATCTCTAAGTATCCTTTCCATTAATTTGCCCACCACTGACGTCAAACTAATAGGTCTATAATTGCTAGGTTTATTCTTTGAACCCTTTTTAAACAATGGAACAACATGCGCAGTACGCCAATCCTCCGGCACTATTCCCGTTTCTAATGACATTTGAAATATTTCTGTCATAGCTCCTGCTATTTCTACACTAACTTCCCTCAATGTCCTAGGGAATATCCTGTCAGGACCTGGAGACTTATCCGCTTTTATATTTGTCAAAAGTGTCAGTACTTCCTCCTCTTTGAATCTCATAGTTGACGGTGGACATGCAATGGAAGGCATTTAAAGACTGCATGGATGAACTACAACAATTGTTCATCCCAGTATGGCAAAAGAATAAATCAGGGAAGGTGGCGCATCCGTGGATAACGAGGGAAATCAGGGATAGTATCAAAGGAAAAGATGAAGCGTACAAATTAGCCAGAAAAAGCAGCCTACCAGGGGACCGGGAGAAATTCAGAGACCAACAGAGGAGGACAAAGGGCTTAATTAGGAAAGGGAAAATGGAGTATGAAAGAAAACTGGCAGGAAACATAAAAACTGACTGCAAAGGTTTTTATCGATATGTGAAGCGCAAAAGATTAGTTAAAACAAATGTAGGTCCCTTGCTGTCAGAAATGGGTGAATTGATCATGGCAGACCAATTGAATAACTACTTTGGTTCTGTCTTCACTAAGGAAGACATAAATAATTTGCCGGAAATAGAAGGGGATCGCGGGTCAAATGAGATGGAGGAAATGAGTGAAATCCAGGTTAGCCGGAAAGTGGTGTTGGGTAAATTGAATGGATTAAAGGCCGATAAATCCCCAGGGCCAGATAGGCTGCATCCCAGGGTACTTAAGGAAGTAGCCCCAGAAATAGCAGATGCCTTAGTGATAATTTTTCAAAACTCTTTAGATTCTGGAGTAGTTCCTGAGGATTGGAGGGTAGCTAATGTAACCCCACTTTTTAAAAAGGGAGGGAGAGAGAAAACGGCGTATTACAGACCAGTTGGTCTAACATCGGTAGTGGGGAAACTGCTAGAGTCAATTATTAAAGATGGGATAGCAGCGCATTTGGAAAGTGGTGAAATCATTGGACAAAGTCAGCATGGATTTATGAAGGGTAAATCATGTCTGACGAATCTTATCGAATTTTTTGAGGATGTAACTAGTAGAGTGGATAAGGGAGAAGCAGTGGATGTGTTGTATCTGGACTTTCAGAAGGCTTTCAACAAGGTCCCACACAAGAGATTGGTATACAAACTTAAAGCACACGGTATTGGTGGTTCAGTATTGATGTGGATAGAGAACTGGCTGGCAGACAGGAAGCAAAGAGTAGGAGTGAACCGGTCCTTTTCAGGATGACAGACAGTGACTAGTGGGATGCCGCAACGCTCAGTGCTGGGACCCCAGCTATTTACAATATACATTAACGATTTGGACGAGTGAATTAAATGTAACATCTCGAAGTTTGCGGATGACACGAAGCTGGGGGGCAGTGTTAGCTGTGAGAAGGATGCTAGGAGGCTGCAGGATGACTTGGATAGACTGGGTGAGTGGGCAAATGCATTGCAGATGCAGTATAATGTGGATAAATGTGAGGTTATCCACTTTGGTGGCAAAAACAGGAAGGTAGACTATTATTTGAATGGTGACCGATTAGGAAAAGGGGAGATGCAGCGAGACCTGGGTGTCATGGTACACCAGTCATTGAAAGTAGGCATGCAGGTGCAGCGGGCTGTGAAGAAAGCGAATGGTATGTTGGCATTCATAGCAAAAGGATTTGAGTACAAGAGCAGGAAGGTTCTACTGCAGTTGTACAGGGTCTTGGTGAGGCCACACCTGGAGTATTGCGTACAGTTTTGGTCTCCTAATCTGAGGAAAGACATTCTTGCCATAGAGGGAGTACAGAGAAGGTTCACCAGACTGATTCCTGGGATGGCACGACTTCCATATGAAGAAAGACTGGATAGACTTGGCTTGTACTCGCTGGAATTTAGAAGATTGAGGGGTGATCTCATAGAGACTTACAAGATTCTTAAGGGGTTGGACCGGCTAGATGCAGGAAGATTGTTCCCGATGTTGGAGAAGTCCAGGACAAGGGGTCACAGTTTAAGGATGAGGGGGAAGTCTTTTAGGACCAAGATGAGAAAATCATTTTTCACACAGAGAGTGGTGAATCTGTGGAATTCTCTGCCACAGAAGGTATTTGAGGCCAGTTCATTGGCCATATTTAAGAGGGAGTTGGATGTGGCCCTTGTGGCTGAAGGGATCAGGGGGTATGGAGATAAGGCAGGTACAGGATACCGAGTTGGATGATCAGCCATGATCATATTGAATGGCGGTGCAGGCTCGAAGGGCCGAATGGCTTGCTCCTGCACCTAATTTCTATGTTTCTATTTTTCTAGAAGAGGAGATGCTGGAGGTCTTGAAATGGATTGAAGTAGATACATTTGTGACCTGATCTAGCACGTTATGGGAAGCTAGGGAATAAATTATTGGGCCACCGGCAACGATATCTGTACCATAGATAGCCATGGATGAGATGCCGGGAAACTGGAGGACAGCTAATTTGTGCCTCTATTTAAGAAAGGCGACAAAGAAAAGCATGGAAACTACATAATGCAATGTACAGAACCACACCGAGCCTTACATCAGTAGTGCCTAAGTTAGTGGAAGGGTTTCTGAGAGCTAGGGTCTGAAGAAAGATCTCGACCCGAAACGTCACCCAGTCCTTCTCTCCAGGGATGATGCTTGTCCCGCTGAGTTACTCCAACATTTTGTGTCTATATTCTGAGAGATAGGATCTACATGCATATGGAAGGGCAAGGACTGAGTAGGGATACTCAGCAAAGCTGTGTGCATGAAAAATATACAGTGGCTTGCAAAAGTTTTCATACCCCTTGAACCTTTCCACATTTTGTCACGTTACAACCACAAACGTAAATGTATTTTATTGGGATTTTATATGATAGACCAACACAAAGTGGCGCATAATTGTGAAGTGGAAGGAAAATGATTTTTTTACAAATAAAAAACTGAAAAGTGTGGCGTGCAAAAGTATTCAGCCCCCTTTACTCTGATACCCCTAAATAAAATCCAGTGCAACCAATTGCCTTCAGAAGTCACCTAATTAGTAAATAAAGTCCACTTGTGTATAATCTAATCACAGTATAAATACAGCTGTTCTGTGAAGGCCTCAGAGGTTTTTTAGAGAACATTAGTGAACAAAGCATCATGAAGCCCAAGGAACACACCAGACAGGTCAGGGATAAAGTTGTGGAGAAGATTAAAGCAAGGTTAGGTTATAAAAAAATATCCCAAGCTTTGAACATCTCACAGAGCACTGTTCAATCCATCATCCGAAAATGGAAAGAGTATGGCACAACTGCAAACCTACCAAGACATGGCCGTCCACCTAAACTGACAGGCCGGGCAAGGAGAGCTTTGATCAGAGAAGCAGCCAAGAGGCCCATGGTAACTCTGTAGGAGCTGCAGAGATCCACAGCTCAGGTGGGAGAATCTGGCCACAGGACAACTATTAGTCGTGCATTCCACAAATCGGGCCTTTATGGAAGAGTGGCAAGAAGAAAGCCATTGTTGAAACAAAGCCATAAGAAGGGGGGTTACACAAAAAGCTGGGGAAACTCAGCGGGTGCAGCAGCATCTAAGGAGCGAAGGAGATAGGAGACGTTTCGGGTCGAGACCCTTCTTCAGACTGGTCAGGGATCAGGGAAACAAGAGATATAGACGGTGATGTGGAGAGATAAAGAACAATGAATGAAAGTTATGCAAAAAAGTATCGATGATAAAGGGAACAAGCCATTGTAAGCTGTTTGTGGTGTGAAAATGAGAAGCTAGTGCGACTAGGGTGGGGGAGGGAGATAGAGAGAGAGGGAATGCCAGGGCCCAAGGGCTGAGGGAGAGGTGGGAAGGGGAGGAGGCAGCAAGGATTAACAGAATTGAGAAAATTCAATGTTCAAGCCCAAAGGATGCAGACTCCGGAATATGAGGTGCTGTTCCTCCAACTTGCGGTGTTGCTCACTCTGGCCGTGGAGGAGGCCCAGGACCGAGAGGTCGGATACGGAATGGGAGGGGGAGTTGAAGTGCTGAGCCACCGGGAGGTCGGGTTGGTTTTTGCGGACTGAGCGGAGGTGTTCGGCGAAACGATCGCCAAGCCTCCGCTTGGTCTCACCGATATAGATCATCTGGCATCTGGAGCAGCGGATGCAGTAGATGAGGTTGGAGGAGGTGCAGGTGATCCTCTGTCGGACCTGGAAGGACTGCTTGGGTTCCTGAAAGGAGTGGAGGGGGGAGGTGAAGGAACAAGTGTTGCATTTCTTGCGGTTGCAAGGGAAAGTGCCCGGGGAAGGGGTAGAGCGGGAGGGGAGGGAAGAATTGACAAGGGAGTTGCGGAGGGAGCGGTCTTTGCGGAAGGCAGACAGGGGGGGAGATGGGAAGATGTGGCGGGTGGAGGGGTCACGTTGGAGGTGGCGAAACTGGCGGAGGACTATGTGTTGTATTTGCCGGCTGGTGGGGTGAAAGGTGAGGACCAGGGGGACTCTGCCCTGTTTGCGAGTGGGGGGATGGGGAGAGAGGGCAGTGTTGCAGGGTATGGAGGAGACCCTGGTGCGAGCCTCATCAATAGTGGCGGAGGGGAATCCCCGTTCTCTGAAGAATGAGGCCATTTGTGATGACCTGGTGTGGAACACCTCATCCTGGGAGCAGATGCGGCGTAGACGGAGGAATTGGGAATAGGGGATGGAGTCCTTACAGGAAGCAGGGTGGGAGGAAGAGTAGTCCAGGTAGCTGTGGGAGTCAGTTGGTTTGTAGTGGATGTCAGTCAGGAGTGTATCACCTGCAATAGAGATGGTGAGATCAAGGAATGGTAGGGAAGTCCAGTTTGCAGTAAGCCATGTGGGGACACAGCAAACATGTGGAGGAAGGTGCTCTGGTCTGATGAGACCAAAATGGAAGTTTTTGGCCTAAATGCAAAACGCTATGTGTGGCGGAAAACTAACACTGCACATCACCCTGAACACACCATCCCCACTGTGAAACATGGTGGTGGCAGCATCATGCTGTGGGGATGCTTTTCTTCAATAGGGACAGGGAAGCTGGTCAGAGTTGATGGGAAGATGGATGGAGCCAAATACAGGGCAATCTTGGAAGAAAATCTGCTGGAGTCTGCAAAAGACTTGAGACTGGGGCGGAGGTTCACCTTCCAGCAGGACAACGACCCTAAACATACAGCCAGAGCTACAATGGAATGGTTTAGATCAAAGCATATTCATGTGTTAGAATGGCCCAGTCAAAGTCCAGACCTAAATCCAATTGAGAATCTCTGGCAATACTTGAAAATTGCTGTTCACAGAAGCTCTCCATCCAATCTGACTAACCTTGAGCTATTTTGCAAAGAAGAATGGGCAAAAAGTTCAGTCTCTAGATGTGCGAAGCTGGTAGAGACATACCCCAAAAGACTTGCCGCTGTAATTGCAGCGAAAGGTGGTTCTACAAAGTATTGACTCAGGGGGGAAAAATACTTTTGCTTGCCGCACTTTTCAGTTTTTTATTTGTAATAAAATTTGGAAACCATGTATCATTTTCCTTCCACTTCACAATTATGCACCACTTTGTATTGGTCTATCACATAAAATCCCAATAAAATACATTTACGTTTGTGGTTGTAACGTGGCAAAATGTGGAAAAGTTCAAGGGGTATGAAAACTTTTGCAAGCCACTGTAGACACACAATACTGGATTAACTTAGTGGGTCGGGCAGCATCTCTGGAGAACATGGATAGGTGAAGTTTCGGGTCGGGTTGATTAACAGAAGAGGAAGGGACAGGGAAAGAGATGCACACTTTCCTTGGATTGCAGTTCTACAATTATCAGTGTCTGACTGCAAAGGCTTGGGACAGGATTCCTGCTCTAATAAAGAGTGTAGTACATTTGGAGCTCTATACCAGGGGAAACAGGTGGGAAATTTAAATGGAGTGACATTAAAAAAAAAGATTTTCAACAATAACTTGCATTTCTATAACACCTTAAATAGTAAAACACTCCAAAAAACTTCACAACTATTAAACAACATGCTGAACAGGCGATATTAGAATGAATGGCTGGACTAAAGGAGCAGGTTAAATGGATGCCACTGAAAGAAAAGCAGCAGAGAATTGTGCAGAGACCTGGGTCACCCATGAGCGATATGCAAGAGGCCAGAACTGGAGGAAAACGGTTATTGAGGCTTGCAAGGAGCTTTACAAAGATTGAATTGGGATGTTTGAAGATGTGAACAATGTTTATAAAATTAAGAATTTGCAGGACCGAGGGTCAGCATAATGGATGGACAGGAGACAGAGAGCACAAACAACAGGCAACATTTACAGAGGACTGTTGGTGGGCAATGGTCAGCAGAATGGTGGGGTGGAGTGGTCTACAGGGAACAACATGTGATGAAGGTTGCAGCAGTAGATGACCAAAGCCAGAGCGGGATTGGGGAAGGGTGGGAAGGTGCAGTCCATGTCTTGCTGATGGATTTCCAATCATCCAAATCTACTTTCCTTCAAAGTTGAAAATATTAGCAACTAAAGTTAAGCAAGATTTGTTTGACCCCCCCGAATGGACCCAACGAGACAAATATCAAAAGCAGCAGCATTACCTTCAACAGCTCCTGGGATTAGAACGCAGCACATGCAGATCAAAGGCAGGGGAGCCAACAGAAGCAGACCATGCAGATAAAAGACAGGATCATGTGTTAATGCACAGGCTTAATACAACCACAACCTCAGTACACTGCAAGCTATACAATGTTGGCAAAGGGCTAGCACTGAGCAAGAGGTGGATCAGGGAGCGAAAAATTGCCAACGAGATGAAGGTTTGCGAGCTATTATCCAACTCTGAAGGCTCAGTCTTGGGTCTTCACAGCTCGAGCCATTCCCATCCCCACAATAAGGGACCAAGGAATCGGGAGAAGTCATCTGCTTGGGATGAAGCAAATGAACAGTGAAAGGCCGACCATCTCAATCTAACGGTACAGTGAGTCACACACCGTCTCCCCCGGAGTGTGGGGTACAGAGTCACTGCATCCTTCCTCTGGGTGGTTCATTGACGTGTGGTATCAGGTGAAGATTCTGCTTGGCTACAGTGGAAAGCTGCTCATTAACAGCTGTTTAACACATTTTGCAGGCTGTTACAATCAGGTTAGTGCCAAATACACATTAATAAGACATAGGTGCTCATTTCCTGGCACTTAACTCTGTCCAAAAACACACACATACGAGAATGGATTTGTTGAGAAGTAAATTTAAAAAAATTGCAGTTAATGACGCTGTTATTGAAATGATTGTGGGAGCACTGGATCAGTGCAGAAGCATTACTGTGCTGCTCCCCAGTGAACAGTGGCGCAAAAGGGAAAGACAGTTTCACAAACTCACTGCCATCGCAGGCCTGTTTGCGAGACATTTGCTACAGAGGGAGTTCAAGAGGGTTCGGTGAACAGAGGCGGATTAAACCAATAGCAGTGTCGAATATAGACGAGAAAGTTCCAGAAAACAAATATACAGGAATGAAATCAAATTGTGAAAACAGAATAGCACCATTCATAATTTCTTTAGCATCTTTCCAAATTTAAGAGTTTCTGTTTTGAGGCAGAGATGAACATGGAAGATAATGACTAAACTGAAAGGAATCATATCAAAGTATTTACCATGTGCTGGGAATGGATACAGAGAGTGTCTCCTGCCCTGTATCAGTCCCCCTGCTCTCTTATTGCACAAACCTTGATTGATGCACTCACCAAACACAAGTGGGAATTCCTTCAAGGAAACAACAGCTTTCTCACTGTGACAGCGATGTGTGGGCACTCATTTAGAGTGCCATAAAAAACGCTGTCATTAATGGCTTATTACATTAGCCCTGTGTTTGGGGAAACAGTCATGTCTGTCAGACTAACGCTTTGGTCTTCCCTCTGGAGGAACAGGCATCCGAGATGCATTGGGATTTGAAAATCCATGTAGCGGAGGGATTCTCAGAGGATCCATCACCCGTTACAGTGTGTGATGTACAAAATTACTTCTGGTGTAGGAGAGTGGCAGGGGAAGCAGAGGGGACAGTGGACATGTGAGAGAGAATAAGTTACAGGGAAATAGGATATAGGAATTTACCCGAGAGCTGGCACGGACACAATGGGCCGAATGTCGTATGGAAATCTGAGCAAGTCTGCAGTCCAGCATCCCCAACACTGCTATCACCAACTAAACAACTGAGACTGGCTTGCCTTTTCAATCACCAAGAGTTAAACGGGAAAGTGTATTGTCTAAAATGGGTATGGAAAGGGCAGTGGTTAGACTGAAAGTTCACACATCACAGGAGTGAGGAGAGTGCACCAGACTCAAATACAGTATCTGTGCAAGTTTCCTGCTCTCTATGGACATTCCTTCCCTTAATGAGAAGAAATTCTAAGTGTGTAGGAAGGAACAGCAGATGATGTTTTACACCGAAGATAGCCACAAAATACTGGAGTAACTCGGCGGGACAGGCAGCATCTCTGGAGAGAAGGAATGGATGACGTTGAAGAAAGGTCTTGACCCAAAACGTCACCCAGCAATTCTATCTGATTGTGCAATGAATGGGAACCAAACTGAACCCTCTCAGCACAACAAATGCTTCTCTCCGGAACCTGTCAAAGGTTCAGTACAACTGAAGGCAGTTTGACATATTCAATTGAGCATTCATTCACTTCCTGCCTTTAACTACAAGCACATACACTTCAGGTACAGGAATGATCGCCCATTAACCAACCTGGAACTCTGGTGGTGAAGAGGTCAGGAGTCCCTGCACCGGCTCCACCTTCCTCCTCTTCCTCAAACTCCAAGTTCTCCTCTTCTCCAGGTGCCAAGATTTTCCTGTCACACAAAACAAAACCAATCCTTGTGAAGATTCCCAGCCTCTTAGCATCTCATCCACAACAAAGTGAACCCAAAGACTAAAGGGTGTCGAGCCTAAAAGGTGAAACAAGGGACCGGGCAGACAGCAGGCTGCATTTTATTGGGGGTGTTGAAACCCAAGCACCTGTCAATGCAATGCAGCACACCCTTCAACGGCTGATCCTACACCAGGTGAGTTTACACACTCTTATCCCTTGGAGATTGGTGAAGGAGAATGGAATCCTTCCTCATGTTTGGTTACTATAAAGTTTTTTTGAAAATTAAGGGACTAATTAAGGGACTAGTTAAACATTTATTGAATAATGGGATGCCCAGGGCAATTAAAAATATAAGTGGCCATGACCCCACTCCAACCAACAGCAACTCATTCCTGGTAGCTGCAGCCATTGGCCATCTCGAGCTCCATGCGGGACCAAGAGCCGGACCAAGGGAAGGGATGCAGGGCCAGTTTTGGACATCAGCAAGAATGCTGCTGTCTCCCCCATTGATGGTTACACAATCTCATCAAACCATGGCAGCAAGTATACAACATCAGTGTTCCACCAGTCATTAGAGAAACCAAGGTTTCTTACATCATACAACACAGATTCGCTCAGCGATCAAACAAAATGAAGTATAACTTTAGTTATTTGTTTAAAGAGTATGGAAATCAGCTGATGCAGCAGGAAATGAATTAAAGACTGGATGGGAAGCAAGCTGGAGCCCTGTGGCATGAAGAAGCATGGACAAATCCTGATAGTATGTTGGAGAATCGCATGCCCAAAAGAAAAAGAACAGAAGCAACTCATTATTAAGATGGATCCATTTTATTAAAACCAAGAGTTTTAATGGACAAGATGCCAAATTAAATCATTTACCTTATAGGGACAGGTTGAACATCAAAAGGAAAATCTTTGTTATAAGAAAGAATGTTCTTTAAAACTGTAAAGAAAAAAGGAGAAAACAAACCAATGTCTACTGTTAACAGCAGCAGTGTAGGTAAACAAGGGGATTTAATCTCCAGACTGCAGTGTGTTTATTCTGATAGAGGGTTTCAGTTGCCAAACACTGCAATCACGTTGGAAGTCACGTGGTGTAATTACGGGACTAGAAGCCAAAAGAGTCGACTATTGATGTGGGGGGAATTCAAATCCCACTACAGCAGCTGCTTAAGTCATTATTAAATAAATCTGGAACTCCAAGAAACCTGGCATCAGTGACAGTGATCAGGAGACTCATTCTGCTTTAAAACCCACCTGCTTCATGCCCTTCTTCAGCAGCAGCCCCTCATTGATCTGGCCTTTGTCACCCCAGACCTAGAAATCTGGTCTACTCTTAAAATGCCCTCTGTTCAGGGGCAATTAGGGATGGGCAATAAATGCTGGTCCGTTGTGATGCAAGCTACCCCCTGAATAAATTACTTAACATAATGTCCTGCTGTTGCAATCATATAACCTGCAACATTGTTTAAACGGATGCAGGAATGGAATCCTCAGACCCTGCAATCATATTTAACAATCTCTGATACCCCGCTTTGATCTCTCGACCTGTAGCTCTCCTGAAGGAGAGGATGCAGAACATTTTAGGGGTTTAACCTGCATGAAGTAACCTGCCACCCGTTTTTGGCAAGTTAATGTGGTGCCATCCTTTAACAAGTTTAATTTCTGGTTGGGACTAGTTCATTGGCACCTTTCTGTTTATTCCTAATGCAAGGAGACTTTCTTTTGAATGAAAGCAGCAGGTGACAGTGGGAACGACAGCAGATTTGGCAGCGACTATTCGGTAGATGCCACATTTTCACTCAACTTCGCCGTTGTGGTGCGGCTGCTAGTGCTACTGCCTCACATCTCATGCGGGTTCATCCTGACCTCGTCTGCTGTCTGTGTGGTGTTTGCACCTTCTCCCTGTGACAACATGGGTTTCCCCCGGATGTTTCAGTTTCCTCCCAAATCTCCTATAAATTACCCTTGGGATAGATGGATGGGAGGAGGAGTTGTTGAGAGAGTGAAAGAAAATGTTATAAAGAAATATGAGGGGCAATAGGATGCTCTGCTGGGAGCTGGCATTGACTCGCTGGGCCTGGTAATCTCCTTCTGTGTTATAGGAGGTAAGCAACTTACTTACGACAGGAATGCTTTTACCCCCTCTTTTCTAGGTACCTGGATGAAGGACTTGCCAACGAGACACTTTATTCACTAGTGTCTGCTGATGCTGTTTTGGTAATAGTTAGTTTGGAGATTCAGGTTAGTTGCTGGGAGTGATAATTCTTGGTGAACAATTCCAGTTAGCACGCAACGTAAGCTTTTCACTGTATATGGTACAGGTGACAATAAATGACACTTAGCTCAAACTTTAAAGCTGTGCCGTATGGTCTTTGACATTTCCACACTGGGGAAATGACCCTAACTATCTACCCTATCTATGCTTCTCATAAGTATTCTATCAGAAGTGCAAAGTTAAAGGAGAAGTGCGTGGCACAATTTTTTAACACAGGCAAAAGCTGGGTGCCTGGAACACTTAGAACGAGGTGGTGGTGAAAGCAGATAGTGTCGTGGCATTTAAAGGACTTTTACATTGATACACGGATACTCAAGGATTGGCTGGATTTGGCTCATGTGCAGGCAGAGGAGATTAGTTTAACTCGCCATCATGTTCAACACTGACATTGTGAACTGAAGGGCATGTTCCTGTGTTCTATGTTCTACGTACACGATGGAGAAATCGTTAATCATGATGCCCTCATGCAAACTAAGGAAGTAACACCTCCCATTCTGCAAGGTAGTCTACAACCCAATGGTATGAACACCATGATTCTCCAATTTTAGGTTGCCCTCCCTGCCGGTGACACCCCCCCCCCCCCCACTCCTTCCAATCCTCCCATTTTTTGTCCTGTACCCCATACCCCTTTCTCCACCCCATCACCCATTTTCATCCCCCTCCATGTCCTATTTCTATCCACTTACTTCACACACCTCTTTCACCCACAGACTTTCCCTGCTCCCCCCCCTCCTCCATCTGGTTCTGGTTCCTTCTGCCATTCACCTCTCTGCTAAATGGCCCCTTCCTTACTTATCAGATTACAGTCCTGGCAGCCTTTGAATCCCTGCATCCGGTAGATGTCATAGAGTGATAGTGTGGAAACAGGCTCATCGGCCCAACTTGCACACACCGGCCAACATGTCCTAGCTACACTAGTGCCACCTGCCTGCATTTGGTCCATATCCCTCCAAACCTGTTCAATCCATATATCTGCCTGTTTCTTAAATGTTGGGATAGTCCCTGCCTCAACTACCTCCTCTGGTAGTTTGTTCCATACATCCACCACCCTTTGTGGGAAAACGTTACCCCTCAGATTCCTATGAAATAGTATCCCCTTCACCTTAAACCAATGTCCTCTGGTCGTCGATTCACCTACTCTGGGCAAGAGACTTTGTGCATCTACCCGATCTATTCCTCTCATGATCTTATACTCTCATGATCTTATAAAATCACTCCTCATCCTCCTGCAGAATAGTGTCCCAGCCTACGCAACCATTCCCTCTAGCTCACATCCTCTAGTCCTGGCAACATTCTTGTAATTCTTCTCTGTACCCTTTCCAGCTTAACAACATGTCCCACCTTCACGCTCTCCTCCCTTTTCCTTTCACTCCATTGTCCCCTCTATGGCTGCCTCCATCCATCATCAACTTGCCTCTGCCTCCAAACTCCATCCCAACTCCTCCCCTATCTGGCTCCATATGTCCATTGTCCTTTGTCCCTGCTTGGTTCCCCAATGCCTCTTACTTCTATCTCACTCCTCCCCTTCCTTTCGTCTTGACCTGAGACGCAAGCTATTCCTTTCCACCCGCAAACGCGGCCTGACTCGCCGTGTTCCTCCAGCAGACTGTTTGTTGCTCCAGACGCCAGCATTTGTAGGCTCTCATCTCTCCACGTTCCCCTCAGTTCTCGCCAAGCATTCTCTTACCAAGACTTTCACATAAGATCCACTGGAGGGCAGCGAGTAGCAGCGTAACTCCAGCAGTGGCAACACAAAATATGGGATTAATGGAGTCTTGAGAAAAGTCTGGAAGGTTAAACTGAATAAACAAAAGGACCATATGAAATCAATTCTGTCATCCAGTAGGATCATGGCTGATCATTTACCTCAGCAACATCTTCCTGCACCAGGTACCCATTGAACATTCATTAATCAGTAGATATACTAGTAATCGGGGAGTTTCGACCACCCCGACGCGGAGAGCTTTGACCGCCGGCTGCGGCAGCTTTGATCACCCCGACGGATGGCTCAACTGCCCCGACCGCGGGAGAATAAAGAGGAAGGCGTCTGGATTTTTTTTGCCTTCCATCACAGTGAGGAAAGCGGGGAATCCGCTGTGGTGGATGTTTATGTTAAAATTTATGTAGTTGTGCGTCTTGTTGCTTTTTTTTCGTGTGGCTATATGGTAATTCGCGTATCACTGTACATTACTTGGTACGTGACGTGTGACATTAAAAGACCTTTGAAATAGCAATCCTGAACAATGATGGATTAAAGCAAGTAGTAAGGAAAACTAGCAAATGTTACTGCTTCTTGGAACAAGAAACAAATGTAAAAGTGGATGGGTTTTGCTTCATTTAGGAGGGCACTGGGGAGACACATCCGGAGCAATGTTCACAATACTGGGCTCTCTTTAGAGAAGGACATAAACGTGTTGGAAGCATTTCAGAGAAGGTTTCTCTGGAATGAAAATGTTTGCCCTACAAGGAAAAGCTGCACTAATGGGTGTTGGAGTTTCGAAGAAGAAGAGGGGACCGTGACTGAAACAACCAAGATCCTGAGTGGGAAGCAAGAGGCTTCAGATACTGTAATCTGCAGCAAAAATCAAATCGTTGGAGGAACACAGCTGGTCAAGCATCTTCGGAGGCAAAGGAATGGTTGACGTTTTGGATTGAAGGTGAATGAGGTGAGAATGTTCCTTGTGCAAGAATCCAGAACTCAAGGTCATTATTTTAAACTAAGAGCTCAGTTATTTAAGTCATTGTGTTACATAATACAGAAACGGGCTCTTTGGCCCAACTCACCCATACCAACCAAGGTGCCCACTTGAACTAGTTGTTTGCATTGGGCCCATATCTCTCTCAACCTTTCCTATCCATGTACCTGCCCAAATGTCTTTTAAACCTTGTTATTGTACCAGCCTCTGCCACCTCCTCTCGCAGCTCGTTCAGTATGCCCACCACCTATTGTGTGTAAAACCTGCCCCTCAGATCCTTTTAAATCTTTCCCCTCTCACCTTAAACCCAGGCACTCTAGTTTTAGACTCCGCTACCTTGGGGAAAAGACGGTAACTATCCATCGTATCTATGCCCCTCATAGCTTTTATAAACCTCTCCAAGGTCACCTCTCAGCCTCTTTTGCCCCAGTAAAATCTGGTCCAGCTGATCCAAGAGGAGACAGCTATTTCTCTCTTGGTTAGTCACGAGTCCTTGGAATTCTCCACCTCGAAGAGCAGTCGAAGCAAAGTCTTCAAATATTTTTAAAGCAGAGGTGGACAGAGTCTAGAAAATCAGGGGTGATAGATTTCTGGGGTAAATGGGAATGTGGAGGTGAGAATGTTATTAAATGGCAGAGCAGATTTGAGTGGCCAATCAGTGCTCCCAATTCTTTTGTTTATAAAACTAGTCAATACATTTAGACCAAAGGTATAAATTAGGAAAGGACAAATTTACTGAGATAGAGGGGGGGAGGGAATGGTCATGAGCAGAATGGGCTTTTGGAGGAAATATTTTCAAGTCTTTCAACAGGCAGTTAAATACTGAGACAGGATTAACAGATGAACCCCATAATCTCACTCATCTACACTTGTTTTATGAACTAGAATGAAGTACAATCTTGTTTTCTGAAGGTATGCAGAGAAGGATTTCACCACATGGTTTCACGATGACAAGGTCACCAGAGGTAAGCAAAAGGAGAGAGGCGAGGTGAAGAGTCAAGGTGAAAGTTGTATGTATAGAGTTTGTGTGATTGGGAAGGATGCAGAAATCATAGTCGTCAGATACACCCAGTGATCAGGCTGGACGTTTCCATTGTTAGCTTGATCTGACTAACAGATTAGAACTGTATGAAGATTTTGACCAGGCTTGACTTAAACCATTTGCATACGCAGGCCTTTCGTGCATTTGCAGAAATAGGGACGGGTGATTTCCAAGTACCATTAGTTCCAAACAATGAAGGGTCCTTCTTTATTGTAGGACTTCGTATTGTATACCCAAGAGCTACTCACTTGGCTCTAGTGTCTTCACATCTTCCAATTTGAAATCTTCCTGAGATTGTGTTGTCTATAAAATAAAATAAAAAATACTGTTGATTAAGACCTCGAGGTTTCACTTTGCATAGCATCTGAGAGCAAATGCACATCTCCAGGCAGAACAATCTTACAATAGTATCAACTCCAATAGTATAAGAGTAGCAACACACAGCCAGTTATATACAATTGAAGTTCAGTCACAGCTGCAAAGGCAAGTCCGGACAACAATTTAGACCTACAAAGATTCCACAAACAGAAACATATATAATCCCATTTGGAAGGGTTAATTGAAAGATAAATATTGGTTAGGAAGATTGGAGTCGTGCCAAGGGATCTGATGATTTGAATGGTTGTCAAGACCAGTTTAACACGTTAGCACAGGCTCTCCCACAGCGGAACACTTACTCAGCATGGCACTAATTGTTATCCAGTGCAATGGCAAAAAATCAGCTAAATAGAAACGTTGGCATGTTAGCACGCAACAAAAGCTTTTCATGTACCTAGGTACATGTGACAATAAATAAAATAAACAACATAATTTGCCTTCATAAACTTGTGGCATGTGCTCAGTAAACCACCAGATGCGTTTGGTCGCATCATGCCTTGCTTGACATTGATTTCAGGATGTGTCATGGAGTACATGCCTCCAGTTTTTATCAATGGTGCTGAAGTGGAGATGGTCAAGCTTCAAGTTCCTAGTTGTAAATATCACCAACAATGAGTGTAGGAAGGAACTGCAGATGCTGGTTTACACCAAAGATAGACACAAAATTCTGTGTAACTCAACGGGTCAGGCAGCATCTGGAGAAAAATAATAGGTGACGTTTCGAGTCGTGTCCCTTCTGCAGTCTGAAGAAGGGTCTCAACCCAAAACGTCACCTATTCCTTTACTCTAAAGATGCTGCTTGACCCGCTGAGTTACTCCAGCATTTTGTGTCTATCTTCACCAACAATCAGGCCAGGATCACCCACCTTGACACCACGGCCAAGAAAGCACGCCAACATCTCTATTTCCTCAGAACATTAAAAAAAAATTGTAATAGGATCTTGATCAGCTGGGCAACTGTGTCGAGATATGGTTAATGGAGGATATGTGTGGGGTGTTGTATTTTGGGAAGTCAAACCAAGGTAGGACCTTTACAGTGAACAATAGGGTTCTGGGAGTGTTGTAGAGCAGAGCGATCAGGGTAGGGGAATCAACAGCTAGAGGACATGGTTTTAAGGTGAGAGGGGAAAGATGTAATTGAAACTTGAGGGGCAACTGCTTCACACAGAGCGGTGGATATATGGTACAGAGTAAGCTGTCAGAGGAAGTAGTTGAGGCAGGTACAAGAACATTAAAACCACTTTTGGATAGGTACATGGAAAGGAAAGGTTTAGAGGGTGTAATGTCTGCTGTACATTTACATTACAGAGGGTGCGGGTAAATGGGATTAGTTTGGGTGGGGGCATCATGGTCAGTATGGACGAGATGGACCGAAGGGCCTGTTTCCGTGCTGTACGAGTCTATGTCCCCAGTGACTCATACCAATTTCTACATATGCACCATTGCATCCTACTTAGATGCATCACACCTTGGTATCAAGTCAAGTCAATTTTATTTCTATAGCACATTTAAAAACAACTCTCGTTGACCAAAGTGCTTTACATTAGTGCAGATACTAACGTGCTACATACAAGGTACATAGATCACAGTGGCAACTGATCTATCCAGGTCCACAAGAAATGAGTTGTCAGTGCAATCTCCATCCATCGAATAAACTGGCCCTCCTTCCCCCCCCCCCCCCCCCCCCCAATCGACTCCATCTACACTTCATGCTGCTCCGCACATACAGCCGACATAATCAAGGTCCACTCACACCCGGTTATCCCCTGGTCCCTCCTTGGATAGAAAATGCAAGAACTTGAAAGCATGTACCAGAGTCAGTAACAGCTTCTTCCTGACTCTTATCGGACTTGAAAAGACCTCTCATATGCCAGGGTTGAGTGTTCCGATCTTCCAATCTACTTCATTGCTGCCCTTGCACTTTTTATGTCTGCACTTTCTCTGTAGCTGTAACACTATATTCTGAATGCTGTTTACTTTCTCTTTTGCACCTCCTGGTGTACTCATGTATGGTATTATTTGCCTGAATAATGTACAAAACAACATTTTATTGTATATTGGTGGTACATGTGTCAATAATAAACAGATACCAATAATTATTTTCTGCACTCTTTCCAGCTTAGTGGCATCCTTCCTTTTGCAAGATGACCAAAACCGCACATAATTCTCCATGTACAGTCTCAGCAATGTTTTCTGCAACTGCAGCCTAACATCCCAATTTTTATACTCAATACCCTGCCACAACACTATACTGCGAAATATTGCACATTCTGACTTGACTTGACGTTTTTCTTGCCGTTTTTGTTGTTTCCATTGTCTTTTTCATTTATCTGTTACGTTGGCGCTCCGCTCGGGCAGTGCGCCTGAAATTTTGTTGCATGTATTTATAATGACAATAAAGTGCATTATTACTATTATTATGGTCAACATGTCAAAAGCAGAGTCTGAAGCAAGGTTTCAACCTTTTGTGAGTAATGTGAGCAATTTTAGGCACTATAATTTGAAAAAGGATGTGCTGGCTCTGGAGAGTTGTCCAGAGGTGGTTTACAAGATTGATCCCATATAACATATGATAAGCGTTTGACAGCATTGGGCCTGTACTCGCTGGAGTTTAGAAGGATGAGGAGAAGTCTCATTGAAACGTATCGAATAGTGAAAAGCTTGGATAGAGTGGATGTGGAGAAGAAGATTCCACTAGTGGGAGAGTCGAGGACTAGCGGTCATAGCCTCAGAATTAAAGGGCGATCTTTTAAGAAGATGAGGAGGAATTTCTTTAGTCAGAGAGTGGTGAATCTGTGGAATTATTTGACACAGAAGGCCGTGGAGGCCGTCAATGGATATTTTTAACGTAGGGGTAGTTAGATTCTTGATTGGTACAGGTGTCAGGGGTTATGGGGAGAAGGCAGCAGAATGGGATTAGGAGGGAGAGATAGATCAGCCATGATTGAATGGCGGAGCAGACTTGATGAGCTGAATGGCCTAATTCTGCTCCCATCAATTATGACCCAAAACATCACCTATCCATGTTCCCCAGGGATGCTGCCGAGCCACTGAATTACTCCAGCACTTTGACTTTTTTAGTAAATCAACATCTGCTGTTCCTTGTGTCTACATGCCAAAAGCTTTCTTCACCACCATGTCTACCATGACACCACTCCCAGGGAACTATGCTCGTACACCTAGATCTCTTTGTTCTGCAACCGTTCCCACGCCCTACCATTTACTCTAGGCACTACTTCCCAGAATGAAATATCATGCACTTATCATCATTAATCTCCCTTTGCCATTCCTCAGCCCACTTACCCAGTCGATCAAGCCCCCCTGTAATTTTTGAAAAACTTCTTCATGCCACCTATTTCAATGTCATCTGCAAACTTATTAACTATACTTTGTACATTCTCATTCAAATGTTGATAGAGGTGATAAATAACAATGGGACTAGCACCAATCTCTGAGGTTCACCACTAGTCAGAGGCCTCTAGTCTGAAAAATATTCTTCCACCATCAACCACTGTTTCCGACCAGCAAGCCAATGATATATCTAGTTAGGTGGCGGTCCTAAGATCCCATGCAACCTACCCTTCCAGGGGAACTAGGCAGAACCTTATCAAAGGCCTTGCTGAAGTCCTTATAGGCTATATCTGTGAAACATTTTAGGATGCAAAATAATAATTTCTTAAGGGCACCACAACGCCTTAAGACAGCAGTTTTTTCTCTCAACCTGTCCCATTTCTCTTATCCCCAACAAACAAAATATCTTCCCTATTCTTGATTGTAAGTGTAATTTTTTCCAACGGTATGGTTCCAGTACCTTGACCGAGTGTTATTGCTCCAGAAGTTTCTCAACAGTATAGCCCAGCTTAATTCACTATCTTCCACTCAAGAACCTTTCTACTGCAATCACTGGGTAACAAAAGACCAATTTTGGAATCTCAGCTCAGGTCAGCGACAGCAAATGGAGCTCCATCTCAGCAGAGGTCATTTCATACTGTGGCTGTGAAAGGATGAGAATGGCACTTGGGAATGATTGATTTGGGTATGGGGCTCCATCCACAATATCATTTTTGGGGATTTTGGGCAGAGCAGTTACAAATAAAGTTGAAATGCATCAACAATGGGAAGCTTTGTATATCTGTGAAAGTTGATAAGAGTCATTTGAGACATAGAACATAGAATACAGGCTAGCTATGTTTGTGTTGAATATGGCCAACATGGAACATGTGCCAACATTTCTTAGTCTTCTAAGGAACTAGATGTGTTGGTGTGCTTCCCAGGCCATAGCTTCAATGTTTGGACCAGGACAAATTGGCGATGAGACGAATGCCTAGGAACCTGAAGCACTCGCCCACCGATACAGAATGGGGCACATACACCAAATTAAACTAATCCCCAGAATTATTTATTGACTGCATTGATCCATATTATTCCATTCCCTTCATATTCACGTGCCTGATTAAAAGCCTGTTAAGTGCCAGCATTGTATCTGCCTCTACCACCACCACAGGCAGCATGTTCCAGGCACCCAACACTCGGTATAAAATAAACTTGCCCTGCACATTTCCTTTAAACACTTCTTCTTTGATCTTAAACCTGTGCTCTGAGGTATTTGGTATTTCCACTGGGGAAAAGGTTCTGGCCATCTATCCCATCTATGGCTCTCATAATTTTGTAAAGTTCGATCAGGTCTCCACTCAGTCTACAATACTCCAGAGGAAACAATCACATTTTATCCAACCTCTCTTTATATCCGAGACCCTCTAATTCAGGCAGTATCTGGTAAACCTCTTCTGCACCCTCAAAACCTTCTGAGTAGCCATCCCAAATAGTAATACATCAAGTATGACAATAAAACAATTATCTACTGATTTTCTTTTAATATTCCGTTCATTTGAGTGAGGAGACCAGAAATAGATTTATGATTTACTAGTTGACTACTTGTGCCAAAACATCATTTCTATATTTTTATGAATCAGCTTTGGCAACGAAAACCTTCCACATAAGACACGAGTCAGAAACTTAAATGTGAGAGATGGGATTTGATTTGAGTGAATATACAGAATAAAAGAGTAAACTAATTAAGTACCTGCAGAGCTGTGCTTCTCAATTCAAGGCATGTTGCTATTTTGCCAATTGTTTTCTGTGAAGAGAATAAACAAGTGTTATTAGGTCCCTTGGCACAGGATTACATAAATGTTTACTGCAATCTTTCACCTTAGGCTTGCCAAATTAATGACATTTATATAAAGTCTAATGGATTTCAGCAAACTATCCGTCATAGTTGCTAACACGACTGCATTCCAAAAGATTAAAAAAAGACTTAATCCACAGCGAGTTTATTTTCCTTCTGCAACTGGCTTCAATTCAATCCAATTTCAATGATATCTCCACAACAACATTATTCACTTATTAGAGAGGGAATTGAAGCAGTTTATATTACCAAACAGACACACCCTCTTGGATTTCAGTTCCTGCTATGAAATGTCTGTGGATGCAGTGAAAATGCTCATTGTCGAGAGCAAGAGCTCACAATGCCCAACACATGGCTCAAATATTCTTCCCAAAATTAAGCTGAAGCGAATACAACGGCCCAAATAAGGCATCACCAATATCAGGTACAGTCCTAAATAATTCTGTTTTGCTTTCAATTATCTTACATGCAAAATCAAGAATTCGTTTTCCTTTATTATCTGCATTTTCACCATAGAATATGTATTTTCATTCCTAAACCTCTCCCAGCTGTAATACTGCACTCCAATACATACCACTTCATACCTGTCTGTATCAGCATGAGTCAGCATATTCCTAACTGCTCAAACCTGTGCCAGCCTACAACTTCCATTCATTTTCAAATTACTTTCATAAGCAAAGGTTTTGCTTCTTCAGAATGATTTGCTGGCCGCAGAAATTATGGCCCTGCAGGATCATGGACATATTGAAAACACCCATTTATCCAATTTCTCTGCTTCCTATCTGTATCCATTTAATACCACCACGATTTCAAACTTTTAAATGTTTGCAACATTTCATACACTTTTCGGAAAAGAAAATCAATCCAGTTCATCAGAACACCAATCCCTCTAAACAGGTCCAGCAGACGGTCTTTACTATTCAAATCAACTGTCCTTAATTAGCCCATTCCTTTCTGAGCCTTCACTTAGTTTACCTATAGCGAGCCAAAACTGACCGGCTTATAGCTTCCTGGTTCGCAGGTTTCTTGATCCGCTTTCTCTAGCTCAAACGCCATATTCTGCAAGACTAAGGAGTTAGTTGGGGACTTTAGGAGGAGAGGAACACCCCTGTCGCCCGTCTCCATCAATGATGTGGATGTGCAGTTTACCAAGGAGTGCAAGTACCCTGCAGTTTACCTGGACAGTAAACTGGACAGGTCCAGGAACACTGTGGCCCTGTACAAGAAGGGACAGAGCTGGATGTAGTTTTTGAGGAGGTTCCGCTACGTCAACATCTGCAGTAAGACGCGCTCAGGTGAGAAGCCCTTTTCACTGCAACTCCAGTGTCTACAAGGCACATCAGGCGTGATGGAATACTCACCACAGGTTCAACTCCAACACCATTCCGAAACCTTGACATGCCCAGTTCACAGCAGCCAATGAACTGCACACCTATCCAAAGGCATTCACTCCCTCCACAACCTGTACAATGACCACATTACGGGACATTACAACATGCATTGCTGCAGCTGGCAAAGCCTTCATTGACCGCACTTCTCAAAGCTGCGAGAGATCCAGGCAAAAAGGTGCACATCTTCTGATCACCATCTGCAAGTTCTCCACACCACACACCATCATGATTTTGGAAAATCATTCCATCATTGGACCCGATTTAATCAAAATATCTTTCCAACAACATTGTGCAAGTGTCTTCGCCACAGAGACAGCTGCAGTTGAAGACAGTGGATCACCACCAAGTTTGATTAGGAATAGACAAAATAATTATCTGGCCAGCAATATGCAGATTCCATTAACAACTAATTAAAAAACATATAAATTAACTTTCACATAGCATTCTTGAGGGAATGCTGCTTAGATTTGGTATCTTAAGAGCAACTCTAGAAAATTGCCAAGGAGAAAGTTAGCACCTTCAAGACTGCAAGTGTGAAGGAAGAAAATAAAATAAAGGGAAATTGTAACTTAAATACAGATTTTTCTTCTTCCAAAAAGCAAAATATTCAGACATGATCAAAAAAAAATGTTACTCCAACATAAGGGCAGTAGATGATGGACTTTAGTAAGACCTTTTGCAGGGTACCACGTGCTAAGCTGGTCCAGGAGGTTAGATCACATGGGACTCAGGGAGAGATAGCCAACTGGACACAAAATTGACTTTATGGAATAAGTCAGAGGGTGGCATTGAAATATTGTTTTTCTGATGGGAGGCCTATGTGTGCTGCATGGATCTGTGTTGAGTCCACTGTTCTCACATATAGTAATCATTTGGATGACAATGCATGCAGTTGACGTGGCTAGGAAATAGAGGATGACACCAAAATTGCTGGTGTAGTGGACAGCCTATCTAACAGTCTATCTAATTTTACTAAAGTGTCTTGATCAACTGGGAAAGTTCGCAAATGGAATACAACTTCAGACACGTGGATGATGGGGTGGTGAAGAGGCAGTTCGGCACATTTTACTTCATTAATACGGGTATTGAGTGCAGGAGTTGCAACGTGATGCACAGCTGCACAAGACATTGGTGGAACTACAATTGGAGCATTGTGTGTATTTCTGGTCACCCCGCTGTAGGAATTATGTCATGAGGCTGAAAAGGGTGCAGAAAAGATTCACACGGATGTTACCAGTACTCAAGGGCTTGAGTTATTAAGAGAGGCTGGATAGGCTGGGAATTTATTTTCCCCTGGAATGTAGGAGCTGAGGGATGAACTTTTAGAGATGTACTAGACCAAGTGCTCCCCCAATTTACCAGACACACTGCTCCTCCAATGCAAGATTCCACCACTCACCCTTTCCCCCAACGCAATATTGCACCACTCACACATAGTCCCCAGCTGCACAGGTGGGGCTAATTTCCCCTCATCCCCCAGCATCACCTCCTCCTCCTTTTTAGGACCGAGGGGCAATTTCTTCACACAGTATAAAATGGGATAAATGAGCAGGCAATCCCATTTGCTTGCCCAGGTATCCCATTTTATACCTGGGCAGGCAAATGCATCTGGTCCATGTATAAAACCTGATCAGTTGAACGAGTCGAGCTGAAAGTCCTTTTTCACCATGCTGTTTGATTTTAGACACCTTACTCACACCTCTAGCATCTAATTAAAGAAATGCCAAGGTAATTAATCTATTATGCATTCCTCGTAGCACAAGGTCCAGAGCCAACAGTACACACACTTGCAAAACTAATGAGAGTAAGGCTTTAATTACAAAATTATATAGGTGCTGGATATTTTGAAGCAGAATAATGATCATTCAAATTAACCTTACAGGCAGAAGCGTTTCATCTGCATTGCTGCGCCAGTGAACACTGCAAGCAGCAAGACATGGATTATAAAACACAGTGATGTGCATTGCCATGTGCACTGCTTACCTTTTGGTCCTCTGAGAGTTCAGATGAATTGGCTGTTGACTGCACTTCCTTCTGTAAATGCCTGGCTAATCTGTGTGAACATAATTTGCATAAAATGGTTATTCCTTAAAACCTCGGTGACACACCAACCACAGCTGGGACCAGAACGTTTCTCATAAAAGAAAAAAATGAAACTGTATAGCATACGGAACATTTTCGTAATTTCCAAGAGTAGATCAAGCTTTGCCCTCTCCCTTGTTGGACCCTCTGCAGATTGCCTGAGGAAACTTTCCTGAACACATTTGACAGATGCCATCTAAGCCCTTGGCACTACGACAGTTCCAGTCTATAATAGAACGCTTGAAATCTGCACTATGACAACCCTATTTGTCTTGCAGTTGCCTGCAATCTCCTGGCACATTTGTTCTTCTAATTCCAGTTGACTCTTTTGGGGGCCTATAGTACACTCCCAACAAGGTGTTCCTGTTTGTATTTCTCAGCTCCACCCATATAGCCTCACTGGTCAAACCATCAGTAATGTAATCTCGGACTACTTCTCCTTATATATCTCTCCTGTAGCACCCACTACCTCTGCAGCCAATTCTTTTAAGACATTTGACTGGCGATCATCAGATCTAGGGGGGGGGTTACACAAAATGCTGGAGAAACTCAGCGGGTGCAGCAGCATCTAAGGAGCGAAGGAGATAGGCGACGTTTCGAGACCCGAAACGTCGCCTATCTCCTTCGCTCCTTAGATGCTGCTGCACCCGCTGAGTTTCTCCAGCATTTTGTGTAACCCTCGATTCTCCAGCATCTGCAGTTTCTTCGTTAACACATCAGATCTAGGGGACTTGTTTGTCTTTGATCCCATGGAAGCATATAATTATAATGCATGGAAACAGGCCCTGTGGCCCACAGAGCATCAAGTATCTATTTGTATACTAAGCCCCACATTCTTATTGATTGTACCAACCACACACACACACGGGGCAATAATGATGTTAGAGGAAATCAAAGTATCCATGGGAATCCCATGGGGTCGCAGGGATAACTTCACATAGACACCACTGGATATCAAGCTGCAAGTCAATGGGTCTACAAGCTGCACTGCTGTGCTACCAGTATCATTTGCCACATGATAGTGATCATTTTATCTGTCCCTCTCTTTTTCCCTCAGAATTTCTACTGTCATTAGTCAGTCAACGTTATATAACATAGGAACTGCGAAGAGGATGGTAGGAGGTTGCAGGGTGACTTGGACAGGTTGAGTGAGTGGGCAGATGCAGTTTAATGCAGATAAATGTTATCCACTTTGGCGGCAAGAACAAGGAGGCAGATTATTATCTCAATGGTGTCAGATTAGGAAAAAGGAAGTGCAACAAGACCTGTGTGTCCTTGTCCTTGGATCCTGCAGCCTAATGGCGACTGGCAGCCCCATCCGTACGTATGGGGTTCGCATGGTCTCGATCGTTTTCGGCTCCTGTCATTTCTCGGGGAAGTTTACCATCGCTGATGTCTCCCAGCCGTTGCTCGGTGTCGACTTCCTCTGGGCTCACTCCCTCCTGGTGGACGTCAGGCATAAGCACTTGTTCCACGCCGCCACGAGCCAATCACGCTGCGTATGGATGAGCCGGTTGTACGCCCCGTCTTCTGTGGATTCCTGCGCTTTTGAACCGTGAGCTCCTGGCTCGGCAACTGCCGGTGCGCCACTTCCGCTACTTCTGGGAGGGCCGTCCATTCACCGCTTACACAGACCACAAGCCGCTCATATTTGCCCTGGCAAAGTTTTCCGACCCCTGGTCCGCACTACAGCAGTGGCAGTTGGCGTACATCTCCGACTACACCACCTACATCCGCTTCATCAAGGGGAAGGAGAACCGATTGGCTGAGGCGTTGTCCCGCCCCACCATCGACGGCGTTTTCGAGGTGGCGCCCAGCATTAACTATTCGGCCTGGCGGAGTCTCAGCTCACGGACGGTGAGATGCCCGCCTACCGGACTGCCATCTCCGGCCTTCACCTTGAGGATGTCCCTCTTGGCCCTGCGGGAGCAACAATCCTGTGCGGTGTCGTCCGGTCAGCCGCGCCGAATCGTCCCTGCCGCCTAGCGCCGGAGGGTCCTCGACGTGATCCACGGGCTGGCTCACCCATCCATCCGGGCGACGACGGCACTAGTGGCTGCTCGGTTCATGTGGCACGGTCTGCGCAAGCAGGTTAGTCACTGGACTCGCACCTGCATTCTGTGCCAGACGGCGAAAATCCATCGCCACGTCCGGGCGCCCCTCCAGGAGTTCGATCTACCACGCCGCCGGTTCGACCACGTCCACGTGGACATTGTGGGGCCTCTCCCGCCGTCCCGGAGCATCACCCACCTCCTCACGATGGTGGACTGCTTCACGCAGTGGCGGGAGGCCATACCGCTGGCCGATATTTCAACAGGTACGTGTGCTCGTGCGTTGTCCGCACGCTGGATTGCTCGTTTTGGGGTGCCAGTGGACATGTCCTCCGACCGGGGGCCACAGTTCACCTCTGAGCTGTGGTCGGCCATGGCTCACTTGTTGGGTGTGTGGCTGCACCACACCACGGCCTATCACCCACAGGCAAACAGCCTGGTGGAGAGGTTCCACCGGCAGCTCAAGGCAGCGCTGAAGGCGAGACTCTCTGGCCCGGACTGGATGGACCAACTGCCGTGGGTCTTGCTGGGCATCCGAACTGCGCCAAAGGAGGACTTGGCCTCATCCTCAGCGGAGCTCGTTTAAGGATCACCATTCATGGTGCTCAGGGGGCTTGTGCCGTCGGCGCCGGGGCAGCAAGGAACGCCCTCATCCACTCTACAGCGCCTTCGCGAGTTGGCAGGCTCGCACCCGTGACGACACCCCGCCATGGGACATTCCGCCCGCACGTGCCATCGGCCCTCCGGGACTGCCCCCATGTCTTCTTGCTCCGTGACGCCCACCGGACGCCACTCCAGAGGCCATATGAAGGCTCGTTCCGGGTGCTGGAGCGTGGACAGGCATCTTTTGTCAGCCGACTTCCGGACGTGGTCTGGTCGGGTTGTACACCCGCTGGTGCGTTTCATGCCTCCTGTCCTGGGGGGGTGGTCCTGTGGTGGTTTCCAAGGGTTGGGCCATTTCCACTATTAAACCCCTCGGCGTGGGAATGGATGAGTCCGGGGGCGGCCCTTAGCTACAGGGGTAAAGGGCAGGGGTTTAGCTGCAATCTCCCTCTTGCAGACTCGTCTGGTCAGTAGAAGGACAGCGATTAAAATACCTCACAAAACACCTGGCTCCTCGCCTTCATTTCGGGATTATCGCCACACTACAACGCCAAGTTAAACTCATTTCCTGTCTGCACGTGACATATCCCTCAATTCCCTACATATTCATGTTCTCATAAAAATCTCTAAATGCCACTACTGAATCTGCCTCCTCCACCAGCAGTGCGTTCCAGACACCCAGCACTCTTCAAATACAGAACTTCCCTGGCACTTCCAGGTATTTCCACTTCCCTCCCTCTCTTTTCCAGTGACCTCCTCCGTACTATCAGTCTGAAGGTCTCGACCAGAAACATTGTGCATTTCCCTCCACAGATACTGCCTGCCCCATTGGGTCCCTCGATTTGTTTTTGCTCACTATTAACTCCTGCCCTTTTGGGATCCATCTATAATTACCAATCAAGGGGAAGATGTGGTAGAGGATCTCTCAAGAGGACATTTCCAGGAATAGTCCACTGCAAACACTTCCTGCAAAAGAAGTTGCACACCCATTTCCTGTTTTGAGGAAAACACCTTTTAGATCAGCCAATTTAGACTGGAAACATGTTATGAAGATACTGGCCACAAGATTAACAGCTACTGTATACGGGATGGTTTTTTAAACCAATATGTAGAAGAACCGACTAGAGGACAGGCCATCCTAGACTGTGTATTATGTAATGAGGAAGGATTAGTTAGCGATCTTGTTGTGCAAAGCCCCTTGGGCAACAGTGACATAATATGGTGGAATTCTGCATTAGGATGGAGAATGACACGGTTAATTCAGAGACTAGGGTCCTGAACTTAAAGAAAGTAGACTTTGAAGATATGAGATGGGAATTGGCTGGGATAGACAGGCAAATTATACTTATAGGGTTGACGGTGGAGATGCAATGGCAAAGATTTAAAGATCGCATGGTTGAACTACAAAAATGTTCATCCCTGTCCGGCAAAAAAAATAAAATGGGGAAGGCGGCTCGACCGTGGGTAACAAGGGTAAGCATGGATAGTGTTAAATCCAAGGAAAAGGCATGTACATTGGCCAGAGGAAGCAGCAAACCGGACGACTGGGTGAAATTTAGAACTCAACAGAGGAGGACAAAGGGGTTAATTAAGTGGGAGGAAAAAAGAGCATGAAAGAAAGCTTGTGGGGAATATAAAAACTGACTAAAAGTTTCTTTAAATATGTAAGAAGGAAAAGATTAGTGAAGACAAAAGTTGGCCCCTTACAAACAGAGACAGGTGAATATATAATGGGAAACAAAGCAATGGCAGAACAGTTAAACGAGTACTTTGGTTCTGTCTTCACTAAGGAAGACACAAATAATCTCCCAGAAATACTAGAGGACCGAGGATCGAGTGGGAGGGAGGAACTGAAGGGAATCCACATTAGTCAGGAGATGGTGTTCGGAAAACTGTTGGGACTGAAGGCAGATAAATCCCCAGGGCCTGATGGTCTGCATCCCAGAGTACTTAAGGAGGTTGCCCTAGAAATCGTGGATGATTTGGTGATCATTTTCCAATGTTCTCTCGACACTGGATCAGTTCCTATGTACTGACGGGTAGCCAATGTAACCACACTTTTTAAAGAAACGAGGGAGAGAGAAAATGGGGAATTATAGACCAGTTAGCCTTACATTCGTAGTGGGGAAGATACTCGAGTCGATTGTTAAAGATGTTATAGCAGCGCATTTCGAAAGCAGTGACAGGATCGGTCAAAGTCAGCGTGGATTTGTGAAGCGGAAATCATGCTTGACTAATCTTCTGGAATTTGTTGAGGCTGTAACAAGTAGAATGGATAAGATAGAGCCAGTGGATGTGGTGTATCTGGACTTTCAAAAAAGCCTTTGACGAGGTCCACACAAGAGATTAGTGTGCAAAATTAGAGCACATGGTATTGGGGGTAGGTTATTGACATGGATAGATAACTGGTTGGCAGACAGGAAGCAACAAGCAGGAATTGACGATCCTTTTCAGAATGGCAGGCAGTGACTAGCGGGATGCCGCAAGGCTCGGAGCTGTGACCCCAGTAGTTCACAATATATATTAACGATTTAGACGAGGGAATTAAATGTGACATCTCCAAGTTTGCGGATGACACAAAGCTGGGTGGCAGTGTGAGCTGCGATGAGGATGCTCTGAGGCCGCAGGGTGACTTGGATAGGTTGGGTGAGTGGGCAGATGCATGGCAGTTGCAGTATAATATGGATAAATGTGAGGTTATCCATTTAGGAACTGGGTGTGCTTGTATATCAGTCACTGAAAGCAAGCATGCAGGTACAGCAGGCAGTGAAGAAAGCTAATGGCATGTTGGCCTTCATTGCGAGAGGATTTTAGTTTAGGAGGAAGGTGGTCCTACTGCAGTCTCCTAATTTGAGGACATTATTGCCATTGAGTACAGCATAGTTCACCAGGTTAATTCCCGTGATGGCAGGACTGACATATGATGAAAGAATGGGTCGACTGGGCTTGTTTTGCGGCTAAATTTCACTGAAATTTAGACGGATGAGAGGGGATCTTATAGAAACATACAATTCTTAAATGATTGGACAGGCTAGTTGCAGGAAAAAAAATTCCCGATGTTGGGGGAGTCCAGAAACAGAGGTCACAGTTTAAGAATAAGAGGTAGGCCATTTAGGACTGAGATGAGGACAAACCTCTTCACCTAGACAGTTGTGAATCTGTGGAATTCTCTGCCACAGAAGACAGTAGAGGCCAATTCACTGGATGTTTTCAAGAGAGCGTGATTTAGCTCTTAGGGCTAAAGGAATCAAGGGATATGGGGAAAAAGCAGGAATGGGGTACTGATTTTAGATGATCAGCCATGATCATATTGAATGGCAGTTCTGGCTCGAAGGGCCGAAAGGTCTACTCCATCACCTATTTTTCTATGTTTCTATGTTCTATGTTTATCATGTGAACTTTCTGAATCCAAATTAGGTAAACCTTTTCTACTAAATAAATAGTTCCTGTCACATCTGCTGAAATGGAAGCCGATATACATATGATTGCACCATCATTGGATAAAATTTGCTGTATGTAATAAAAATCCATATCAAGTCCAACATTATTTACCCAGTACATATTCAGATTTTAAATTTTGGAACCCAATTCACAATCTCAATTTTGTACCTACTTACAGATCCTCCTGAAATATCTCATAAGATCACATGTCCACATTGATTACATTTTAAAATTCCAATACATTATCCTGCCAACAATAGTCCAAACACTAAGTTCCACATATCAACGTGCAGCACCAGAGTGGCATGGGATGCAGAAAAGGCCCGATGTCCTCTATCAAAAAAAAGAGACCACTTCAATCCAAACTGCTTACACCTGTCCCTATACCTCCTCCCTCAACAATATCCAGGGACCTCGACAGTCCTTTAAGGTGAGGCAGAGGTTCACTTGCACCTCCTCCAACCTCATCTACTGTATCCGAGTTCTCGGTTTGGCCTCAGCAAGCTATAGCGCAGACTCGGTGATCGTTTCGCTGAAAACGGACGCTCACTCCGCCTCGGCCGACGTGGTTTCCCAATTGCAAAACACTTTAACTCCCCTTCCCGTACTGACCTTTCTGTCCTGGGTCTCCTCAATTGTCAGAGTGCGGCCAAAACGTAAATTGGAAGAACAGCACCTCATATTTTGTTTGGGTAGCTTTCAACCCAGCAGTATACAATGATTTTTTCTCTAACTTCAAGTAACCCTTGCATCCCCTCTCACTCTGTCCCTCCACGACCCTATTCATACAAGTGTTACTGTCGTCCTGTTGAGTTCCACTGTCTATATAACGCGTTATCACCTATTCCGCAGCCAACAATGGACCATTGTGGGCTCTACATTTCCTTGATTATTGTTGCTTTTTACATATCTTCCATTCATTTGTCACGAAGTACCTTCTATATCTCTCATTCCCCTTTCCACTAACTCTCAGTCTGAAGAAGGGTCTCAACCTGAAACGTCAACTATTCCTTTTCTCCAGAGTTGCTGCCTGACCCACTGAGTTATTCCAGCTTTTTGTGTCTATCCCCAGATTAGCAACAGGAATCGGACAGATCAATTCTTGGGGAACAGGAGGATGGGAGGGGGAGAGGGAGGGGGAGGTGATGAAGTGTCTCACGTGAGGTATATTAGCGTAATTAATAAGAGAGTATAACAAAAAAAACATGCTAGGCAACCATTTACAAAGCAATTTATAAAAAATATTGCATTGCATAAACCTTCCAAAGCCACAAATCAGGTTGGTGTCGTCCGTCGTCCATCAATTCTACAGATCTAATGCAGGTGTTACTGCATTTTCCAAATGCCAGAGCATTAATCTAATTAAAATACACATTTAACTTGTAAAAACACATTTATAGAATTAATTCATGTGGAATACTCGTCAATCCTCAAGGAACAAACGTGTAAGCATTCGTTTCAAAGCAGAAATACCAACTTTATTCCAAGCATACAAATGCAACTATACTCGTTGAAAACTGACCGAGCATCAACAGATCCTGCTCTCTCCACCCATAACAAAAGAGGGTGTGGATGCAGAATGAAGTGAACATGGCTCTGCCACTTCCAAATGCAAAGGCTGGAATTACGTTCAGCGTTTTTTTTTTGCCAAAGTTCCAACTCAGACCTCCATTGTAATAATTCCTTTTCAGAAAAGTTGGTCAATAATCGCTCGTACGGTTAATTGAACAGGATTAGTAGCAACTCACATTTGGTACTCGTCGATAGCTTCCACTAACTGTCCCCAGGAATCGAAGTCTGTACCCTTTCTGAAACTTGCGTGCCATTTTTGTATTGTTTTATTAATATCAGTCATTTTAAAATGATGTACATATATTATCGTTCCAAGCGATACCGGGTTAACATTTGGGCTCGGTTTATAAACTATTCCACGCGTAACATTCCCACTCCAGTCACAGCCTCCAACGAGTGACCAAACCCTTCTGGGCTGCGCGCGGCAGCCGATCCAAGACCAACCTAACCTGACGGCAAAGGATCCCGCCCCCATACCCCGCCCTCGACATAATGCATCATTCCAATTGGTCGTTCGGACCGCTCGGATGGCCTTACGCGCGTCTGATTGGTGCATTTGCCTGTCAGTTAACTGCCTCCCCCCCGGGTTGAAGTACGCGTCACGCACTTCCAAGCTAGGTTGAGGATGCGCGTGACGTAACGCCGAGGTGAGGTAACGGTAAACAAGTCAAACAGCGAGCCCGTCCCCCCTCCCCCGGCCGCGCGCCCCAGCGCCACAGCGCCACGGGCGGTCAACGAGAGCGCTGCATGCGGCGATGGCGTCTTCACAACCCAGCCCAGTGTGGCATTAGCTCACCGCGATAAAATAGGCTGAAGTCAACCATAATTTTGTGAAAGGGAGATCTTGCCTGGGATTCTTTGATGAAGTCAATGAGTAAGAAAATTATAGACAAAGGAGAGTCAGTGGATGTGGTTTACCTGGATTTTCAGAAGGCCTTTGATAAGGTGTGTAGGGAGGAACTGCAGATGCTGGTTTACACTGAAGGTAGACACAAAGATGCCGGAGTAACTCAGCGGGACAGGCAGCATCTCTGGAGAGAAGGAAGGGTGACGTTTCAGGTCTTCAGGCTGAGTCCGGAGAGGGAGACTAGAGATATGAGGAAGGATAATAGACAATAGGTGCAGGAGCCATTCAATGTGATCATGGCTGATCATCCACAATCAGTATCCTGTTCCTGCCTTCTCCCCATATCCCCTGACTATATTTATGAGCCCAATCTAGCTCTGTCTTGAAGGTATCCAGAGAACCGGCCTCCACCGCCCTCTGAGGCAGAGAATTCCACAGACTCACAACTCCCTAAGTGAAAAAAGTGTTTCCTCATCTCTGTTCTAAATGGCTTACCCCTTATTCTTAAACTGTGGCCCCTGGTTCTGGACACCCCCAACATCGGGAACATGTTTCCTGCCTCTAGTGTGTCAAAACCCTTAATAATCTTATATGTTTCATTAAGATCCCCTCTTATCTTAAATTCCAGAGTATACAAGCCCAGCCACTCCATTCTCTCAGCATATGACAGTCCCGCCATCCCGGGAATGAACCTTGTGAACCTACGCTGCACTCCCTCAATAGCAAGAATGTCCATCCTCAAATTTGGAGACCAAAACTGCACATAATACTCCAGGTGTGGTCTCACTAGAGCCCTCTACATCTGCAGAAGGACCTCTTTGCTCCTATACTCAACTCCTCTTGTTATGAAGGCCAACATGCCATTTGCTTTCTTCACTGCCCCTGTACCTGCAATGCTTACTTTCATTTGACAGATTCCCACTTCCATTTTCCAACGACATCATTTAGCCTGCAAAGTGGTACTGCATCTGCCATGCATTTGTCCACTCACCCAACCTGTGTCCAAGTCACCTTGCATTCTCATAGCATCCTCCTCACAGTTCACACTGCCACAGCAGCTTTGTGTCATTGCTAATGGATCCCTTCACCTAAATTATTAATATATATTGTAAATAGCTGCGGTCCCAGCTCTAGTCACTGTGTGAAAACGACAGATCAAAGCAGACATGTTCACGGAAAATGTAGAATAGTTAATTGTTTTTACACTAAAATTAATCAGGAGGACGATAGACAATAGACAATAGGTGGAGTAGGCCATTCGGCCTTTCGAGCCAGCACCACCATTTAATATGATCATGGCTGATCATCCCCAATCAGTACCCCGTTCCTGCCTTCTCCCCATATACCCTAACTGCTATTTTTAAGAGCCCTACCTAGCCCTCTCTTGAAAGCATCCAGAGTACCTGCCTCCACGCTCTCTGAGGCAGAGAATTCCACAGACTCACAACTCTCTGTGAGATAAAGTGTTTCCTCGTCTCCGTTCTAAATGGCCTACTCCTTATTCTTAAACTGTGGCTCCTGGTTCTGGACTCCCCCAACATCGGGAACATGTTTCCTGCCTCTAGCGTGTCCAAACCCTTAACAATCTTATATGTTTCAATGAGATCCCCTCTCATCCTTCTAAACTCCAGAGTGTACAAGCCCAGCCGCTCCATTTTCTCAGCATATGACAGCCCCGCCATCCCGGGAATTAACCTTGTAAACCTACACTGCACTCCCCCAATAGCAAGAATGTCCTTCCTCAAATTAGGGGACCAAAACTGCACACAATACTCTGGGTGTGGTCTCACTAGGGCTCTGTACAACTGCAGAAGGACCTCTTTGCTCCTATCTTTGTGAAACCATGTGACAGTGAAACTAGTCGGAGAACTAGAGTGGGGGAGGAACGGAGAGTGATGCAAGGCAAGGGTTGCTTGTACTTAGAGAAATCTATATTTTACTGCTGGTTGTAACCTGCCCAAGTGAAATATGAGGTGCTGTTCCTCCAATTTGCCTTGGGCTTCACTCTGACAGTGGAGGAGGCTCAGGACAGAAAGTCAGTATGGGAATCGGAGGGAGAGTTAAAGTGTTTTACCTCTTTGCCCTGAAAGGCAAAATTTCTGCAATGCCCATACCATATTTGCTTATTGCATCATTCACGGTCACCATTCTTCTATTGAAGTGAAAAAGAGTACCGTTGTAGAGCAGGGTGACCTAAGAGTATGAATACATTTAGTTTAGAGATGCAACACGGTATCAGGCCCTCAGCCCACCTAGTCTGTGCCGTCCAGTGATCCCCATACTCTAGCATTATCGTACACACTAGGGACAATTTACAATATTTACCAATTCCAATTAACCTACAACCTGCACGTCTTTCAAGTCAAGTCAAGTCGTCACTTTTATTTCTATAGCACATTTAAAAAACAACTCTCATTGCTTTACATTGGTGGTGGTACTAACGTTATACAACAGTGGTTCATAGATTAAGTACATACAAAATACATACATATAGCCCTCCCTTAGAGGACGTCAAGAAAGGCTTGAGAGTAAGTATGAGTTTTAAGTCTCGACTTAAGAGTCGATGGAGGGGGCAGTTCTGATGGGAAGACGGATGCTGTTCCACAGTCTAGGAGCTGCAACTGCAAAGGTGTGGTCGGGTCTGAGCTTATGCCTAGACCGCGGGATGTTCAGTAACCCCAAGTCGGCCGATTTGAGGGACCTGGAGGTGGTGTGGTGGGTAAGCAGACTTTTGATGTAGGTGGGGGCAAGCCCGTTAAGGGCTTTGTAGACTTCAAGAAGGATCTTGAAATTTATTCGTAACCACAGGGAGCCAGTGGAGAGAGGCCAGAATCGGGGTGATGTGGTCCCTTTTTCGGGAGCCCCTCAGGAGTCTCGCTGCGGCGTTTTGGACCAGTTGCAGGCGGGACAGGGAAGATTGGCTGATGCCACTGTAAAGGGAGTTGCAGTAATCGAGGCGGGAGGAGATAAATGTGTGGATGATCTTTTCGAGGTCATCAGGAGGAATTGTTTGATTTTGGCTAATGTCCTAAGCTAGAAGAAGCTAGTTTTTACCACGGCATTGACTTGTTTGTCAAATTTCAATGCCGAGTCAAATATCACGCCAAGGTTTTTGACGTGAGGTTTGAGTAATGGGGTAAGGCTTCCAAGGCTGGCTGCTATCGTTTTGATTAAGTCCGAGGGGCCGAGAAGGATGACCTCAGACTTACTCTCGTTTAGTTGGAGGAAGTTCTGGGCCATCCAACACTTTATATCCTCGAGGCAGTGGATATGGTTAAGTAGATTTGATCGGTTGTTGGGCTTCAGGGGATGATAGAGTTGTGTATCGTCTGCATAGCAGTGGAAGGAAATGCCGTGCCTTTGAATGACTTGGCCTAAGGGGAGCATATACAGGGAGAAGAGAATGGGGCCAAGGATGGAACCTTGTGGAACCCCGCAGCAGAGGCTAGCTGGGGAGGAGAAAGAGTTGCCTATGATAGTAGAGAAACTCCTACCTTTGAGGTAGGAGATGAACCAACTCAGGGCTGTGCCATCAATACCAACCCCGTACTGGAGACGGTCAATTAGGATGGTGTGGTCGACTGTATCAAATGCTACGCTGAGGTCGAGAAGGAGCAGGATTGCACAGTCGCCAGAGTCAGTGGTGAGAAGTAGGTCATTATGTACCTTCAACAAGGCAGACTCTGTGCTGTGGTGGGCCCTGAAACCTGATTGTAAAGTTTCCAAGATAGTATTTTGGTGAAGGTAAGGCATACGTTGATTTAAAATTACCTTTTCAAGGGCTTTTGAAAGGAAAGGCAGTTTTGAAATAGGTCTGTAGTTGCTTGGCAAGGTGGGGTCGAGGTTAGGTTTTTTCAGGAGGGGCTGGACCACCACGTGCTTGAAGCAGGTAGGAACAGTGCCAGTGGCCAGAGAACTGTAGAAGATGACGAGGATGCTGGCACCGGTTATTGTAATGACATCCTTCAGAAGGGCAGAGGAGACAATGTCGAGGGGGCAGGTAGTAGGTTTCATGGTGGCAATCAGTTTTACAAGAAGAGGGTAGAGTAACGGGTTGGAAACGGTCTAACTTTGAAGAACAGACCAATGAGCCAGGTCACGGATGGGAAGGGAAATACTCGATCTGATGTTCTTAACTTTGCTTGTGAAAAATGTAGTAAATTCCTCACACTTAGCAGGGGACCCAGTTAAGCAGGTGCTGGGGGCAGGACATATGATAGAGGTGATGATACTAAAAAGGACCTTGGAGTTATGAGCGTTTTTGGAAATAAGGGCGGAAAAGGAAACCGTAGCACCCGGGGAAAACCCATGCCATCATAGGGAGAACGTACAAACTATGTACAGGGTAATCAGGATCGAACATGGGTCTCTGGCGGTGTAAGTCAGCAACTCTACTGCCGCGCCACCGTGCAGCCCCTAAATATTACATGTAGACGGGCACCTTGATTAGCATGGATGAGTTGGGCCAAAGGACCTGTTTCTGTGCTGTATTACAATGACTCTGTGTGTTCTAGAATAAATGAAGTGAGTGTCATCCTGTGCGTATTTGTACGTAGAAATTAAACATACTGGTGTGGGGAAATGCAAGGTTAACATGTAATGGGTCCTGATCATAAAAATGGTCCTGATCCGAAATATCACCTATCCATGTTCTCCAAAGAGGCTGCCTGACCCGCTGAGTTAATCCAGCACTTTGTGTCTCTGAATACGTAATGCTTCTTATTTATGGTTAACAAGTCTGCTATTTCTGGCTGTGTTCAATGCATCTATTGTTACCAGGAACAAATAATTTTATAAATCTGATATTGATTTTTCAACCAAAGGACAGGGTTCAAAGTTAGCCATACCTATATGGGATAGTGGAACAAATATGGGACCAAATGGCTACTCTTTTATGTTCCGAGTTTTGGGGAATAATCTTCTGTTTTGTCTTTGTCACTGAGCAACACCAGAATGAAGCATCTGCAGTTATTTATGGATTTAAATTGTAATATGGAAATAATGAAAAATGCAGTAGATGCATACTTTTCTCTCTTGCAAGGTAAACGTGTAATTAAAAAGAGTAAAGACCTACTGCTAAATTGTATACCAGTAAGGAAGGGGGAAACAATGATGGAATGAAGATATATTGGAAATGCTGAAGTGCGAGAATGCTGGGGAATACTTGAATGAGGTCAGAGTCCAAGCCTATTGGTGGCGAGGAACAACTGACACAAACAGAAGGCTATACTATCTCTCTTGATTTTTGTGGGAATTCAATGCTAACCTCAAGCATGTGTTCAAACAAGAGCTAGGGGTACCTGTGTGAACATTGTCCCTCAACCAACAATCAGAACCAGAATAGATCAATAAATTATCACCTCTTTTGGTAACCCAAAATCTTTCTATTTATAAAATTGTTTATCTGTTGTTCTCCCTCCATCATACTTGTGCTACACTTGGATTGAATAACAACGGTTGTAAAATGTTTAGAACTAAAAGTGTTGTCCTGAAGGGGGAATGGAAAAAACTATTTCCCTGTTATGTATCTGCGCGGGTTATAAAAATATTAGGGTTGTGTTGGCTCGCAGGTAAATTACAACTTCACTCCGGTGATCTGGATCTGAAAACCAAGAGCAGATTGTTAGCTAATCTCAATCCTATGATGGTTTCCTGAACGAAGAATTTAGGACGTGCTGAGAAAACATAGAAAAATATGGAGTGCAAGGAGTAGGTCATTCGACCCTATGAGGAAGGCATACTACCGCCATTCAATGCTCTGCTATCAATCAAAAAGCGTGTTTTTCCCCCATATCCTTGATTTCTGTTAGCCTAACGACGCTACAATCAAGCCTCTTTCTTGATAACCTCCAGTGACCATTGGCCTTCCACTGCCTTTCTGTGCAGAAGAATTCCCACAGATTCACAACTCTTTGAGTGAAAAAGTGTTTTCCCTCATCTCATGCTTTCCCTTATCTTTAAACTGTGACCCCTGGTTCTGGAGCTCCCCCAACATCGGTAACATTTTTCCTGCATCTAGCTTGTCTGATCCATTAAGAATGTGTTTATTAAGAATAAGATCCCCTCTCATACAATCTAAAGTGAATCCACAACGCCCAGTCAACCCCATTCCCTTAAGTCAGTCCCGCTTCTCCGGTAATTAACCTGCGTGAACACGCGCTGCACTCCCTCAATAGCAAATAAAATGTCCCTCCTCAAATTAGGAGACAATATAGCACACAATACTCCAGGGTTGAGGTTCCTCACCAAGGCCGCACTGTACAACTGCAGTTAGGACCTCCTGGCTCCTAACTCTAATCCTCCCTCGTCGCAATGAAGGTCCAAACATGCCGAGTTATATTTAGCTTTTCATCAACTGCCTGCCTGCAACCTCATGCTTACTTTCAGCAGGGCTGCCAACATAGGTGAGAGTTAGGAGTCGAGAAAATTGGATAGAGACCAAGCCCGAGGGCGCCGCAGCATCCGAGTGTTGGGGTGGGGGTGGCGTTGTGGGAGGGGGGTGTGTCCCACTCCATTTGGTATGGATCTTTTAAAAATTCTTTCCAGTTTAAATTCTGAAATGGGTGCATACTGTAGTCAGTTTTTTTTAACATTACAACTTTAAATCTGCCAATTTTTTTGATGCTTTAAATTGGATAGCTATTGAAATAGAGATTGGCTAAATTACAATTCCTATAATTACATTCCACTAGTGGAGCCAGGCCGATCAACAGTGCACACTGAATTATCTTCTATATTCATTCATGTATATGATGAAATCCAGATTATAATCAAACACTTGCCCATGTTGACCAACCTGTCCTCACAGCACAACAATGGTACACTCCTGACCCTGACTCCAGTGCATACCTTCTCTCATCTCCTACCACCTCGAGTCCAGCCTTACACCTGAACACCCCTATTCTACCCTGATCATTGCTGCTTACCCCCCTCTAGTTCCCAGTGCCTGAACACTCCCATGTCCCATCTTTGACTGCACACTTAGTAAAACTATTCGCAGACCATGACTCTGGATGCACACTTAGCCTTGCTCCTAGCTCCCCTCTGCACTGACAATATATATGCCCACACATAAACCCCATAAGTCTGACACCCCCTGGACTTAACCTATTACGTTCAAGCCCTAATGCTGTAATCTTTTAGGGGCAACATTCACGACCAAATTTTGTATAACAAAATTTGCTATAATACACATTGCTTCACGTTTGTTATCTACATGCTAGTTACTTTGTCATAAGAAGTCATCATTTGGTTGAACTACAATTTTTCTCATCTATATAAAATTATACTCACTCAGCTGTTATCAAAAGTATTCTTTACCATTTCGTTCATTTCCTAACAAACTGTCCTGAAGTAATTTTCACACCCCAATATTTTTCAGTATTTTGTTTCTTCCCTCTCAGCTTTCCAGGAATTTTCAGAAATGCAAATGGTCCCAAAGTCCAATAACTATATATTAAGCAATATACTACTCTATTAAATTGTGATCTTGAGAGTAATAATATATTTTTCTGTGGTAGTCATAACACAACAAAGAATAAAAAAAGATCTTTGTTTTGATTGCGCCTACAACATGCATACATTATTATATTAACAGTTAATTGTACGAGCAAAATTTTGTTCCAATGCCTCCCCCATTCCCAATTACTTTTTACATTGAATTGATGAAATCCAAGTGAAGTTTAAATAGCATCATAAAAATAAAACCTCTGGAATGGATGATATTCACACGTGGTTGGTTGGGAGTCAGTATCATCACAATTAGTGATTAAACCTTTGAATCTCAATGTCCCTGGTTTCAAGCTAAAACTAAAGACAAATAATAACCTCCTCACATTCTTCCCCCTGCAAGTATCTCTGTCACTCTTTTAAAATATGTCCCTTCTTGAACAAGCTCTTAAACACGCATCTAATCAGTTTCCATCTGATTACTCTCCTTGAGGATGTTCATCATCTACGTTCTAGTGTCAATTAATAAAACAACGAGATTGGAACATTTTATATACAACCTGTCCAAGTACTTTGGGGGCGGGTGGGGTTTAAGAAATAGTCAGTGAGGTAACCAAACCATAAAGTTGATTGGCAAATGACAATAGTGCTCCCTTCCCAATATTTTAACAGAAAGAAATAATGGTCTACGGTGCTGTATGTTTGTGACAGACCGCCTGACCACCTGCATACATTGTAATATTACACTTATCCCATCCTTTTTTCCCTGCTATTTCCGTGGGATGGGATAAGGTGTAAATAATTAAGGTTTTGTCTCAACTAATATACAAATCAATAACATTAGGCCAAATCCTGAAAACACGTTTGAAAAGCGCTGAGCATTGGAATCTCGACATCAGGGACCACTGCTCAGTCCCGCTCACATCAGCAGTGTTCGCTGTTGTTGAACCGGGGCCATGGAGCGATTTTGACAGTGTGCGCGGCTGAGAACTCACTGAATTCACACTCCGCCTTAGGTACCCAGCAAGGGAAGGGAGCAACCGAGTGAGGGAAGGTGTGGGAGGGGGATGATCCCCTCTCCCACGGTAGGGACTTTTGAAATTTGATATAATTAAAATCATGTCTTATCATTGTAGAATATGATTTCAATGTTTTTTGTTTTTGAAGTATTTTTAGAGGTACCTTTTTTAAAGGGTGTGTGGGTGTTGTAACAAGCTTGCCAGAGGAGGTTAGTTTGAGGCAGGGACTATCCCAACATTTAAGAAACAAGTTTTATACTGATACAGGATAGGACAGGTTTGGAGGATATGGACCAAAAGCAGGTAGTGTAGCTGGGACATGTTGGTTGGTGTGGGCAAGTTAGCGCCAAAGGCCTGTTTTCACACTTTATCACTCTATCTATAACTTTACTTATACCTCCTCCATACCATGGAATGTTTCAAAATCAAGTTGGTCGAGTTTTTGCCATATACTCAAGCATTGAAACATAGATAGAAATCAGGCAGGAATCATGGGCCATTGGCCTTCGAGCCAGCCATGGCCATTTCTCAATATGGTTTAGGTTGTTCATCGTATAATCTCTTTCCCCTGTTTTTTTCCCTATTTCCCTGATTCCGCAAGCTCCAAGAGCTAAAAGCAGCCTTACCAACGACTGGGGTAATAAGAGCCAGCACTGAGGGGACTGGGGCTTATTAGGAAAGGGAAAATAAATTTTATGAGAGAAAAACTGGCCAGGAAACATAAAAACTGACTGCAAAAAGGTTTTATTTAGATTATGTGAAGCGTAAGAGGAGAAGAGATTAGTTAAAACAATGTAGTCCCCTTGCAGTCCAGGAAACAGGTGAATTGAATTCATGGGAACAAGGATATGGCAGGACCAATTGAATAACTACTTTGGTTTGTCTTACACTAAGGAAGACATAAATTAATTCAGCCGAAAATAGCAGGCGACGGGGGGTCAAATAATGGATGAACTGGTGAAACCCGGTTAGGCCGGAAGAAAGTTGCGGTGTTGGGTAACATTGAAAGGATAAAGGCGATTAAATCCCCAGGCTAGATAGTCGCACACAGGAGTACTCAAGAAGTACCACAGAAATAGTGGATGGCATTAGTGATAATTTTTCACAAACTCCTAATTCTGGAGTAGTTTTTGAGGATTGGAGGGTAGCTGATGTTATACCCCACTTTTTAAAAAAGGAGGGAGAGAGAAAATGGGGAATTTAACAGACGAGTTAGTCTAAATATTGTAGTGAAGGAAACTGCTAGAGTCAGTTATTATTAATGATTGGGAAAGCAGTGCCATGTGGAAGAGTGGTGAATATCATAGACAAAGTCAGAATGGATTTACTAAAGCTAAATCATTGTATTGTCTAGAATCTTATAGATATTTTCGAGGATGTACTAGCAGAGTGGATAAGGGAGAAACCATGGATGTGTTAATTATATAGACTTTCAGAAGGCTTTCGACAAGGTCCCCACATAAGAGATTAGTTTATAATACAAACTTAAAAGCACACTCGGTATTGCGGGGTTCAGTATTGATGTGGATAGAGAACTGGCTGGCAGACAGGAAGCAAAGGCGTAGGAGTTAAAGGGGTCCTTTTCAGAATGGCAGGCAGTGACTAGTGGGGTACCGCAAGGTTCAGAGCTGGGACCATCCCAGCTCATTTGACACAATCAATATATTAATGATTTGGACAAGGCAATTGAATGCAACAATCTCCAAGTTTGCAGATGACACTAAGCTGGGGGGTTATTGTTAGGTGAGAGGAGGATGCTATAGGAGGCTGTCAAGGTGACTTGGATAGGCTGGTGGTGAGTGGGCAAATGCATGGCAGATGCGAGTATAATGTGTGATAAATGTGAGGTTATCCCACTTTGGGAGGCAAAATAACAGGAGGGTAGACTATTATCTGAATGGGTGGCAAATTTAGGAAAAGGGGAGATGCAACCGAGACCCTGGGTGTCATGGGTTACACCAATCATTGAAATGTAGGCATGCAGGTGCAGCAGGCAGTGAAGAAAGCAAATGGTATGTTAGCATTCATAGCGAAAGGATTTGAGTATAGGAGGCGGGATGTTCTACTGGGCAGTTGTACAGGTTTTGGTGAGACCACACCTGGAGTAAATTGCTACAGTTTATGGTCTCCAAATCTGAGAAAACAGACATTCTTGCCATAGTGGGGGTACAGAGAAGGTCTCACCATACTGATTCCTGGGATGTCAGGACTTTCATATGAGGAAAGACATCCTGGATAGACTTGGCTTGTACTCACTAGAATTTGGAGGGACCTGAGGAGGGAATCTTTGAAACTTACAAAATTGTTAAGGGGTTGGATAGGCTAAGATATGCAGGAAGATTGTTCCCGATGTTGGGGAGGTCCAGAACAAGGGGTCACAGTCTAAGGATAAGGGGCAATTCCTTTAGGACCGAGATGAGGAAAACATTTGTCATACAGAGAGTGGTGAGTCTCTGGAATTCTCTGCCACAGAAGGTTGTTGAGGCCAGTTCATTGGCTATATTTAAGAGGGAGTTAGATGTGGCCCTTGTGGCTAAAGGGATCAGGGATGGAGAGAAGGCAGGTACAGGATACTGAGTTGGATGATCAGCCATGATCATATTGAATGGCAGTGCAGGCTCGAAGGGCCGAATGGCCTACTCCTGCACCTATTTTCTATGTTTCTATGTTTCTTGAAAACATCCAGTGAATTGGCTTCCACTGCCTTCTGTGGCAGAGAATTCCATAGATTCACAACTCTCTCGGTGAAGAAAGTTTGTTCCCATCTCAGTCCTAACTGGCATACCCTTTATTCTTAAACTGTGACCCCTGGTTCTGAACTCCCCCAACATCGGGAACATTTTTCCTGCAGTTACAGTAAGTGAAAATCTAGCAGGTAAGCAGGTTGCTTTCTCCAACCACCCCCATTTGAAGGCCACTATCTTCCACCGTTTCTACCCAGTGCTTGGTACCTACTTCCAGCAGCAGTATGCACTGAGCCGCAGCCTGAAGGGCCTGTCCCACTTAGGCGATCTTTTGGGCGACTGCAAGTGACAGCGGCAGCAATTTTTTGCCGGCGGACGTTGTCGTAGGTTGTCGCGAGGTGTCGTAGGTGAATGCTAGTCAAACTAGTCCCTGACAGTCGCCTAAAGAGTTGCCTCAGTGGGACAGGCCCATAAGTGCATGGGAATAGCGTAGATCAGGGGAGCCGCGACCAGCTGCGTTACTCATTGTCCAGCCCGCTCTCCAAGTCACCGATAGACACAAAAAGCCGGAGTAACATCCAATTTCCTCTCTGTGTCTGTGGACCGACTCCAAGCACGAGAGGCCCATTGGTCTGCGGCGCTGCTCAATACGTGATTGGCTTTGTGGAGAACAGAGTCAGATGTCACCGTGTCCCGGCACTCGGCCCGACACAGCCCTGCTAGCCGGACAGGGTTTAGTTTAGAGATACAGCGCAAAAACAGACCCTTCAGCCCACCGAGTCCGCACCGACCAGCGATCCCTGCACATGAACACTATCCTACACACACTAGGGACAATTTACACTTATACCAAGCCAATTAACCAGACCTTCAGTCTGAAGAAGGGTCTCGACCTGAAACGCCACCCATTCCTTCCCTGCAGAGATGCTGCCTGACCCGCTGTGTTACTCCAACACTTTGTGTATATTGGTTTAAACCAGCATCTACAGTTTCTTCCTACACGTATACCTGTCGAAATGCCATTTAAATGTCATTGTGGTAATTTCAAGTGTAGAGTGAAGACAAGAGTGTTTAGTTGCATGCTATCCGGTAAATGCAAGCAAGCCACTCACAATGTACAGATAAAGGAGAACAGGCACAACACATATAATCAATAATACAGTGGATTAATAATCAGTAATATTGGGTAATCATCCCGGCATATCAGCAGAAGCCCAAGTATTAGCATTACAATTAAGCCCCACAGCGCTGCAGACCCGGGTTTGTTCCTAGTCTTGGGTGCTGTCTGTGTGGAATTTGCACGTTCTCCCTGTGAACGTGTGGGTTTCCTCCGGGTGCTCTGGTTTCCTCCCACATCCCAAAGACATGTGGGTTTGTAGGTTAATTGGCCCTCTGTAAATTGTCCCCTTGTGTGCAGGGAGTGGATGAGAGTGGGATAACGTAGAACCAGTGTGAACGGGTGATTAATGGTCGGCACGGACTCGAGGGGCCTAAGGGCCTGTTTCCACGTTGTATCTTTGAACTAATTATAATATTGAACAAATCAAGACTTACCTATCGGATTTGAACATGAACAATATTATCCCAAGGTTGCAGAGTATTTGAATGGCATTTTCTGCATAATCCCTGAGGTTATTCTTTCTAAAGTGAAGGGCAAAGTTCATCTCTACAAGTTTCATTTTGGGTGAAAATGGGTGACATCAAGAATGGGTGACGTTTCGAGTCGAGACCCTTCTAAAGGTTTCGGGTCGAGACCCTTTGAAGGGTCACGACCAGAAAAGTCACCCATTCCTTCTCTCCAGAGACGATGCCTGATCCATGCCGGTCACCGGGGCGAATTCGGCTCAGAGACTCTAACGGCAGCGGCTCAACGCTTCCGACGCCGCCGACGGCCCGGGACTCTTGCACTGAGGCTGCTCTATGGCCAGAGCTGCAGCGAGCGACTCGCCAGCCCGGCAAACACTCGCCAGCCCCGGCTCCCCGTCCGCATCTGTCCCCGCCGCTGCTTCTGCTTCCATCCTTCCATCAGCCCCAGCTCTCCAACACCCGTGGCCCATGCAATTGATATGAGTTTTGAAATTCTCGTTGATCACAGAATTTCTCACGACAGAGCGTGAGAAAGTTGTGATCAACGTGAGAGCGTGAGAATTTGTCGAAATGCGTGATTCTCACGCTCAATGCATGAGAGTTGACAACCCTGCTTTCAGTGCCTGATGTACAAGGACACCCAGGTCTTGTTGCACCTTCCTTTTTCCTAAGTTGGCACCACTCAGATAATAATAATCTGCCTTACTGTTCTTGCCACCAAAGTGGATAACTTCACATTTATCCACATTATACTGCATCTGCCATGCATCTGCCAACTCGCCCAACCTATCCAAGTCACACTGCAACCTCATAGCATCCTCCTCGCAGATCACACTGCCACCCAGCATTGTGTCATCCGCAAACATGAAGATGTTACAATTCATTCCCTCGTCTAAATCTTTCATATATATTGTAAATAACTGGGGTCCCAGCACTGAGCCTTGCGGCACCCACTAGTCACTGCCTGCCTTTCTGAAAAGGATGCGTTAATTCCTACTCTTTGCCTCAGTGCAGACGCTTTCTTCTTAGACTTTCGTGTTCTATTTATGCTGGCCGGAAATTGGCTTCAGATTCATCATAAACCCAGTATTAGGCCCACTGCATGTTTTAAATATGAGGAATATTTCTGCCTCTTTTATCCTTTCAGGCAAGAAGTTCAAGACCAGCACTAATTGAGAGAGATGATTATTGTTTTCAACTCTCTAATCCTTTTATTAATTAACGTAAATCTTGTTCCCTGGTTGCTGAAATCACAGCTAAGGCAAATGGGCCCTTTGTTTAACCTATAATTTAGGCATGCTATAGTTTTATTAGTTCGGCTAAATATCCCTTAAGTCTCCTTGGTTTCAAGAAAAACAACTCCAAGCCTAGACGGGCACTCCTCATAAATCTACTCTGCGTCCTCTCGACAGGACTCTGTTTGTGGCCTACTATGGGTAGAAATGTTTTATATACTTCTTGCACGACTAGTTTAGGCTGGTAGTGTCTGGAAATCAGGGCATGAATACCTATAAAATTATCGGTTTATTATTCCAAGTGGTAGACGAGTGGTGAGGAGTTGGGAAATGGCATGTGACTAGAACAAATTCCTCCACTAGGATATGAGTATGGTAAATAAGTGTAGAAACTATGATCTGGTTGGATTATAAAATAGAAAACACAAGAAAATAGGAGAAGGAATAGGCCATCTATCCTACCATTCAATGCAATCATAGTTGATCAGCCCCAGGCCTCAAGCCCTATTCTGTGCCAGTTCCCTACAACCCCCAATTCCCTGATCTTTCAACAACAAAAATCTACTCCCTTTAAATGCCCCCCATAGTCTGTGAGCCCCATCAAAAAAGAGGAATCCCCCCACCACCCCCCTCCTCCCCTACACCCCCACTCCCCTACACTCCCCCCACACCCCCCTACCTACACCCACTTCCCCACCCTCCCCTCACCCACCCCTCCCCCACACACACCTCCTCCCCTACCCCCACGACCTCCCTACCCCCACAACCCCCCCTGCCCCCACAACCCCCCCCCATGCCCCCGAACCCCCCTCCCCCCCACAACCCCCCACCCCACAGTCCCCATCCCTCACTACCCCTTGCCCCCACAATCCCCCTGCCCCCACAACCCCCCTGCAACCCACCATCCCCAACCCCCCTAAACCGCCACCCCCCAATGCACCACCCCCAACAATGCCCACCTCCACCACCCCCACCCCCATCATCCCCCTCACCCCCATCATCCCCCCCACCCCCATCAACCCCCTACCCCACCAATCCCCCCCCCGCATCATCACCCCCACCCCCACCACCCTCCTACCCCACTTCCCCCCCTACCCCCATCATCCCCCCAACCCCATCATCCCCCCCTCTTGTCGGCACCTGTCGAGCAGGTTAGATGACATTTATGTCGGATGATAAAATACATGGATGAAATAGACTCTAATTTGTAGTCTGGCATTGAATGAAATAGACTGTAATTTGTAGTCTGGCATTAGGAAAAAACTGTTATTAATGGATTAACACACGCAGCGCTGAAATAACTCAGCTTATCTTTCCAGCACTGTGGCTTGCTCAAGAATCCAGTACCTGCAGTTCCTTGTGTCTTCACTGTAAGTGGAGTATTTTTTTAAAGGTAATGTTTTTAATTTGTCACATTGAATATAAATCCAACCAGTCAACACTCCATGATCACTTGCGTGGCTGAATTTGTTCTCTTATTGAACAATTTATTTAACTTCACTTGCTTCCTCCAAATCAAATGCATAGCCCTGGTAACCAAGCTATGCTTGTGTCCTTGTGTGATAGGGTGGAACTGTCCTTGTTTCAATCCTACGTAATTAAATCCCCTCCCTCGACTCTTTATCCAGTATGTTGACGACTATCACTGCTGCTCCGTTCTCTCATATTTTTAGAAAAAGTTCAGTCTTTTCCCCATCTGCTTCCTCTACTCTTGGTCATCTCTGGCTTTCCTCAATAATTACTCTACCTTCATCTTGGGGGATAGGTTTATGGTCAGTGTCCATTACTAGCCCGCACACTTGCTCAACCAGCTTATCCATTCATCCCACCCTGTTTCCTGTAAAGATTCCATCCATTCACCTGATTTCCCTGGTTCTGTCCTATATGTCCTGATGACGACAATGCCATTCATACTGGTGCTTTCTAGTTGTCTTTGTTTCCCCTCCATCATTGTTGACAGGATTCCCAACCTTTTTTGCTCCATTTCCTGAACTTCTGCTTCCAGCTTTCCTAGACAGAACTAGAATCGGAATCCTCATCCCATGATCTTCCACTTTCAACCACACATTCCCTTCTCCTCCGCTATCAACATTACAAAGGGACTGTTCCATCAGTGAGTCCCTGGGATAGGGGGATGACATAGAACCAGGTGTAGTCTCAGTGGGCCCAAGGGCCCTTTTCCAGGTTGTATCTCTAAACGAAACTAAAATTTGGAAAGAATATGAAAGGGTGATCCTTTTTCATCCAGAGTGGTGAGTACCTAGAATGCACTGCCTGAGAGAGTGGTTTAAGCAGAGTCACTGACAGCATTTGTGTCTAGATGAGCACTTGAAATGCTTAGGCACAGAAGAATGTGGACCAAGTGCTGGGGGATGGGATTAATAAGGAAAGATGTCCACTGGTAGGCATGGACAGGTTGGGCTGAATGCATGGATCCATGTTGTACATTATGAATCTGTAACTCCTCCCTGGATTTTCTTCCACTAGCTTGCATTACGGGTTATTCTCGATAGTTTATTAACCAATACCAATACCAAATAACCAGTAGGTCTTTGTGATGTGGAAGGAGGCCAGAGCATCCGGACTGAACGTAGACGTACTGCAAAACAGCCACACAGCTTGCATTTGGATTCTCTGGTGCTGAGGAGGCCACATTGTGAGCACTGAGTGCAGGGACTAGATTTGGCAGTGTCTAGATGAATCGCTGCATTACCTGGATGGTAGGAAGATGTAAAATGGCAGTAGTTGAATTTCACATCATTGCATGGCAAGGTCACGGAAGAAGGGGAGTGGTTGGTGGAGGTGAAGGAGTGGACCAGGGAGTCACAAAGGGAGTAATCCCTTTGAGCATGCTGAAAGTGGAGGGAGGAGATAATGTGTCTGATGGTGGAATCTCATTGAACCTGGCTGAACTCATAAAGAATGATCTGTTGAATCTGCAGCCTGAAGGAAAATGTACAGTAAAAGGCAGAATAATTGGAGATCTTGGGTGCAAGTCCCGAGCAACTGCAGCAGGAGCAGCAGCAAAAGCAGCAGCTTTGGAAAATTTGGTCCTGAGTGGGGTGGTGCTGTGGCCATGAGCCCCCTCCATGTTCACCTCCATCTTTTCCTCCTGGACCTCAATCTGCTGAACTTGGGTCTTTCCCACATGGTTGGTTTTCGTTGTGCCTTGCTCTGTTGATGAACCCTGCTTCTCTTGGGTGCTATTTTCCGATCGTCTCCGTTGCAAGTGAAAGTCGGCGCTTTATATACCCGCGTGATCACGTGGTGCGGCACAGAGATCGTGACCTTGCGTCATCGCGCGTCACCCACAGGACAGCCTACGTCAACGTGAGACAGGGCGCACGGCATGATAAGACACGCAGATGTTGCGGAAAGATTTTGAACATTCCAAAATCCAGCGGCGGTAGGGAGACACCGCACATCATTAAATGCGTCGCCCCGCGACAACGCCGCAACAACCTCTTTTCAGGCTGTCACTGAAAATGTCGCCTAAGTGGGACAGGCCCTTTACTCCCCAAAAGTGGAGACACAACTGGATAAGGTGTTACGAAGGCACAAGTCATACTTCATTATACTCTATGTGCAGTCAGGACATAGAGTATAAACTTAGAGAAGCAAAACAAGCACAAAATGCTGGAGTAACTCAGCGGGACAGGCGGCATCTCTGGAGAGAAGGAATGGCTGACATTTCGGTTCGAGACCCTTCTTCAGATTGCTTCTCCATTCCAGTCTGAAGAAGAGTCTTGACCCGAAATGGCACCCATGGCAGTCTGAAGAAAGGTCTCGACCCAAAACGCCACCAATTTCTTCTCTTCAGAGATGCTGCCTGTCCCGCTGAGTTACTCCAGCATTTTGTCTTTATCATTGGTTTAAACCAGCATCTGCAGTTCCTTCCTACACACTCCTTTCACAACATAGAGAAGTAAACATAGAAACATAGAAATTAGGTGCAGGAGTAGGCCATTCTGCCCTTCGAGCCTGCACCGCCATTCAATATGATCATGGCTGATCATCCAACTCAGTATCCCGTACCTGCCTTCTCTCCATACCCTCTGATCCCCTTAGCCACAAGGGCCACATCCAACTCACTCTTAAATATAGCCAATGAACTGGCATCAACTACCCTCTGTGGCAGAGAGTTCCAGAGACTCACCACTCTTTGTGTGAAAAAAGTATTTCTCATCTCGGTCTTAAAGGATTTCCCCCTTATCCTGAAGCTGTAACCCCTTGTCCTGGACTTCCCCAACATCGGGAACAATCTTCCTGCATCTAGCCTGTCCAACCCCTTAAGAATTTTGTAAGTTTCTATAAGATCCCCTCTCAATCTCCTAAATTCCAGAGAGTATAAACCGAGTCCATCCAGTCTTTCTTCATAAGACAGTCCTGACATCCCAGGAATCAGTCTGGTGAACCTTCTCTGCACTCCATCTATGGCAATAATGTCCTTCCTCAGATTTGGAGACCAAAACTGTACACAATACTCCAGGTGTGGTCTCACCAAGACCCTGTACAAACTGAAGTAGAACCTCCCTGCTCCTGTACTCAAATCCTTTTGCTATGAAAGCTAACATACCATTCGCTTTTTTCACTGCCTGCTGCACCTGCATGCCTACTTTCAATGACTGGTGTACCATGACACCCAGGTCTCGCTGCATCTCCCCTTTTCTAATCGGCCACCATTTAAATAATAGTCTGCTTTCCTGTTTTTGCCACCAAAGTGGATAACCTCACATTTATCCACATTATACTGCATCTGCCAAACATTTGCCCACTCACCCAGCCTATCCAAGTCACCTTGCAGTCTCCTAGCATCCTCCTCACAGCGAACACTGCCCCCAGCTTAGTGTCATCCGCAAACTTGGAGATATTGCCTTCATTCCCTCATCCAGATCATTAATATATATTGTAAACAGCTGGGGTCCCAGCACTGAGCCCTGCGGTACCCCACTAGTTACTGCCTGCCATTGTGAAAAGGACCCGTTTACTCCTACTCTTTGCTTCCTGTTTGCCAGCCAGTTCTCTATCCACATCAATACTGAACCCCTAATACCGTATGCTTTAAGTTTGTATACTAATCTCTTATGTGGGACCTTGTCGAAAGCCTTCTGGAAGTCCAGATATACCACATCCACTGGTTCTCCCTTATCCACGCTACTAGTTACATCCTCGAAAAAATTCCACAAGATTCGTCAGACATGATTTACCTTTTGTAAATCCATGCTGACTTTGTCCAATGATTTCACCACTTTCCAAATGTGCTGCTATCCCATCTTTAATAACTGACTCTAGCAGTTTCCCCACTACCGATGTTAGACTAACTGGTCTGTAATTCCCCGTTTTCTCTCTCCCTCCCTTCTTAAAAAGAGGGGTTACATTTGCTACCCGCCAATCCTCAGGAACTACTCCAGAATCTAAAGAGTTTTGAAAGAATTATCACTAATGCATCCACTATTTTCCTGAGCTACTTCCTTAAGTACTCTGGGATGCAGCCTATCTGGCCCTGGGGATTTATCGGCCTTTAATCCATTCAATTTACCCAACACCACTTCCCGACTAACCCGGATTTCACTCAATTCCTCCTTTGACCCACAGTCCCCTGCTATTTCAGGCAGATTATTTATGTCTTCCTTAGTGAAGACGGAACCAAAGTAGTTATTCAATTGGTCCGCCATATCCTTGTTCCCCATGATCAACTCACCTGTTTCTGATTGCAAGGGACCTACATTTGTTTTAACTAACCTCTTTCTCTTCACATATCTATAAAAACTTTTGCAGTCAGTTTTTATGTTCCCTGCCAGTTTTCTTTCATAATCTATTTTACTTGTGCAACTGTATAAAATTTGGTGAGACCACATTTGGAGTGCAATTCTGGTCACCCCATCGCAAGAAAATGTGGAGGCTTCGGAGAGGGTGCAAAAGAGATTCGCCAGGATGTTGCCTAGATAAGAGTATTCGCGATATGGAGAGGTTGGACAAACTTGGATTACTGAAGGGCGACGATGGAAGTATATAAAATTATGAGAGGCATACATAGTCAATGGTTTTTCCAATGTGGAAATGTCAAATACTAGAGGGCATAGCTTTAGGATGAAGGGGGGATTTTCAAGCAGATTTCCAAGTCTAATTTTTATTTGCATAGAGTAGTAGATGCCTGAAATGTGAATAGGTGGCAGTAGAAATGATAACAACTTTTAAGAGGTGTATAAATAGGGTCACGAACAAGATGGGTATGGAGAAATATAGATCAAGTGCAGCTGGATGGGATTCGTTTACATTTGTACTGATCGTAGGCCAAAGGGCTTGTGCTGTGCTGGTCTATGCTCCATTTATAAAAAACGAAGTTTAAAACGTAGCACTGATGAGAAAGGTTTGCTCACATTCTTTTTACCCTTTTACTATCCAAGGTTTCATAATATTGCTAGATAGCACCGCACGGGGAAACAAACTGCTTTTCATTCAAAACTTTAAATGGACTGACAGGGAAACATAATGAGGTTGGTAATAACTGTTTAATGTTGCTGTAGATGTGATTAAATGTAGTGGTTATGTTGTTACTGAAATGTGTTAGCTCAGTAATTGCATGTTTGTGCCATTAAGCAAATTGATCCCTTTTTGCTTTGATTTCTTGCAGTGACACGATTCCACAGGTTGCATTTAACCTTTAGCCTAATGACCAGCATTGATATTGAATATTGATACTGAGTGCCACACGCTGTTAAATAATTGGACATTTCTAATGCATGAGAGGACACTCTATCACAACAGGGTATCCCACAGCAGTCTGCAACCAATCTGCTTACACACACTCACACACACACACAAGGCTTCGGAGGCTCAATCCAGCGCTAAATGCAACTCAACTCTGCCTGTCTCGCCGGGTTAACCTACAGCCCTGCCTGACCTGGTGGGACACCAGCGCTGCATCTCCGCGCTGGCTGTAAACCTGGGCCATATTTCATGCAAGTCTAGGCATGGCTGTAGGTTAACCTGGCGCGAGAGGCAGAGTTGAGCTGGGTTGCGCTGCTTCTCTTCGCTGGCATGGGGGGGAGGCACTCGGGTGGGGACGTGACAGCGCAGGAGAGCCGGGATCGATCCTGGCTGCGGATGAGGCGCAGGTCTGTGCTGAGAGTGTTTTGGCACGTCTCCCTCCTCCAATCACCGCGCTCTATCCTCAGTCCCACCCCCCCTACTTCCGCCACTGACAGACACCTCCCTCCTGGTTTCAATAAGATTCCCTCTCATCCTTCTAAATTCCAGAGTATACAAGTCCAGCCGCTCCATTCTATCAACATATGACAATCTTGCCATCCCAGGAATTAACCTGGTGAATCTACACTGCACTCCCTCAATAATGACCCACAGTGACATAACAAAGTGATAATCTGAAATTTAGAAAAAAAGCTGTGAACCCTGAACAATTCGGGCAACACCTATGGGGAGAGAAGCGGTTAACCTTTCAGGTCAACAAGAGAATATCAATGTGAAAAGTTACCAGTTTATTTCCCCACAAATGATGCCAGATCTGCTGATTTTTTATTATTTTCTGTGGTTGTTTTAGATTTTCAGCATTTGAAGATTTTTACTTTGGAACAGATAATCTGTTGGAGAATGGCCTTGAATTAGGTATGCTTACCTTCAGCGGTGCTGCAGTTCTGCCGCTGGCCGTGTGCGCGACTTTGGCACCTTTGGGGGGGCAGGGTTAAAATGCGTTTTTTCCCTTGCCACCGGAATTATATTCCGGAATCAACATTATGCTGTAACACATAACTTATTATTACTGGATATGTAAAGTCAATTAACAATTGTCATAAACTATAACATGTGGGGATGGAGGGGTTTTGGGATTGGTGTGTGGGTAGGTGTATCAATGAGAGCCTCTATGTATGTTATGTCTTGTGCTGTATGTTCTATGTTGGACCCCCTCGAAAAGAAGATGACTGTTCATCTCAAAGGGTTATCCATGAATAAACTTGTTTCATATTTTCTCGGAGTGCAAGCTATTTCTGGAGACTCGTTCCGACTGCCAGTAAGTTAAATTTTTTTTTTAATCGCCCTGCAGTAAAATAAAAAATAGCTCCTAATGCCGTGAACGCCGACAACGGGGACCGATTTTACGTAGGGGACAGGTAAGTGAAAGCTGTTTATTTTTTTATATAAACCTACTTGTTTAGGTGACTTTAATCAATATTTCATGTTGCGAAACGGTGATTTATTCCCCATATGAACCGGCAGTGTTTTTCCTGCCGATATTGGGTTTAAATTCACCGCAACCACAACGTTCCAATACATCGCGTTCCATAAAATCCCACTCGCAAGCTGTTTAAAATGCCCATTCATTTATTAACCCATTAAATGGCCAAAATTCCTTCAATTTGGCCTATAAATTCATAACAATGAGATTTAAAAATCATGTTATATTGTGAATTCTTGTGTGAATGTTATTTGGACACTTAGGCTTAAAAAGAAAAGTTAATATTTTCTTAAGAAATGGATAGATGTTTAGATCTAGTAATTGAATTTTGTAATTAGCTACAATTGGGTAACTAACTAATTATATGCATTAATTTCAGGTCATCCAAGTAAGATTGTGTAAAGTAAGATTGTGTCATATTAGTTTCAGAATGCTTCAATCTATAATAACTGAAAAATTCTTTCAGTTCTCTTAATTTTCAAGAAAGTTATGGGCTTTTGACTGTCCTCGACCACAACTTTTGTGTTAAGTTAATGGAAAGGCAGTGGGGAACAATATGCTAATTTCCGAGTATGAAAATGGCCATAACTTTTTTAATACTGAAGATATGAAAGTGAATTAGGTGTCAAATTAAATTTCTTTGTATGCTTTATCTGATGGGATAAATTGCAGACTTGATTTTAAAAATCTCAAAATTTTGTAACATTGCTACTTGAATAACTTTAGAAGGTAGTCTGTAATTGGGATTGAATTCCTTTACCACGATGTTGAGAGTTGGCCGTATTACTTTCAAATCATATTTGGTCTGCGATGGAAAGTGTGTGGGAGGGAGGGAGGGAGGGAGTGGTTGTGAGCACGGCGCTGTGGGAGGGAGGGAGTGATTGGCGGTGGGTGGGAGGGAGGGAGGCCGCGGTCGGGCGTGGACCAGAGCGAGACCGTGGCTGGGCGTGGACCCGAGGACCCGAGCGAGGCCGCGGGCGGGCGTGGACCCGAGCGAGGCCGTGCGCAGGTGTGGACCCGAAGAACCGAGCAAGGCCGCAGGCGGGCGAGGAACCGATCGAGGCGATGGGCAGGCGTGGGTCCGATCGAGGCCGCAGGTGGGCGAGGACCTGAGCGAGGTGGTGGGCTGTGGGACTTCAGTGCGACTGGGCCAGGCGGGCTAGGCAAAGGGAGGGGGTTTCCAGAACATTGCAGCGTGGCGCGCGCCCCCCCGCCCGCGAAGAATCAGTGGTTTATGAAGTTAAAACCGTTGGGTAGGTGAGAGGGCGGCGGCCCCATCCCGGCGTTTTAACGAAGATAGAAAGACACATAGGCATACACGCGCGCACACACACACACGTACACATACATACAAGATGAGACTTTTAATAAGTACTAGACCAAGTGCAGACCCATTGGGTCTGCTCCCCCAATGCAAGATTTCACCACTCACCCGTTCTCCCAACGCAAGCTGTTCCCCCAACGCAATATTGCATCACTCACGCATAGTCCCCAACTGCGCAGTCGCGGCTCATTTCTTCTAATCCCTAGCACTCCATCCTCCTCCTCTTCACCCTCCCTCTTCAATCCCTAGAGAGGGAGGGGGGTAGAGAGGGAGAGGGGGTACAGAGGGAGGGGGGGTACAGAGGGAGGGGGGTAAAGAGGGAGGGAGATGGGGTAGAGAGGTAGAGGGGCAGAGAGGGTGGGGGGTAGAGAGAGAGAGGCAGGGGGAGAGAGTGAGAGGGAGGGGGCAGTGTTGAGGGGAGGGGGGTAGAGAGGGAGGGGGGTAAGGGATGGGAGTAGAGAGGGATGGGGTAGAAAGGGTGGGAGTGAGGGTAGATATGGAGGGGACATCTACCTCCTCCACCCCTCCCTTCCTCCACCCCTCCCTTTCCTCCACACCCCCCCCATCTCCCTCGACCATCCCACTGTGAGGGATAAAGTGATTAAACCCTATTAAAGAAAGGAGTTTTAAAGAGAATTCAAACAGAGAGGGGCTGGAGAGAGGATTCTGACACAGCAGTGTCTGAAGGTTGCCAGACCCATCCTTGAGGCCTTGAGTAAGAAGAGATAGCTTTGTATAGCTAGAGAAGGGGGTGATGTAGAGAGATCCCTATCAGTGGAAAGGAGTGATGGATGGGACCCTTGTCACTATAGCTTAGCTTTAGTACTGATATAGGGAAAACTGAGAGGGTTCACTAGGAGGTGAGTAAAACTGGGCCAGGTCATGAGCAATTGAGCATGCTTAATAGAATAAATGAATATTACAACACACCCCTGGTCAAGAAATTGCTCATTACCATGAACATGTTTGAACATGCAATGTATGATATGGGAGGTGCGAGGGGATGTACGGTGGGAGGTACCCACAGATTGTGCACCTCCGACCCTGATTGGAGAAAGGTCCGGAGGGGAGATTGAATGTAAGATTTTCAGAGATGCCAAGTGTCCCGGATTCGCCGTATTTTATCCCGGCGAAATAAACTTTTTACGGTGTTCCGGCAGCCAAACATGCTGTTACGGAACACCGCCGCGCCGGTGTTCCTCCGGTGAGAACACCGGCGCCATGTGTCCCCGGTTTGCCGGCCCGCGCGATCAGCGGCACTTTGCCGGGCCCTAGTGACCGCGCGTGCGCAGTGGGGGAGGGTTGCCGGGCCCCAGTGGCCGCGCGTGCGCAGTGGGGGAGGGTTGCCGGGCCCCAGTGGCCGCGCGTGCGCAGTGGGGGAGGGTTGCCGGGCCCCAGTGGCCGCGCGTGCGCAGTGGGGGAGGGTTGCCGGGCCTGGCGCCATTTCGAGCCACGCCACGCCACGCCCGGCCCAGAGCCCGGGCGGCGCCGGCCCGGGCGATCAGCGGCACTTTCTTGCCGCCAGCCGGCCGCTCGCGGCAGCCCCATCACCGGGCCTCCCCCCCACCCCCACCCAGTGCGCAGGCGCAGACCCGCCGGCAACCTTGCCAAGTGCGCATGTGCCGCACCCGCCCGCCGGCAGCCCGCTGATCTGCACCAGTGCGCAGGCGCATAGCCGCCGGCAACAACCCCAGGTGAGTGTTACGGAGAGAAATGCATTTAACCCCACTTGTTACGGACAAATGGGTTAAATGTTACGGTGAACTAAATTTAGGGTTGGCATCTCTGGATTTTGTGTATAAAGGGGGATGATCTCTCTGGCTTCAGTGTGTCTCGAGTTGGAGAGGCACCCGGTCTGCAGACTCGTAAAATAAAGAAATCTCTTGCTTCCAGGATTTAGTCTTTGAGTATTAATTGTGAGCATAAAGGGTATCTCACAAATTGGGGGCTCGTCCGCGATCGCCACTCCGGCTGCTTGGTGGAGGCAAGGAAGGAGGGGAAGGTGCACCCTGCTGATTTCAGCAGTCTCTGATCTCCTTGCTTGCCATCAGCAGTTTGAGCGAGTGATATCCGCTGGAAAAGACTCGGGAAGCAAGAGGGGGTGTAAGGTAAATACGTACGGGACGGTCGAGTGATTCTTGTGCACAGGACCCAGGTAGGAAAAACGACTATTAAGTATTGCCTGGGCGACCGGGGTTTGTCGGACGGGAATAGTCCGACAAGGTAATGGGAAACTGGAACGGGAGGAGTAAGGGTCCGGGGAACCGGGATGAGGCTCATACTGATATGGAGCCTAACATTCCGCCCGATAGTCCATTGGGGCGAATGTTGGATGGGGTGAAGGGAACACCCGGGGTAAGAGTAAGGAAACTATGTGCCTCTCACCAGTATGGGGGTGAGGAACTTTAAAAAGGAGATGAAAAGTTTATTGGAAGACCCCTTGGGACTGGCTGAACAAATAGATCAGTTCCTAGGGCCAAAAATGTTTTTATGAAAAATATTGAGTTGTTTCAAACAATCTCATTGAAGTAAGAATGGAACTAATGTAATGTATGTGTAAAAACCGGTTTTGTATGAATGAGGAAGTTTGTATATGTGATAGGTTTGTTTGCTGTGGGCCATGTTGTAAGGGTGTCTGTGTGTGTTCCTTTAAGGAATTGTAAGCAATGGGGGAGGTTATTGTAAGGTAACGGACAACGCTTTGTATCATGGCAACTTAAAAAGGGGAAGTTGGAAAATGTAGGTTGCTTGGCTTCTATAGATTTATTTTCAGTAAAGTTAATTTGGAAAATTGTTAGTCGTATGTATTTAAACTAGGAATTGGAATTTGGGAATTGTAGGGGGAATGGTTTGAACAAAATTAGAAATAAGTTAATTGCTGAACAACAAGCAGCTTTTATGGTTTGTTTAGATAAACATTCTGGTTGGAGAAGGGTAATAAATTAATGGGGCCCAGAAAAAAAAAGGAGTTGGCAGACAATGATGTCAATAAGGGGAAGTTTGTTTACTTCAGAAGAAAGACAGATGGTCAGACAGGCAGGAGAAGGGGTTACAGGATTAAAGCGAGAGCAGTAAAATATTCCATTACTGCACGAATTGGAGTAACCAAACAGAAGAAGTGTGAGAGATCTCAGGGAGATAATAATAAAGGGAATCGGAGAAGCCGTTCCCAAGGGACAGAATTTCGAACGGGCTTTTGAAAATCAGCAGAACAAGGACGAACCTCCAACAGTGTTTTTACAAAGGTTAAGGAAACATGTCCAGCAGTATTTGGGGATAGACCCTGATACGACCGCAGGTCAGCAGTTGTTGAAGGTTAATTTTGTAACAAAATCAAGGCCAGATATTAGAAAGAAATTGGAAAAATTGGAAGATTGGAATGAAAAACCATTGAATCAGTTGTTAACAGAGGCTCAAAAGGTATATGTAAGACGGGATGAGGAGAAACAGAAGGGAAAGGCAAAAATGATGTTGCAAGCAGTACAGCAAGTAGTATTGGAGGACGAGGAAGAGGTGAATGGAGGGACCGAAGTTGGGGTCCCCGGGAAAACAAGGAACAAGGATCAGGAGGGTGGTACACGGGGCCACCCTGGTGTTATTATTGTAAAGAGGAGGGTCATTTTCAAGAGGGAATGTCCTAAGCGACGACGGGAGGTGCAGTCGTACGCACTCATGGAGGAAGAATAGGGGAGTCAGGGGTCCTGCTCCCTGGGGTGTATGGGATACACACGGGAACCTCTGGTAAACTTGAAATTAGGACCCCAGGGAGAGGATATGATATTTATGGTAGATTCGGGAGCAGAAAGATCGAGTATAACTAAGGTACCAGAAGGAATGAGATTGGGTAAAAAAAACAGGTTAGAATCTCAGGGGTAGAAGGGAAAGTGATGACATTACCCGAGGTAGAAGGGGTGGTGGTAAAATATGAGAATCGGGAAACTATAGAAGATTTAATCTTGGTACCCCAGGCAGGGATAAATTTGATGGGGAGAGACTTACAAATCCAATTAGGAATGGGAACAGCCCCCGTAGGGGGACAGATAATAGTCCAATTGTATAAATTGACCACGGAGGACGAGGAAAGAATAGTCCCGCAGGTGTGGGCCAAGGAAGGAAACCGGGGTGGGCTGCAGATCCCACCCTTGAAAATAGCTCTGAAAAAAAAAGTGAGATAGTACGGGTAAGGCAATATCCAATTTCTATGGAAGGAAGAAGAGGACTTCAGCCAATTATAGAGAACTTACTAAAGGACGGTATATTAGAGAGTTGTATGTCCCCATATAACACCCCCGTACTCCCCGTAAGAAAGACCAACGGGACGTTCAGATTGGTCCAGGATCTCAGGGAATTAAATAAGGTAGTTAGAACGCGACACCCGGTAGTCCCGAACCCATATACCATAATGGGACGGATACCCCCGAATCACAAGTGGTTCTGTGTGGTAGATTTAAAAGACGCTTTTTGGAGCTGTCCCCTGGCTGAAGAGAGCAGGGACCTTTTTGCGTTTGAATGGGAAAACCCAGAGACCCAAAGGAAACAGCAGTATCGGTGGACTACATTCCCTCAGGGATTTACAGAGTCCCCGAACCTGTTTGGACAGATATTAGAACAAGTATTAGAGGACGTCCCGAGGACTGATGAGACACAGCTGTTGCAGTATGTGGACGATTTATTACTATCTGAGAAGTAAGACATTGAGTTTAGAATGAGAAAGAAGGCAGATCAGAAAGGATTAAAGTGGGAAGCAGAGGGATGAATTGATGAGTGCTTTAGAAAGAAAGAGCGTGAAAAAGGAAAGACAATGTTGTCAGTAACAACAGACCTGGTTGAAAAGTCTGAAATAAGTGATGCACCGACACACAGTGAGTCCTATGACAGAGCCAAACAGGGGCCAGAGATTCCATGCCAATAATAAATGTATTTGGGAGAGTGTTTTCTCAAATGCCCTATTGGGAGTGAAATAAATCTGGATCTAAGCCCAGACAGGGCTACTAAGGAGATAGGTAATGGATAAGGTGTGTTGGGGATGTGAACAGGTACGATAATCAGGAAATAATAATAATAATAATAATAATAATAATGATCTTAATAATAATATTAAGATAATGGTGAACATAGCTATGGTAAGAACATTAAGAAGAGGTATTAAATACACCTAGGCTAGGATGCGGCAGCGTTTTAAATACTAGCGCCGTGTTTTTAATCAGATGTTGTAGGCAGATTTGGAAGGTGTTGATATAGTATGTGGATGATTTGCTGGTTTGTTCCACAAGTGAGGAGCAATGTGAGAAAGAGACATTGTAATTATCTTGGAAAAGATGGCACAGGAGGTCATGATGTATCAAGGAAGAAGTTTTTGTTTTGTCAGCAGCAGGTAGAATATTTTGGACAAGTAATATCTAAAGAAGTTAAAAGCTATAGCGCAGGATCAAATTGGAAGCTTGCCTGCAATCTTGCTTAGCTCAATTGGCAGAAATTAAGGCTTTAAGAGCAGCATATGTACATGGAGTCTGGCATATGTTTGGAGCAGTAGGGAAACAGAAAGGCTTTGAGAAAAGCAACGGAGACCCCATGCAAAGTTAGCAGTGTTTCCCCTATGGAATGTTGTTTGGGTTATCTTATTTGGGAAGGTGGAAGGCACACCAACCTTTGAGGGAGGTGATGTATTCTTGAGGAACTATTTACTGGCAGTGTCCCGTTCCCTTACAGAATTAAAAGCGAAAGGATTATTGGCTCAAAGCCCGCCACTTGACTTTCCAATACATGCTGTAAAGGCCGGCGACTGGGTACTAGTCAAAAATTGGAAGGAGGAGAAACTCCAGCCCAGGTGGACCGGCCCGTACCTAGTATTGCTGACAACCGAGACAGCAATATGAACAAAAGAAAAAGGGTGGACCCACGCGATCTAGGTTAAAGGACCCGTCGATCCACCCGTTCCTGAGGAGGAGGAACAGTGGACGGTGAAGCCGGGAAGTAAACCCCTAACAGTAATTTTAAAAAGAAAAGCATTGAATGTATAACTGACAGTATGAAAGGAGCAGTTGTGGTATTGTTTGCTTTGTATGTAATTGTTGTAAAAGGTATTAATAATTGTGATAAATGTTATCATCCTATTCAATACAGAGGGGTAATAACCAGATCATTTACCTATCATTCCCATGTGAACAAAGTATGCCATGACCGAAAGACTAGAACCATTTGTAAAGAGGGGGGAAAGGAGTATTTGATGGCAGGCAATAGTGGGTATATAGGGAAGTTTGGGGCCGTTACCTGCCCAAAGGGAGAGAGATGGGTTTGTGTACAGTTAGTTTTCCCTTCTCAGATCGTAAAAGGGGCAATAGATAAGACGAAGGAGGAAGTAATAAAAGAGGTTACTAGGGTAGTAGTCACTAAGCCTCCCCCTCCCCCACATACTCAGCCTCAAGTGCACCAGACACTGTACGAAGAAATCAAGAAGCAGATCGAAATCCCTGAAGGAAAAAAAAAAAACCTGTTTGTGGACTTGGCCACCCGGATAGCTGGGACCCTGAATGTGACTAACTGTTGGGTCTGCGGAGAACCGCTGATGAATTCACACTGGCCGTGGAGAGGATTCATTGTTGAAATATGGGACCTGATGGGGTGGAACCTGACAGTTGGACAAGACCGAGATCCCCAGGTATGGGTCCTGACAGACGCTCCGGTCGGGACTGAGTGTATCGCTAGGCCCTGGGCAAAGGATGCCATCCTAGTAGGCAGCAGCCCCTGCCAGCGCATCGTCACCCAGTGGCCAAATCAGTCCCGAGTGTGGTGGCCAGAGGAGCCTAAATGGTATCTAACTAAGAAATATGGGAAAAACTGCGCTATCCGGATGGAGATTGATGGAGTGGAATCAGCCGGACTATGGAACTGCACCGGGAATAACCCTTATCAGGGGATCCCAGTATTATGAGATATATGGAACAAGGTTGCCTCTAGTGGACAGGCCCCTGAAGGACTGTTATGGATATGCGGATACAAGGCATACTCGGTGTTACCGATGAATTGGAGTGGGACTTGTTTTATTGGACTGGTACAACCTGGATTCTTCCTGTTAAACCCCAAAGAAGGCCGGTCGTTAGGAACACCTGTATTTGATGACCTATATCCGAAAAAGAGGAAAATAGACATTGGAGAATGGGAAGATGATGAATGGCCACCAGCAAGAATCATCTCATACTACGGACCAGCCACCTGGGCACAGGATGGATCCTGGGCTACCGAACACCAGTATACATGTTAAACCGGATCATAAGGCTTCAGGCAGTACTGGAGGTAATTACCAACCAAACTGCGGGGGCGCTGGAGATGCTGGCAAAGCAGCAGACGCAGATGAGAGCAGCGATATACCAGAACAGGTTAGCCCTAGATTATCTCCTGGCAGAAGAAGGAGGGGTATGCGGGAAATTCAACCTCTCTAATTGCTGTTTGAACATCGATGATAATGGACAGGCAGTGATGGACATATCAGAAGGGATCCGGAAGTTGGCGCATGTTCCAATACAAAAGTGGAATTCGATTATGGGAACCCAATGGTGGGATTCTATCCTCGGAGGAACATGGTGGAGAACGGTGGGACTTGTGTTTCCATGTGCAGTGGCTGGACTGATCTTTATCCCCTGTTGTATCCCTAGTTTTAGGGAACTTATTACCAGAAGTATGTCAGATGCAGGCTGTAGTCATGCCTATGGGAGAGAAAGGGGAAATACAGAAAATAATGATAATGCGGCCAAGGGAAGTTTATGATTTACAGGAGGAGAAGGTTAGGACGATGTTACGTCAGTTCGAATTGAAGGAACTTAAAATGAGGGTTTAATCAGTGTATGCGTAGCAAAAGAAAAAGGGAGGATTGTGAGGGATAAAGTGATTAAACCCTATTAAAGAAGGGTTTTAAAGAGAATTCAAACAGAGAGGGGCTGGAGAGAGGATTCTGACACAGCAGTGTCTGAAGGTTGCCAGACCCATCCTTGAGGCCTTGAGTAAGAAGAGATAGCTTTGTATAGCTAGAGAAGGGGGTGATGTAGAGAGATCCGTATCAGTGGAAAGGAGTGATGGATGGGACCCTTGTCACTATAGCTTAGCTTTAGTACTGATATAGGAAAACTGAGAGGGTTCACTAGGAGGTGAGTAAAACTGGGCCAGGTCATGAGCAATTGAGCATGCTTAATAGAATAAATGAATATTACAACACACCCCTGGTCAAGAAATTGCTCATTACCATGAACATGTTTGAACATGCAATGTATGATATGGGAGGTGCGAGGGGATGTACGGTGGGAGGTACCCACAGATTGTGCACATCCGACCCTGATTGGAGAAAGGTCCGGAGGGGAGATTCAATGTAAGATTTTGTGTATAAAGGGGGATGATCTCTCTGGCTTCAGTGTGTCTCGAGTTGGAGAGGCACCCGGTCTGCAGACTCGTAAAATAAAGAAATCTCTTGCTTCCAGGATTTAGTCTTTGAGTATTAATTGTGAGCATAAAGGGTATCTCACACCACTCCCCACCCCATCTCCCTCATCCTTATTTCCCTCCTCCCCTCACTCCCATTCCCTACCCAAGGACCTACCTAGGTCGTAGAGCAGCGCCAGGGCCTGGAACTCGGCCTGGTTCTCGTACTCAGTCCGGCCCTGGCTGTAGACTCCAGCCGTCAGCTTGGCCGCCGCCTGGTCTTTAGTGCAGGCTATGACTTCATCTCCAGGCTTGTCCCTGACCATGAACCCAGGTTCGTCCTTGGTTCCAGCGGCGGGTTCTTTCTCGGCCGTGGTCACGGCCCCATCCCAAGCCCCGGGCTTGGCTCTCACTCCAGCTCGAGCACCAGGCTTGGCTCCAGGCTTGGCTCCAGCCAGGGCCCGCGGCACCACCCTTGCCACCAGATGTCGGGTGTCGGCAGCCGCCGCACGAGCGCTGGAGTGCCCCTCCCTCATGGAGTGTCCCGTCCTGCCTTGCAAGTGCATTGTGGGGGGGGGAGGTTTCGAAATGGGTGAGTTTCCAGGCTGTTTTTTAATCTTTAACAGATTAAAAAAGTTCTGAAATATAGGTGGGAATGCGACGGGAAAGATGTGAGTAGAATGTGTGAAAATGGGAAGTCTGTGGCCTAGTGTTTGGAAGAAAATAGGAATTAACCAGATTGTGCCCAGATGACACACATATACATACACACAAACAAGAGAAGAGTTTTAGTAATATAGATATAGATGTGCGAGGCAAACTTTTTATTTATACCGAGTGGTAGGTGCCTGGAGATACAATAGTGCTTTTTAAGAGGCTTTTAGATAGGCCAATGATTAGGCAGGGAATGGAAGGATAAGGACCATGGCCAAGCAGAAATAATTTGTTCAATGTGGCATGGTTGACACAGGCACCAGGGGCTGAAGAGCCTGTTCTTGTGCAGTAGATTTATATGCGGTTACAATAGACACAATAGATCTGTGGATGACACAGTCAACCTGGGCCTGCACTTCATCCTCCAGCACCCAGACCACCAGGGGACCTATGCGAGTATTTTGTTTGTTGATTTTAGCTCTGCATTCAACACCATTGTGCCAGAGCTACTACACTCCAAACTTTCCAAGTTGACTGTGCCTGAACCCCTCTGTCGGTGGATCACCAGCCTCCTGACAGACAGGAAGCAGCATGTGAGGCTGGGAAAGCACATCTTGGACCCGCAGACCCTCAGCATAGGAACACCGCAAGGCTGCGTACTCTCTCCTCGACTCTCTCTACACCAATGACTGCACCACCACTGACTCCTCTGTCAAGCTTCTCAAGTTTGCGGATGACACAACCCTGATTGGACTGATCCAGGATGGGGAAGAATCTGCCTACAGACAGGCAGTGACACAGCTGGCGTCCTGGTGCCATCGCAACAACCTGGAGCTCAATGCTCTTAAGACAGTGGAATTGATTGGAGACTTTAGGAGAGCTCCCCCTCCCCTCACCCCACTACCCTTTAACAACACCACAGTCACATCTGTGGAGTATTTTAAGTTCCTGGGAACCATCATCTCCAAGGACCTTAAATAGGAGGACACCATTGACTCCACAGTCAAAAAGGCACAACAGAGGATGTACTTCCTGCGGCAGCTGAGGATGCACAATCTGCCACAGGCAATGATGGTCCAATTCTATATGGCCATCGTAGAGTCTGTCCTCACCTTCTCCATCATGGTCTGGTTTGGCTCAGCCACCAAGCACAACACCTGGAGGCTGCAATTAATCATCCGATCAGCAGAGAAGGTTATTGACTGCAACCTTCCCTCTATTGACGAAATGTACACTGCAAGGGTCAGGAAGCGAGTGGGTAAGATCATCTCTGATCCCTCTCACCCTGGCCACAAACTATTTGAATCATTTCCCTCTGGAAGGCGACTCCGGACTGTCAAAGCTGCCTTGGCCAGACATTAAAAACAGCCTTTTTCCACCAGTTGTAGCTCTACGCAATAACCAAAAATCTGTGGCCTCCTTTTGCTCTGGTATTTTATTTAATTCACATGTTTAATCAATAATGTTTTATTATTAATGTTTAATGTTTTATGTGTCATTCCTAACTGTCACTGTATGTCATGTTGTCACTTGCGGGAGGAGCACTAAAGCAAATTCCTTGTATGTGAATACTTGGCCAATAAACTTATTCAACTTGTTCATTCATTCAAATGCCCAGAATCAGTACACTTTAAACAACATGCATGTTTATAAGCCTGTTACTGGAGTGCCTTGTTGCAGATCCCTGCACCTGATGAAAGGAAGGACTGAACTGCCCTATGAGTGGAGAATTCCAAAGATTCACTACCTTTTGAGAGAAATAGTTCCTTCTGTCTTAGTTCGAAATGGCTGAACCCTCATCCTGAGATTATAATTCCAGATATCAGATGCTCCAAATGAAGTTTTAAGCTCCAGTCAAGCCCTGGTAAGATTTTTTTTAGTCTGCTTAACTAAGAACCGTCCTAACTGGGGAGAATATAGTCCTTTTTACTCAATCTCCCTTTAACGGGGCCTCCTATTCTTAAAAGTCAGTGTAGTTTGTCTTTGTTATATTTTATCTAAAGCACGCATGGTTCTGTGCAGACCAAAACAGAATATTGTACTGTAGGTGTGGCCTCACCAAAATCCTATGGAAGTCTTCCTGTCGTTATTTACACGAAATGTTTGATTATGCAGCACACTTTTTTTAAAGATCTGCTCTGTGAATAATTTTGGGAGTCTGGCTGTGGCAGCTACTTTAAGTTAAAGAAGGCTTTGCATTAGTTAAGTTTAAGAAACAGAAGCTGGATTTGGCCATCCAGCCCACAAGCTAGTTCCAGCTGAAGTGCCCAGCCTGAGGGCTGGGGCTGAATCCATGTCCTTCTGACACAGGCTAGTGACCTAAGCGAAAGTGCCATTGATGAAGAGCAATGCAAAACCATCCTATCCTCTCTGACTTGCCAGCACACTCAACTTACACACTGGTACTTCACTTAGCTCTCGGGACACATTCCAACAGGCAAGAGTAATAATGGGACTGGAGTTAAAATTGAGAACTATTATATAAAACATTGCTGTGACCTGGCATGAATCCAGCAATGAATTATGCCTGGCCAAGTATGGCGAGGATGCTTGTAAGGGCTGGTGTGGAGTGGGCATTGTTCAGCAGTGTGGCAACAGGGCGAGAAGGTAGAGCTGGACGGTATACCCTAGCTCGCACACTGAGAGCTGCCACTGGGGACTGTTATCGCCCTCTGCTGTATTGAGTCTCCCTCTCCTGGACTCTCCCTCAGTACATCTGTTAAATGTGATGGAAACTGCTGTCTTCCCTTCTCTTTGCTCAGTTGCACATCTCTCCCCAGCCTGGCAAACATCTTACCACAGACAAGCCTCTAGCCTGGGGCGAGTTACGTGGCCAACAGAGGGAGACGGCAGGGCCTCACACCATATTCCCAATGCCTAGGTTCCCTGCATGGGTGCAGCAGTGGTGAAGGCAGTGGATCTTGCCAGCTTTCTATCACAGCTCAAACTGATGGCATTTGCAATTCCAAGGGCTACGTACCTATGAATGTTGGAACTGAAGGAAGAGTGCTGTAACAAACCGGCACTGAGGCAAGCTATCATTGTAAAATGTGTTCCCTTGCCTCTTCTAATGCTTTGCCTTTATCACAATTTTTTTTTGTACTTTGCTTATTCAACCTTATGCCTTGAAGCATTGATGTGTGCTGAACTCCGATGGGCAGAAAGATTCCTACTTTAACATCAATCAATGTGATGAAATGCCACAGCCACCGAGTGATACTCATTATTTCTGTCCTGTCCTGTCCTGGAGCACCAGCTGAAAGTATAAAGGGCCTGTCCCACATGACGATTTTTTCGCGACTACCGGCATCGTTGACTGACGTATCAGGTCAGCGAAAACTTTGCGGCGTGATGCGCCGTGATGCGGCATGATGACGTTTGACGCGCGTTGTTTTTTCAAGTCGCCGCTGGATTTTGAAATGTTCAAAATCTTTTGGTGAGACTGATATGGCGCCGGCAGTCGCCGAAAAAAATCGCCAAGTGGGACTGGCCCTTAAGCATAAGCTCTCCATAGCAGTGTTACCCGAGTTTAAATGGGGTGTTTGCCAACTAGACTCGCACTGGAAGACCTACCCAAATTGCAGTAAAACTCTGTTAATTGTCTGCATTATTTCAAAATCCCTATCAACCTTCTGTCCATATACCTCTTAAATATGTTATTACTGTTCTTGCCTCCACCACCTCCTTTGGTAGCTCATTCAGGACACCATCTACTCTGTGTGTGCAAAATTTATCCTGAGATCATTTAATACTTCATTGAGACTAGGCTATACTGAGCATTTTCATTCTTTCTATTGATCCCTCCTGTGACATACTCTGTTCAAGCAGCCACATAGTTTCCTGCCACAGTCAATTAAACATTGTAGATTTGAGAATGACTTTTTTTAGGAAATTGCACTTTACTTCTGAAGAACTTTGAAATTAGTTCTGGAAGACTGCAATGGTTTAAGCAGGTCATCTAAAGTTTATGTTATACTCCTGATAATTATCCAGAAAATTTCCTAGCTTATTATCTGAATAAGTCTTTATTTATTTGTTATTTTGCAAGAAAAGGAAATTGTCAAAAGCGGGAGAGGAAGGAGCAGGTGGGAGGTGCTGGAAATAGAATTGTATTCTGAGAGGCACAGGAGAAATCTTCATACCTGGATGACCTGTCCCTAATCCTGTAGACTTTATAATTGGCTTTACTCAGAGCCCTGTCAGTCTAATGAAAACTGGGCAGTGTTGCAATATAAACATGCTGGGGGGACTCAGGAGGTCAGGCAGTATCTGTGGAGAGAATGACAAACAACATCTCAGGACTCTTCTTCACACTGATGGAGTATGGGGATAAAGCTGTAAAAGAGAGGTGGGGTGGGGGGGAAGCCTGGTGAGTGATGGGTGGATACAGATGAGTTCGGGTAATTGACAGATAAGTGGAATAAGTGACAAAAGCTAGAGATCAAATGGGTGTCATAAAGAATGAAGAGGAGGAATGAAATGTAAAGAGAAGGATATGTGTGGAAGGAGACAGGGGGAGGGTAATGGTGTGGGCAGTGTTGTAGTATGCATAAACAATTGGAGCCACAGTTTAAAAGCCGAGCAGTCATCTCAACACAAACTGAATTGAGTATCCAAGTAGAACTTGGAAAATCTGCTCTGGCTCAAACAATGAGGATATGTGTGTTATTTAAATAAACCGTGACTGTCATGGTCTGAGCCTTTACAATGCAGATAGTCAGTATAAAATTCTGTGGGAATGAAGACATGGAAAGGAACAATAACTACAAACAAATGAGCAGTTTGGTTCATGATCAATGCAGCTCTGTGGTGTGAAGTTTAAAGTGCAAATGTGAGACCAGCCTCCATCCTCGATTAAAATTTGTTGCTTTAACTAACCCTCAAACGCTGCTCATTTTTTGTCACTACAGTTGGAGGAATTTAGGCAACAGTGGAAAAGGCCCTACAAAACTGCTAGCATTGCAAGTGGTCTCCAAGTTGTGCTGATTAATAAATATAAACAAAAATGTAAAAGTACAGATCACTCTCTTGTGTACAGCTGCAAAAACTTAATATATTCTCTCCCTTGATCTTAATATTTTATAGCATTTAATCTTGACCACTCTTTGTGCCCCTAATATGTAAGGGCACACGGGGAGGCTAACTGGCAAAGATCCTGTTGGATTTAATGGCAGTTCATTAGAAGTTTGCTTTATTTTTAACTGCTTTCTTCCTGTATTCTGGCCAGAGTTGCATGTCTACAGCTGGGAATACCTGGTATGGAAGTCTCTGGTTAGGGACTGTGGGTAAGATCTCTGATATTTGGGAAAGATCAAGCACAGTGTGTGAGGTGGAGTAGGGAGGAGTCTGTCTGAAGATTAGTACCCTGTGTTGGAGTGGGAGATTGAAGGCCCAGGTGAAGGTTCTTGACCCAAAATTATGACTGCCCATTTTTCCTCCACAGCTGCAGCCTGAGCCGCTCAGTTTCTCCAGCTACTTTTTTTTGCTCCAGATCCCATCATTTACAGTCTCTGATGCCTTCATTTTCGGTTTCCTCCCACATTCCAAAGACGTACAGGTTTGTAGGTTAATTGGTTTGGGTTTGTATACTTGTTATAAGTGTAAATTGCCTGTAGTGTGTAGGCTTGTGTTAATGTGCAGGGGTTGCTGGTCAGTGCGGACTCGGTGGGCCGCAGGGCCTGTTTCCGCGCTGTATCTCTAAACTAAACTAAACTAAGTAGAAGATTAGGAAATAACTGCAGATACTGGTTTAAAGGTAGACACAAAATGCTGGAGTAACTCAGCGAGACAAGCAGCATCTCTGGAGAGAAGGAATGGGTGACATTTTGGGTCGAGACCCTTCTTCAGAAAAAGATTAGCCATGGTCTAAATGAAAGGTGAACCAGGCACAGTGAGCTAAATGGTCGACCTCTGCTTCTGTTTGTTAAATTCTTTTGTTCTCCTGACCCACAAGAAATGTTGTTGGTATACTTGGCAGCTGGGTTTTTTTCAGTTGCTGAGTTTTACAAATTCATGGCAAGTGCAGTTGGCCAATGTTACTTCATATAGCTGTTAAAATGTGAGGAATGGAGTCTTTCATTAATGGGTTGTCTGTCCAGAGGTTTAGTTTAGTTTAGAAATACAGCGAGGAGGGGGACTTCTGGTGGCGCTATGCTGGGGTAGATCCATGCGCCAGCTAGCTCCGTGAAAATCCGACTGAAAGGGGGAGAAAAACGGGACTGTCCCGCTGAGACTTAACGGCTGCTTGAGGGGTGAGTGACGTCATCAGAACGTTACTCCGGCCGTTTAAATGTCGGTAAAGCACACACCCCCGCAAAAAACCGTTACAAGAAGAACAGGCCCGACTGAAGCCTCAGCCTCATTTTCAGCGCCGGCCCAAGAAGAGCCTCCTATACAGCTTCCAAAGTTAAAGGCAAAATAAGTCGGAATGGAGGAATTTCGTAACATAGTTTGGGAAGAACTCTCAACTATGAAGGAGGAATTGAAGAAATTGAAGGCAGAAATATCAACTACCATCAGTAAAGAAATATCATCAGTACTGAAAGACGAATTGAAGGGACAATTGTCATCTTTTCTCCGGGATGGACTATCCACTGTGAAGGAAGAAATATTTGGAAAATTGGACGAACACATGGTGGAGGTAAACTCTAACTTTCAAAACTTGAAACTCGAATTTAATAACAAGTTGGACCCTATTATCCATACGGTGAACCAACATGGTGTGGCTATACGGGAGTTGGAAACACTAGCTGATTCAAGTGCTGAAACAACAAAAGCGATACTAACGGAGACTCAGCGCCTATCTGAGTTATTAAGTAAAGTAACTGAAAAATGTATTGATTTAGAGGGACGCTCTAAACGTCAGAATTTTAAGGATTGCTGGACTTACAGAGGGCAGAGAGAAGGATAAAAACATTTGTGATTTCATTGCTGAACTTCTACAGCAGACTCTAAAACGGGATGCAAAACCTGTACTGGACCGGGCACACAGGGCACTGAGAGCTCGACCGAACCCTGCCGCCCCCCCAAAACATCTGATACTGAAAGTGCACTACGAGCATGTTTTAGAAGACATTTTGACGAAAATTGCCACCAACAGAAACTTAACATTCCAAGGCGACAACATTCGTATCTTCAGAGATTACCCTGCTGAGGTTGTTAAGAGAAGAGCACTTTTCAATGACACGAGCAATTCTCAGGAAGATACCAAACCTAAAATTTGGACTGATGTACCCTGCCAAGTTGCGAGTCATCTACAAGAAGACAGAAACCTTCTTTACTGATCACAAGAAAGCATTCAAATTCGCTCCGAAGACTCAATATCCTTGGGGGACTGAATATCGTCCTATGGCTTTAATAGCCGGCAGAGAATAGACTGTACTTTAAACTCTTATAACCTAAGACTTAACTTGGCTGAACAAGTCAATTTGCTATTAATTATTACTAACTATTACTAGTAAAAAATTATCATAAATTACTATAAATAAGAAATTTAAGCAATATTTGATTTATGTTTATCTTTAACATTTAACAGATATTTTTTTAGGGGTGAAAAAATGTCCTACTGTTGAATTAATTTCCCTGGGACCTGTCCTGTTTGCCTCCCCTTTTTTTATATCATTTTATATTGGAAATTTTTTTTTGGGAGCTAGTGTTATTTTTTACAAAAGCTACGGAAGTCCTTAGATTTTTTTGCCACATTAGTGTGGCTTTCACTAACTACACTAACAGTAGATGTAATTTTAGTTGTTTTGTTTCTTTTCCTGCACTCTTTTAATTTTCTACTCATTTTTCTTATCTCTAAATGCTACCTTATTAATAAGAATTTATTTTTCTTTAGGAGACACTTTCGGGAAAAAGATCAAATAGACCCAAAACCCTACAGTCAGGTGAAACGCTGTGTTGAACCAATTTCTTTTCTACAGACTATTTAATCCATAAAATGCAAGACACTACTATGAAAATTGGGGGTAAAGGAATTACATTCTGTAGTTGGAATGTCAAGGGCGTTAATGAACCAATTAAAGAGGTAAAGTACTTACACATTTAAAACTACTTAAGGCTGATATAATGTTTCTTCAGGAAACCCAGCTTAAAAACGAGGCACACAATAGATTGAAAGCCAAATGGATTGACAAATCATACCATTCATTATTCTCTTATAAGTCAAGAGGGGTAGCTATTTTAATTCGTAAGGGTTTGCCATTCAAATATATCTCATCTATCATGGATACCGAAGGTAGATACGTTATATTAGTGGGTAAATTGCACTCAACAAGATTGATATTGGTTAATATCTATGCACCAAATTTTGATAACCCGTTTTTTTAAAGAAAATATTTAATACTATCCCGGAATTCAGACAGTATAATTTGATAATTGGCATAGATTTAAATTGCACATTAGATCCCTATTTGGACAGATCGTCAACTCAAAATAAAATAAAATCCAAGTTGTGTGAACTATTAAACTCATACATAAACACTGCCAATATTAAAGATGTTTGGAGAATTGAAAATCCCTCAGGGCGTGAGTATTCATTTTATTCTCCAATGCATAAAACGTACTCAAGAATTGTTTATTTCTTAGTGGACTCCAAACTTATTCCTTACACCTATGATTCAGACCATTCTCCCTTAACTTTTATGCTAAAAGTATAAGGAATATTGGAGAAGCACACACATTGGAAATTCAATCCACAAATTTTAAATGACAGGGCATGTTATGACTACCTCAACTTGCAGATTAAAATGTTTTTTCAGATGAGCTATCTTCCAGAAACATCTGCTTCCCTTTTATAGGAAGCTTTTAAAGCATTTGTCAGAGGGTGTCTTATCTAATTTCAAGCTTCTCACAACAAGAAGAATCGCACTAAACAACATGAACTAGAAAGAGAGATAAGACAGTTACTCAGAAAATGCGATCGCTCCGTCTATGATAAAACATAACAAAATTGTTGCTCTTAAATATAGGTTAAATCATATACTCGCAGCTCAAATTTTAAGGCTATGCCAGCATACTAAACAAATACACTTTGAATTTGGCGATAAACCACAGAAATTGTTAGCTCGTCAACTCCGTAAATTAGAGGACGCACGAACAATCTACAAAATCAGATCAGATAAGGGAGATTTGCTCACACTACCCAAGGACATTAACGATAGATTCCTGCAATATTATCAGACACTATACTTAGCAAAAACAACAGACAGCTCAGTGACCTTGACATTTTTTTTGCAGAAATGCAACCTCTCAGGTCTAAATGAGAGAGATAGAGACTTACTGGGCGCAGAAATAACATTAACAGATATTGAAGAAACTGTCAGATCTCTGAAAAATGGGAAGACCCCTGGCTCCGATGGTTTGAACAATGAATTTTATAAAGAATTTAGTGACCTGGTCTCCCCACGTTTACAGACTCTATATAGTTATGCTTTTAAGAAACAGAGATTGCCACAAACTTTGACTGCGTTAACAATAACACTTCTTCCAAAAAAGATAAAGATCTTGAAGACCCAGGCTCGTATAGAGCCATAGCCCTTTTAAACACTGATCAAAAGATACTCGCCAAAATTTTAGCTCACAGATTAAGTTTGGTGATCCACAAGTTAATACATTCCTGATCAATCAGGTTTTATCCCGAAACGATATTCATTCTATAATCTAAGACGTTTGTTCAATATAATATATTCAAATAGAATATTAAATGAAGATTTATCAATTATTTCGTTAGACGCTGAAAAAGCATTTGATCAAGTGGAATGGCCCTACCTCTTTTCTGTGATGGAAAAATTTCATCTCGGTGAAAACTTCTGTTCATGGGTGAAACTCCTATATACAAACCCAACAGCTAAAATATTAACAAATCAAATGTTGTCACCTAAATTTAATTTATCGGGAGGGTGTAGACAAGGATGTCCACTTTCCCCTGCTTTTATTTGCCCTGGCTATAGAACCACTCACAGAGAGTATTAGATCCCACTCAGAAATACATGAGTATAATACTAAACATACAGTTAATAACATTTCTTTATATGCAGACGATGTATTATTATACATCAGAAATCCAGAAATTAGCATTCCGAGTTTTTTAAATCTCGTAACTCAATTTGGTTCATTCTCAGGATATAGAATTAATTGGAATAAAAGTGAAATTATGCCAATAAGGGAATAAAACCCGCTTATACTTCAACAGTATCCTTTTAAAATTGCCTATGAAAAGTTTAAGTACCTTGGAATCTATGTGACCAAGAAATATACTTCTTTATTCAAATCAAATTTTCCTCCTTTACTTACTAAATTACACAGAAATATCCAATATTGGAAAACACTTCCCATCTCTTTAGTTGCTAGAATTAATGCTATAAAGATGATTTTCCACCCACAATTATTATACTTATTCCAATCAATTCAGATACATCTCCAAAAAAAAATATTCAAAAAAATTGATTGAATTGTTACAAATTTGGGACTGTAAGAATCACAGAATAAATAAAACACATTAATGCAAGTCCAAAGTTAATGTAAGATTAGCTTTACCAAACTTTCTATTATATTATTGGGCAGTTTATATTAAATATATAACCTGCTGGCTGGATGACATTGATCAACAGGCAGACTGGCTAAAGATGGAGAAGGAGGACTGCTTACCTTTTGAAATAGGCTCGATTCTTTTAACTCCGATTAATTTGAATAAAAAAACATATGGAGGAAATCCGATTATACATAGTACTATACATATGTGGAAACATTTAAAACCCACTTTAAAATTGGGTAATTTATCGCTTTTTCTCCCGATTGCAAATAACCCTTCTTTTAAACCGTCTGTTTTAGATAGAGGATTTGTCCAATGGACAACCCATGGAATTAAAACGGTGGGAGACCTTTATCAAAAAGGCAATTTTCTCTAATTTCAGGAACTACAGCAGAAATATGAGTTACACGCTAATAATGTTTTTAGATACTTGCAATTCAGAGATAATGTAAAACTACACACGCAAGATTATAGATTTAGGGGTCCAGAAATCCTTGATAATTGTCTGAATAGAAATCCCAATACAAAATAAATTAATATCTTATATTTATAATATCCTTTTAGATACAGAAGTTCCGTCTTCAAAATCATACAGACGAGCATGTGAGGACAAGTTGGCTCAACCCATATTAAAAGACACATGGGATGAAAGCTTACAATATATAAATCACTGTTCGTTAAATGCTAGACACTCCTTGATACAATTCAAAATACTATATAGACTACATTATTCGAAGGCAAAATTAAATAGGATTTTTCCAAATATTTCCCCTCTCTGATAGATGTCAATTTCAAGAAGCCAACTTATCGCATACCTTTGTAACGTATAAAAATTCAAAATTTCTGGGTGGACATTTTAAAAATTATTTCTGAAGTTATCAATATCCAACTGGACCCAGAGCCAAAATGAATAATATTAGGATCATCAGAACATAGTACAAACTTTACGATAAGTCAGAGACAATTTCTTGACTACAGTCTAATAACTGAGAAAAAATTAATACTAAAATTTTGGAAAAAACCAGCAGCCCCCACAATTAAAATGTGGATTACGGAAATGACTGAGACCTTGCATTTGGAAAAAATAAGACTTGTCTTAATTGATAAACCAGAATTATTTGTTAGAATATGGTCTCCATTTATTGAATTTTTGAAAAAGTGAATTTGGGATCGGATGAACATCGGATTGGATACTCAACATTTCCTGGATCTATCTCCACAATCTTGTTATTGGTAGTTTCCTTTTGCATCTCCTTCTGTTTTCTCTATTAGCTTCTCTCATCTTTTTCTCTCTTTATCTTTATTCTTAAAAAAATATATATTTTTTTAAACTGAAGCTATGTAAGAAATCTGTAATTAAATTGTCATTTACTATTATTTGTATACATGCTTCTCATAACAATATTTATTTAAAATAAATAAATAAATAAATACATACATACAGCGAGGAAACAGGCAATTCAGCCCATCGTGTCCGCGCCAATCAGCGATCCCCGTACACTAGCACTATCCTACACTCTAGGGACAATTTACAATTTTTAACAAAGCCAATTAACCTACAAACCTCTATGTGTTTGTCATGTGGGAGGAAACCTGAGCACCCGGGGAAAACTCTAGCAGTCACGGGGAGAACGTACAAACTTCGTACAGACAGCACCTGTAGTCAGTATTGAACTCGGGTCTCTGGCGCTGTGACTATCGCTGCGCAACCGTGCCGCACTGGTTGTTCGTCTGGCATTTGCCAGGCATGCTGCTGATAACAAAAACAGAAATGCTGGAAGAACTCAGCCAACCAAGTAGTATCTGTGGAAAGAGAATCGTAGATTCATAGAATTATGCAGTGTGGAAATAGGCCCTTCATCCCAACTCATTTGAGCCAACCGATGGTTATCTAAACTAATCGCATTTGTCTGTGTTTGGCCCATACACGATGAGCATTTCCAATCTATGTGCCTATCAATGTTTTATAAATTATAATGGCTTTATGACCTACACTAGCAGGTAATTCCATAAATGTACAACCTTTGTGTGAAAACATTGCTCCTCAGGTTCATATTAAATCTTACTAAATCCGTTTACACCTTGGCCCTCTAGTGCTTGATTCCAAAGCCCTGGGAAAAAACTGCATTCACCCGATCTAGGCCTCTCGTGATTTTATACGCCTCTATAGGATCATGCCTCCGTTTCCCAGCTCCAAGGAATAAAGTCCTACTCTGGCAATACTAAACCACATCATGGCAAGCAATACCATAATTGTGGGGTAGGTTTTGTTCTTGTTTTTTGAAAGTAGACATTGGTTCACCTTATTTCAATAAAGGAGCACCCAAGGTAGTTAACTCTGATTTAATGTGCTTTTCGAAATGCATTCATCTGATAGGTAACGTAGCTGAATTGTAGTGCTGTAAGAGGGAGAAACCTATTGTAATAAAATATATATTCGGCTCTCGTGAATTTTGTAAAATTTTTTGAGATTTTTGTTAAAGGATTTTCAGTTGTTCAAGGTAGGTCTTTATCAAAGAGAACCTTGTGCTGTAAGAATTCAATTTCGATAGATTAAAGGGCGGTCACGGTGGCGCAGCGGTAGAGTTGCTGCCTTACAGCGCTTGCAGCGCCAGAGACCCGGGTTCGATCCCGACTATGGGTGCTGTCTGTACGGAGTTTGTACGTTCTCCCCGTGACGGTGTGGGTTTTCTCCGAGATCTTTGGTTTCCTCCCACACTCCAAAGAGGTACAGGTTTGTAGGTTAATTGGCTTGGTGTATGTGTAAATTGTCCCTAGTGTGTGTAGGATAGTGTTAATGTGCGGGAATCGCTGGTCGGTGCGGACTCAGTGGGCTGAAGGGCCTATTTCCGCGCTGCATTTCTAAACTAAACTACCCAGGATACTTAACGACAATTACAATAAAAATGTTATGCAAAATCAGATTTAATTATTGTGGTGCCCAGAGTCATGCATTACTGCATTTAACAATGTATTTGAAGGGAAATAAAGTATTGTTTGCAAATTTAATTGCAGTGTGTTACATTGTGATTTTTTAAATTGAAGCTCTGAAACCTAATGAATACCTTGTAGCAGGGGCCTCCAAACTTTTCAGCATGAGGGCCACATTATATATTTGGCACATTTTTGCGGGCCGCAGGAAAAAATAAAGAAATGTCAATTTTATAGATTTAATGAACTCAAAAAAGAACTTAAGTAAAACAAATGGAAGAAATTCAAAACAAAATGTGTAGCCATCAATCAAGGTTAACCAACAAAATCATAGTTTTATGCAACCACATTAACGGGAAGGGTGGAACTGCTTTTTTGATTTCAAAATTTCATTGAATTGAGGATCCAATTTTGAGGAGCCAATTATGAGAACGGACTTCAAATGCTCAAGTGAATAATTCATTAAGAATTCTATCTTACTGCACAAATACATTGATGAGCTAAAATGAGTCAAGAATCAAGTGTGTTTTATTGTCATATATCCCAGATAGAACAATGAAATTCTTACTTGCAGCAGCACAACAGAATATGTAAAACCCCGATTCCATAACGTCTATCCATGTACTCCTGAGGTGCTGCCTGATCTACTGGGCTACTCCAGCACTTTGTGACAATTTTTGTAAACCTGCATCTGCAGTTCCTGGTTTAAACTTTGGACTTTAGAAATACAGCATGGAAACAGGCCCTTCGGCCCACCGAGTTCGCACTGACCAGCGATCACCCTATACACTAGGGACAATTTCTAAATTTTACCAAACCAATTAACCTACAAATTGGGAGGAGTGTGTGGGAGGAAACCGGAGCACCCGGAGAAAACTCATGAGGTCACAGGGAGAACGTGCAAACAGTACAGACAGCATGTGGTCTCGGTCGCTGTAAGGCAGCAACTCTACCGCTGCGCCACCGTGCCGCCCCATAAGTGTGTTTTATCGCTTTTGTGCTGGATCTTAATCCAAGATAAAAGTGTCTCAGATAGAAGAAGAGTTGTGGATAGAAGAAGAAAATAAGTTGTGGAGATGACTGTTGGAGAAGGAATGGACTGAGGAGAGTGTGGTCCTACCAAAGTGGACAACAGGAGAGACATTGAAGGGAGATCTCAAATCATAACCTGTAGGCAGCCTGTGAACACTGAGGTGGGGTAGATCACCTTACCATAATATTAAAGATGTCATTAGTGATTTGGTTCAAAGGTAGAGCAGAAACCTAATGAGAAAGATCCAAACCTAAAATTTAAGGTCAAAGCACCAAATGTAGGAAGAACTCGGTGGAGGGATGGACAGGTGATGAGAGAGGGATACAGGTGAAATGGGTTGGAGGGGAGGGGAATGAGGGTGAGAAAAGGGAAATGAGGAACTCAGGATCATCTCACCTTTATTCCCCCCTTTTACCCCTCCCCTGTCCTCTTCCATTTACATACCTCTCTGGCTTTACATTTCACTCCTCCTGTTTCCTTATCTGACATCATTCCCGAAGAGTCCACCAGGGACAATACTGGGAGTTGGGTCTGCATCGACCAACGATCCCCCAGAGAGCCAAGCTGGAGCCGGCACCTCCCGCGCGCACCGGCTGCAAGCTCTGCCCGCCCCCGGACAGGGACGGTCCAGCAGCAACTCAACAGCACCCGCAACACTGGAGACATGGGCCCCGACCCCACGCAGCAGCATGATCTTGCTCTCTCACCGGATTAAACAAAGATCTGATAACAGCAGATCCACTCCCGACAATAGTTATGGCGAGTGCCTGATGACCTGGGCATGCGCAGTCGGAATACCAAACTTGCTTACATCCCGCCGCACGGAAAGTGTTAAGAGCTTGCTGCGGGCCGGATAAAATCTTGTGCGGGCCGGATGTGGCCTGCAGGCCATAGTTTGGACCTGGAGCATTGCAGGTCATTAGATTTATATCCATGCATGCTGCCACAATGTAAAAAGAAACTGCAAATGTTGGAATTTTCTTTTAAATAGACAAATTATAGACAATAGACAATAGGTGCAGGAGTAAGCCATTCGGCCCTTCGAGCCAGCACTGCCATTCATGGCTGATCATCCACAATCAGTACCCCGTTCCTGACTTCTTCCCATATCCCTTGACTCTGCTATCTTTAAGATCTCTATCTAACTTTCACTTGAAAGCTTCTAGAGAATTGGCCTCCACTTCTTTCTGAGGCAGAGAATTCCACAGATTCACAACCTTCTGGGTGAAAATGTTTTTCCCCATCTCTGTTCTAAATGGCCTACCCCTTACTCTTAAACTGTGGCCCTTGGTTCTGGACTCCCCCAACATTGGGAACATGTTTCCTGCCTCTAGTGTGTCCAATCCCTGAATAATCTTATATGTTTCACTAAGAATGCCTCTCATCCTTATATATTCCTGTGTATACAAGGCCAGTCGCTTCATTCTATCAACATACGAAAGTCCCGCCATCCCGGGAATTAACCTTGTGAACCTACTCTGCACTCCCTCAATAGCAAGAATGTCCTTCCTCAAATTTGGAGACCAAAACTGCACACAATACTCCAGGTGTAGTCTCACTAGGGCCCTGTACAACTGCAGAAGGACCTCTTTGCTCCCTCACTCAAGTCCTCTTGCTGTGGCCAACATGCCATTAGCTTTCTTCACTGCCTGCTGTACCTGCATGCTTACTTTCAGTGACTGATGAACAAGGACCCTCAGATCTCATTGTACTTCCCCTTTTCCCAACTTGACACCATTCAGATAATAATCTGCCTTCCTGTTTTTGCCACCAAAGTGGATACCCTCACATTTATCCACTTTAAACTGCATCTGCCATGCATCTGCCCACTCACCCAACCTGTCCAAATAACCCAGCATCCTCATAGCATCCTCCTCACAGTTCACGATGCCACCCAGCTTTGTGTCATCTGCAAATTTGCTAATATTACTTTTAATCCCTTCATCTAAATCAGTAATGTATATTGTAAATAGCTGCGGTCCCAGCACTGAGCCTTGCGGTACCCCACTGGTCACTGCCTGCCATTCTGAAACGGACCAGTTAATCCCAACTCTTTGTTTCCTGTCTGCCAACCAATTTTCTATCCATGTCAATACCCTGAGCCCGAGCACCAAGGTGTAAGAGGCTGAAGGAGTGCATCCCTCGGGACAACTCCTCACTCTCTCCCCGGGGTCAGCGCTGTCTGGCCTGGTTTTGGTGGCAAAAACAGGAAAAACAGGAAAGCAGACTATTATTTAAATGGTGGCCGATTAGGAAAAGGGGAGATGCAGCGAGACCTGGGTGTCATGGTACACCAGTCATTGAAAGTAGGCATGCAGGTGCAGCAGGCAGTGAAAAAAGCGAATGGTATGTTAGCTTTCATAGCAAAAGGATTTGAGTACAGGAGCAGGGAGGTTCTACTTCAGTTGTACAGGGTCTTGGTGAGACCACACCTGGAGTATTGCGTGCAGTTTTGGTCTCCAAATCTGAGGAAGGACATTATTGCCTTAGAGGGAGTGCAGAGAAGGTTCACCAGACTGATTCCTGGGATGTCAGGACTGTCTTATGAAGAAAGACTGGATAGACTTGGTTTATACTCTCTGGAATTTAGGAGATTAAGAGGGGATCTTATAGAAACTTACAAAATTCTTAAGGGGTTGGACAGGCTAGATGCAGGAAGATTGTTCCCGATGTTGGGGAAGTCCAGGACAAGGGGTCACAGCTTAAGGATAAGGGGGAAATCCTTTAAGACCGAGATGAGAAAGACTTTTTTCACACAGAGAGTGGTGAGTCTCTGGAACTCTCTGCCACAGAGGGTAGTTGAGGCCAGTTCATTGGCTATATTTAAGAGTGAGTTGGATGTGGCCCTTGCGGCTAAGGGGATCAGAGGGTATGGAGAGAAGGCAGGTACGGGATACTGAGTTGGATGATCAGCCATGATCATATTGAATGGCGGTGCAGGCTCGAAGGGCTGAATGGCCTACTCCTGCACCTAATTTCTATGTTTCTATGACCCCCTTCGCCCACCCGACTATCATGGGCTGTGGGCTGGCAGCGCCCACACACGGGGCCGGGTGGAGCGGGGCCGCGGCTCCGGGCAGCGGACACATGGGGACAAAAATCCGGCAACGTCCCCGTCAGCTGCAGCAGAGTTGGGGACAGTCTGGTCCCTCCGCCCACCCAGTCACTGACCGTGCTGCACAAGACCCCGACCACCCCCCTCACCGACCCCCGACCACCCCGCACCCAGACCCCCCCACCCAACCCCCCCGACCACCTCCCACCCTCCCCTCGACCACCTCCCACCCTCTCCCCGACTACACCTCACCCCCCATGACCACCCCTCACCCCCCCACCATCTAAAATTTAACTTTCGTGACCCATGTCTGGGAACTACTTGAAATTTTGCACAGATTTCGATAAAATATAATTGAGAAGGAAGTCAAAACTCAGCAGTGCCAAAATGTGCACATTAATTAATTAAATTAAGTAGAAAATGAGATCGAAAAAGTAAGCGCCATCTAGTTTTCAATGCTCATATTACTCCATGGGGAGCCTAATTCTATGCTGCGGTCCATTTAAACTATATATTATTATACCATACTGCCTAATTAATGGGTGAGGGCAGTTCCTGTGGGTTCCCCCGTTTACTGAACCCCACTGATTGCCAGTGGGTAGAGTGGGGGTCATGGCCATAGTGGGACTGTGGCAGTGCCAGGCTGGGGGAAGGCTAAGGCATCTTCCACTGAGAGGAAAATGCTTAACCCTAACTCTAACTCGCCCCCCTTCCAGAGCTGCCCTTGGCTTGAGCTGGAGCCGCTTTGGGACCAGCTGCGGGCTCCGTAAGTGTGGTCACTCAGCGCGTCCACCTCGGCCAGCATGCCCTTCTGGATCATCATGGTGATGATAGTGGAGAGCAGCACTGCCCTGCACGCCGCCCGGGCCGCCTTCAGCACCCCTATAGCGCCGACTCTGTCAGCCCGCCCACTCGCTCGCTCTAACACCGGCCTACCGATAGCCCGACCGATCCTTCACGGCATCCACGGGCCGGTCCGACAGCCCGACCGACCCCTCGCAGCACTGACCGGCGGTCCGACAGCCCTACAGCCCAATCACAGCACTCACCGGCCTACCGACAGCCCGACCGATCCTTCACATCATCCACCGGCCAATCGACAGCCCAACCGACTGGCTGATTGACTGACTGACTGACCGATTGACTGACCGACTGACCGACTGAATGACTGACTGACCTACCCTAATCCTAACCCTAGCTCTACATTTTTATTTATCATTTTTATTTAACAGTTCACATCATAACTTTACAAATAAATCAACTGTCAAACAAAATTATCAGCAAGGTTAGCATTACCTTTATTCCTTTGAAACCTTGCTGTTGATGTTATTAGGAGGCAGCCATGATCCCAGAGTGCTCACTGCCTAGCACCTGATTAGTCAATTGGTGTCCGACGCAATGTCAAGTGTGCATTGATTGGACAATTACTTCTCTGAAAATTGGAGGTTTTTCTCATATTTAAAAGATATGTGCAGGGTTTGTTCTTGACGAGTTTCAGGTATGATTTCTATAATATTTTTACACAATATGTTAAACATTCAGGTAGTTCCGTGAGTTGGGTCACGAACCTAAACGAAAAAGCTCCTCGGCCCACAGATTAAACAGCCTATTGCACTTTATCTGTTTATTTACGTGTGTACATATATATTCTGTGTTATATGGACACACTGATCTGACCTGTATTTATGCCTGCAATATTCTGTTGTGCTGCAGCAAGCAAGAATGTCATTGTCCTAGGGTACACAAAAGGCTGGAGAAACTCAGCGGGTGCAGCAGCATCTAAGGAGCGAAGGAGATGGGCGACGTTTCGGGTCGAGACCCTTCTTCAGGGACAATGACAATAAACTCCCTTGACTCTTGTACACACCTCTATCAGCCTCGTGCGCTCCAAATCTCAGCCTGTCAATCAAAGATACTCGAGCTCTCTGATCTTTGCTGTCAATCGCCGCAGGTCCCGCCCCCTCTGTCGGCACACGCGTATAGCCCCGCCCACGGCAGCGTCACACGCATTCGGCCCCGCCCCGCCCGCCGGGTCACGTGTGTTGTTGCGGTGACGCCAGATCCAGCAGACGTCACAGAGCGGATTGACTGCGGCCCCGGAGAGGCGCTTGCTGGACGCGGCCGGCAGTGGCAGGTACAGGGGCAGGCGCAGCGGCCCAGCGGCCCAGCGGCCCAGCGGCCCAGCGGCCCAGCGCAACGCGGGGGGAGGGCAGAGACCGAGACCGAGACCGCGGCCTCTGGCCCGGGTTTCAGGGCGGAGTCAGGCCCCGGTCCGGGGGTAACAGGCGGGAGAGTGGCCCCAGGCTGTGTGGTCGCTGTCCAGGCCCAGTGTACAGGCGTTAGCGGGGGACGAGGCCCTGCTCCGGGGTTTGGCTTGCCCTCGGTAATACCCTGGGCAATAGGGCGAAGTTCCGCCCCGGAAGATACAAGTTACAGCTCTTGAGAGGTAGGGGCGAGGGGATGCAGTGTCTCTGTGTGCGTCCGAGTCGCAAGAAACCCTTCAAATAGAATTACTGTAAATCTAAAGGTTTCTAAAGTATATTCAGGGCAAAATAATGTGGAAAATATAAGAACTATTAGAGACATCAGGCAATCTGTGCGTGGAGGCAGATGGTATTCTAAGACAGTCAGGTCCTAAATTAATTCCTTCTATGAGTATTCACAAACGCAACTGACTTGGTGGCAGGAGGATTGAGTAAAGGGGAAGGTGATGGGCTAGTGCCGGTCTTCATGAATAAAGTGGATAACTCCTCAGGACCAGATGGGATTCATCCTATGCTGCTACAGGGGATAATATTGCTGAGATTTATAAAATCTTCACTGGACAGAAATGAGGTACCGGGTGACTGGAGGAGAGCAAATATGCTCCACTTTTCAATAAAGGGAAAAGTCTGGTAAATATAGACAAGTGAGCCCAACATCAGTGCAAGGTGGGCTGTGCACCAGGTGCAGTATTTACGCAAATCCCTTCAACTTCAGAGTTCCATTCCTTCCTTCTTCCCACTCCTAAATACTGTCTCCTTGCTGAGAGCTGAAAGCATTTCTGTGATTGCACATAAGCAGAGCCTTGTAAAGCTACCCCACTCATCTCTCTGTCTCAAATAAAAACTGGGTACCACCTTTGGCCAGCATTTCTGTATGACATGCCACCTTCAAAGATCTGTACAACAAATCCCTCTCCTCCCCTCAATCCCTTTGTTCCTGTGCACCCTTCAGCACTGTGCTATGAATTCTGTACCTCCCTGTTCCTTGCCAAAATGCCATTTTCCACATTTTGCAGACTTGAACTCCATCTGCCACAACACCTGTCACAGCTGATTGACATCATCACTATTTATCACACCATCAGCTACATTATCCAAGTCATGTATTATTTGGAACCCTGTCTGTACGCAGAGCCTGCCTTTGTCAGTGCAGGGGACTGTTGTTGACAATTCGAACCTCCTTCAGCCACTGGCTTTTTCGTTAGGCCTGCATTTTATTGAAGTTGGGTGAGACTTCTCTTGCTCAAACCAGCCTTTTCTGTGGTGATTTCATCACATCTATATTGATGACATCTGCTGTATTGCCTTTGTTCACCATAGCACAATTGAATTTTATTCGTGGAATGTGACCTGCCTTTTCCAGGTCTGCCGTCTGCCCTGAGTTAACCCGGACCTGTCCAGGGCCAGGAGCATGCGACAGATCATTGCTGGAGAGGCCCTCTCATCTGAATGCTGTTATATTTCACACTTCCCAGCCCCTGGTATCATCTCATATTGAGGATGAGGGGATGACGGACCCTGGCACTATCACCACCTGACATCACCTCGCACGCTGGGAGGCTGGCCCCCTTAACTAGGTGAAGATCTACTGCTGGTGTGGCCAGCGTATTAGTTTATTATAGTCACATGCCCTGGAATACAATTAAAAGCTTTGTTTGCATGGTATAGACAATAGGTGCAGGAGTAGGCCATTAGGCCTTTGAGCCAGCACCGCCAATCAATGTGATCATGGCTGATCATCCCCAATCAGTACCCCGTTCCTGCCTTCTCCCCATATCCCCTGACTCTGCTATTTTTAAGAGCCCTATCTAGCTCTCTCTTGAAAGCATCCAGAGAACCTGCCCCCACTGCTGGAGGAATTATCCGCCTCCACCGCCCTCTGAGGAAGAGAATTCCACAGACTCGCCACTGTCTGTGAGAAAAAGTGTTTCATCGTCTCCGTTCTAAATGGCTTACTCCTTATTCTTAAACTGTGGCCCCTGTTTCTGGACTCCCCCAACATTGGGAACATGTTTCCTGCCTCTAGTGTGTCCAAGCCCTTAACAATCTTATATGTTTCAATGAGATATCCTCTCATCCTTCTAAACTCCAGAGTGTACAAGCCCAGCTGCTCCATTCTAGTCAAATCCTACTATGCATGAGTACAATCAAGTAATACACTGGTACAACAGGTGGTGCAAAGACAAAAAGATAGTGTGAGTGTTATAGTGTTACAGAGAAAAAAGTGCAATAGTCACAATGAGGTTTGTTGGTAGATTAGGAATATCCCTAAGTACCACTCCGTAGCGTGATAAGAGTGGTGAAATGGTTGTATGTGCGTCAAGCTTTTATCTTCTGATGGGAGAGGGAAGAAGCGAGTGACTGGGATGTGAGTTGGCTGCTTGGAGTGTAGATGGAGCCGACAGTTTGCCAATATCCCTTACCTAACACCGATCCACAACCTGGGCAGTTCTCCCTGCTTTCCACACCTCGTCCCGTGGTCTCCGGCCTCGGTCTTGGACAGGCGTGTGTGTGTGTTCCGGGTTAGGGTCTGTGACCAGTGGAGGACGTGGAAGGAAGCACTGACTGAGGGTGTGATTTGCAGATCCCACGTAGCGACTGACCTGATTCCGGCAATCATGGGCAGAATTTTCTTGGACCACATCGGGGGCACTCGTCTCTTCTCCTGCGCCAACTGTGATACCATCTTGACCAACCGCTCTGAGCTCATCTCCACGCGCTTCACTGGAGCCACCGGGAGAGCCTTCCTCTTCAACAAGGTGAGCAAGCCCCATGTCAAACCAACCACAACCCCCCTGCACAGTTGCCAGTGGACCCAGCCAGAGATACCTCTTTAAATTCATATGTGAGAGGCTGCCCACATAGGGAGCGGAGGGCGGGGGGGATGGGGATGAATAGGTGTGGAGTCGGTGTGTGAGTGGGGGTTGGGATTGTTGTGTGAGTGGGGTGCGCGGGTTGGAAGGGTGGGTGCATTTGTGGATTGAGTGCAAGGGTGATGGGTGGGTGCTGTGTAGTGGTGGGATAGATCATTGGTGTGCAGATGGTGATGGGTCTGCGGATGGGGTGCTTGGTGCGTTTGTGCATTGGTGGTGTGGGTACAAGGGTGAGGGATGGAGAGCGTGCATGTTCCTGGGGTGGGCATGTCAATATGTGAGGTGGAAGGGTGTGTATGGTGTCTGCACGGCTGAACTGTGAATGGGTCGCGGATCTCTGATTGTCCTGCCCTGCCCTGGCCAGGTGGTGAACCTCCAGTACAGCGAGGTGCAGGACCGGGTGATGCTCACCGGCAGACACATGGTCCGAGACGTGAGCTGCAAGAACTGCAACAGTAAGCTGGGCTGGATCTATGAGTTTGCGACCGAGGACAGCCAGCGCTACAAGGAGGGCCGAGTGATCCTCGAGAGGGCCCTGGTCCGGGAGAGTGAAGGTTTCGAAGAGCACGTTCCCTCCGACGCTTCCTGAGGGGCGCTTCTTTTAGACAGTTCTTTCTCTTCTGTTTTCTGGCTTCAAAGAAGGAAGAAATACTTTTATTTAAAAAACAGTTATCTTTCTTTGGTGTACAGTGTCAGCTTGGCATCCAGTCTGGCTTGTTGTCATGTGTCTGTGTACACACTGCTTTTACCTTGCAGCGTTACCAGTAGGCTGACATCCATTTGCTTTGCTCCCGTTTTTTTTATTTAATTATTTTAGTACATTTCTCTAGCTGCCTGTTATATGCTGGGTGCCAGCTCGCCTGAGCTTGTAAATCTGCCCTTTGTGATCTGGGGTATGCGGGGGGAATGGGAGCAAAGTTATCATTCTGTTGGGCGGCAGTCCTGGACGGTGGATGATTGGGAGTGAGGTGGGAGCTCCTCAGTACCTGGATTTAGTCCAATCTGAGGCAATACCCACTGCCTTGTAATCACTGCTACACTCGGGGGGAGGGGGGGAAAGGGGGGGGTGTGGGGGGGGGGGGGGGGAGGTGGAGGTGGAAAGGTACTGGTTTCCTCTTGAGATCCTCTGTAATGTGTCGAGAATTTAATAAACGGATAATGTTCGTCCATGCTTGCCATCGTTGAGCTGTAACAGCACTTGTTCAGCACAGACACGCTGCTTGTTTTCCAGAGGACCGATGGTGCAACAGGTGCTGCATTCCGGACCTACACTCTGGGCCACACTCTCAAGTCAAGTCGAGTTTATTGTCATGTGCACAAGTACAGTAATGTGGTAACAATGAACTGCGTCACAAGCACATAGACTCAGACAACACAAAACATAAATTGTGCATAATTACGTACAAATTCTATCAGACAGTGCTCAACAATGCATGATAATCTAGTGTTTCAGTTGCTGATTAGGGTTGTACAGATAGGTTCAAGACCCTAGTGCTTGTTGGAAAATATGTTCTTGAACCAGTGGTATGTGACGTCAGGCTTCTGTACCCCCTGCCTGATGGCAGCAATGAAAAGGGGACATGGCCCAGTTGGTGGTAATTCTTGATGATGACCGTTGCTGCTGCCTTTAGCCAGCACCGCATGTAGATGCTTTTCATGGTGTGGAGGGCTGTGCCCGTGCTGAATCCGCCAGTCTCTTCAACCTCTTGCATTCCCATGTGTTAGAATCGCTGCACCGGGTGTGTGCAACTGCCAAGACATCTGTAGAGGTTTGTTAGAGTATTCAGTGTCCTGCCAAATGACTCCAAACTCCTGCTGCAGATTTGCACTGCCCACAGTAGTCTCCCCCCTCCCCCCCCCCCCCCGTCCACAGGAGGCCAGGTTCCCAAATTTAAGGATGAATGTGCTTGTATTGGCAGCAGTGGGGAGCAGGTTCACTGGGTTAATTCTTGGGCTGCAGAGGCTTCTCTAGTGTCGAAATTCATTGGAGTACAAAAATAGGAAGGGTGATATTTATGGAAACAAGATAGAGAGAAGTGAGGGTATTTTCCCTGCGAGTATCAGATGACATAGTATTTCAGGATTGGGTGAGCTTATCTGGGCCGTGTGGAATTTGAGTTGTGGATCATGAATTCTCCAGGCGAGACAGCTGTGGAGGCTTAACGCTTGCTTGTTTGTTAGGGTGGTACTGTAGAGCAGCTAGTAGAGCTGCTGTCTCACAGCGCCAGAGACCAGGGTTCAATCCTGACCTTGGGAGCTGTCTGTGTGGAGTTTGTACATTCTTTCTGTGACCGCATGGTTTTCTTTTGGGTGCTTCAGTTTCCTCCCACGTCCCAAAGACACATTGATTGTAGGTCAATTAGCCTCTGTAAATTACCCTTGATCTGTAGAGGATGAGAAAGTGCGATAACAGAACTAATGTGAAAGGTTCATCGATGCTCAGCTTTGACTCGGTGAGTTGGAGGGTCTGTTTCCATGCTGTGTCTTTAGACTAAACTTAAACTAAAATAAGATTTCTTCAAGTGAATCTCTGCATTCATGAGTTTTGAGGAGGACATTCGACTCTCAAACCAGTTCTGGTGATTAATTAGTACATTGTTGATTTGATTAATGTCAATTCCACATTCCTCTGTCCCCAGGAATCCTTCACCCCATTTCTCATCAGGATCTTTTCCTGCCTTGACAATATTCAAGTTCTTGCTTCCAATTCCATTTGAGGAAGAGTTTCAAAGACGCATCGCCTATATTTCACGTGATCACTGTCTTTTATTTTTAAAGTATGAATCCTAGTTCTGGGTTCCATTATGAGAGGAGGTTCTTCAGGTCGGTGCTGTCGAGACATTTCAGGATCGTGTGCATTTCAGTCAAGTCCCCTTTCATACATACGACCAAACTCCTGTGAAGAAGGGTTCTGCCCCAAAATGTCACCTCTTCTTTTTTCTCCCAGGATGCTGCCTGACCCACTGAATTACTCCAGAACTTTGTGCCCATCTCCAGTGGATATAAGCCTAATCTGCCCCCCATTCAGCCCACTCCTTCCCGGCATTAGTCTAATAAACTTCATGTCAACTGCTTCCAATGTATTTGAATTCATCCTTCAGAAGCCTGGTACAGGGATGTGGAAATAGAATGTGGGCCACAGAGACATGGGGTAAGACATTCAGGACTGTGATGAGGAAAAGAACATTGTGCAGTGGAGAGCCATAGAATATATTGAAGTTAAGAGGATGCAATTGCACCTGCACCGAAACAATGAAATTCGACTTTGCGGCAGCTCTACAGAAATGCTAGATGCAATACATCAAATAGATATATAATAAATTATCAGGTATTGGAGGTAAACTAGATCATGACGGTGCACGCCAAACTATGTGGTGCAACCTTAATAGTGCAAGATCAATAGTTCTGTACGAGGTAGGGTTGTGCAGGGTTGGTTCAAGAGCCTGATGGTAGAAGCGAAGAAGTTGTTCTTGAACCTGGAGGTAAGTTCTCAGGTGTTGAACTTCCAAAAGATAGTAGCAAGATGAGAGTGGCTTGGTTGTGCTCGTTTTTGATCACTGCTGTCTTGAGGCAGTGATCGCTGAGAATCATTTCAATGGTAGAGGTCAATACCTGTGATGGACTGGCAATGTTTACTACTTTCTGAAATCTTTGATCTTGGATATTTGAATTAGTGAACCAAGCTGCAATGCAATTAGTCAGTATGCCCTCCATCCTACGGAGGTTTGCAAGATTGTTCTTTGACATGCCATATTTCCTCAAATATCTGAGGAAGTGGAGGTATTGGTGAGCTTAATTTAATCAATGGTGTGTGGTCCAGGTCAGATCATCAGAGATGCACACACCCAGAAACTTGCTGTTGCTTTCCCTTCATGAAGTCAACAATCAGCTCCTTGGTCTGCTAATGTTAAGAGCAAGGTTGTTATTCTGTGATCACTCGCCCAGATTCTGATATCCCTTCTGTACTCTTGACTCATTACCCATTATTTGTTCAACTATGGTGGCATATTTGGGAAATTTAAAGAGGCCTTGGAGCTGCGTCTGGCTCTGCAATCGTTGGTAGAGCAATAGACTGCGCACACAGCCTTGAACATTTCATTGTTCTGTTGTCAGTACACATAACAAATTAACACTCTTGAGGTGCCCTATGCTGAGGAGATGATGTTACCAATCCGTATTGATGATGATCAGATCTGCTGATGAAGTTAAAGGTCCATTTGCACAGGGACGAGCAGAGCTACTCGGTTCCTTGAGTTGAAAGATGTCATGATGGTGTTGAATGTTAAGTTGCAGTCAGTGATCAACAGCCTGGCGTGTGTGTTCTTGTTTTCCAAGTTGTTCAGATATGGGGAGCCAGCGAGACGGGCACAGTGGGAGCGGGGGAAAGGGGAGGGGGACTGGGCTGTGAGCAAAGATACGAGCTCTAGTCAAAGATCCTATAGCGGCGTTGCTATATTGCAAAGGTCCTATAGCGGCGTTGCTATATTGCAAAGATCCTGTAGCGGTGTTGCTACACTGCAAAGATCCTATAGCGGCGTTGCTATATTGCAAAGATCCTCTAGCGGTGTTGCTACACTGCAAAGATCCTATAGCGGCGTTGCTATATTGCAAAGATCCTCTAGCGGTGTTGCTACACTGCAAAGATCCTATAGCGGTGTTGCTATATTGCTAAGATCCTATAGCGGTGTTGCTACATTGGCTCCAGTATCTTTGGCTGTGAGGGAGCGCTACCCGAGTTCCGCCGCGCTCTCCCTTCCCCCGGGCCTCTGGTTCCGGCAGCGCGTTTCCGCACGGTGCTTCCGGCGGCGCAGCGGAGCGGGAGCGGGAGCGGGGAAGTGGAGGGAGGGAGGGAGGGAGCGGGAGCCGGGGTGGGGGAGAGGAGGGAGGGAGCGAGGGAGGGAGTGGGAGCGGGAGAGACCGGAGCCAAGCGGGAGCGAGAGAGTAGCACCGGGGGGGGGGGGGGGGGGTGGCGCCACGAAGAGGATCGAGCAGAGGCGGAAGGGGGTGAAGCCGGCGGGATAGGCGGTGGCGGGAGCAGCTGCTGGGAGCCCGGAATCGCAGCTGGCTGGGGTGTCCTTGGGGCTGGAGAGAAGCAGAAGCGGGTCCCGCTGTCGGGTGGATTGAAGGAAACGGAAGGCCAGAGCCAGGTGAGATGATCCACCCTCGGAAATCCAACTTTGGCTCCCACCATGACCAATTTCCACTTTGACAGATAACGCTGAAACACTGAGGACAGGCAGTGTCTGTGAAGAGAGGAGTGTTGTTGCTTCAGCTCAGATGTGTGATCAGAACTGTGGAAAGTGCGAAATGAAATAAGTTATTGAGGAAAGATTGAGGGGAGTAGATTGCAAACATAAAGTTGTGGGAGGGGTCGGGAAAGTGCAGGAAAGGCTGAGGGAGGAGTAATGTCTGGAAGATGGTGGGTTATGCTGGCGAATGACAAAAGGAGTGTGAAGGGAAGGTATAACTAGCAGATCAGGTGTTACACTTTGTGAGGTCAAATGTAACAGGAAAATATACATTAATGGCAGGAAGCTATAGAAGTAGGTACAACTTTGAAAGTATATTTGGACCATGACTTGGACAGTAAAGGTTTGGAGGGATATAGGCAAAGTGCAGGTACAGACAGATCGGGAGGAGTAACCTCTCCCTGTGCCGGAGAAGGGTCTTGACCCCAAACCTCACCCATCCTTTATCTCTAGAGATGCAGCCTGACCCGCTGAGTCACTCCAGCACTTTTTGTCTATCTTTGATATAAACCAGCATCTGCAGTTCTTTGTTTCTACAACTTATTTTGGTGGGTTTATTATTGTCACATGCACCCACATAGTGAAACATATTTTGCATGCTATCCAGTCAAATCATACCAGACCTGAATACTAACATTCAATAAACAAATACAACAAGTAGTGCAAAGAGAAAAATATAAGAGTGTAGACTACAGTGTTACAGATAAAGTGTAAATTTAATAAAGTGCAAGGACTGCAATGGGATAGGTTGGAGTCTAGATCTACGCCTATACCATATGAGAAGGCAATTCAATAGCAGGGTAGAAGCTGTTCTTGAATATAGTGGCACGTGCTTTCAAGCTTTTGTATTGTCTGTTCAGCACAAGAAGGGAGAAGAGGTAATGACCAGGATGTTTTTGATTATGTTGGCTGCTTTCCCAAGGCAATGTAAAGTGTAGATGGAGTTGACGGGAGGGGTTGCTGGTTTGTGTGATGGACTGGGCTACATCCACAACTCTGCAACGTGATCACTGATGAGTTGTGTGGGGATTATGATGTTGAAGGCAGAACTATGGTCGATATATACAAGGTATATGGATTGAACTGAGAAATTAGCTTGTTAAGAGTATACCACAGGTCCCCAATTAGGGAATGGGAATTAGAAGAGCATAAATGCCAGGAGATTGCAGGCAGCTGCAAGATTAATAAGACTGTCATAGAAGGGGATATTAGCTTTCTCAATAAGGACTGGGTCTGTCATAGTACAAAAGGCATAGACGTGTTGGAATTTGTCAAATATGTTCAGGAAAGTTTCCTCAGGCAATATGTAGAGGCCTCTGCACAGGGCAGGGCAAAACCTGATTTGCTCTTACGCAATTAGAAAGGGTATGTGACTGAGCCGTGGTTGAGCCGTTTGGGACCAGTGACACAGTTCTATTAGCGTTAAAATCGAAGGTAGACAAAAATGCTGGAGAAACTCAGCGGGTGAGGCAGCACCTATGGAGCAACGGGATAGGTGACGTTTCGGGTTGAGACCCTTCTTCAGACTAATGTGAGGGGCGGGAAGAAAAAAGGAAGAGGTGGAGAGTAGGCTGTGGGAGCGCAGGGGAGGGGAAGGAGGGAGATAGCAAGAACTACCTGAAATTGGAGAAGTCAGTGTTCATACCGCTGGGGTGTAAACTGTCCAAGCGAAATATGAGATGCTGCTCCTCCAATTAGCAGTGGGACTCACTCTGGCCATGGAGGAGGACAGAAAGGTCGGATTCGGAATGGGAGGGGGAGTTGAAGTGCTGGGCCACCGGGAGATCAGGTTGGTTAATGCGAACCGAGCGGAGGTGATGGGCGAAACGATCGCAAAGCCTGCGCTTGGTTTCACCGATGTAGAGCAGTTGACACCTAGAGCAGCGGATGCAATAGATGAGGTTGGAGGAGGTGCAGGTGAACCTCTGCCTCACCTGGAAAGACTGCTTGGATCCTTGGCTGATGATCTTAAAGAAACATATACAATTATTAGAGGATTGGACAGGGTAGATGCAGGAAAAATGTTCCCGATGTTGGGAGAGTCCAGAACCAGGGGTCACAGTTTAAGAATAAGGGGTAGGCCATTTTGGATTGAGATGAGGAAAAACTTTTTCCACCCAGAGAGTTGCAAATCTGTGGAATTCTCTACAGAAGGCAGTGGAGGCAATTCATTGGATGTTTTCAAGAGAGCGTTAGATTTAGCTCTTAGGGCTAAAGGAATCAATGAATATGGAAAAAAGCCAGAACGAGCTACTGATTTTGGATGATCAACCATGATCATATTGAATGGTGGTGCTGGCTCGAAGGACAGAGATCTCTGAAGCATTAATCATTTCTCTCCACTCTCTTTGTTCTAAGTGTGATGAATCTGTGGAATTCATTGCCACAGATTGGTGTGGAGGCCAAGTCAATGGATATTTTTATGGTGGGGTTTGACAGATTCTTGATTAGTGCGGGTGTTTGAAGGTATGGGGAGAATGGGATTGAGAGCGAAAGATAGATTGGCCACGATTGAATGGTGTAGTAGACTTGATGGGCCGAATGGTCTAATTCTGCTCCGAGTACTTATGAACTTATTAACAGATGCTATGTGACCTGCTGCATTTTCCAACGTTTTCTGTTGGTGTCTCTGGTTTCCTTTGACGGAGTGGCTGACATAGTACCTGGTTTATCATTCATACTCGGTGTGGGAGCTGTTTAATTGCAGCGGAATTCCTGGGAGTCTGAGGCGATCCCTCAGTGCTCCGAGAGCCAGCTGCCCACCCACTGTGGCACCTGCACTCACACTGAGAACACAACAACATCCACTTCACGTGCCTGGCAGGGCAGTGAGTGGCTGAGTGTGGGGGTGGCCGAGAGACAGCGGGTGAAATGTTCACCCATCGCTGCTGCACACGTCAGGTACTTGGGGAGGGAGCAGGGATGGGAACTGATCTGCTAAATGCAAACATGGAACATTGTGTTCAGTAAACAAGCGGAGATGGCAGAGGAATGAGAGGGATGGGCAGTAGAAATAAAGGGTGAGGGGAGGAAACACGGGTGATGGGGCTTTGCAAATGTACCGTGAAAACCAGGAGGAAATGTGTTATGCAGAAAGTGGTTTGGGTCTGAGGTCCCCTGTCAGGGACTGGAGCGGAAGCAGGTACAACCGGAGCTCCAGAGGGAACTGATGGGAATTACAGTGCCCTCCATAATGTCTGGGACAAAGACCCATCATTTATTTATTTGCCTCTGTACTCCACAATTGGAGATTTGTGAGAGAAAAAAGCACATGTGGTTCAAGTGCACAGTGTCAGATTTTAATAAAGGCCATTTTTAGACATGTTGGTTTCACCATGTAGAAATTACAGCAGTGTTTATATATAATCCACCCATTTCAGGGCACCATAATGTTTGGGACACAGCAATGTCATGTAAATGAAAGTAGTCATGTTTAGTATTTTGTTGCATATCCTTTGCATGCAATGACTGCTTGAAGTCTGCGATTCATGGACATCACCAGTTGCTGGGTGTCTTCTCTGGTGATGCTCTGCCAGGCCTGTATTGCAGCCATCTTTAGCTTATGCTTATTTTGGAGGCTAGTCCCCCTCAGTTTTCTCTTCGGCATATAAAAGGCATGCTCAATTGGGTTCAGATCGGGTGACTGACTTGGCTACTCAAGATTTGACAATTTTTTAGCTTAAAAAAACTCCTTTGTTGCTTTAGCAGTATTTTTGGGATCATTGTCTTGCTGTAGAATGAACTGCCGGCCAATGAGATTTGGGGCATTTGTTTGAACTTGAGCAGATAAGATGTGTCTATACACTTTAGAATCCATTATGCTACTACCATCAGCAGTTGTATCATAACGAAGATAAGTGAGCCAGTATCTTCAGCAGTCATACATGCCCAGGCCATAACTTCCCCCCCACCGTGTTTCACAGATGAGGCGGTATGCTTTGGATCTTGGGCAGTTCCTTGTCTACTCCATACTTTGCTCTTGCCATCACTCTGATATAGGTTAATCTTCGTCTCATCTGTCCACAAGACCTTTTTCCAGAACTGAGGTTGCTCTTTCAAGTACTTCTTGGCAAACTATAACCTGGCCATCCTAATTTTGCAGCTAACCAGTGGTTTGCATCTTGCACTGTAGCCTCTGTATTTGTGTTCATGAAGTCTTCTGCGACAGTGGTCATTGACAAATTCATAGCTAACTCCTTAAGAGGGTTTCTGATCTGTCGGACAGGTGTTTGGGGATTTTTCTTTATTGCAGAGAGAATTCTTCTGTGATCAGCTGTGGAGGTTTTCCTTGGCCTGCCAGTCCCTTTGCGATTAGTAAGCTCACCAGTGCTCTCTTTCTTCTTAATGATGTTCCAAACAGTTGATTTTGGTAAGCCTAAGGTTTGGCTGATGTCTCTAACAGTTTTATTCTTGTTTCTCAGTCTCATAATGGCTTGTTTTACTTTCATTGGCACAACTTTGGTCCTCATGTTGATAAACAGCAATACATTTCCCAAGGTGATGGAAAGACTAGGTGCTGAGAGCTCTCTTACACCTGCATTAAAGAGGCAATTAAACACACCTGAGTAATTACAAACACCAGTGAAGCCATGTGTCCCAAACATTATGGTGCCCTGAAATGGGGGACTATGTATAAACACAGCTGTAATTTCTACATGGTTAAACCAAAATGTATAAAAATGGCCTTTATTAAAATCTGACAATGTGCACTTTAACCACATGTGATTTTTTTCTTTTACAGATCTCAAATTGTGGAGTACAGAGGCAAATAAATAAATGACGGGTCTTTGTCCCAAACATTATAAAATCACTGTAATTTGTTGGGTTGATGAAACAATTCGATACAATATCTCAGTGTTCTACAGCGACAGACCCGTCCCCACTAGTCCTGTACCTGTATTTTGGGTGACGCTGACCTGTGGTCTTGTTCTTGCCCAGGATGGTGTCTCTGAAGGGGACTGTGATTCTGCTGCTGCTGTTCTTCAGCAGCCTGTTTGGCAGCATCTTCATGCTGGGCCCGCTACTGCCCCTCATGCTGGTATCCTTGCCGTGGTATCGCTGGGTCACCGACCGTGTTGTGGCCGTGTGGTTCACCTTCCCTGTGGTGAGTGAGTGAGTGACTGTCCGCACTGCTTCTTGCATCCGCTCTGTGGCCATTGAGTCGTCGATCCGCTGCTCGAGCCCCAGCACCGTCCCTGTGGAGGGTGCAGGTACCAGGAAAGGGAGGGAGGGTTCCTCCCCCCTCCAACAGTAAGCCTCCAGCAGTTTACCCGGGACCTGCAGGTAGCTGTGCATCCCGGCCCAACGCCGCCTACTTACACTTTCTGCATGTCAGTGATTTACCTCCTCCCCGCCTGCTCTCTCCACACTCATCTGTTCACCCCCCCCCTCCCGTACCTGCCTCCCGCATTCAAGTCGCCCCCCCCCTCCACCCGTCTCCTCCCCACCGTCCGGCCAGCCCCCCTGCCCTGTCTGTTCCCCTATCAGCACACGGGTGGGGGGTGGGTGCGTGAGTGGGGATGGGTGAACATGTGGGGGGGGATGGGTAGGGGGATTGGGGGTGCATGGATGGGGGTATAGGTGGGGGGGTGGGCATGTAATGGTCGTGGCACCTGTCTGTCTGTTTGCCGCTGAGCCCTGCGCTGTTGACAGGCCCTGCTGGAGATGGTGTTCGGTGTGCGAGTGGTGATCACGGGCGACGGCTTCATCCCTGGTGAACGCAGCGTGATCATCATGAACCACCGCACTCGTCTGGACTGGATGTACCTGTGGAACTGCCTGCTCCGATACAGCTACCTCCGCATGGAAAAGATCTGCCTCAAGTCGTCACTCAAATCCATCCCGGGCTTTGGTTAGTGGCCAGCATTGTCGAGTTGGGAGTGTGAGCAAGGAGTGGATGGGATAGAGCAGGGCTGGCGGATACTTGGCTCAAGGAGGCCGTGTAGACAGTTGGCACAGTGGTGTAAATGAGAGGCCAAGACAGGGTGTGGAGAAAGGTCCTGTTTCCATCTGTGACAATGTAACTGGGAAGTGTAGATTGGTCGGAAAAGGTCAAGTGTGGAGTTATGGAAAATGTGTTTGACGGCATACTGGAAATTGGCCACAAATGTAATGAAACTGTGGTTTTGCGTGGGTGCAAGAGGCAGCACCAATGCAGTCATCGATGCTTCAGTAAAAGGGTTGCAGGAGTGGGTCCGGTGGGACTGAAGCACAGGTGCGTGGTGGAAAAGGAGTGGCACGGAGTGAGTGCAGTGAAGATTCACCATGCGGTCTCCAAGGCGGAGGGGTTGCTGCAAGGGTGGAGGCTGGTATTGTCTTTTCTAGAGTTTAGTAGAATGAGAGGATTGTTCATTGGCACTTACACACGTCTGGCAGGACTGGTGCGGAGAGGATGTTTACCCTGGCCAAGAGGTCTTGGGTCAGGGCACAGTCTCAAACAGCAGCAAGGTGCGAGGACAACACAAGTCTTGGATCAATACTGGGCTGGGTAATTGTACGCTTTCAGTCATCCTTGGAGAACATAAAACCGTGCAGCACAGGAGCACAATGTTCTTGCAGACCGTGATGCCAAACTAAACTGATCTCCTCTGCCTGCTCGTGGTCCATATCCCACCATTCCCTGCATATCCACGAGCCTATCTAAAACCTCTTAAACACCACCACTGTGTCTGCTTCTACCACCACTCCATGAATCCACTACTTTCTAAAGAGAAAACGTACCCTGCATATATACCCTGCAATAGCCCCTTTAGTTATTAACCTTTCCATCCTGGGATGGTTCTGACAGTCTTTCAATGCCTCTAATAATTTTATAAACCTCTGTTAGGCCACCCCTCAGTTTCTGATGCCCCAGTGGATATAATCCAAAACTGTTCCACATCTCCCTACAGCTAATGCCACCTGATCCAAGCAGCGTTCTGGTTAATCTCTCCTGCACCCTCTCCAAAGTCCACATCCTTCCTGTGACGGGCAGCCAGAACTGCACACGCCCCTCCAGAGGCGGCCCAACCAACATGTTATAAAGCTGCAGCATGACTTTCTAATTCTTGTTCTCGATGGCCCAAATTGTACATTTCATCACCTGTTTACAGATGAACTCAAGTTTACAAATGACGTATGATGAGGAGGAGGCAGAAATAGGAAATGATTATTTGTTTAGTGTTCACCGCGGAGGTCAAGTAGGCAGGCGTGTAACTGGCTGTTGAGCTGATCCACAACACGGTAAACATAATAAATGAGCTAGTCAACAGTTAAAAGCCCTGGTTCATGTGGCAACCCACCTATTTGAGTAAATTCGATGGAAATTTAACGTCAGAATAAAACAAATGCAATAAATTACTCAACCACTTCCTCTGGCAGCTTGTGCTGTAGACCCACAACCCTCTGTGTAAAAAATTAAATCTTTTACCTCTCATCTTAAATTTATGCCTCTAGTTCTTCATTCCCCGACCATGTGGAACAAAAAGTCAATGTGCATTCACCCTATTCCCCTCATGGTTTTATACGCCTATATAAATCGCTCCTTGGCCTTCTGTGCTCCAAGGAATAATGTCTTAGCCTGCCCAACCTTTCCCTACATCTCGGGCCCTTGAGCGTTGCCCTGGTGCCAGAGTCCAGGCAGCCTCCTGCCTGTCCAAGCACACAACTTGCTGTCATTGACTCTTCTGGCAATTTCCAGCCCACCTGCCTCACTGCTGCTTTGTATCCTGTTTCCCTGCGAATCTAGTTGAAACTACCTTAGTAGCACACGCAAACCTGCCTGCCAAGGTATAGGTCCCCCTCCAGTTCGGGTGCAGCCTAGCCCTCTTGTACAGGTCACCGCTGCCCCCAGAGAGATCCAAATGTCCAAAAATCTTAACCTCTGCTCCCAGTAACTACGCCTCAGCCACGCGTTCAACTGTCCTGTCCTCTTAGGGTTACCTTCACGAGCACATGGCGCTGGGAGTAATTCAATGATTACTACCCTTGAGGTTTTGCTCTTTAACTCCCCATATTCATTCTGCAGGACCTCATCCCTTTTCCAATCTATGCCATTTGTGCCAATGTACGCAACGTCTTCTGGCTGGTCACCCTCCCCCTTGAGAATGTTCTGCAGCTGTTCCAAGACATCCTGCACCCTGGCACCAGGGAGGCAACACACTATCCTGGTGTCATGTTTGTAGTCACAGGATCTCCTGTCTGTCCACCTAACCAATGCGTCCCCTACAACAATCTCTGACTACACCCTTTCCTGCAGTGCTCGGACCCAGTCTTGTGCTGCTGTTGCGGTTTTCCCTGAATTATAATAGTCACAGAGAAATAGGCCCTTCGGCCCAACTCGTCCATGCCAAACATGATGCTCCATCTAAGCTAGTCCCATGTACCTGCGTTTGGCCCAGAACCCTCTAAACCTTTCCTTACCATGTACCCACGATCCCCCGACAGTGTCTATAAAGGTATACTTGTTTCCAGGGGTCATACAGGGTGAAGCTCCCCCCACACTGTGCCATCACACCCTCCCAGGGTTGGACCCAGATTGAGGCTTCCTCTACATTATACTGTGACAAACTCCTGGGCTCGGGCACAGTGAGATGTCTCTACAGTGTCCCATCTCACATTTCCAGAGTTCAACACAGAGTGAAGGACGTTCTACACTGTCGAGTTACACACTCCCAGTATTATACACAGAGTGAATGTCCTTCTACCGTCTGCACGGTCCCGTCACACACTCCTAGTTCATTCGCTCGTGTGTCAGACGGCGTAGCTCGCTGTTGGCTTCTGTCATCGTCCAACATGTTGACAGAATTGTTGCCCGACGCGTCACAGAGTGCATCGTGTCGTCACTTCCAGGGATCGCCACGAGGAGACTTCTGTCATGATCCCACACTCCCAGTATTATACACAGAGTGAAGGCCCTTCTCCACTGTTGTGTTACACGTGCTTTCAGCACGAGTCACGCACAGCAAACCGTCTTTGTTGTCATCTTGCACGCTCCAATGCACGGGTAAGATAGAGTGGAGCTCCCTTACACTGTCCCATCACACACTCCCAGCGTTAGACGCAGTGAAGCTCCCTCTACACTGTTCTATCTCACCCATCAAGGGACTTGGAAAGGCAGCAACTGATCAGAGGAAGTCAGCATGGGTTAGTGCATTGGAAATCCTGCTCCAGAAATTGGAGGGGTTTTTTTTAGGAGGTCACAAAGAACACTTGGACCTCAGCAAGGCTTCTGACAAGGACCCGCAAGGCGGAATGGTGCAGAAAATTTGGACATGTGGGATCCAAGGTGTTTTGGCAAACTGGATCCAAAATACACCAGGTGGTGGAGGAGGGGTGTTTTTCTGAATAGACTTTGCAAGCAGAGGTGTGTCCCAGTGATTGTTCCTGGCATGCCTGTTGTTTTTTAATAAATCGGATGACAATGTCTATGGTCTGACAAGTAAGTTTGCTGACGGCATAAAAATCTGTGGAGTTGCAGATCGCACTGAAGGTTGCCTGAGGTTACAGAGGAACATAGATGGAAAGTTGGGCGGAGCAGTGGCAGATGGAATTTAATCCCAATAAGGGTGAGGTAATGCAATCTGGGTCATCTAATACAGGCCAGGTATATGCAGCAAACAACAGGGACTGGCGGCTTATATTCCAGGGCCCAGATGCCATAGATGTGGAGGAAAGGGAGGAGGGGCAGTTGCAATTTATTTAAGGAGAACATCACGACAGTAGTGTGTGATTAAATTACTGAGGGTTTTTCCAGTGAGGCTTGGCGGGTGGAGCTAAGAAATAAGAAGGGGATGATCACCTTGTTGGCTTTGTACTATTGGCTCCCAAATTAGAGGAACAAATATATTGTGAGATTGTGGAGAGTTGCGAGGATAATAGGGTTTTCATTGTAGGGGGTTTTAACTATCCTAATGTGGACCAGGCCTTGGAGTGTTAAAGGCTTAGAAGTGGTGGATTTTGTGCGTTTCCTACAAGAGAGAGGGTAGAGTTTGATCTGGATGATGGAGGTGTTAGTAGGGTTGCACTTTGGGGTCAGTGACTGTGGTTCTGTTAATTTTTAAATAGTTATACAATAGGATAGAACTGCACCACGAGTTACAGTTCTGAATTGGGGCACGGTGAATGTTGCTGGTGTTACTCAGAAGCTTGCAACGGTTGAATGGTTTAAGTTGTTTCCGGGCAAAAGGCTGTCTGGTAAAGGAAGGCTTTGCAAGGTGAGATGGCAAAAGGTCACAGTATTCATGTTCCTGTCAGAGTGATGGCCAAGGCGAGCAAGATAAAGGAGCCCTGGATAACAAGGGATATTGAGGCTGTGGTCAGACGAAGAGGTGTGGGTCGGGTACAAGCAACTGGGATCGCTGTGCTCACTGCGACTCTGCGTCTCCCCCCAGGCTGGGCAATGCAAGTGGCAGCGTTCATCTTCATCGAGCGGCAGTGGGAGAGGGACCAGGACCACCTGAAGGTCATGCTGGACTACTTCTGTGACAGCCGGCAGCCCCTGCAGCTGCTCATGTTCCCCGAGGGCACTGACCTGACAGGTGAGTGTAACGGCCGGCTGAGGCCCCCCTGCTCTGGGCTCCTCCATACTCTCTGCAGCATGATCACATCCCTCGTGCAGTGTGACTATAAATGCACTCAGCACTCCCTGCTACCTGACCAGTGCTTTATAACTTCGCCGTGTAATGTCACAGCTCCTAGATTCTATGTCCAACCTGCGCAGGCAAGCACGTCGTATGCCTCCTTCACCACCCTAGTCCCCTGGGCTGCTGCTTCAGGGAGCTGTCACTTGGGCCCCAGGGTCCCTCTATCCATCAACATCCCTTCATGCCCCACATTTACTGTATATGTCCTGCCTCTGTTTCCCAGAATTAATCACCTTGCACTGGTCAGGATCCGCTTCCACCTGCCAGCACTCTGCTGAATGCTCCACCTGATATTGATCCTGCTGTCATGTGGACAACTCTCCTCACTGTTCCCATCACCTGGAAACGGGCTAATCATTCCATGCACAGCGTGGGGGTTACAGGGAGCAACGGGAGATGTGGAGAATAGGAAATGCACAGAACCCTCGCCTCTCCCCTCTCCCCAGATCCCTCTCCTGGGAGCGTTATGTGCATGTGTGAGGGTAGGTGGGGTTAGGGGGGTGAGGGTAGGTGGGGTTAGGGGAGGGTGAGTGGGGGTGGGTGTGACGGTGTGGGTAGGTGAGTGGGGGTGAGGGTTGTGGGGGTTAGGGGGGTGGGTGAGGGTGGGGTGGGTGGGTGGGATTAGGGGGTGTGGGTGAGGGTGTGTGGGATTAGGGGGGGGGGTGGGTGGGTGTGAGGGTCGTGGGTAGGTGGGGTGGGTGTGAGGGATCGGAGGGTGGGTGGGTGGGATTCGGGGGGTGGGTGTGTGTGGGGTTGGGGGTATGTGGGTTGGTCCCCCTGGGCAGAAGGTGCTGTAACTTCTCCCCGCAGCTTCCACCGTGGCGCGGAGTGATGCGTTTGCTGAGTCCCGAGGCCTCCCCAAGTACGAGTACGTCCTCCATCCCCGCACCACCGGCTTCGCCTTCATCGTCCACCGGCTGCGCGAAGGTGAGGTGACCTCCTGCAATCCCACATCTCCTCCTGCCACCCCTCCCTCCGCCGTTCCTACTCCCCCCCCCTTTCCCACATCATGCCTCTTCACCCCCCCCACCCCTGCTCCCCACCCCTCCACTGTGCCCATGATATAGTTAGAAGAAGTTGTTTTCTCTGGAGCGATAGAGGTTGTGGGAAGACCTGATATAAGTATATAACATTATGAGAGGTCTAGATGGGGTAGACAGTCAGAGCCTTTTCCCAGGGTGGGAAAAGACTAGAGGGCTCAGCGTTCAGGTCCCCGAGTAACCCTTGCTTACTTACTCTGCCTCAGGCTCCAACGTGGATGCGATCCATGATGTGACAGTGGCCTATCCCTACAACATCCCGCAATCTGAGAAGGAGCTGTTCAGCGGCAACTTTCCCAAGGAGATTCACTTCCACGTCAGGCGGCACCCGGCGGCCAGCCTCCCCGTCACCCTGGAGGGGCTGCAGGAGTGGTGCCAGAAGTGCTGGCAGGACAAGGAGAAGCTGCTGCAACGCTTCTACCAAGAAAACCGCTCCTTCCGGGACCTGGACCTGGACCGGGAGCAGCAGCAGCAGCAGCAGCAGCAGCAGCATTCCCCGGACCAGAGTCCGGCGCGGAGCACGAATCAGGAGCAAGACCAGGGTCCGGATCACAACCAGGATCACAGCGTGGGTCAGGAGCGGGACCAGAGTCAGCGCCTGGGACCAGAGGCGGTCCCAGACCAGAGGCGGGACCGGGATCATGGCCAGAGCCGCCGGCACAGGTGGGCTCCGAGCTGGGGTAGGTTTCGGCGTCGGGAGCGGACGAGGCCAGCGAGTGAAAGGTTGGCCGAGCCGTGGCAGGCGGGGGGCCGGGGCCGGGGCCGGGGGCAGCGGCAGCAGGGCGGCGGCGGCAGGGTGCCTCCCTGCAAGTCCAGGGGCAGAGTCTTCCTCATCAAGCTGTTCTCCATGATGTACTGGACAGCGTTTGTGGCGGGCAGCGTGGTGCTGCTGTGGTCCCACACGCTGGCGCGCTGGTACTTTACCAGCATGGCCATCTTCTTCATCCTGCAGGAGCGGCTGTTCGGGGGCATCGAGATGATGGAGGTGGCGCTGCACAGGAGGCGCTCCAGCAAGCCCTCACCCTCACCCTGACCGTGCATCGGCCGCCCGGCCGAGCCCTGGGCTACCCACCCCCATCCGTCCGTCCAATGCCTCAGCTCCGGCCACAGGTTCAGCCAATACTGCCCCCTCCACCCGTCCGTCCATTCCCAGACCCACCATCCATCCAGCCAGTCGCGGGGCTTCCCCACACCGCTCCGTCCTTCATGCGTTTGAAAGTCAAAAGCTCCAGACGCCTGAATTCAGAAATTAAAAGGGCAGGTCAGGCGGCGTCCCTGGAGAGAGAAGCAGAGTGGAGGAGCTGCCGGCAGAGCCTGGCGCTGTACAGTTGCCGGCGCTGGAGCCGGGACTGTTGGGGGTGTCGGAGAGAGGGAGGTGCTGCACTACATGGCCAGTCGCTGGGCCCTGTCTCCTGTCTCCTGATCTAACGGCAGCTCTACCAGCCAGGACTCTCAAAGCAAGAGCTCGGGCGCAGAGCGCCGTGGAAGCTGCAAACCCAGATGGCTCCTTCGCTTCGGCACCTCACCTGCTCTAGCACTGGGATTCAGCACATCTCTGGCAAGCATCAGTGGAATAACAGTTCTATGCCTGTCCCCAGCGAGGGTCAGTGTGTGTGGGACCCGTCTCCCAGTGGGGGTCAGGGTGCGTGGGTCTGTACTGTGTAAAACAGATATGTTCCCACTGGTTTATCCTATGTCTAGGTTTGCACATGTGCTCCGATGTGTCTGTGTCCTCTGGTGACTCTCTCTGCCCTTTCCTCTGTCGGTCAGGTCTGGTGCCTGGTTGGGACTCACGGGGGGTGGGGGGTCTGAGACTGGGTTGTATAACCTGTGCGCAGGGGCTGCCTCTGCCAGTTGCTGCTGCTCTGGGTGGGCAGGGCAGAGGCTTCCTGACTTTTGTTATGTGGGAAGAATCTCCGTTTACTTGTGATCGGTCTCTCTGGAGCTCTGCTGATGTGAGAGCCGCCCGCTGGCTTCACTTTATACACGGATTGTATACTTTTTATGACAAGCACTGACACCAATAAATAACTTCACTTCACCTGGCCTGTCGGTTCAATCTCACTGCAACAAGGTCAAGCACCGATCTTCCTCCCTCCGGGACGGGCGGCGAGTGAATGCAGGCTCCCTCTCCCAGACCGCCTGGCTTTCCTCGATCCGTCTAGGAGGTGCTGTGGAAAGGCTCGGGTGCCAGGGGCTGCCCTCCGCCTCCCCGGCGTCGTGTGATCCTGTCATTGGTACTGACTCATCTGTGGACGTGTCACAAACGTCCTGCTTCTCTTTGCCTCATTGCACACCTCTGGCGTCTAAGAAATTACGCGATGGCCTGGACCGAGACTTGAGTTGGGATTGGAACGGCCTCAGCTGAAGCCACTGGTTTCTTCGCCCTGTCTGGGTGATGAAACCAGCGGGCTGGAACATCGGTCTCTGACTAGTTATTTGTACGCCGCCCTGCTGGCATAT